>CM064486.1:22421174-22734937 GCA_032716605.1 Paralithodes platypus
GATTACGGGGCCACTACTAAATATTAGGTTTTCTTTATCTCCTTACAGGAGTCAAACCTATAATTCAGTAAAAAAAAATACTTCATATATGATCAATTGATGGTTTTATAACTAATTATTCTTGTAAGTCAATCACACTAATTGTACTGTACTTCCATACATACACTTATGGGATGTATGCACATTCATGTGGCCAACTGTACATGCCATAGAAAAGAGAGTGAACTAAATAGGAAATCAATTCAAGGGAACTGATTCAAGAGATTCCTGGCATCTTCAAAGGAAGAATGGTTAGTGAGGAAGTGGAGGAACAATTGAGGAACAATTTGGTATGGAAGTGTGACAAGGAAATCCACAAGCTGAGACCTGTGGAGGTCATGCAGAATTACAATAAGTGTAAACAGGCCAGATGTAGTAAGATAACTATTTGGTTCTTTTGGATTGAAAGACACTGAACACAAAGTGGTTAAACAGATATAGAACAGCATTCTATGGTATACGTCCATCTGTAGAGAATGGATGAAGACAAAATGCTGTGAGAGATAAATGTAAGTCAAGTGAGAGAAACAGGTGGTAGTGGAGAACACCAATGGTTTGGGGAATCCTTAAAACAAAAGAAGTAAACTGTATAGAAACACAGGTAAAGGGAACATGATTAGAGAAAAAGCCTGGAGGCATTTTTGTTATGGCTACCCTGAAGTGGGAGCTTCCAGTGAAGAAACAGATCATCAAAGATAATGTTGAACAGTAAATTAACAGATAGGGAAAACTATTATAAATCTAGCTTTAATCTATAAATAACTAGTTACTTAAAACAAAACAATACATTTTACTGGTAAATACTGTATTCAGATAGGCCTACTGTACTACTGGTATAAATACAAAACAAAAAGAATACAAACCATTATTAATTTTACTGTACAGTATATTAATCTTCTGTTCTGTCTTCCTGGTCAGCATTCTTGACAGGCTTGGAGCTCATTACTTCATTGTCAAATTCTAGTGGAGTCAGACAAACACCTGCAAATAAATAATATAATAATACCAGTATCATTAACACTACCTCTAGTGGTGATGGGCTGGTCTATCAGAGTGAGAACTGAGCGATCTCTGCCATACCCATAGCTTACTCTGACTGTTCCTTTTACTTATATATTTTCTAGATCTCAAGTGACGGCGTCTCTTCCGTGGATTGACCTCCCAATCTACCAAGATTGGAAGCCAAAGCGTCACATTTTTCCTTTGCCCCTCAACTTTCTCTTCATAATTGCTGAGGGGCACAGGGCCCTGGGTGGGGCTTTGGTTTCCCGGGCGTTTCCTCACCCTCCCCAGCTCCCCGCCATGGAGTGGCTTCGGTCACCCAGGCTTTATTGTGGTCGGCAGGGAGGGTTCTGTGGGGGCGCTTGGTTATGGCCTTGGCCTTGCTCGGGGCCTTGGGGCTGTTCGGCCAGGCAGCTTGGGGAACAGCAACAACAACAACAACACTACCTCTAAGAGTACCAGGCTGGCAAATGAGAAAATATTTACCCCTGGCCAAAATTGTCCCTTTATTTTAGTCAATATTTGTAAATATATAAATTTACAGTTTTGCTCTACTGTATAGTTGCCTATATGCCCCTGATGATGATGATGCATTTTTTTACCACCATGCACTCCCTGCTCAAGAGTGGAGATAGGGTACGGTACATGCTCTGATGTTTCAGGGACTTCAGTGGACAGTTGTTGTTGTTGCTGTTCCTCAGGTTGTCTGGCCGTGCAGTCCCAAGGTCCCGAGCAAGGCTAAGGCCATAACCGAGCGGCCTAACAAAACCCTCCCTGCTTACCACTAATAAAGCCCAGGTGACCAAAGCCACTCTAAGGCGGGGAACTGAGGAGGGTGCGGAAACACACGGGAAACTAAAGTCCCAGTGGACAGTTGTCACAGATTGCTAAACAGCACCGTCCACCACAGCACTGTCGTCGGCCAATAATACACACTGGCTGGAATGAGCCTCGATCCCTTGACCTCTCGGTTTGCATGCGAGTGCTCTACATACATACATATATACATACTGTATACAAATTTAAAAACCAAGTGCGAAGCGTGGTTCTGGTCTCACATCCTAATGGCGGCGCTTCAGGCAGCCCTGTTAAGAGCTGCCTTACTTGTCAGGTTCTTTGATTCAAGATCAGACTGCAAAGTCCGATCCCACTTCTTTTTTGGTCCGCCCCTTGGTGCAGCTCCCTCCACATTCATGGACTTGCATCTTTTCACCCAGCTTTGTTCATCCATCCTCTCCACATGTCCAAACCATCCAAGCCTGCTAGTATGCATCTCATCACTGATGCTCTTGATATCTAACCTTCTCCTTAGCTCTACACTTGATATCTTATCTTGCAGTTTGGCACCACACATCCATTTTACCATTCTCATCTCATTCACATTTTCTAGTATATGAATCAGTCCCTAAATAACATTACCCAGGTTTGCCACATTGGTTTACATATGCTAACATGGGTAAGGCCAATACCTTCCATTTCTTGATTAGTGATACAATTTGTTTGGAAGAACCTCACTTTAAAATATGGATAGGTGATTAAAAATATATCTACAGTATTGGTATTTTTTTTAAATATTTCATACTATACAATAAACACCCTAACTCAAACTCTATATGCTAAATGGCTTCATTAACAAGCATTGCAAAGCACCAAAGGCCTCCGTCAAATGCTGTTTATCACCCAGATGCCCCAAACCTTTCTCCTTCCTAGTATTGGTATATCTCCCGCCTGACAACTCCCTCGGCTGATCCAATCCAACAAGAAGAAGAACAACAACAATAGTGAGTCGAGCAGTAATAAGTCTCTCTTTGATTCCCAACTGAGTAAAAAATGCTAGTTTCCTCGAGTTTAGTATATATGGCTTACTGGTATGCTGTTTGTATATAATTTATAATGTAAAACTTGCAAAAAAACAAAAACAAAACAGGGACGACACAATACAGTACTGTATAAAGACAAAAGAACTTATCAAAATTGCTATGTAGAAATAATGCTTTAAAATAAAAATTTGAAATAAAAGAACACAAAACTATGAAAGACTCAATACTTTACAGTATCTGGCAGTCTTGAGTCTCAACACAAAAAATAGCTGAACATAATTCTATCTATCTATCTATCTATCTATTGCCTGACGCCGTGATCCCCGAAGGGGTGGCCACGAACGAACCGCCCCCATGCACCTCTGTCCCCAGTCAGTCGACGTCCCTCCCCCCAACCAGCACCGCCTTCGTTCATGTACTTCCTCACTCTATCCTTCCACCTCTCATTCGGTCTACCTCTCCCTCTCTGTCCCTCCACCTCGCTCTCGTAGACCCTCTTAGTCATTCTCTCGCTTTCCATACGTTCCATATGGCCGAACCATCTCAAGTTGTTCCTTTTCACACTTTCCAGCACATCTACCTCCACACCACACCTCCTTCTTACTTCCTCATTAGTCTGTCTATCCCTCCATGTAACTCTGCACGCACTCCTTAAGTAATTCATTTCCACTGCTCTCACTCTTGGTCTGAGTCTCTCAACCAACGTCCATGCTTCGCTTCCGTAAGTCAGTGTCGGGATTACCACACTGTCATGCAAGGACTTCTTCACTTCCATACTGACCACCCTATTTCTTGCTGTTGTTGTTGTTGTTGTTGTTGTTGTTGTTCCCTAAGCTGCCTGGCCGAACAGCCCCGAGTCCCTAAGGAAGGCCATGGCCACGGTCGGGATTTCCCACAGAGCTCTCAAAGAGTGTAAATTGTGTTGTTGGCGTAAGTGGTTGTGTGAAATGCAGTCTTCTATGATGTGTTTAATGGTATGGGGTGCTGTGTTACAACCCGGGCAGGTGTCGACGACGGAGTCATCCAGTCTCTTCTGATAGCTCAGGAGAGCCGGATGGTGTCCGCATCTCAGCCTGGCCAGGTGGACTCTGTCCTCGCGAGGAAGGGAGGGTTCAGAAGGATGGATTGCGGGAGGTCGTGCTTGCAGCTGCATGTTGTCTATGAGTGAGTGGATGGAACGGTGAGTGATATGAGTATGGATGTGCTTCCGGAAGTTGGTTTGGGGTGGGCAGGGAGGGAGAGAAGACAGTATTTGTGTGTGATAGCGTGTGCTGGGTGTTGTTTTGATATTTCTTGGTGTCTGTGGGTGTGTAGCCATGTAGTGTAGTGGGTGGTGTTGATTCGCGGAGGCTGCTGCCAGGAATTGTGTGCCTCTCATGTCTAGATGATCTTTGACTTTGAGGACTTTGGTTTCTTGATATAGGTGATCTGTGGGTGTCGTAGCTGTGCATCCTGTGATGATTTTCAGGGCTTTATTTTGAATAGTCTGTAAGGTCTTATGATGTGTTTCAGCTAGGTTAGAAGCCCAGGCCGGGCTTGCGTATTCCATAACTGTTCTTATGTATTGTTTGTAGACTGTGGTGATGGTTTCTTTGTTGTGTCCAAATTTTGTGTGGGCAAGTGATCTGAGGGCGTTAAGTCTGGGTGTCAGTTTCTTTTTCGTGTTTGTGGTGTGCTGTTTGAATGTCATTTGGGTGTCGTATGTTACTCCTAGGATTTTGTGTGTGTGTGTGTGTGTTAGGGGTGTGTTGTTTATGTTGAGTTCCGGGACGTAATCGTGCTCTCCTGTCCAGCTTGTGAGGAGGGTTGCAGTGGATTTAGCTGGGGCTAAATTGAGTCTGTTTGTAGTGCACCATTCATGCAATGTGTCGAGATAGTCTTGAAGGAGTCTTGTTGCTGTGTCTGGGTTTTGGTGCGTGCTTGTGAGTGTTATGTCGTCTGCGTAGGAGGCTATGGTTATTTGGGGTGAATTTGGTGTATTTATATCATGCATGTACAGATTGAAGAGGGCGGGCGACAGGACGGATCCTTGCGGGACTCCGTTTGGGAAATTTTTAATGCTAGATGACTGACCGGCAAAAGATACGTGTGCACATCTGCCTGCTAAGAAGTTGGCCAGCCATCTTTTTGTGTTGTTGTGCATGTATGTGTTGTAGATTTTGTTTCCTATTTCTTGTTACTGCTTTTAGCGTTCCTACAACCCTCTTCCCCTGTTGTACCCTCTCCCGCACTTCTTCATCCATAGTCCCATCTTTACTCAACACACTGCCCAGATACTTAAGAGTTGACGATCTCCATAGCCTGACCGTTCAGCTTCACCTCACACTCTGTGACTTCACCCCTTTTGAAGACCATAACCTTGCTCTTCCCCGCATTTACCTTCAAATTCCGTTTTTCGCACACTGTTCCAAACTCATTTACCAGACCCTGCAACTCCCATTCATTATCACTCATCAGAACTGTATCATCCGCAAACAGCAGTATAGGTAGCTTCCACTCAATTCCCTCCCTTTTCAGCGATACACCAACATCCACTGCTCTTGATAGTATTTCTTTCATGACTCCATCCATATATACAGTAAACAACCACGGGGACATCACACACCCCTGTTTCAAACCAACATTCAGGTCAAAGAACTCGCTCTGCTCACTCTCCACATGTACTGCCGCCTTTGCACCCTTATACATGCTCTTCACTGCTTTCAGCAACTTGCCCTCTACTCCGTATATTCTAAGTACTTTCCACAAACCTTTTCTATCCACTCTGTCATAGGCCTTCTCCAAGTCCATAAAGGCAACATACACCTTTTGTTTCTTCTCCAGATATTTCTCCACAACACAATTCAGGGTAAACATCTGATCTACACATCCTCTTCCCTTCCTAAAACCTCCCTGCTCGTCGCCTATCCATTTCTCCGTTCTCGCTCTCACTCTCTCAATCACTACCCTACTGTATACCTTCCCTTCTACGCTTAGAAGACATACTGTATTCCTCGGTGGTTACCACACACTCCTCTTTCCCCTTTGCCCTTATATAGGGGGACTATTATGCCAGTCTTCCAGTCATCGGGTGCACTCCCCTTCTCCCATGCTAGTTTGCACATTTTCCATACCCATTCTATCACTATCTCACCACCATACCTCAACATTTCCCCACACACTCCATTTGTTCCTGGTGCTTTCCCCAACTTCACTCTTTTCATGGCTTCCCACACTTCTGACCTCCTGATCCACACCTCCTCCTCTACTTCTCTTCTTCTCCCTCCCATACCATATCCAGCTATGTTTGCTGGCTCTTCATTCCTTACATTTAGCAACTCATTGAAGTACTCCCTCCATCTTTCGACTCTCTCTTGCTTCTCGTCTAGTATTCTCCCATTCTTATCTTTCACACCCTTACTGTTTCCCTTGCTACCTTCCCTAACTTTCTTGACTTCTTTCCAGAACAGTTTCTTACTCTCCCTCCATTTTACACTCAGATTCCTTCCAAATTCCTCATCTACTCTTCTCTTACTTTCCTTCACTACTCTCTTCACCACCCTCTTACTCTCCACGTACCTCGCTCGTTTCTGTCTCTCGAAATCTTCATTCCCTCTACTACCCAACCACTCTCTATATGCTTTCTTCTTTTCTTCCACAGCTATTCTTACCTCTTCTGTCCACCATGCTGTACCTTTCACTCCCCTCCCTCTTCTCCTCACTCCACACACCACCTCACATGCTGCACAGATCTCATCCTTAAACACTTTGCTCATCTCCTCCACTTCCTCCATAACTTCCAGGGCGAACCCACCTAGTCGTCTTTCCACTGCTCTCCTGTACTCCTCCCTGATTTCCTCCTCCTGCAACCTCTCCACCCTCCTCACCATTCCACCAGAATTGCAATATGCAAAAAATTACAATTTGTGTATCACAAAATAAAGTAGTCTAAAAAACACAGACCGCCCCCTACCCTACCCCATGTCATCTGTGTCTCAGTGTGTACAGTTGGAAAGACATGAACCTGAGGCATGTGCTGTGATTCAATGACAGGATTTAAGGGAGTGTTTTTTTCTGGACCTAAATGGCATGAAATGTCTGTAAATTGACATAAGATAAGAGGCAAAAGGTCTTAAAATAGCCAAACTAATGGGGCAAACCTCTTAAAATCTCAAAACTAATGGGGCACAGTATGAGGGAGAATGGGGTCCAGAACAAATATCTCCTTAATTAAGTGTGAGAGTGAATGGTGAAAAAAGTAAAATTATTACAGTAAATGTGTGGTCCACAAGGAGTTGGTGCTTTGTCCTCTACTCTTCATTCCCAGTAGGCTGTCGACAAATAGTTTTTATTATTATTATCTACTCTTCAGTGTGGTGTTAGAAGCACTATCAAGAGATTTTAGGACAGGACTGCTATGGAAGTATTTTTATGCTGACAACCTGATATTGATTTGGAGGGTGCTGATGAGAATATTGTGAATTGAAGGAAGGGAGTGGAACCAGGGGCCCTCGAGTTAATGTGGATACAATAAAGGTAATGTGGATTTGAGTAGATGGAAGTACCGTACTGTAGTAAGGAGTGGGGTCTGGTTATGCAGTGTATGCAAGAAGGGTGTGGGTAGCAACTAATACTGACATTGATTGCAAGTTCCGGTATACCTGTATGACATACTGTACCGTGGGAAACACCAAGGTGACCTTAGATGATGATGATGATGATCAGCGCTGGGGGTGGTGCAGAGACTACCTTGGATGCAAGAGTCAGAAGTGGGTGGAAGAAGTTTAAAAGAGTTCTTCTGCTACCACTATTGACAATAGAAGATCTCTCCCTACGTACTAAATAGTGTTTTGGAGCATAATGAAAGTGCGTTGTCACAGTGAGAGAGGAACTAAGAAAAACAGAGTTGAGAGTGTGACTTGATATAGAATGTATCAATGAAGTACTGTAGTAGTAGTAGTAGCCGTTCTTTAGGCTGCCTGACAGAGCAGCCCCGAGCTCCCAAGGAAGGCCATGGCCATGGTCGAAACCGGGTTTTCCCACAAAGTTCTCAAGGAGTGTGTTTTGTGTTGTTGGCGTAAGTGGTTAACTGGTTGTGTGGTATGCAGTGTGCTATGAAGTACTGTACTGTAATGCATACTGGCAGACTGTGGTTGTTTGGCTATGTGGAGAGAATGGATGATATTAACTAGATGAAGCACATAATAAGTATGAAAATAGTTGATAAACAACAGTTAGTTGATTGAGGAAGACCTGGGTCGAGGTCCTGTGAGAGGATCTCAAGGTTCGGGGACTTGACAGGGACAATGCAGGGCATTGTGCAGCATGGAAAGAAGTCATTAGGTGACCAAGGCATACCTGTACAAAACATACAGTAGCTTTTCTATCGATACTAATACTGATAATTGATCTAAACACTATATGAGGAGGAGCACTTCATAAACAAGGTTTTGCTTAAAGTTTCATCCAAATACCTTTCTTTCTTGTGTGCGACACTTGTGTGTGACATGAGCTTATACAGAGATCCTAAGCGCAAGAAGGTATACTGTACATACCCAAAAGGAAAGTGTGGCTGCTGAAGAACAAGGAAGTTAGGGATAGGTTTCATAGTGAACTGGAGGAAATGAATAGAAATAAGGAAGCTAGGCCTAATGATGTAAATAGTCAATGGAACTTTCTTAAGCATAGCCTTATCGCTGCCACTGACAAGGTCTGTGGGAAAACAAAGGGTCACCCCAGGAATAAGACCTTCTGGTGGTGGAACGATGAGGTAGAACATGCTGTGAAAGAGAATAGGAGATGCTTCAAAGCATGGAAGAAAGGAGGCAGCAAGGAAGAATACCAGGCAGCTAAACGAACTGCCAAAAAGAGTTATTTACAATGCTAAAAAGGCATTAAGGACCTGGTCCTCGAACAAGTGTGTAACACTGACAATCCCAATGGGATCTTCAACCTAGCTAGGCGAGTTAAAAATGACAGTAGGGATATTTTAGGTGAACAGTGTTAGAAACGATAATGGAAAGATCGTGTATGCAGAACATGAAATCAGAGAAGCATGGAAGGCACACTATGAACGATTGCTAAATGTAGAGTTTGAATGGGATAAGGAACAGCTTAGTATCGAAAAACCAAAATCTGGACCCCCTCCTTTGATAGCATCAGCTGTAGTGAGCGACGCAATTAATAAAATGAAGGACGGTAAAGCTCCAGGTTGCTCTGACATTGTCGCTGAGATGATAAAAGCCTCAGGGGAGACTGGTGTCAAATTAGTCACTGAGTTGATAAACACCATTATTAAAGATGAGAAAATCCCAGAGGATTGGCTCAAAAGTGTAATAGTAAATATATACAAAGGAAAAGAGGATGCGCTAGATAGAGGAAATTATAGGGGCCTGAAAATGCTTGACCAAATCATGAAGGTCTGTGAGAGAGTCTTTGAGGGTTTGATCAGGAAAAGCATCTCCATTGATGATATGCAGTTTGGTTTTTTGCCAAGATGGGGTACAACCGATGCTATCTTCATAGTCAGGCAGATACAGGAAAGATACTTACTAAAAGGCAGGGATCTTTACTTTGTGTTTGTAGACCTGGAGAAGGCCTTTGATAGGGTGCCTAGAGATGTTGTGCAGTGGGCTATGAGGAAACTTGGTGTGGAAGAGTGGCTGGTGCGTGTGATAATGAAGATGTATGAGGATTCGCGAAGTGCGGTGAGGGTGAAGGGTGTACTGAGTGATGAGTTCGCAGTCCGTGTTGGAGTCCATCAGGGTTCAGTGTTAAGCCCCCTACTCTTTATTATGTCTTGGAGGCACTATCTAGAGTTTTTAGAGGCGGACTCCCGTTGGAACTGTTTTATGCAGACGATTTAGTCCTAATAGCTGACAGTATGCAAAATGCTGAGGCCAAATTCAGAGAATGGAGAGAGGGCATGGCGAGCAAGGGTTTATTAACAAAACCAAGGTTATGCATTGTAGATTGAGACGAGGCAATGTGTAAAAGAGCGGTGCATACCCATGTGCAGTGTGTGGAAAGGGTGTGGGTGTTAACTCCATTCAATGTAGCATCTGTCGATGTTGGGTACACCATGGGAGTAAGCGCTGTAGTAGAATAAAGGGAACCCTGCCGAAGGATAAGCCAGAAATAGAGAAATTTGAGTGCGTAGTGTGCAAAGGCGAGCTTGTGTTAAGTGATGATCCTGTGGCTGTGAATTTTGGAAATGAGTCTTTGGAGCTGGTGAACAAGTTTTGTTACCTAGGAGATATCATCTCTGCCGGTGGTGGGGCCGAGGCTGCCACTGTTGCTAGAATTAGGTGTGGCTGGGGGAAGTTCAGAGAACTGATGCCAATCCTGACCATGAAAAGAATGCCTCTCCCCCTGAAGGGAAAGGTGTATGCCTCATGTGTTAGAAGTGCAATGACGTATGCCTCAGAAACATGGGCCGTTAAAGTAGAGGATGTAAACAGAATGGAGCGTAATGAGATGAGAATGGTGAGATGGATGTGTGGGGCCAGGCTACAGGATAGAATAACAAATGTTGAGCTGAGGAGACGTTTAGGTATAAAGAGTATTAGCGAGGTGATGCGTACAAGTAGACTGGGATTGTATGGACATGTGGAGAGAATGGATGAACAAAATTGGGTGAAAAAATGCAGGTCTGTGATTGTGGAGGGAGCTGCACCAAGGGGTGGACCGAGGAAGACCTGGGATCGGACTATATGCGCCGATCTCAAATCCAAGAACTTGACAAGTGAAGCAGCCCTTAACAGGGTTGCCTGGAACGCCGCCATTAGGACAAGAGACTGAAACTGCACTTATGTGTGGAACACTCGGTCTTAAAATGTTATGTATGTATGTAAGTTCTTGGTAAGATCCTGTGTAGCGGGTAGAACTGTTTTTCAGATGCCTATTTACTAAGAAACATTGAACAATATTTAACCTAACCTAACCTAACCTAGGATATTAGTGGACTATTTATAAATGTCAAATGTAAAAAATTATTGTAACATTACCAAATTATTGAGATATAAATACAGGCCTACCCGCTACACAGGATTATACCAGTTCTTTTAGCAAGAGTGGTAATATGATTTTTCCAAGAAAGGTCGGATGAAAAAGATACACCTAGATATACATTCAAGTCTCCATATTTTCTTGGAAAGCGAGCCTGTAATTTGGTAGAAATCGGCTTTGAACAAAACAATTTTCTACCAAAACTTTTATAAATTTAGCTTGAAATGTGTCTGGGGGGTATTTTATTTTTATCTTGCAGGGGGTTAGAAACAGTGAAATATTCTATCCCTGAAGGGGTTCTACTGTAGGGGGCCAACAGTCTAAATAACAAAAACAATCAATACCTTCAACAATAATTATAGTGTAAAACTTGCAAATTTAAGAAAACACCACAATAATCCCCAAAAGTGTCCGATCAGCTAAACCCTGTTCCATATAGGTAGGCCAGAAATCGTGAACCCTAACTCAAAAAGGGCTATAGCAAATGGCCTGTAAATTTCCACACTTATTCCCTGATTGACCCTTCCCAAACGGGAGAAGTATAAGCTCAATTACTCAAGTCGTTTGCGAGTTATAGAGGTTAATGTTCAAGAGTTTTTGCCTACTTATTTGGAACAGGGATTCAGGGAATAATGTTAATTCAGTCCCTTGGCCTGAAGAACAACATGACTCCAGTTCTTCCTCAGTCTTCCCCTTGATGCTCTGCATTCCACATTCATGGTGATATTAACTTTCCTCATTTAATTATCCTCCTTCATTCTCTCAATATGTCCATACCATATCAATCTACCAATATCCTTCGGGTGAGACCTGGTCCAATCCAGAGTGAAGTTTGGCATACTCTACCCAACCTTAGCCGTTTCTATGTCTCTTTTCCTGTACTACTTTTCCTTCTAGGTGCTGGCGAAATTGCCCGATTGGGTGGCACTGCAAGGGGGGGCTGCGGATGGTAGGGGCATTGACTTGGGGGTGCAAGCCCTTGGGCTGATGATCCCCTCCCCTGCTGCCCTATAAGAGACAAATCTCATCTCACCCTGGCCCCTTCAGGGGCCCGAGCATCTGGATGGATCTACCAGACTCGGGACTTTTCGGCCAGACAGTCTGGGGAACTACAACCAATATCCTTTAGCTCACCAATATCTCTAATAACCAAATCTCTCTCTCAGTACTCGATTCTCAACTCAGTTACTCACTGAAACCCTACACTGCAAGATAAAAGCAAGTGATCTTGAAATGTTTAACCGTAATGAAGAAGACTGAAATGAAGTTAGTAGGTACAAGCTAAATCTTACCAATGGTTTAAGTTATGAAAGAGCTTGTATAACTTAAGCCTGTTGTTCCAGCCTTGAGCCTTCGGCATAACGCGGTGATACTCTTCCCAAAAACTTCGGCTGAACCCTCCAAATATGTCAGAAATTGCTACATCAAACTCATGGTGACCATAGAATGAAGCTGGTTCAAACACAACTGGAAATGGGAGAATATAATTAGTTAACACATAATACATCAATGCACTTTCAGTATACTGTATACTTTACATACTGTACTGATATTTCACAGTATCATATACAGTACTTTAACATCAAATTCATTTTTATTATTAATTCAAATATGTATTTAGCCTTCAAATATACAATAAGTTCAGAATTTGTATACATGGAAGTCAACTGGCTAAGCCTTATGAGAAAAAAAAACTCTTTAAGGCACCTTGGTTTAACCTGAATTAATTTACATATTTATATACAGTACATATTTAGTAGGGCTAGATAATATGAACTATAAGTGTAAATACATACCGTACATACATAAACACACACATACACATACATACATACTGTAACTACACATATACATACATACATGCATACACATAACACAAATCTGCACCCATAAACTCACACTACATAAACATAAGCTGCATTTTCTGTTACCCCGAAGTCTGATAACCCACCTTTTTCACCCTAATATGTTTCATTTCAGTAGTAATATTTAGTCTTCAGCTTACATTGGTTACTGCTTCAACCACCGACCTAGATATAAACTCTGCTTTTATCGGTCTCATCTCACCCTTTTTATATCTTCCTAGCCGTCTTATTTCCTCCAGTTCTCTTACCCAGTCACAGCCTTCATCTAGACACTCCAATATTTTCTTTACTTGGTCTTCATCCCTTTCCTTCCTTTCCCTCATATCTGCTAAATGTTCTTCAACGTCTCCAAAAAATATTATGCTTTTACCTCTATCTATTGTTTCCCTCGCTACCTTCTCCTTGCTCTTCATAACCTGCACTACATTCTTCTCAAACTCTCTTTTCTGTTTCTCTCTCTTCCACCTGCTCCTTCATGATTTCTTCCAATGCCTCTACCTTAGTATTCTCCACCTTTGTCCACTCATTTTTCTCCTCACTTATTACTCCCTTTACTTTCTCACTTAAATGACCCTCATACTCCTTTAGCTGCCATTTTCTCTGCCACCAGCTCATCTTCTTTCTTCATCACAGCTTCTAGGTTAGCATTTACTGGCCTGTATGCAGCTGCTACTGAACTGGCTCCACATATTTCTGTCAGTGACTCCACCTTCATACCAATTTTTCTCCTTCAATTCTCCATAACTCCCTTCCATCTTAACAGCCCCATCATCTGTCTCTTCATTACAGTCAATTGATCCTCCACTTCATTACCCTCTGCTAGAAATCCCTCAAATTCATAGTTCTCTTCATCTCCCAATAAACTCTGCCTCCGTTTGCCTTGGCCCGCCATTGTTTATATTTATATACAGTACAATTAAAAATTTACAAAACACTTAATAAAATTACAGTAGAATGAAACTACTACCTGGGATAAACTCAGGTAGCGCCGACCCCGTTTGTGTCACCCTATTTGGAAAACAAAATAAATGGAAAAAATAAATATAAATGGGTGTTTGCGAGGTCACCACAAGCAGGTTGGGTACGACTTGGTTGTCTTCCTAAGAAGGTAACCCAACCGAGGTGTTGCAAGTACTAGGCAGAGATGTAATGAAAACTTTAACCTTGCTTTGGGCCTTCGGCAGTAGCAGATACGTCACTCGGAAATTGAACCTCATTGGTTACGATACTGCCACTGGGCAAAGCTCCACACCAAACTTTTACCACAGAACTCGGGTGTCCTCTAATACTCCTGCGCTCTAAATTTTCACAACCTCACAACACAACAACCAGACAACATAGCGATGTCCGGTCAACGCCAGGATCAAGACAACAGTAAGTACTCTATTTTCCCATTAAGCTGATCTTTCTACCTATTAGTATTGATAAACTATTAAGGCCATAAGGCACCATATGGGCCGATTCTGAGGGTATGGATCAAAAGAGGACAGCCGAGTTGGAGGGGTTAAACCAGTAGCACTCAACCAATTCTGATGGTGCTGATTCTGGGGTATGGAGCATAAGAGGACAGCCGAGTTGGAGGGGTTAAACCAGTAGCACTCAACCAATTCTGATGATGCTGATTCTGGGGGTATGGAGCATAAGAGGACAGCCAAGTTGGAGGGGTTAAACCAGTAGCACTCAACCAATTCTGATGGTGCTAATTCTGGGGGTATGGAGCATAAGAGGACAGCCGAGTTGGAGGGGTTAAACCAGTAGCACTCAACCAATTCTGATGGTGCTGATTCTGGGGGTATGGAGCATAAGAGGACAGCCGAGTTGGAGGGGTTAAACCAGTAGCACTCAACCAATTCTGATGGTGCTGATTCTGGGGGTATGGAGCATAAGAGGATAGCCGAGTTGGAGGGGTTAAACCAGTAGCACTCAACCAATTCTGATGGTGCTGATTCTGGGGGTATGGAGCATAAGAGGACAGCCGAGTTGGAGGGGTTAAACCAGTAGCACTCAACCAATTCTGATGGTGCTGATTCTGGGGGTATTGAGCATAAGAGGACAGCCGAGTTGGAGGGGTTAAACCAGTAGCACTCAACCAATTCTGATGGTGCTGATTCTGGGGGTATGGAGCATAAGAGGACAGCCGAGTTGGAGGGGTTAAACCAGTAGCACTCAACCAATTCTGATGGTGCTGATTCTGGGGGTATGGAGCATAAGAGGACAGCTGAGTTGGAGGGGTTAAACCAGTAGCACTCAACCAATTCTGTTTGGTTAAGTTAGGTGGGTTAGCATTATAATTTTGCACTGATTGATTTGACCATGGTTGAAATGATCTACTGATTTAGTTGTCTGGGAACCAATGCCAGCCACCTACCAGGAGGCAAATGAATTACCTTCATGCCAGCCGGCATCCATTATACCAACTAACACCATTTTTGCTCTTATACCTTTCAACTCTATCTCTTCATCTCGTTCTCAATCTTCCTCTCCTTCTCATCCTTCCACATCACTTTCCTCTCATAATAATAATAATAATAATAATAAGCATCTTACTTATTTCTCATAAGCGCCAATTTTTCCGAAGAATTCACTAGCGCTCGGAAAGAGAAAGAAAAAAGAACAAAATCAATGCATCAAAAGAAAGCTTATATACAACACACATTTAACAATCACTAGCAGTGGCAAAATAGCCTAAACTCCATAGCCATCTGTCATGACACCTCTCTCAAGATCATAGCTTCTCTCAAAGAGAAAAGTCTTAAGTTGTCTCTTACACTTACACTCTTTTTTAGCCATACGTTCACTCTTCATATGCTTCACACAACCAAATCACATAAAGATGGTCCTCTTCACACTCTCCAACACATCGGTCAGTCTTGTGAGAGTCTCATTGGACTCTGTGATCTGGTTAAACAAATGTATTACTACACTCCAGCACATTCACATCACATTGCTCTCACACTACCGGTACCTCATTTGTCTGTCTCTCTCTCTTTCTGTGGAGTCAAATGGAGACACACACAGATAGATAGATATATTTACACAAGTATGTAATCTTACTTTTGAGTCAACAGGCATAAACATACCTGGGGATTCTGCCGTCTCAGCAGCGTTGCCGCTCCACAGGTCCCCATGTAGGAGTGCTGGCTTGACCTGTAGGCCCGAGAAGTACTGAGGGATCTTCAGCTGTAAGTGTGACCATAAATCTCGGGTTCTTTGTCACGGTACTGGGATATACAAACAAATAATTATTAAGTGTAAATATTGTATATGTGTACCTGTAACTATTATATAGCTAAAAACAGTTTTGGTTAAGAGCCTATTATTACTAGATTTATATATAATACTGTACCATACTTTTTCAATTATTCAACAAACAAATAAATATTAAGTGTAGATATGGTATGTGTGTACCTGTAACTATTATATAGCTAATAAACAGTTTTGGTTAAGAGCCTATTATTACTAGATATATATATATATTTATCATAATTGAGGCTTTCCTTGAAGTTTAGCTGATATTTTGGGGCGGCCTAGGTTACAAATTCGTAGAATTTGCGTTCCACGTAACTCCATCCCATGGCTCGTTCATAGCCTAGCCTCCATCCTTTATCCAAGGTAAGTTTACTTATTTAGTAGTGACAGAATAGGTGACAGGGATAAGGTTATGATTAGAGGAGCTCAACGGAGAGAGAAGATTTACAGTACTGTACAGTACAAGAAGAAGGATTAGAGGTTAGAAATAAGTCAAGAATGTTGGGCCGATCTCCAGGGCGGTCCGGGATACGGATGGGGTGCTGAACTAACTGCTCTAGGTCAATTAGGATAGAGAAGGTGTAGGCTAGTCAGTGAAAAGAGAGGAGAGCCATTGGTGGTGTTGAATATTGAAATCTCCTAAGATGAAAATTTCAGAGAAGGGATAGATGGATAGAATGTGTTCCACTTTAAAAGTACGATAGTCAAAAAGTTTTGTTTAGTCAGTAGAATTAGGAGAGAGATAAACAGCACAGATATATTTAGTGAGAGAGTGACAAGATAGCTTAAGCCAGATAGTTGAGAATTCAGAAAAGTCAAAGTTGGGAACACGAGAGCAAGTAAGATTGTTGCGTATGTACACGCAGTATCCACCTTTGGCTTTGAATTGAGGATAGAGATAGTAGGAGGATATAGAAAAGGGTTTGCTGTCTGTTGCATTAGACAACCGAGTTTCGGTGAGAAAGAGAATATCAGGGTTGGGGGAGGACAGGTGGTGTTCAACTGAGTGGAAGTTAGAAGAAAGGCCACGAATGTTGCAGAAATTTATAGTAAGAGTGGGAGATAGCGGTCCAGAGTATTTTGACAGGTCGGTACCAAGGGCCAGACCACTGGGGGCATTTATGGTCCCACCCCTGGGGACTCTGTGGAGGGTCGTTTGTTCATAATACACTGTATTAGTTTTGTTATAAATTTTGAAAAGGTAGTGTAGTATGTAATGTGCTTGTGGTATAATGTATTGATAAAAAAAGAAGGTGTTTTGGAGGGCAGACTGGGGTTGCCCTCAATATTGATGAGGCATGGAAAGGATCAGCAAGGGAGGTTAGGTGGTGAAACAGGAGTTCCAGCTATCCTTATCAGCCACCTGTAGCCATCCCCGGGAGTACCACCCTGTTTGGCTGGTGCCTACAGCCTCCTCCTGCCTGGACATGAGAACAGAACCGCACTCCATGTGGAGCACTCGGTCTTTAAATTTATGTACGTACAGTACAGGTATTTACTTATTTTGTATTACTTTTTTTTATTCCCTATGTGTATGAAGGAGACAAAAGGCAGGTTGCCTATAACGAGTGTCTCTACCAATGTATGTATGTATTGTACGTTTCCTTAATTTATTGAATCAGTACTTAAGAATTTAAATATACACATGTACAAAAAGTAATCTATGAATATAGTCTTATAATTATGATTTATGGTGCTAGTCAGTAGTTCCGATTGTTGAGTTATTACTGTACTCACATATGCATTACGCTATTCATAGTGCAGTATGGTCCAGTATATGATGAGATTGATATCCAGTATTCGATAAATGGATATTAATTGTAGTCATGTGCTGAGCCTTTAACCCTCCTGGCCCGGGCAGGCTCTCCAAGGGACGGAGCTCGTATCCGGGCGATCTGGTCGAATATCAACAAAAGTAAACTAAGGCTAATCTCGCTTAATATATTACCTACATTAATCAAACATATATAGAAATGGGCGCCTTACCTTGCTGCGTAGAATGGCATTGAGTAGAGCTCTCTAGCTCAACTGGTTCCGGAGTGATGGTGATGGAAGTGGAGGTAACTTTTGCCGCGTATTTACCTCGGTGCGTCCGAACACTCAACCGCGGCCCCGGCTACGACGCCCAGTTGCACTCGTCGCTCCACCCGCAATTATGCCGGGAAGCGATTTGATAGTTTTTTATTGGTTATTCTGTCATTTATTATAGTTATTATGTTATTTTCACTCAATAAAGTTATTTACATGAACTGATTTGTGTCTCTGTCACTTATTACTTCGTTTTATTATTATTATTATGATTATAGTGTCACTTTAACTGGACTTTGATAATTGGTAGTGTCATATCCCCATTTATGTATTGTTAGGTAAGCTAATAATATATATAGTGTCACTGTCACTTGTTCATATTGTTATGAAGGCACTTATTATTACTTGTGTGTGTCTCTTTCACTTATACTTAGTTTTATTATTATTATACTGTCACTTTGACTGGCCTAGGCTTATTGAGTGTCATTTTCACTTATTTATTGTTAGAAATATATATTTTAGTGTCACTTTCACTTGTTCATATTGTTATTGAAGGCACTTATTATTACTTATATGTCCTTTTCACTTATACTTAGTTATATTATTATTCTTAGCCTACATTTGAGTGTCACTTTCACTGTTGTCACTTCCACTTCAAAAGTTTGTTAGAGTGTGGAAGTCGTTGAAGCAGGTGCCAGCACACAGTCCAACTTGACACTCGAGGCATTCCCAAGTGGTTTTTGTTGGTTTGCGGGGTCTGCGAGGTGTGTGGCTGCACACATATGGCACCTCTTCTGACTCCTAACGTTACTACCTGGTGCTTTGAAAGGAAGGGCGTTGAGCTGGTGCTTCCTGAAAAATTCAGCACACCCCGTTCTGTCCAGCTGGCCTGGTCCTTGTAGTGGCCTCCCTGGTGTAGCCGCATGTTTAGCCAGGAGCTCAAGTAGCACCTGCTTGTGGAACTTCCGCAGGGACTTGTACTTCTTGGCTCCTGGAGTCCTCAGACGGTAGATGTTGTAGGCATTGAGGACCGACATATCTACCGTATGCAGGATAAACTTCTTGTACCACCTGCAAGATGTTCGCAGGCAGTCGATGAAGCCCATCTGCATGTCGGACTTGTCAACGAGGCGCATGTTGAGGTTGTAATCCAGGACAGCAGCTGGTTTCTGGACGGGGTTCTTGGTTCTTCGGTCCACCTTCCCTGTGGCGACCATCTCGGCCTTGTGGCATGTGCTGAGGAGGTTGACCTTGCGCTGGTCATGCCAGTGGATGGAGAGGATGGGGCCACTCTTCTTGTGGAAGATGTCCGCCTTCTTCGTCTTGGTTGGGTAGCCTGGCATGCCCTTCCTCTTGCCCTTGACTGTGCCGACAGTTCCGGTCTTGCGGTCATGGAGGTACTTGGTCAGGAGAGGCGACGTGTAATAATTATCTGTGTAGAGGATGTGGTTTTTATTGAAGTGCCTCTCCATCATCTTCTTCACTACAGCGCCACCAAAACCAATGAGGGGGTCCGTCTCAATTTCTCCAGCCTTGCCGCTGTAGACTATGAAGTCCAGCACATACCCCGTCAAACAGTCGCAGAGGGCGAAGAGCTTGATGCCAAAGCGGTGTCTCTTGGACGGGATATACTGTCGGAAGTGCAGCCTACCACGGAACAGGACCAGAGACTCGTCGAGGCACATCTTCTGGAAAGGAATCAGGTATGTGGTGAACCGATGACGTATCATGTCATACAGCTTCCTGATCTTCCATAATGAGTCGGGAAGGTGGATGCCATGTTGTTTGTCAGGTGAAGATAGGAGAGGATGTCGAAGTACCTGTCCCTGGACATGTATTTGCCAAATGCTGGAGTCGTTATGATGTCGCCAGTGATCCAGTAGTCGGCCAGAACGTGCTTCCTTATATGTGTCATCAGCATTGTGAGTGCCAAGAACACATATAGTTCTGCCACAGTGACAGCTCTCCATGCCACCATCTTGGCACTGGTCTTCCTCCCAAGAAAGTTGGCACAGATAGCATGGTGGTGATTTGTCTCTTTGACGAGGTATTCCATGACTTCATTGTCATAGAAGCCACAGAAAAGTTCACTGGGGGTAGCATCTGGGCCACAGGGATATGCTGGTGACACCCCGGAACCCATCTGTACCTCGTCAAAGGCAGGACAATCTGGCTCAAAATCAGCCCCATCTGTCCACACAAACAGGTTGGATGCTGATGCTCGAGGTCGTGCAGGTGCAGCAGGCACACGCCCTGGACGCCCTGGCACACGCCCTACACGCCCACGCCCACGCCCAGGGGCAGCGGCGTCGGCAGACTGACCACGTCCACGACCTCGCCCTCTCGCTCGTCTTGTCGGGACTTCCTCTTCCTCCTCAGGCGACGTCAGGTCATCTGGGGCAATGTTGGGGTCGTCAGCGTCCTCTTCAGGAGACAATTCTGGTGAAGAAGTGACCGGGCGTCGGCGGTGTGGGGCGCGGGAGGCTGCGGGAGCTTCAACAATGGGAGCCTCGGCCTCGGGAGTTGGGCTCCTTTTGCGGCGAGCCGAGGGCTTCTCCGCAGCAAATAATGCTCTGCGGTGTGTTGAGGGCTGTGGCACATCACCAATACCACTTGAAGAGGCCCTTTGGTCATCCTGAAGGAGAGATGAAGCCGAGGGCTGTGGGTGACCCACGCGGCGTCCCGGGTCAAGGCGTCGGGACAATGGAATGCGGGTGGTTGCTAGGCCAGGGTCGGTGTCATTATCACTGTCTTCAGCTTCCCTATGCTTTTCTGCGGCTGCCCTGCGTGCTTTTTTAGCTGCACTTTTCACCAACGATTGTTTATAGAAATATTTGCCCACTTTCAAGGGCGTACGGGCAGGCAAAGGGGAAGGTCCTGGGCTAGGGCTAGGCCTAGGCTGACCTAGCAAAGATGGCGAGGGGGTAGGCCTAGGTTCTAGCACACTTGGAAGCTCAATGGCACCTTCCTGAAACACTTCCACATCAGGATCATCACTACTGTCTCCCCCCTCAAATAAATCAACATTATCGTCGTCTCCAAAGCCCACGAAATCGTCATCTTCACTTGCTCTTATGAATTGTTCCTTGTCCACCAAGCTTTCGCCACTGCTCTCTTCACTATCAAAAAGTTTTCGCTGTGTAGCGCTATCACTCAACAAACGCTTAACTTTCTTTCGTTGAGCTTTCTTCTCGGTTGCAACAGGCGTTGAAGTTGCGAGCGGGGTAGCACTGGGGAGCGCGGGAGGTTGCAGCGAATCGGACACGTCGGAAAACATTTTTTCAGTATTACTCGCTATGGCGGCCACGTACGAACTGATAACACTAGTAGTTGAGGCTTGGTGGCGCTGCGGTCGCTCCTACAATGCAAAAAAATTCCGCGCGAATTTTGAAGCACGCTTTCAAGCACAAGGATTTTAAAATGACACCCAGGTGCCGGCCCTTTTTTGTTTTGGTGTCCTTAGAAAATGACACCCGGGCTGGAAGGGTTAAGGGGGGATGGGCCGGTTTTCTGGACCACTTTCTCCCTCATGTTTAGCCGCATTAGTTTTCAGATGTTAAGATGTTTGCCCCATTAGTTGGTCGATTTAAAGACCTTTCACCCAATTTCTTTGTCAATATTTAGACCTTTCGGGCTATTTAGGTGTCGATTATTTCCCTGGCGAACGATAGTAAGACTGTAATGTTTGAAGAACCGGCCTTTGGCCAGGAAATTTTTCTACCGGAAAATGTACAAATTAATCTAGAAGGGGGATCTAATGGATGTTTTTTTTTTATTTTATGAAGGTCTAGGGAGGAAACTTAACCTAAGACGTGCGCATGGGAGGTATTAGACACCACACGCCTGTGCGCACGTATTTGAGCTGTTCCCATCACTAACATCATTATTTTACCATAAATAGCATTAATACTTATCCATATGCGCCTATTTTAGGTTGATTATAAAGGTATTAACCTGTTACAGCAATAAAACAAGTGGAAACAGCGTTTGGATGGTCAAAATCGGCGATACAGGCCAGGAGTTACATAATGTATGGCTGAGGCAACCTCCCTCCCCTCCTCTCCTCCCCTTGTCTGGAGAGACACTGTTACACAATAGTCTCTCTCTCGCTCTTTCCCACGCTTGGTAACAGTGATGACAACGCCCTGCTACCAACTCGCTAATGTTAGCACGAAAATAGACAACAGAATAAGGGAATAATCCTTAAGGAAGGCCATGGCCACGGTCGGGCTTTCCCACAGAGCTCTCAAAGAGTGTAAATTGTGTTGTTGGCGTAAGTGGTTGTGTGAAATGCAGTCTTCTATGATGTGTTTAATGGTATGGGGTGCTGTGTTACAGCCCGAGCAGGTGTCGACGACGGAGTCATCCAGCCTCTTCTGATAGCTCAGAAGAGCTGGATGGTGCCCGCATCTCAGCCTGACCAGCTGGACTCTGTCCTCGCGAGGAAGGGAGGATTCAGAAGGATGGATTTCGGGAGGTCGTGCTTGCAGCTGCGTGTTGTCTATGAGTGAGTGGATGGAACGGCGAGTGATATGAGTATGGATGTGCTTCCGGAAGTTGGTTTGGGGTGGGCAGGGAGGGAGAGAAGACAGTATTTGTGTGTGATAGCATGTGCTGGGTGTAGTTTTGATATTTCTTGGTGTCTGTGGGTGTGTTGCCATGTAGTGTAGTGGATGGTGTTGATTCGTGGAGGCTGCTGCCAGGAATTGAGTGCCTCTCATGTCTACGTCGTGGGACCACCTCCCGGAACTGCCGACCATGGATGGCTGCCGACCCTCCCGTCCGGGGACAAGATCACCGACAGTGGAGGACAGCAGGCTGCCGACCGTGGGGAGCAGTTTCGGGAGCCAAACCGCCACAACTATCCCCTGCCCCCTCCCTGGGGGCATCTTGGAGCGGCTGCGGTCGCGCCGGGCAATTCTTACTACAGAACAGTCAATTTATTACATCTTTTTCAATCATTGATAGCTGCTCTTGAAGCTTTCTTGTATAAAATACCTGCATAGAAACAAGAATATAAGAGATAACATCAACTTTAAAGATAATTCAATTCAATAGCATACAGGTATACTTAGTTAGTTCTCTACAGGGTTTATATAAAGTATTGAATAAAAATAAATTGAATCACTATTGGGAGGTTTGACAACCTCCCTAAATACCAAATAAGGAAAACCTCATATTTGGTAGAGATGGAAGAGTTTGCCTAGGCAGGGAGTCAGCACAGAAGCATAGTTTTAGGCTCTCACGTCATTGACTACGGAACCACTGGTAAATATTAGGTTTTCCTTCCTTCCCTTCGAGTTGTTAAACCTATATTATAGAGGTTTCTTATAATCTTTCTAGATTGGTTGTTTCTTTTAACATTCTTTGTTAAATAAACATACATTATGAACTTAATAATCTTATCTATCTATCTATTGTCAGACATCCTAATCCCCGAAGGGGTGGCCACAATTATTAATCATCAATGGGACATATTTTAATGCACAGTGACTTGTCATTACTGTTTTTGTCTTTATATGTAGGCTATACTGCATACAATGCAGTATAGTATATGTTATAGATGTCTAATACCAATACAGTATACAGTATTATACACAGTCCAGGTACTGGTACTGTACAGAGTAAAGCACTTGACTCACCATCCAATCATCACACCAAGTATTATCTTGAGGTAAATACCCACAGCAAGTGGTGACGGAAGCCAAACTGCGACACATACTTGTAGCTGCTCTTCTCTGATCCACCAACTCGACTTTCCTCAGCCAATCCTTTCTGCTCTTTTTCCATGTTATGAAGGTGCAATCTGTAAAAAATATAATACCGGTAGTAATTGTAGTAGATATTTCCATATTACAGTACTGTATTTTAGGTGCTAATCGTAAATAAAACACTTCAGTCACAATTCGTTCTCATACAAATTAATACTTCCTTCTTATAATTAACCCCTAAGTGTCGGCGCGCAACATAAGTCGAGTATAATAAATCTGGACTATCTGGCGGCGCTCGACATAGGTCGTGTGGCAATTTCAGCACGTAATGTTGCTGAGAGAGAGAGACAAGTGGTGGCAGGAGAGTAGCGAGCGTATGACTGCTCCAGACCACTGCGGCGAACCTACTGACACGAATCCCACCTCCTCCCTCCCTCTCACTCGCTATATACGGAATTGTATGGGGAAAGTGCCGAATTACATGCTTTTTGCACTCGCGTTGCGCGGTTGTTGCAAGAAAACTAGCCATCATAAATGGATCGTTATGGTGTCATTGGAAAGCTCTGTTTATGCCCTTTCAGGGATAGATACTTGTTTTACGCTCTGGGTCTTATTTAGGCATGAAAATGATCACGTAAACAGCCCTATTTTGGCTAAAAACACCCCGCTGGGCGGTACATATAAATAAACCGCTAGCCCGCTAATCTAGTGTTAAAACATATATAACTCGTCTCATGTAGCCTTAGAACTGGACAACTCCCATCCGTAAATGAAAGAGGTTGAATTGAATTGAATTGAAATCTTTATTTAGTCTAAGAGCACTTAGTTGAAAAAAATAATGATTTACATAGTAAATTATTTTATTATTAGCAGTAATTTTTACATACAATTATGGTATACATATGATTATACTATACACTTAAATACATACACAAATTCACGCAATCATACAAATACAAACACATACGTAGACAAATATAAAAGCATATACTAGTACTGTACATACAAATCTAAAAATATGCAAATGCATACAAACACTTAAATCTATTTACATAAACAGACATAGCTGGAAAAGAATTACTCTGACAGGTAAAAAATGTAACAATTCTATTAAACAACACGACAACAATTAGAAAAGAACTTTTGAGAGTATTTTGATGGATGGCAAACAACACTTAATGGGTAATATAGCTTGTAAGTAAGTAGGTAGGTGTTTGATGTCATTAGGGATATTGTTGTATATTTTGGCTCCATGGTATCTGATGTGAGTATGAGAAGAGAGAACAAAAGGCAATCTTAAGTTATTATTATTTCTCATCTGGTATCTATTATTCATATTATAGGTATAGTAAATATTTGAGGCTAGACCATTAACACTTTTATATACAAAAGTAGCACAAGTCATAATATTTATTCAGGAAATTTTAGTAATTTATTATGTACTATTAGGTACCTTGCGGAGCTGCTCAGGCGCCCACTGGCACACCATGGTGTAGTTGTGCGTCATGACAATGACCCTTTTCGTCTTGATGAACCAAGGGCTTTCCAGCAGTCTTCTTTCTTTGAGAGGTCATTCTCCTACATGGCTCCGAGGTTGTATAACAGGTTGCCGCTGTCCATGAGACAACTGAGTTCTGTTGAATGCTTCAAGAGACAACTTAAGACTTTTCTCTTTGAGAGAAGCTATGATCTTGAGAGAGGTGTCATGACAGATGGCTATAGAGTTTAGGCTATTTTGCCACTGCTAGTGATTGTTAAATGTGTGTTGTATATGAGCCTTCTTTTGATGCATTGATTTTTGTTCTTTTTTCTTTCTCTTTTCGAGCGCTAGTGAATTCTTCGGAAAAATTGGCGCTTATGAGAAATAAGTAACATGCTTATTATTATTATTATTATTATTATGCAAAAAGGCATCATTGGTATGTTCTCTCTTTCCTAATCTTTCAATTATTCTCACCACTCGTGTTTGTATAATAACCAGGGGGTTGAGTGCCTCCCTGCTCGTGGCGCCCCAAACAGTGTTACGATAGAAAAAATTAAAGTAAATTAATGAATAATATATTAGTACTGTATTAGGGATTTTTTGCTTAGATAAATTCTAGTTAAGTAAAGAATGCCGCATTGTTTAGCAATTTTGTCTCTTAAGATCTTAATGTGTTGATGCCAATATAAGAGATTTTCTATGGTTACTCCCAGAAACTTGGTTTGTGTAAGCTCAGCAAGAACAGAGTTGCTCAATAAGTAAGGTGGAATTGAATAGAGACATTTTTATGTCGATAGAGGATCATGAAATCTATCCATCTATCTATTGCCTGACGCCGTGATCCCCGAAGGGGTGGCCATGAATGAAACGCCCCCATGCACCTCTGTCCCCAGTCAGTCGACGCTCCTCCTCCCAACCAGCACCGCCTTCATCTATATATTTCTTCACTTCATCCTTCCACCTCTCTCTCAGTTTACTTCTCCCTCTCTGTCCTTCCACCTCACTCTCGTACACCTTCTTAGTCATTCTCTCGCTTCCCATACGTTCCATATGGCCGAACCATCTCAAGTTGACACTTTTCACACTTTCCAGCACATCTACCTCCACACCACACCTCCTTCTTACTTCTTCATTCATCTGTCTATCCCTCCATGTAAATCTGCACGCACTTCTCAAGTAACTCATTTCCACCCCTCTCACTCTTGGTCTGAGTCTCTCCACCAACGTCCATGCTTCGCTTCCGTAAGTCAGTGTCGGGATTACCACACTGTCATGCAAGGACTTCTTCATTTCCATGCTGACCACCCTATTTCTTGTTACTGCTTTCAGCGTTCCTACAACCCTCTTCCCCTGTTGCACCCTCTCCCGCACTTCTTCATCCATACTCCCATCTTTGCTCAGCACACTGCCCAGATACTTAAATGAGCTGACAATCTCCATAGCCTGACCATTCAACTTCACCTCACACTCTGTGGCTTCACCCCTTTCAAAGACCATAACCTTGCTCTTCCCCGCATTTACCTTCAGATTACGTTTTTTGCATACTGTTCCAAACATATTTACCAGACCCTGCAACTCCCATTCATTATCGCTCATCAGAACTGTATCATCAGCAAACAGCAGTACAGGTAGCTTCCACTTGTTTCCCTCCCCAATCAGCGATACACCAACATCCACTGCTGTTCCTTGTATTTCTTTCATGAATCCATCCATATATACAGTAAACAACCACGGGGACATCACACACCCGTTTCAACCTAACATTCAGATCAAAGAACTCGCTCTGCTCATTCTCCAAACGTACTGCCGCCTTTGCACCCTCATACATGCTCTTCACTGCTTTCAGCAACTTGTATTCGTAGACCACAGGATACTTGGCTGCAAGCTCGGGTTTTGAACGAAACAGCATGCTCAGGGACTGGTTGTCGCCGCCTTTTGTACTGCACCCCTAGGCTCTGCTTCTCTGCTTACGTTGCCATCTCATCCAGATTTTACTGCATCGGAATATTGGAGTCAGAGAAGAGCCAACTGTTCCTTTCCTAGATCTATTCTCTGCTTGTAGCTGAGTGTGCTCCAGCTTGTTGGTGCAGACTTTTATATCCAGCACCCTCGGTGGCACTGCGCTCTGATTGGCTGGCGACTGCCAGGTGTTTATAGGACGCCAGTTTTCCATTTCTTCTTCTTCCTCCACATCATTGCCTGTGTTTATAATATTCTCTTCATAATAAAATCCAGGCAGGGCAGCTCTGGCTGAAGTTTCATAATGGGGAAGTTGCCCGTTACATACATACATACAATGGTTTAACGTGTTACGATCCAGGTTCTCAAAGACACAGGGCTCTTCAACATTGGACTAGATAATGGCAAAATGCAACAACGGTAACACTAGATCCAACCCCTGCCTTAAACACTGGAAAACAAAACACCATTACCGCCCTGAGTCGTGCCTGGACCACGAGGTATCCTTTGACTCGGTAACTGGTGCACACACACTAGGCTGACGCTCGATGAAACAGCCTATTCTCAAACAGCAAAAGATTACTCGTTTAGGTTACACAAAGAAAAGATAAGTAACGTGATTAATTAACGTTACGGTAGATACTCAAATAACTGGCACTCCTGTATTAAAGAAAGTGCAATGCTAGTCCTGCAACATCAACTGGAAACTTCTGAAATAACTCTGATGCTGGGAAGATGTTCGTAAAGAATCTTGAACAATTATAATGCAGAATACGGGTCACAATAAATGCTAGGACATATAGTAATAATAGGCAGGCGAATAATAAAGACTGCGCAAAGGTAGTAATGCTCGACAACTAAAGAAATGCTTCGTGACACAACGCAACAGCCTACTAGGGTTGTGCAACTCAACAACAACCTCGGCTCAAAAGTGCAGTGAATAATAATGTGGCATACATATAATAATGGGGGCTTATCTCTAACCAGTGTCTGCTCGGTTAATAAAATCTAGCTGGGGTATCAAGGCAGGGCAACAATGGGCGAGCATGCGGCTCGTAGCCTAACGTTGTCCGAAGGTGGTATAATGAAGATTACGTTATATGACGGGGATGCTCTCTTGATAAATCTAGGTCTCTAGTACCTAGTTCTATCCTGGCGATCCCTCAGAAGTCAACACAAAGAGGCAGCACTATGTTGTGAGGGATAGGCTATGGCCCTCTCACACCACAGTGCTGTGCTCGCAAAGTAAACCCACCCGAAGACAACCTAGGCTCCCACAGTACCTGTCGATGTCGTGCAGGGCGTAGCTAACACTGCACACATCGGAGACAACGACACAGTAACCTTACCCTGAGTCTAGCTTTAAATAACTAAGCAGAATCACTCAACACCCTGCCAGGGAGACATATACCGGTCTACAACCTTCCCGAGAGAGGACACACACGGAAAAGTCCGTCTCTCCAAACCTCATTAAAGCCTAATATATAGAAATATCTGAGAGCTTCACGTACAATACGACTGGCCGACGGTGAACGTCTATGCTGAAACCAGAAGGGATGTTGAGTTTAATAAAGATTAGAGAATGAGAAAAGAGAAGTCGAGAGAGAGAAATAGTATGCAAAGTGGCGAGTATGGGGGACAGAATTGCAAAGGATGTAGACGATACCCGTGTCAGGCCAGCTCTGAGCTGGTAAAAAACACGAGGCCGCGATGAGCAGGGACTAGTTGACCACCCGGCCGCCAACGCCGTCAGCGCCCAAGCGGGCCGCGTGATAGCTCGCTCCGCTGCC
Organism: Paralithodes platypus; assembly: GCA_032716605.1. Taxonomy (NCBI): domain Eukaryota; kingdom Metazoa; phylum Arthropoda; class Malacostraca; order Decapoda; family Lithodidae; genus Paralithodes; species Paralithodes platypus. The sequence goes on from CM064486.1 coordinate 22,450,107, forward strand.
AGGTGTACTCCCTCACCCGCTCGCCTCCCACACAAGCAACATTTATATTATAGCGAATATAAAATATAGGGCGCGGTCACAGACCAAAACAAAGACCATTTCTAGACTGTCTGTGGCAACACGACACTAATAACATAAAGCAGATCATTCTAGGACAACTGTAGCCCATCCCCCTATCCTGGCGAGCGCTAGCGAGCTGCAATGCCCCACGCAACCATTCTGCTAGCGCCGGGAGGCGTCACAAACGTAATTTTTCCATTACATGCAATGTAACGGCTCAGACGGGTTTGCCTTTCAGTAGTTGGAGTGTACTGTAGTACAATAAAGTCCCGCCACAGCACTGCCCCACTAAGTCATCACTGTGGCTGATGTTGGTATAGTGATAACCATGCCTCAGCAAGACTCAACAGAGTCTCCCAGCAGCACTTGCACATGCAGTATCTGCAACCACACCAGCCTTAACAGTGTTACAAAAAGACAGCACCATAACAAGACTCTACTGTATATTAGGCAATTGGATTATAGAACAATAAAGTCCTGCCCAACATGCAAACACTGTTGCCGACACAGGTGTGGTGCCAAACAGCGCCCAGGTAAGATTCAGTCCCATGTGCCACCTATCCACACCCCACCAGCCTTGGCAGTGCTATACCAAGACAGTGCTAAGATAAAGACTTTATTGCATAGTAATGGCTGTTGGTCCACAAGTCTATCGCCATCCCCCCTATTAGGAGCCTTGTACGACACGCAGTAGGATGTGAGAGGCATATTCTTTTTTTCCTCCACCATTAGATGAAGGCCTCCTTACCTCCTGGGGTAATGAAAATATCTCTTATAGAAGCTGCCCGAGCAATGATTAGTCTGCAGGTGCGCACCGTCGGATTGGTGGAGAGGATTTGCAGGATGGGAAGCAGCCGAGCAATCAGCATAAGGTAGAGGTGCACTCACAGCTATCTGGGTGAGGCTGATACCTTTACGTCTGCATCGGAGATCACGTTTTGCAACATCTAATCTGGCTAGCTGAATGGTCAATCTCAGTGGAACTCGTAGTGCTCGTATATCTTTCCTTTAAACTCCCACAGCAATATTATGATAATAGAGAATACTTTTGAAAATAAAAACAAATATTTTTATTTATGGACAAGATATTACTACACCGAAAACTAATAACAAATACAAATATATCATCAGTGATCAGCACTGGGGATGATGCAGAGGCTAGTTTTGTTTTTTCAAGAGTCAGAAGTGGGTGGAAGAAGTTCAGAGATGTTATCACTACTGTACTGACAACTTGCAAGACTTGAACTAAATATGATGAGACAGATGCATATTGCCACAGTGAGAGAGGCACCAGTGAGAGCAGAGATAGTGACTTGCCATAGTGTACTGCATTGGTGAGTTAATTGGTACGGGCAGACTGCAGTACAGGTCTCCCTCGATTTACGATTGGGTTACATTCCTAAAACCCCAATCTTAGATAGAAAAATTGTATAGCAAACCCTAAAATTAATGGAGTAAATAGGGATGCGTTCTAGGATCAGCCAAAACCCAAACACCAAAAAGCCTATAATAATATCGTAAATCAAGACATCGGATAGTGAGGGAGACCTGTAGTTTAGAAATTTGTAGAGAATAGAAGTATATTAAAAGTATGGAAGATCTAGTCTCTGGAAATATGAAAAAATACTAGCGATTTGTCATCATTCTTAGAACCAATTACCGTAGAATTACTCTCACTGTTTACTAAAGGATCTCTCAAAACCTACATGGAAGATGCCTGTCCCCTTTCCCTTGGGTAACGGTACATGGAGGGCTTTCTGTACTTGTTTTTTTTTTGGTGGGGATACTGTATTTTACTTCAGAATTATTTTTAGTGGACATTTTTAACAGGCTAACCTTGCAAGATGTGTGCCGAGAGAAGCTGAATGTTTCCTTAGTCCTTGCATATCTATATACTCCATGACCAAGACCGCTCCCCCAGCAGGGTTGTCTACCACTGCCAAGGGACGTGGGGCATGGATAGTTCCAGTCTTCATGATGGCTTCCAGGCTTGCAAACTCTCCATCAAACATCACTCGGGCCTATGGAATATCAAATCATTAAGGGGTTACTGAGATCAGATTTTTTTTATATAATTTAATTGTTAATATAAATATGCATAAAAAATCCAAAATCAAATATAGCTACTTGAAACTTGGTGTGTTTATTGATAATGAGGGGACAAATATATGTACAAAAGATTTTCTAAAAATTTTGAATAGAATACATATTAGGAGGAAGTAAAGGTGCAAAATCACAAATTGGCGTGATGTCATGACATGCAAAATTCATGCAGCCATGGCAGTTCATGACATGGGGAATTTTGCAAAAAACAATTTATACATCAATTTACATAACATATACGTATTCACATGCATCAGCACGATTCAAGCTGCTAGAGCATCTTAAATAAATTTACATGCATGACATCATGACGTCATGCATGTAAAACATTTAAATTTATACACAATGAAGGAAATAATTCTCCGAACATATCCTGAAACTTTCAAGTCTTAAATGCAAATACAGTCAGACCCCGCACTTTCGTTCTCCTCGCTACCGTAATCTCGGTGCTTCCTTAATCGATTTTAGTTCATACTCTTTCGTTTTAAGTACGAAAGAGTGAATCAAATCCAGTTTTCCGGGTCATATTCCGTCATCTGAATCACTATTTGTGCATTTTATGACTCCCTAACCTTAATATACACACACATCTACGATATAACATACAGCTGGCCAATAAAACCCATAACGTATCGTTAAATAGACAAAGATCTGGTGATTCACACACTCACGCTGTTATTGTTTGTCTTTCTTTCTTGCTTTTGGAGTAAGTTAGCAGACGACTACAGTCAGCTTGAATATAAATGTTTTCTTTGGCCTTTACTATTAGTTAAGTACAGGTATTACAGTAGATTATTTCCTCATAAACATATTTATGAATTACAGTACTGTACTTAAGAAGTGCGTGCGGAGTTACATGGAGGGATAGACAGACTAATGAAGAAGTAAGAAGGAGGTGTGGTGTGGAGGTAGATGTGCTGGAAAGCGTGAAAAGGAACAACTTGAGATGGTTCGGCCATATGGAACGTATGGAAAGCGAGAGAATGACTAAGAGGGTGTACGAGAGTGAGGTGGAGGGACAGAGAGGGAGAGGCAGACTGAAGGAGAGGTGGAAGGATGGAGTGAGGAAGTATATGAACGAAGGCGGTGCTGGTTGGGGGGAGGGGCGTCGACTGACTGGGGACAGAGGTGCATGGAGGCGGTTCGTTCGTGGCCACCCCTTCGGGGATCACGGCGTCGGGCAATAGATAGATAGAGAAGTTATATTTTGAACTACTGTATATAGTATTTCATAATCGAATGTCAGAGCGGATGACTCAGGTTTGTTTGTGTGTGTGTGTGTCATGATCCCTGAATTCTTAAATTCTTATAGCATCATTAATTCATAATTGAGAAAGACTTCAATTAGTTAACATAGCCTAACTTACTATGTACTGTATCTCTTATTACATAATTGTAATCAAAGCAGTAAAAATACTTCGATCGGTAAGATTAGCCTAACTGTCATTTCGTCTACAGTGTATTTCACCGACGGTGTATTTTGTCGTGGTGGGCTGGATGTATAAGAGTGAGGGTTGGTGTCCTCTGCTTCCCATAGCTGTTTCTGACTGTACTTTTATCATCATTTTTATTTCTAATTTTTGTCTTGAGAGTGGTGAAGGCAGTGGGGCCATAATGGTGTGCCCCATGGTTCCCTAGTGTCTTACTCTCACAGCCCACTGGTACAAGTTGGCTTTTCTCTCTCTGGCGTAGGGAAGCGGTGACCCCACCGCCCGCCACTTTGGTGGTGCAATCAGCTTCTGGAGCAGTGGACCACTGGTTCCTATCTTCAGAAAATTCCTATGCTTGGTATGCTTCCAGCCAGGGCCCCACTGGGGTAAATAAAATAGCAAAACAGTGGTGGAACTGCCATCCGGGAGAGGGACTGCTCTGGGTCTGCTCTTTCAGTGGTGTTCATGGTCATAATCCACTTAGTGGAAATGGCACAATGGAGTGGGTCAGTCCGGGCATGTCTGGGAGCCTGGAGGCAGTTTCTGCCATGGCCATCCCTTTTTGGGGCGCTTCCTCTGGAAGCAAGGCGTCAGATTTGATGATGATGATGATTTTGCCGATGGCGATCGATAGTACCGGTACAGGAAAACAAAACAAGGATTGTGAGGTTCACCAAACAGTTTGTTCGTGTATTATGGTAATTAGGCTACTGACAATGCCATTTGTTACTGTACTAAGGCATCTAGACAGGGGTGTCAAACTCATTTGCTCTGGCGGTACAAATTTGACACGGTACAATATTGTAGGGCAGCATTAACCCCTTCTGTACCGGCGACGTCTTTTACATTTTATTGCAGCTATGTTTAGAGGATTTTGTGCAGCTTAAGATGGACCTGTGGTAGTAACAAGGAATAAGTGAGATAGTTCGAAGCCTATCAATTGCTGGAGGCCCTTTTGAAACAATAAAATCGTCAAATAGTAGCCAGATTAAAGTCAAATAAACGTTGCCGGTACAGAAGGGGTTAATGTAGCAGGCCAAATATAATATACCGGTAATGCCTCCACCCGTCCTAATATAAATTAAAATAAATGCTTCATATTATCCAGATTTAATAATTTCAGAAAATATAAAAACACATACAAAATATATTATTTAGATATGAATTTACGATAACCGTAGCACCTGTCGCACTGGTTGTGTTTTTTCCCCGTAGCCTTGGGCCTCACACTGACCATGATTGCAAGAACCGTCCCACTGGCCCCAAATTGAGTATATCATAAAACCTTTGACGATTTGATTCAGCTAAAGAAGAATGTCGAAGGGTGAAAGAGTATTTTAATCTACTGTAAGCTTCTTACTCTCACAAATACTTCCTAGAATTAGACCTTAAGTTAAAAAAGTACCAACATAAAATATATTTAAGAAATACTAATTATGTCTAGATTCTAGAAGAAAATGCACTATTTTACACTACAGTACTTGGCCAAACTGGTTCACGGGCCACATGCTAGAGGGAGGGGGGCCGCATGCGGCCCGCGGGCCGCATGTTTGACACCCCTGATCTAGAGTCTTGTATAGGGGGTAAAGACCGATTAATGTAAATGGTGCATTAGGTGACATTAGGTAGGTAGGAGATGATTTGTTATGGGTTGTTAGTGGGCGTATAACAATTTTGTTTACATTACTCCTATGCTCGCGTTTATGTTTGAATCTCATTGGACTGGGTTTTTTTTCTAAAATTATCCCATAGCCACTTGTTATTATATGACCCCTGCTAGCAATATATATGATGATGACAATAAGTCATGGGGGAGGTGAAGGGGGGCTCAGCCTTTTATTGTATCATACGGCCAGTAACACAACTCTTACAAATACATAACTTTACCCTACGACTGGCCGTGGGATCATATATAATGCCAGCAGGGGGCAAATAACAGCTGGCAGTGGGATAATTTCAGAAAAGAAAAGCAGTCAAATAAGACGCGAACACACAAATAATTTAAACAAAGCGGCAGTACACTTGCTAACACAAACCTTACTTGTGATTCTTCCATCAGCTCCATTACTAGAGTTAGAGTTAGACTTTCAAAGCATTTTCATACAAATTTTATAGATGGATGCAGTTTCTAATGCTGTGCACTGCCTTGATTGACAAGGCTAGGGTGTGCCCTTGTTACAGGGACTTGACTGGACTTAACTGTATGTAAGACTCTTGGAGGATAAACAAGGGTGAGTGAGACTGTGAGATACCATATCAGAAACTGTAGTTATAATATCCCATCCAATAGTTAAAGAATATTTGCTAAACCAGCAGACACTTATTCCTAAGACTAAAAACTATCAGCTATACAGTAATATTACATACAGCCACAGTACATCACACTGGATAATATTACAGTACTTACCCCATCTTTACCATTTCGCTTTATAAACACTTTCCCAGAGTCTGTGTTGTAAATCTCCCCTTCATTGACACACCCACCACCTCCAGTTCCTGTGCCCTCCAGATGGGTGGTGCCCAGAGCTTCTTTAACCTCTGAAGTGCGCATGGGTAATTGGAAACGTCCCCCTGTGCTGACGTATTTGAGGTGTTTCCGTCACTAAAATATTCATTGTGCCATTAATAGCATTAATACTTATCCATATGCGCCTATTATGGGTTGATTATAAAGGTATTAACCTGAAACAACAATAAAACGAGTGAAAACAGTGTTTGGATGGTCAAAATCGGAGATATAGCCCGCGAGTTGTATAATGTATGGGTGAGGCAAGCTGCTTTCCCGCCAATTTCCCCCAAGGCCACTGAGACACAGTCGATCGATACTCTCTCTCTCTCTCTTGCACTCGCTTGCCATCAGTGATGACAACACCCTGCTTGCAACTCGCTAATGTTAGCACGAAAATATACCTCAGAATAAGGGAATAACAGGGAAAATAGGTGATAACTGAAGGAGAGGAGGAAAGTGGGGAAGGAGGGGAGGTAGAGGACTGAGATTTTGCATGGCCCAGGGGCCCCAAAAAAATAAAAAAATAAAAAAATAATGTTTTTTTTTTTTTTTTCGATGTCAAAAGTTGATTTTTTGTTTTCACTCACTCATTTTTCCGCAGTCCGCCGGGGGAACTCTTAAGAGTCTCCCCGCAGTTCCCGGGTTAATCACAGAAAACATTGTAGAATTTCTGAAATGCATATATCATATAAAACAACTATTCAACAGTATCATGTTTAGTACTTTATTATACAGTAACAAGTTTCTAGATAGCTTCATGAAAATTCTGGTATTTTATTTAAGTGGACATTGGATAGCAGTGGTGGGCACAGCTAACCGATAATCCGCTAACTTAGAATGTTAGCTTCGATAACGCTGAATCGCTAAATTGCTAAAGAAATTAGTGGAAGCTAACGATAACAGTTAACAGCTAACTTTTATCATATGTTTTTGTTATAATTTTATCATTTGTTTGACTTTTTCCCCTCTAAAACCCTTAAACACAGACCTAGAAACCTAAAACTATAATATGCTACAGGTTGTTAGTTGTAGCTTACTGCTTAGACACAGCTTTCCAAAACATAGGCTAGCAGAATCATAGAATGCCAAGCTCGGATGATTAATGAATGTGCATGTGCATCCTGTACATAAATAATTAAATTAACAAATTAAATAAACATTAGCTTACAATCAAATTGATTTGCATACATTAATACTGAGTGTAAAATGGAGGGAGTGTAAGAAACTGTTCTGGAAAGAAGTCAAGAAAGTTAGGGAAGGTAGCAAGGGAAACAGTAAGGGTGTGAAAGATAAGAATGAGAGAATGCTAGCCGAGAAGCAAGAGAGAGTCGAAAGATGGAGGGAGTACTTCCACGAGTTGCTAAATGTAAGGAATGAAGTGCCACCAAACATAGTTGGATGGAGTATGGGAGGGAGAAGAGAAGTAGTGGAGGAGGAGGTAGGGATCAGGAGGTCAGAAGCGTGGGAAGCCATGAAAAGAGTGAAGTTGGGGAAAGCACCAGGAACAGATGGAGTGTGTGGGGAAATGTTGAGGTATGGTGGTGAGATAGTGATCGAATGGGTATGGAAAATGTGCAAACTAGCATGGGAGAAGGGGAGTGCACCCAATGACTGGAAGACTGGCATAATAGTCCCCCTATATAAGGGCAAAGGGGAAAAAGGTGTGTGTGGTAACCACCGAGGAATATGTCTTCTAAGCGTAGTAGGGAAGGTGTACAGTAGGATATTGTAGTGATTGAGAGAATGAGAGTGAGAACGGAGAAATGGATAGGTGACGAGCAGGGCGGTTTTTAGGAAGGGAAGAGGATGTGTACATCAGATTTTTACTCTGAATTGTGTTGTGGAGAAATATCTGGAGAAGCAACAAAAGGTGTATGTTGCCTTTATGGACTTGGAGAAGGCCTATGACAGAGTGGATAGAGAAGGTATGTGGAAAGTACTTAGAATATACGGAGTAGATGGCAAGTTGCTGAAAGCAGTGAAGAGCATGTATGAGGGTGCAAAGGCGGCAGTACTGGTACGTGTGGAGAATGAGCAGAGCGAATTCTTTGATCTGAATGTTGGGTTGAAACAGGGGTGTGTGATGTCCATGTGGTAGATTACTGTATATATGGATGGAGTCATGAAAGAAATACAAGGAAGAGCAGTGGATGTTGGTGTATCGCTGATAAGGGAGGGAAATGAGTGGAAGCTACCTGTACTGATGTTTGCTGATGATACAGTTCTGATGAGCGATAATAAATGGGAGTTGCAGGGTCTGGTTAATGAGTTTGGAACAGTGTGCGAAAAACGGAATCTGAAGGTAAATGCGGGGAAGAGCAAGGTTATGGTCTTCGAGAGGGGTGAAGCCAAAGAGTGTGAGGTTAAACGGTCAGGCTATGGAGATTGTCAGCTCATTTAAATATCTGGGCAGTGTGTTGAGTAAAGATGGGAGTATGGATGAAGAAGTGCGGGAGAGGGTGCAACAGGGGAAGAGGGTTGTAGGAACGTTGAAAGCAGTAACAAGAAACAGGGTGGTCAGTCTGGAAGTGAAGAAGTCCTTGCATGACAGTGTGGTAATCCCGACACTGACTTACGGAAGCGAAGCATGGACGTTCGAGAAGAGAATCAGACCAAGAGTGAGAGCGGTGGAAATTAGTTACTTAAGAAGTGCGTGTGGAAGTGCGTGCGGAGTTACGTGGAGGGATAGACAGACGAATGAGGAAGTAAGAAGGAGGTGTGGTGTGGAGGTAGATGTGCTGGAAAGTGTGAAAAAGAACACCTTGAGATGGTTCGGCCATAAAGTACCGGTGTCCTAGCCATTAAAACCATTATTTTTATGTAAAGTGGTACGGTACTAATACTGATATTTGTCTATTTGTTATCATTACAAGTTAATATATCATTAATTTCATCTTTATTCATCTTGGAGTTTTTTCCCCAAATTGTCATTTTGCTTAATTTTGTCATTAAGAGCAAAATAATGGTTATATTTTGAAATAAATTGGACTAAATGTAGTTTTTATGTTGCAAAATAATATACTAAAGGGAATAGCTATAATATGTATACCGGTATTTGGATTATTAATGGTACGTGACTGGAATTAGCTGTCAAATGATTGGACTTAGCGGTATTACCATTAAGTGCAATCAGGCAATATGAAGGTATATATAAAAAAAATATGTTTTAAAGACACTTGACATTACTCATAATATAAACTTTCATTACTGGTGTGGATGTTAACGCTTCCTACCCGGGCTGCCTTAGGTAAGGACAGCGCGGCTGAAGGGCAGCAACCCGGTATGCCTTATGTAAGGCATTTGCTTGAAAGCGTGCTTTAAATTTCGCGCGGGCAAATTTTACTTTGCGGGGGCGATCGTAGCGCCACCAAGCCTCAACTACCACGCTTATCAGTTCCTACGTTGCCGCCATTGAGAGCTACAGCAAAAAAATGAATTCCGACGCGTCCGATACTGTGCAATCTCCCGCGCGTCCCAGTGCTACCCCGCTTGCAACATCTACGCCTCTGCCAACCGAGAAGAAAAGGAAAGTAAGGAAAGTGAAACGTTTGCTAAATGACAGTGCAATACACCGTGAACTTTTCAACCAGGATTTGAGCAGTGGTGAAAGCTCTGTGGACAAAAACCTCTATATTCAGAGTAGAAGTGGGAGCGAAATTGACGATTTTGTGGGATTTGGTGCTGATGACAATGTTGATTTATTTGAGGGGGGTGATAGTAGTGATGATCCTGATGTGGAAGTGGTGGAGGAAGGTGCTATTGAAGTACCAAGTGTGCTAGAGCCAACCCCTTCGCCTAGTTTCGTAGGTCAGGGTAGGCCTAGGCCTAGCCCTACGCGAGGACCTTCCCCTTTGCCTGCCCGTACGCCCTTGAAAGTGGGTAAATACTTCTATAAACAGTCTTTAGTGAAAAGTGCAGCCAAGAAAGCATGCAGGGAGGCAGAAAAAGTGAGGGAAGGCGTAGATAGTGAGAGTGACGCCGACCCAGGCCTAGCAACCACCCGCATTCCTTTGTCACGACGCCTTGACCCGGGACGCCGGGAGGGCCACCCACAGCCCTCAGCTTCATCTGTCCCTCAAGATGACCAAAGGGCCTCTACAAGTGCGCCATTGGCCTCCCACAGTGTGTCACCACAGGCCCCGCATCGTAGGTCATTATTTCCTGCGGAAAAGTCCACGGCTAGCCGCAAAAGGAGCCCAACTCCCGAGGCCGAGGCTCCCATTGCTCAACCTCCCGCAGCCCCACGCCGCCGACGCCCGGTCTATTCTTCACCAGAGTTGACTCCTGAAGAGGCTGCTGACGACCCCGACATTGTCCCAGATGACCTGACGTCGCCTGAGGAAGAGGAAAACGAAGAGGAGGAGGAAGAGGGAGTCCCGACAAGAAGAGTCAAAGGACCTCGAGGTCGTGGACGTGGTCAGCCTGCCGACGCCGCTGCCCCTGGGCCTGGGCCTGGGCGTGGGCGTGCAGGGCGTCCGCCTGGGCATCCGCGTGGCCAAGGGCGTGTGCCTGCTGCAACTCCACGTCCTCGTCCTCGAGCTGCTGAAATGTTTGTGTGGTCAGATGGGGCGGATTTTGTGCCAGATTTTCCTGCCTTTGACGAGGTACAACAGGGTTCTGGGGTGTCACCAGCATATCCCTGTGGCCCAAATGCCACCCCCAGTGAACTTTTCTGTGGCTTCTACGACAATGAAGTCATGGAATACCTTGTCAAAGAGACAAATCATCACCAGGCTATCTGTTCAAACTTGCTTGGCAGGAAGACAAGTGCAAAGATGGTGGCATGGAGAGCTCTCACTGTGGCAGAATTATATGTGTTCTTGGCACTCACAATGCTGATGACACACATAAAGAAGCATGTTCTGGCCGACTACTGGATAACTGGCGACCTCACAACGACTCCAGCATTTGGCAAATTCATGTCAAGGGATAGGTACTTCGACATCCTCTCATATTTCCACCAGACAAATAACATGCATGTCCACGAGCCCGACACACTCTGGAAGATCAGGCAACTGTATGACATGATACGTCATCGGTTTTCCACCTACCTGATTCCATTTCAGAAGCTGTGCATCGACGAGTCTCTGGTCCTGTTCCGTGGTAGGCTGCACTTCCGACAGTATATCCCGTCAAAGAGACACCGCTTCGGCATCAAGCTCTTCGTCCTCTGCGACTGCAAGACGGGATATGTGCTCGACTTTATAGTCTACAGCGGCAAGGGTGGTGAGGTGGAGATTGACCCCCTCATTGGTTTTGGCGGCGCTGTGGTAAAGAGGATGATGGAGAGGTACTTCCATGACAACCACGTCCTCTATACCGACAATTATTACACGTCACCTATCCTCGCCAAGTACCTCCATGACCGCAAGACCGGAACTGTCGGCACAGTGAAGGGGAAGAGGAAGGGCATGCCAGTCTTTTTTTTTTTTTTTTTTTTTTTCTATATTCCAACTACTCCCTCTCGGCCTGGGGAGTGAGACATGTGAAGCATCCATCATGGCTCAAAGCAGCTCCATCTCTGAAGCGGCTGGTTGCTTCGCTCAAGTGCTTCACCGTCTCACCCTCCAGACTCAGACCCTCACTCTCAGAACGCCACCTATTGAGCAGTGAACTCACTAGGCATTGTCCCCCTGTAACATATTTTGAATATGGGAATATTCATACAGTGTTATTTAATCAGGGAACAATGAGGGTATTTTTTTGGCATTTCGGTGGGCTTTGTGGTAATGCACTGATACTAGGTACAGCACAAATTCAATCCCAATAATGACATATCGGGATTTGAACCCGGGTCCATTGGATTACCAATCCAGTGGCATGACCACTCCACCACACCTCCCCTACCCAACAAAAACTAAGAAGACGGACATATTCCATAAGAAGAGTGGCCCCATCCTCTCCATCCACTGGCATGACCAGCGCAAGGTCAACCTCCTCACCACATGCCACAAAGCAGAGATGGTCCCCACAGGGAAGGTGGACCGAAAAACGAAGATCCCTATCACAAAACCAGCTGCTGTTCTGGACTATAACCTGAACATGCGCCTCGTCGACAAGTCCGACATGCAGATGGGCTTCATAGACTGCCTGCGAACATCTTGCAGGTGGTACAAGAAGTTTGTCCTGCATACAGTAGATATGTCTGTCCTCAACGCGTACAACATCTACCGTTTGAGGTGTCCAGTCATCAAGTACAAGAGCCTGCGGACCTTCCAAAAGCAGCTGATACATGAGCTCCTGGTAAAACATGCGGGTACACCAGGGAGGCCACTACAAGGACCAGGCATGATGGACAGAATAGGGTGTGCCGACTTCATTAGAAAGCACCAGCTCGTCGCCCTTCCTTTCCAGGGTCCTAACAGCCGAATAAGGATGCAGAAGAGGTGCTATGTGTGCACCCGCACAACTCGACGACCAAGCAAACCCACAAAAACCACTTGGCAATGCCTCGAGTGTCAGGTGGGACTGTGTGCCGGCACCTGCTTCAATGATTTCGACACTCTGGCAAACTATTGAAGTGTAAGTGACAGTGATAGTGACACTCAATAATAATAATTTAACTAAGTATAATTAAAAGAGACACATAAGTAATAATAAGTGCCTTCAGAACAATATGAACAAGTGAAAGTGACACTAAAATATATATTCCTAACAATAAAGAAGTGAAACTGACACTATCCATTACCATAGTCCAGTATAAATAATCATAACTACTATAATAATGACTATAAAACTAAGTCTAAGTGAAAGAGACACACATAAGTAATAATAAGTGCCTTCAGAACAATATGAACAAGTGAAAGTGACACTAAAATATATATTCCTAACAATAAAGAAGTGAAAATGACACTATCAATTACCATAGTCCAGTATAAATAATCATAACTACTATAATAATGACTATAAAACTAAGTCTAAGTGAAAGAGACACACATAAGTAATAATAAGTGCCTTCAGAACAATATGAACAAGTGAAAGTGACACTAAAATATATTCCTAACAATAAAGAAGTGAAAATGACACTATCAATTACCATAGTCCAGTATAAATAATCATAACTACTATAATAATAACAATAAAACTAAGTATAAGTGACAGAGACACAAATTACTTCAGAAAAATATATTTATTGAGTGAAAATATCATAACAATAATATATGGCATAATAAACAATAAAACACTAAAAAATCGCTTCCCGCCATAATTCAAGGTAGAGCGACGAGTCAAAACGTTCGTCGTAGCCTGGGCCGCGGTTGAGCGTTCGGACGCGGCGAGGTAAATACGCGGCAAAAGTTACCTCCTCTTCCATCACCATAACTCCAGAACTACTTGAGCTAAAAAGCTCTACTCAATGCCATTCTACGCGGGAAGGTAAGGCGCCCATTTTGACATATGTTTGATTATTGTAGGTAGTATATTAAGCGAGATTAGCCTTAGCTTACTTTTGTTGTGTTTTCAGCCAGATCGCCCGGATACAGCCTCCGTCATTAAGAAAGGCTGCCCGGGTAGGAAGGGTTAAAGGGTAAACAAAAGTATTTTTGTATTAAATTCTTGTTGAAATTGGCAGTCAAAATCAGTAAATGGCACTTTTTGATTGGATACTAACGATCCTACCCTACCTGACAACCCAGTAGAAGGTTGGAAGGTGGTGATGAAGTTGGAGGCAGAAGGCAAGGAGCCGTAGGAGCGGGCTTGGACTCTTCCGCCCAGAAGTGGGGACGGACACCACCTTTCAAAAAATCGGGAATGGACACCACTGCCCAAGGGGCGGAACCGTACTACTGCGGACCACAAGGGCCATGGACCGATGAGCAGGCTGGAAGAAAAATTGGAGCGTGAGCAACCCAGGGGTGGATAGGTGGGGTTACATACATAGGCTACATAAAATTTTATGACCGAGTGCTCCTCACATACATGCAGTTTCAGTCTCTTGTCCTAATGGCGGTGTTCCAGGCAACCCTGTTAAGGGCTGCTTCACTTGTCAAGTTTTTGGATTTGAGATCGGCACGTATAGTTCAATCTCAGGTCTTCCTCGGTCCACCCCTTGGTGCAGCTCCCTCCACAATCACAGACCTGCATCTTTTCACCCAATTTTGTTCATCCATTCTCTCCAAATACCATCTCAAGTCTACTTGTATGCATCTCCTAGCTAATACTCTTTATACTTAAACGTCTCCTCAGCACATCATTTGTTATTCTATCCTGCAGTTTGGCCCCACACATCCATCTCACCATTCTCATCTCTTTACGTTCCATTCTATTGACATCCTTTAATTTTTGTTAATTTCATTAATCGAGTTTAGGAGTAAAGTTGACTGTTGGTCAAGCAGAGGGACGATAGAGGGGTGGGGGCGCTGTTGGGGTTAACAAAAGAGATGGAAACACAAGACATGGATATGATGAAGAAGATACTGGAAAAAATATGGAAGAGAAATGGGTAAGGGGGGGGGGGGGGGGGGGGGGGGGCGGCGGTGAAGGGGAGGGGGGAGGAAGTGAGGGGTGGGTCTTTAACAAAAACAAAACTGTCCCTTAAACCTTATTTAGCGGGCTAGGTGGTCTATTTGACCGTAGCGCCCAGCGGGGTGTTTTTACCCTAAATAGGGTTGTTTACGTGATCATTTTCATGCCTAAATAAGACCCAGAGCGTAAAACAAGTATCTATCCCTGAAAGGGCATAAACAGAGCTTTCCAATGACACCCCAACCATCCTTGTACGACCACTGGTTCTCTTGCAACGATCACGCAACACGAGTGCAAAAACCATGTAATTAGGTACTTTCCCTACATAATTCCCTGTGTAGCGAGTGCGAGAGGGTGGGGGAGGGTGGGATTCATGTCAGTAGGTCTGCCGCGGTGGTCTGGAGCAGTCATAATTGCTTGCTACGCTCCTCCCACCACTCATCTTTCTCTCAGCAACATTACGTGGTGAAAATGGCACACGACATAAGTTGTGAACTGCCACTTAGTCCATATTTATTTCACACGACATAAGTTGCACGCCGCCAAAGAAGGGTTAAACTATCCTTCTACTCTAAACTTTCCCTCCTACTAACGTTTCTGAGCCAGTACCGATTCAAAGGTCAGCCCTTTGGATCTGCACGGTCTGCGGGCGGGTTCAAAAGAAGAAGAAGAAGGTTTGTGGAGATGTAAGGGGGGGTTTTCGTAGTCTTTACTTTTCTTTTCTAATGTTCCTGTAGGACTTTGCTGTTACCCCCTCCTTATTTATTATTTCCTGTTCATTCCATTATTGTGTTTCTTCCTTACTTGATGATTGATCCAACTTATTACTCTGGTAGCTTAATGGCCGTTGCATGCAAGGAAATACAGGTGAATGAATGCAAATGGTCTAAATGACACAGGATAAATAAAAACACAATATACCGTTTGGTATTCTTAACTATATTAAAACACTGTAAAGAGAAATACACTTTTCACTGTGATACACAAATCAATACGATTATTACTTTAGTCAACCACGGAATATATCGGTATTATTGGCACAATGAACTACTTCTTATCACCACATCAAAGTTAACTAAAACCCTTCAACAGGTGACCCCAAGGCCACTACCCTAGTAAACACACACTCGGTCACTAGGTTCATAAGGCGTACAACAGCTCACAATGGGGTGAAGGTTAGCTCAAGGCTCAATAACACCAACAGCATCCTGTCTCAGTACAGCCACTAGGTCATGTTCACTGGGGTGGACACAGGACTCTGCACCTGGTAGGCTACTTCTCCCTGGACTTCGCTCCTGACCTGGGACCTGGTATTAACATTACCATTAATAAAACTGACAAAATTCTATATCTTAATTCATATCAACATTACAAAAGTGGTTAAATGTATCAATTAAGAGACAACAAAATAGCGGATGTAAATTATTACAAATTTACAAATTTGTAACAAATTTGTACAAATTTGTAACAAATTTACCATGGTGTACAGGTATAGAAATAGAAGATATCCAACGGAAAGTAGTTATTCTTAGTGTGTACTTGCCCTACCAATGTAATGAAAATGAAGAACAATACCTGGAATGCCTTGGAGAGCTAAGTGCTCTTTTACAAGAACTAAATACCACCTGCTACTCTGTAATAGGGGACTGGAATGCTAATCTGAAGGACATGAGTAACTCTCTGTTTGCTAGTCATATGACTAACTTCTGTGGTGAGCATGATCTAATTATCTCTTCTCAGCTCATGCTCCCTCATAGTAGTTACACATGTGTCAGTGCAGCATGGGGCTCAACGTCTTGGCTAGATCATACCGTAGCTAGTGCTGATTTCCATGATATGATAACAAATATGGAAATTCAGTATACATATACAGATGAAGATCATATCCCATTGACCTTAACAGCTAGTTTGGAAAGAGCGCCAGAATTAACCCAGTCAAACAATAGTGTAAATCCAAAACTGCCATGGGGCGGGCTTGACGAGGAGGAGTGTGAGCAATTTTGCACTTTAACACACACTCTCCTTTCTGAGCTTGATCTTGGCAGTGAGGATGCCATTACCTGTGAAGACCCCAATTGTGTTAATGCTAGTCATCGAGAAGAAGTCAGCAAGCTGTACAATAATATTATATCTTGTCTTACTAAGGCTAGTGACATAGTATTTCACAAGCATAACAAAAATTACTCTTTTAACAAACCTGGGTGGAATGACCATGTTTCAGAACTTTACCAGGCATCCCGAGATGCTCGTAGTGTATGGCTGGATCATAACAAACCGAGACAGGGACCCATTTTTGACATGTTCACCAGACTAAAGGCTAGATGCAAGTATGCAATCAGATATATAAAAAACAATGAAAATGTATTAAGAAGAGAAGCATTGGCCAAAAACTTTGCTAGCAAAGACACATTGGCCTTCTGGAAGGATATTAAAAAAATGCATAATAGCTGCACACCTCTACCCGTTAGTGTAGATGGGATCTCTGGTACTAATAACATAGCCAATCTTTGGAAAACACATTACCAAACTTTGTTTAACTCTGTTGGGCACCAAGGAAATACCATTGCTGCTACAACAGAGTGTAACAAAGAAGAAAAATATGACACAATTAAAGTTACAAGTGAAAAAATCAAGGCTGCAATAAGTAGGCTAGATGCTAACAAATCCTGTGGTTTTGATGGTATATGCTGAACATTTGAAGTACTCCTCCACTCTCCTCTTGGAGAAACTCAGCAGTTGCTTTACCAGCTTTCTAATCCATGGTTTCCTACCAGAATCTATGATGTCCGTTACCTTGATACCAGTAATTAAAGACAAGGCTGGCAAAATTACATCAAAAGACAACTATAGACCTATTGCCCTTGCCAGTATTGTAAGTAAGATACTAGAGTTAATCATTTTAGACAGAATCTCAGTGTATATCTCAACTAATAGTAATCAATTTGGTTTTAAAAAGAATCATGGTACGGACCAGTGCATCTACACTCTGAAGGAGCTAGTGGATGGGTACATCAAAATGAACAGCTCTATTTTTGCATGCTTTCTTGATGCTAGTAAGGCATTTGACAGAGTCTGCCACAATATCCTGTTTGATAAATTAGCAACAAGGGGAGTGCCATCCTATATACTGAGAATCTTGAAGTACTGGTACGCCAATCAAACATTTAATGTAAGATGGGGTAACATTATTTCGGATTCCTTTACAGTAACCAATGGAGTGAGACAGGGTAGTATTCTCTCACCTTACTTATTCAATGTATATATGGATGAATTAAGTGATAAATTGAATAAAGAGCAGATTGGATGTTATGGTGGGAATAAAATCATCAACCATCTCATGTATGCTGATGATCTGGTCATTATTGCACCGTCTTCTGCGGGTCTGAGCAAACTTCTTGATATATGTGAATCTTTTGGTAGTAAACATTGTGTTAAATTCAACCCACTGAAAAGTGCTGTTCTTATATTTAGATCAAAATTACTGTATAAAAGTAAACTGCCAAATTTCTCACTCAATAATCAAATTATTCAAGAAGTAAACAAAATAAAATACCTGGGACACATTATCTCAAACGATTGCTCAGATGATGCAGATATCGGCCGTCAGCGCAGACAGCTATATTTACGTGGTAACACCATCTTGAGAAAATTCCACATGTGTAATTGGGAAACTAAAGTCACTTTGTTCCGGACATATTGTTCCTCTATGTACACGGCCCATTTGTGGTGGAAGTATAAGAGAGCCACCATAAATGGTCTGTGTACATCCTATCATAATATACTCAAGATGTTCATTGGTGTGTGTAAATATGAAAGCACTAGTATGGTGTGCACACTGTTGGATGTGCAGTGCTGTCGGGCTGTCATCAGGAGACTGGTGTACAGCTTTTCGCAGCGACTGCAATCCTCCAGTAACACGCTGATTGTAGCTCTTTGGTCTAGTGATCATATCTATGAATCCCGTATTATATCTCACTGGCAGAAGCTGCTGCACACATAGTATGTACTGTAATGTAATATATAGGTCTAATTGAACTATGAGCAATGATCTGTGCAATAGGTGTTAACCAACATTGAGCAATAGCCTTAGTTAGCCTATCTGTGTTATATTGTGACAAAATGTGATATGTGCTCTATTCTGTAAATAGGCCTACTGTATTTTTTATTTTTTTTATTGTGTCTTTATTAATATATCTTTGTGTATAATTATTATCTGTGCTCTGACGAGAAGTGTATGTGATATGGACCACTAGGTCGTACTGTATTTATACTGTATCTATCTTATGTGTCTGGAATAAAGAATTATTATTATTATTATTATATTATTATTGGGTTACAGATAAAATTTACTTAGTTGACCCTCAAAAAAATATAAAGAAAAATGGTCCAAATAGAAAACGAAGGGTTGGGGATACAGATATATTTTACTTAGTTGACCCTCAAAAATATATAAAGAAAATAGTTCCAAATAGAAAACGGAGTGTAGGCCTATATACACACTACTCACAAAGGAATGTTGGTTACATTAAGTTACATACATGATATTGAACTCGACATACGGGATCTTATTGCTGTGATAATACTACACTAACATAATACAATTAACATATTATCTTAATACATAATAAGGTTGGCAGGAAAAATAATATGGAATTTGAAATCTAAATGAGTAACTATCAGACGGAGTGAATAATTTCACCTTCGACCAAGACAAAGGATGTCGTATAATTTCGTAGTTACATATAAGAAACTGGGCATAAAAAATGGTCTCAAACTTATCTTAAGTACTTCACAATTCATTTCAACTCACCTTCAACTGAAGGTTTTATCTAAACACAACACAATGGGAAATTTATACTGAGTTAAGCCAAATATTTCCCCTTAGTCCGCCCGAGGCTGGAATTACTTTTATATAATGTAAACGAATTTCAGGCACAAACATGTTAACTATTACTTACGATATCCTAGGTAAGACTATAGTTTTTAAGTTGGAGGTAGGACTCCTAAATTTCCACCTGTCAAACCCCCTTGAGGTGGGCACTTATCGCTAAGGCCTCAGAATCAGGGTGTCACACTAGAGACTCGGTTCAAGCAATTATTAGGCCAAATATCAGCATTATACTAGATTCACAAAGTTAAAGTTATGCTTTGCAATTAACTTTATACACCTGGAAGTGATTAAATGGCCAAAACAAGTAAATTTCATTCTAATTCCAAAACAACATTGCTTCGATTGTGACACCCCTTTTCTAAACTTAATATAACAATACCAAACAATTATATTTAATATGTAAAATTAGAATAATGACCCTCGTACCTATGATACACCATTGGGCCTATTTAATTATTTCTTTCTAGTCATTACAATTTAATATATGTCAACTGATATCGTAATCAAGATAATAACATAATACCGAACATTTCACCTAATCTCAACACTGACGGGTCATTATTGGGCTTAAAGTGAGTGAACAGTAAAAGTCTTGGTGTAAATATTGCCAAAATCAAGCCTAGTCAATTTAGACCCCTTACAGAGAGAACATACTAATTTAACGGCCCATGTTTTTGAGGCATATGTCATTCAATTCATTGCACTTATAACACATGAAGTATAGGCTAAATCCTTTCCCTTCAGGGGGAGAATTCTCCTAGGTAATAAAACTTGTCCAACAGCTCCAATGACTCATTTCCAATAGGCCTATAGCCTAGGCCTAGGCCATGATAAAATTGATGTCTGAATTTAATTACATAAACTTTATAGGTGTAGGGCCAACTCGTCCCATCTAAGATTACCAACTCGGCCCGTCTTTCATTACCAACTCGGCTTTCATTACCAACTCGGCCAATATATTTGAAAATCTTTAATCAGTGTTTTGAACAATGGATCTCTACAGCAGTGCAACAGAGCAACTAACAACCTTATTGGATACGATTTTACTTACTGGACACCTATTTGACAGGTACCACCAACGATTTAATACATAGGCTATTTGTTTTCGGTTTCCACGCATCCAACACCAAGCTACAGTACTCCGTTGTCGACGCCTGCCCGGGATGTAACACAGCACCCCATACCATTAAACACATCATAGAAGACTGCATTTCACACAACCACTTACGCCAACAACACAATCTACACTCAATGAGAGCTCTGTGGGAAAGCCCGATCGTGGCCATGGCCTTCCTCAGGGACTCGGGGCTGTTCGGCCAGGCAGCTTAGGGAACAACAACACCCTTTTCTGGTGAACGAAACACTATAAAAACAATGGGGACACTTTAATATTAATAATATGAGACGAAATATAAAGAGAACTGTTGCGTTCGTGGAAGTAGCGTCGCCTGCGTCGCTTTGTTTACTTTACGCTCGAAGTGACTTACCACCTTGGCGGTCGACTGAAAATGGCTAAGCTAACCAGTTGTTGGGTACATTTTCTGATAAAGACTTGCGTTATAGGCCGTGGGATACAGGATGGGTTGAGGGGGGCTCTGCCCAGTGCCCCCCCCCCCCCCCCCTGTGAATTATAATAATCGTCAATTCGTCATATAGCCTAGACCTATGTTGCCAGCAGTGGGCAAGTAACAGCTGGCCATGGGATTAGACCCTCTACTGTCAACATATATGACGATTAATTATAATACACAGGGGGGGGGGGGGCAGAGCCCCCCCCCCCCTTCTGTATCTAATACCAACCCCCATGTATAAATAGCCTACTAGAAGTTTAGGTAAAAGTAGGCCTAGGCCTATTTATAGGATTTAGGCCTGAATTTGTTTCACCCACCCAAAACCCCCTATTCCCAAAGGGTACCCCGTATTATTGTTGGGGAATAGGGGCCTATATGGACTATTCATGTATATTTCCACACCTTATAATGGTTATAGGCTAAGAACTTTAAGAAGCCTAGGCCTAGGCCTACCAGTCCAGTAGACCTATAAAAAAAAACAAAAAAAATACAGGAAAATATAGGCCTAGGCAGCGGCCTACACGTAGTATAATGCGAGGTTTGAGGAATACAGAAATGGACAAGAGGGAAGGTGGAACTATAGTGATACAGGGGGGAGGAAATGGGCTAGAGGGGAAAGGAGCAGAAGGAACGGTAGGAGCAGTAATGGAAGGAATAAAAAACTTCAAAGAAACCAACCCAATGGTAATGGTATGGGTGGTGGGAATTATAGAAAGGCCAAGGGAAGGGAAAACGGGGCAATACGAGAAAGAGAGAAAGATGTCAAATGAGAGAATACAGAGGGATATCGGAGAAATGAACAAAAGGCTATGGGCAAGGGATGAAGCAGGAGTAGGATACATCGACCCAGACTACAAGCTGAGCCCAGGAGATTTTGCGAGGGATGGAATACACCTGTCTGAAAAGGGGAAATGGACTGTAGGGGGAAAGATTAGGAGAGCAATAGAAGAAAGTGAGGAACAGAGGAAAGAGTGGCTAAAGAACACAGAAAGGTGAAGGAAGGGGAGAAGAGAGGAAGCAGGAGGAGAAAGGGAGGATGAGATAAAAGAAAAGAGAAAGAAAGAAGAAAAGCGAGAGGGAAATGAGAAGAAGATTGAAAAGGAAGTAGAGGGAAACTTAGACATGGGAGAAAGAACGGTGGGAGAGAAAGAAGGAGGAGGAGGGGAAGAAAGAGAAATAAGAGAAAGGAAGAGAAAGCAGAAGAACAAGGGAAAAAAAGGGAAGAAGAACAAAGGGAAAGAGCGGGGGGAGGGGGGATAACGTATACCGAGGAATAAAAATAGGATGTGTAAACATAAATGGGATAAATAGAGGGAAAATACAAGACATTGAAGAGGTATGGAGTGAGTGGGAAATGGAAATGATAGGAATAACAGAAACACACCTTAGGGGAGATACAAAATGGGAAGGGGATAAATATACGCTCATTGGGAGAGGGAGGGAGAAATCAGAAAAGAAAGGGGGAGGGGTAGGGTTAATGATTAGGAACAACTCAAAATGGAAAATAGAGAAACTAAAGGGTGGAGAATCAAAGGAAATGGAGGATATAATGGGAGTGACACTAGCGAGGATGAATAATGGAAGGGAAGAAAAAATAACAGCAATAATAGGGTACTTCACGGTGGAAGGGGGGAGAAGGGAACGGGAAGAAAACAGAATCAAGTACCAAGGAATACAGGAAATGATAAGGGGTAGGGAGGAAGAGGAGATAATTATAATGGGAGACATGAATGCACATATAGGGATACTAGGGGAGAGGATAAATGGAAATGGAGAAGCCTTGATCCAATTTGCGGAAGAAAATGACATGGAAATACTGAACCAAACAATGGGAGAGGGGAAGGCGACATGGATAAGACACGGAGAAGGACAAAGATTGGCGATAGACTTCATACTAGCGAATGGAAGAGCAAGGGAAGAGATCCAAAACATGTGGATAGATGAAGAAAATGAAGTAGGGATACAAAGCGACCACATACTCATGGTGATAAACTACACAAAGGAATGGAAAAGCAAAGGAAACACGAGATGGAGGATTAATAGATGGAATCTAAAAAGTGAAAGATGGGTAGAGTACAGAGGTTACCTGGAAGAAATAGGGGAAAGAAGAGAGGGGAGCGTAGAGGAAATGGATGGATAGTTGATGATGGACATAATAGAGCGGCAGAAAGGAGTATAGGAAGAATGAGAAGATGGACAGGAAAAAGAAAACAAAAACCATGGTGGAATGGGGAAATAAAACAAGCAAGAAGTGAAAGAAGGGATGCGAACAGAGAAAGGAGAAGGATGATAGAGAGAAATAGGAGGGAAGGCGGAGAGAGGGAACGAGAAGAAAGACAAGCGGTACAGGTATACGAGGAGAAAAGGAAGAAGGTAAAAATACTAATACAAGAGGCAATGATAAAACACGAGAAAGAAGAAGTAGAAAAGATCAGAAGCAAGGGGAAAGAGGGCCAAAAGGAGTGGTATAGGATGTTAAGAGGTGAGACCGGTAGAGAGGAAGAAAGCGTGGAACTAATAGTGGGAGATAGAATAATAAAGACAGAAGAAGAAATAAAGATTGAAATAAAGCGATACTGGGAGGAAATAGGGGGAGTAAATGAACAAGGGGAGGAGAGGGAATGGAACTTGGAAATGAGAGAGAGAAGGCTACCAGAACAGGATAAGATGGAAATGGAAAGGGAGCTCACAATAGAAGAAGTAAGGAGAGGGATCAAAGCACTAAAAAAGGGAAAGGCGACCGGCCCGGATGGGATACCTAATGAAATGTACATAGAGGGGGGGGGGGGGGGGGAAGAAATGGCAAGAAGACTGAAGAAAATGTTTAATGAGGTAATGGGAAATGAGAGAGTACCAGAAAGATGGAATGAAGCGAGAGTAACACTATTGCACAAGGGAGGGTACAAGAGTAAGAAGGAAATGAAAAGCTACAGGCCAGTGACAGTGACAAACACAATAGGGAAACTCTTCTGCGGGATATTGAAGGAAAGGATGAATAGAGCCATAGAGGGAAACGGGCTAATAAGTGATGAGCAGAATGGGTTCAGAAGAGATAGGAGGGGGACAAATAATATCTATATACTGAGCGAAGTGATGGGGAAAATGAAAAGAGAGAAAAAAATGGGTTACTGTGCATTCCTGGATATAGAAAAAGCCTATGATAGAGTAAACAGGGAACTGCTATGGAAAATAATGGCAAGGAGTGGAATACCAGAAAAGTATATAAACATCATAACATCGATGTACCAAGGAACAAAAGCGAAGTACGCGCTAGGAAATATAGAAACGGGATGGGTAGAAAGCAAGAGGGGGGTAAGGCAGGGATGCGTATTATCGCCGTTATTATTTGCGTTATATATGGAAGAAATGACGCAGAGGATGAAAAGAGTTGGGGAGGGGATTCAGATAAACAAAGAAAGACTGGGAGTACTGCTGTTTGCTGACGACGTAGTTCTGATGGCAGAAACGGGAGGAGGGTTGCAGAGACTACTAGAGGAAGCAACGAGATTCGGGGAGGAACTTGAAGTAAGATTTAGTAAAGAAAAGAGCCAGGTGATGAAAATGAATGGAGAGCTTCAAGAAGAAGAGGAATGGACACTGGAAGGAAACAGAATGAAGAAGACAAGGGAGTATAAATATCTGGGGGTAACGATCACGGAGAAAGGGTTTGAGAAGGCGAAAAGTGAAAAGGTGGGACAAATGCAACAATGGAATGGAAGACTATGGAGCGCGACAAGGCTAAGAGCGAATAGCTATGAAATAGTGCGAGGGCTGTGGAAAGGATTGGGAGTACCTGCAATAATGTACGGCTTAGAGGCGGTAGAAACAACAGAGGCGGAAACGAAGAAATTAGAAACGATACAGAATAAAATCGGGAGGACAGGATTGGGGGCAAATAAATACGTAGCTCAAGAAGCAATCCGAGGGGAGATGGGGTGGAGTACGTTTGAGGAAAGGATTGGGAAAGCGAAAGGGAAGTACAAAGTGAGACTAGAGGGGATGGAGGAAGATAGGTGGCCGGGGAAGGTATACAGATGGGCGAGCGAGCAAAGTAAATGGAACAGAGAGTGCAAACAAAGATTGGGGAGGATAAATATAAAACAGGACCGGGTGGGGGGGGAATTTAGAAAAAGAAATGAGAGAGGGGAGTGGGTCATACTAGAGAATGGGAGGGGATGTGTCAGAGAGATAGAGAAGGGGATAAAGGAGGAGGGGAGAAGAAGATGGAGGGAGGGGGTAGAAAATAAAGCCACGCTGGCGTATTATAGAGAGAAGGAAAAACCAGCTAGAGAACTGTACTATGATGGGGGATGGGGATCGAAACTCCTATTTAAAGCAAGAACAGGATCGCTAGAAACGAATGAGAGAACAAGGAGATGGAATGGAGTGGGACCGCACTGCAGTCAATGTGAAATGGGAGGGGACCCAATAGTGGAGGATGTAGAACACATAGTAACCGAATGTACAAGATATAATGAGGAGAGAGAGGAGTTGGAGAGGTACATGAGGAATAGAGTTGGGGAGAGGGGGTGGGAGGAGATTAAGCAGAGGGAAGATAGAGAGGTGGGGGCGCTATTGGGGTTAACACAGGAGATGGAAACACAAGACATGGAGATGATGAAGAGGATATTGGAGAAAATGTGGAGGAAGAGAAATGGGTGAGGGGGGGGGGGGGGGAGCGGAGGTGAGGGGGAGGGGGGAGGAAGTGAGGGGGGGGTTTATACAAACAAAACAAAAACTGTCTCTTAAACTGTCCTTCTACTCTAAACTTTCCCTCCTACTAACGTTTCTGAGCCAGTACCGATACAAAGGTCAGCCCTGTGGATCTGCACGGTCTGCGGGCGGGTTCTAGAGAAGAAGAAGAAGAAGAAGAGTAGGCTACACGGCAACAGAAAGGTCAATTTAGAGGGGACGTAACCTTGAGCGTCCTGTGTAAACAAACCGACGATCCGAAGCGACGACAGACTCCCGATTTTCGGCACAAACGCGCTGCTTTCTTCTAGTCGAAAAATTACATTTAAAAAGTTATTAGCCTATATCGTTTTCAATACTAGGCTATTACCAGTCTACCAGACCAGAAAAAGGTGTAGCTTTGTGTTGGATGTGTGGAAACCGAAAACAAATAGGCCTAGGGCCTAGGCCTATGTAATAAATCCTTCATCCTTGGTGGTACCTGTCAAATAGCCTAGGTGTCCAGGAAGTAAAAATTTAAAATCATACCCCTTATTGAACTAGGCCTACGTACAAAACACATGGATAAATTCTGACCGTAGATTTACCCCAAGATATGATAGGCCTAAACTAGGCCTATGTAGGCCTAGCCTAACCTCAAAATATGATATGATAAACTATGTGATAGGCAGCAATGCAAGGCTAGCCTATACCTGATTGGGGATCCTACTCCTAGCCTATACCAAATGGAGACCTAGCTAAAGGGGCATTCGTCCTAACCACAGTTGGTGTTGTTGTTTTTTAACTTTGACTGTGGAGTAGATAATGCTCCACTGTCTCAGGTGTGAGGCAGTACTTTGAATCTTGTTCTTGTTTGTTGATTATAGTGCTGTGTGGGCAGGCCCAATTAACCCTGTCGGAGACCATCCCAGGTATGCAATCACAGGCGGCCGAGACGACCCGAACGCCGCAGGAAGACTTTGGTGTGCTGGAGCACCCGGACTGTCGGACACAGAGGGCCGGGTCCAGTCCACTGCCCCCCAACAGGACGGGGAGGGTAAAGTTGGAGACCCAAGGGAGCGGAGGCTGCAGCGGAGAGCTGCTCTTGAATGTTACCGCAGGTACTAAGCTTTTTTTTTTTTTTTTTTTTTTTTTTTTTTTAGTGTTTAACCTAAGAAGTGCGCATGGGGGGTATGAGACACCACACTCCTGTGCTGACGTATTTGAGCTGTTCCCATCACTAACATCGTTATTTTACCATAAATAGCATTAATACTTATCCATATGCGCCTATTATAGGTTGATTATAAAGGTATTAACCTGTTACAACAATAAAACAAGTGGAAACAGTGTTTGGATGGTCAAAATCGGCGATACAGGCCGGGAGTTACATAATGTATGGCTGAGGCAACCTCCCTGCCCTCCACCCCTCCCCTTGTCTGGAGAGACACTGTTCCGCAATAGTCTCTCTCTCGCTCTTTCCCACGCTTGGTAACAGTGATGACAACGCCCTGCTACCAACTCGCTAATGTTAGCACGAAAATAAACCACAGAATAAGGGAATAACAGGGAAAATAGGTGATAACTAAAGGAGGGGAGGTGGAGGAGTGATATTTGGCATGGCCCAGGGGCAATACAAAAAAAAAAAAAAATTGGGTGTTTTAAATGGATTTTTTTTCCCCTTACTCTTAACCTGACAAGCGCGATATAGACGTAGGTGCTAGGGTAGTTATTTGTGCATTTCTAGCCCTGGATTCTGACAGAATTCGTTATATTTACAATATAAACCATTATTTGTTTTCGGTATGCTTTTATTTTACATATATGATGTATATATGAACCTTCAAGAGTGCTAAAATAAGTGGGAAAAGCATTTGGGTGGTGAAAAACGAAGATATTGGCCACCCGGTCATAATCTCAGGCGAGAGAGAGACAGGCAGCCTTCCCCTCTCGCTGTCTGGGAGTCAACTGAGAAGAGCGGGGCGGTGTGTGCCGGTGTCTGGGTGTTGCATAACGATCTTTTATGCAACCCACTTGTGCTACATTATCGCGGGAGAGAAAAATAACCGATAAATGATGATAATAGGAGGAAAAATAGGTGATAATTGAGGAGGGGAGGGAGGGGGGAATAAGGTGGGGAAGGAGGGGAGGGGGGTGGGTGAGATTTACATGGATGAGTACTGGAGGGGAATTATCTCACCTAGAGACAAATTCCTTTGTTTTGATAGGCCCTTTTTTTTATGGAAGGCTTTTTTTATGGTCCTGCTTCCGTGAGGCCTATCGCGTTCCCTATAGGAAGCCTTCCGTGAGGCCTATCGCGCTTGCCGGGTTAAGAGTCTCCCGGCAGTTCCCGGGTTAAGGGATGAGGTCACGAGGAACCTATTTACCCTGGCATAGACCTATTTTACTGTTAGGTGATCAGAACAGAGGCAATATGTGAGGAGATTGCCCAACTATCTCCACCAGCCGAGAATCGAACTCGGTCCTCCCGGTTAGAAACCGAGCGCTCTACCAATGTCGCTACTGGTCACCCCCCTAAGCTTTGTTTACAACTTTACATCCAGTGTATCGTCTGATTCGTCTCTGAGAGTACTCGGTACTGTACTGAGACTCGTCATGGCATGGGCGGCTCAGGGAACTCAGCTGATCGCTTCACTGCTAGAGTTGCCGACGGCGGTATTTTTATTTGGAGTTCAGTGGATTTCATGGCATTATATTGGTTATATTATTTGGGAAGGACCAGCCAGGGAATAGGTGTGGAAATGGATAGCCTGTTTGCTCAAGTCTCTTTTGAATTATAGAGGTTGCGGCTCACGATTTATGGCCTACCTATTTGGAACAGGGTATAGGATATATAGGCTATACTCGTCCAGTCGTCGTCCCCTATTCCTTTACCTACTCCACCCTACCTCTTCCACCTAAAAAAAACCCTACTCCACTGCCCCCCCATCGTCCCCCCTCACCCCCACCAACAACTACCCATCCTCCCCTCTTCCCCACCACCACCACCACGCATCTTTCCCCATACCTCCTCCCACCTACCCGTAACCCATATCCTTCCCCTTCCTCTACTTTCCATCCTCCCCACCCCCACTACCACCCACCCAGCCATAGACCCATCCTCCACTCTAACCCCCATTCACACCTACCCGGTACCCCTCTTCCTCTCTACTTCCACTAGAGACCCTATAAAATAATAGATTAAGATTGGGTCTCTAACTTCCACCGCTCTAAATATCCTCCCCCATACGTCCACCGTACTGCTCAACCAATGCTCCCCCATTCTCTCACTTCCAATGCACCCTCCTCCCCCATACTCTCTCTCACCTCCACTGGCCCCCCCCCCCCCTTCCCCACCTCCACCCATCCTCCCACCTCCTCCACACTATTTTCATCATAAGGAAGAACGTATGGGAGCTGGAGAGTTAATGAGATAGTTTTTAGCCCAGCTTTCATTCCTGGAGATTCTTCCTAAATTTCATTAAATCATCTACATATAACCAGAATAAAGTGTTATATTACAGCCTCAGACACTGAAAGAATTGAAAAGGCCTAATAGTACACCTAACCAGGGTGTCAAACCGGAGCCATTTTATTGGAACGCTTGAATGTAGGCCCTATATGAGAAGGCATACAAAAATGTTAACATGAAATAACACTGGTTTGGTAATTTTATCACTTCCATAGACATAATTTGAACTATATACCACAATTTTATCTTTAAATATACAAAAATAAAGAGTAGAAATAATGTACTGGGCTTTCGTTATAGACACCCCTGCACCTAACCCAGATCAAAACCTACTCCTGTAATATACAATACTGTACTATTACTCCATTGCCCGTTATATAGTCGGTTTTATAATAAGTTATGTTCCTCGTCGTGTTCTCAACCTTTATCCGTGTTGGTGGTGCAATGGTTTACATGTTTATGTTCTGGGCGTGGTCTCCCGAGTTCGAATCCCGGGAGGACCATATGCTTTCATTAATTTATTCAAGTACATTGGGGTTTGTAATGAAGGATTAGTGTTAAGAATGGGGTGTTCCTTAACCCTTGTTTAGCGGGGCCCGACTTAAGTCGGCCTAGAGAAGAAAGGACTATGTGGCGGAGACCGACTTAAGGCGGTGTGCAATTCTGAGCAATATTTGGCTCTGAGAGAGAGACGAGCGGTGGGAGGAGCGTAGATCGGCTCTGACCGTTCGGCACGGGTCCCGTGCGGCAACTGACGTCACCTCCACACACATCCACACTCACTAACTCGCTACACACGGAGTTATGTAAGGAAATTACCGTATTTTAGCGATTTTGCCCTTCGGTTGCACGATCGTTGCAAGAGAACCCGTGATCGTAGAAGGATGGTTCTGGTGTCCTTGGAAAGCTCAATTATCGCCCTTTCACGGACACATACTTGTATTACGCTCTGGCTCTTGTTTATGAATGAAAAAGAGCACAGAAATAAGCTCGTTTAGGGTAAAACCACCCGCTTGGCAGGTAGTAGAAGTTACCGACCTATGGAGTGTTAATATGTATGAATGCATAATAGTATGAATGAAATGCGGGTATCGATTCTTTTGATTATCAGTCAACTAATCAGATGAGTTCACCAATGCATAAGAAACTACACTCGTAATTCAATCATGCGCATCATATTTCTATGTTTAATATAACTTATGTGAGCAACTATACACTTAATCCATTACTAAGTATTTCATCATACTTAATGTGAAATATGAAAGCACTATAGTCCATCCATGATAGGTAGGCCAGAAATTGTGACGTACCCCTAACCCCCATAACTCAAAAAGGGCTAGAGTAAATGAGTTGCATATTTCCACACCCATTCCATAGCTGACTCTTCCTAAATGGTAGAAATATTGTCTCGATTACTATAGTCGTTTTTTAGTTATAGAGGTTAATAGTCAGGAGTTTTGGCCTACCTGTAGTGAATGGACTATAGTGCTCTGAGTCACAATACAAAATTGTCACAAACAGCAACATATTTCGCTACAATAACTTCGTAATAGTGCAATAAGCAAAATGGGGAAATGATAATTTACTTTTAGCTGGAGGAAACACACAGAGAGAGAGAGAGAGAGAGAGAGAGAGAGAGAGAGAGAGAGAGAGAGA
Source organism: Paralithodes platypus (assembly GCA_032716605.1). NCBI lineage: Eukaryota > Metazoa > Arthropoda > Malacostraca > Decapoda > Lithodidae > Paralithodes > Paralithodes platypus. The sequence continues at coordinate 22,480,933 of CM064486.1, forward strand.
GAGAGAGAGAGAGAGAGAGAGAGAGAGAGAGACCTCATAAAGTATAGAATCATCACCACATTTAACTTACCGGTACCGCGGTTTGGCTATAGGCCTACCCTGTTGGGAATAGGTGTGCCAAAAATCTTGCACATTAACTCCTATAACTCACAAACGACTAGAGTAATCGAGATCATATTTCTACCATTCGGGAAGAGTCGGCCAGGGAATACGTGTGAAAATTTACAGCCCATTTGCTCAAGCCCTTTTTGAGTTACAGAGGTTTGGGTTCACGATTTCTGGCCAACTCATTTAGAACATGGTATAGCAACCCTTCCCTGAAGCCAAGCTAGGGAAACTATAGGTAGCGCCAACGATCTTGAAAATAACCTTGACTCCTTAACTTCTTATAACTCTAAAGGATTGAAAGCAATCGGGCTGAAATTCCTCTCAATTTGGAAGAGTCCACCAGGTAATAGGCGTGGATATTTACAGCCAGTGTGCTCTAGTCCCTTTTAAGTTATGAAGAGGTCAGAGATCAAGATTATTGTCAAATTCGTTGGCGCTACCTATAACAATTATTACCTCGGGATATGGAGGTGATTCATTCGTGTCCACCGCTGGGGGCACACCTATAAATTATGCGAGACTCTTCCGAAGTTGAATAAATGCGACTAATAGTAACCATATTAATCCTTAAGTCAAGTATATAATGCCACTTGAGGAAAACCTCATACAAACCACCCGGGATTCGAACCCTGGACCTTGTGATCATTAGGCTATGCAATAATGATTGAGCTAATACCGAAGAAAATTGTCTACTGATTCCTAAGCTGAATAACATTATCCAAGACAATTTCTACGCAAAGACATTTAAGTAATTATAAATCCCTAAAGGATTATGATATGTATTATGGCAGTTTATTCTATCACTATGCGATCTTGCTCAGCTTAGGAAGGAACTGTGTGAGTTATAGTTCCTAGATATTGTTCCTAAATTGTATAAAATCGTTTAATGACAGCCATAATAAAGGTAAGAAATACGTCATTGTATACTGAAAGGGTTAAGGCGGTGTCACACGAGCTCTCTCTCTCTCTCTCTCTCTCTCACACACACACACACACACACACGCACACACACACACACACACACACACACACACACACACACACACACACACACACACACACACACACACACACAAACACACTTCAAGCTAAAGTTGCATATGTGTCCGGTGGGAAAATGTATGTTGATCCCGGTAGAAAAACGTAGGGTCGATTTAGCCTATATTCCAGGTTCTCTGTCGCTCGCGTAGAGATAAATTAACACCTGAAAAAGGCAACTCAATCCCACCCCTACTCTGCAACTCTCCAACCCAAGAGTGAAACGTTATTCTAAATATTCTATTCAACAGTTAAGCTCTGGAACGCTCTCCTAGAATCAGTCTTTCCCACTTCCTATGACAAACTCCGTGTGTCAAGGCATTTTGGCTAGAACGTCCCTTGATTTTGGCCCTGTCACTCTTTCAACTCTGGGGGAGGCACTCGCTACAGGCAGTTCTGCCTTTTGTCTCCCTCACTCACATAGAAAAAAAATCAATGATAATAAAAAAAACGCAATGGCCTAGATAAGAGGGAGGCCGGAGGGGGATATTTGAAAACGCCTACCCAACGGAAGGGGGCCCAAAAATGGATCTCCGGCCCTGTATTTAATCAAGGTACGTGTTTTTGTACACATTATGTTACTGTATGTTTCAATTTCGTAAGTCTGTATTAATATGTACAGTAATAACAGTACCCTACATGATAATATATACGCCATTAGGTAAGTATAGGTAAGCATCGGAACATTGCCTAGAATTTTAAGTTACCCCTTCGAGGCAGGTTTCTTTGATTACCGGCACTTTATTTAATGCAAGTTTGAATGTTCTGATATTCTGAATAATTGCGCATTTTAGCCATCTGAATGATTAATTAACATTATAGTATTTTATTATATACTAATTTACTATATAAGAGACCCCACAAGATAATCAGATCATATTTATAATTTCATTGCTGCTCGAATGCCAGTATGTTGTTCTTTGAGAATGCTAGACTGCTCGCTGATAGGCTGCTCTTTGAGGAAGAAAAAATCAATAAAACGAAGAATGTTATTTACAACTGTTGGAGAAAAAGGGAAAAGAAGCGTAAAGAAAATCAGCGATATATTAAAGGAAATATGAGCACGACACAAATTGACACAAATAGACACACATTGAAATTGTAATTGCAATACAGTAGTTATAAAATCATAAAACCTAGGAAAGTGCCGTTGTAAAGGCAAAATCTTTCCGACCTACAACTACCTACCTACCTAGACTACTCGGCCCACGGGACAGCTCGGCTCGGACAGCTCGGCCCACGGCGAGACAGCTCGGCCCAGTAAAACCGAGACAGCTCGGCCCAGTGTTAATTGCGAGACAACTCTGCCTTTCACAACCCTTATTTGCTACGACAATATAAAAACGATATAGATGGCTATATTGATTATTTTGGAATCACTATGTCCCTATCTATTTATGTACCGGTATCTATCTGTTCGTTTCATCAAACAAGTGACAATTCATTAACTTTTATTTCTCGTATTGATCATTTTGGAATCACTGTCCCTATCTAACCTAACCTATCTATCTATCTATATGCTCAGGCCCAATCCCCATTTTGGGGGTAGCCGACTCAAGACAGAGCAAGAACAGGGAAAACACTAAAACAACATAAACCAACAAATAAACACAGATAAAAAGCACAAACTCACACACATCCAGGTCACCCACGAGAAGACCCAGAGACCAGGGTCACCAAGGTCGCTCCAGCACTCCCCCGGCCCCCGACCACCCGGAGAGGTTCCGATCTCGGCAGGCAGACATGCAGCGGAGCCAAAGCCACAAGCCCTCCCACCACACTTCCAGGCGCACCCTTCATATTAATCGTCTCCCCGGGCCAGGCGCCTGATGGACTATTATCTAGTCCAACTTGCGCCCGACCCCTTACTTCAAATGACCACGTGTTCACTCAACTATTTACAAGCATTCTCCATTCACTCCTGTCCACCACCACTTCCCCTGCCTGATCTATAGTCATTCCTCTATCATCCAAAGCCTTTCTTACACAGTCTCTCCATCTCAATAACCTAACCTAACCTAACCTAACCATAGCATAACATGGGGCCGAGCTGTCTCAAATAATGGGCCGAGCTGTCTCGCCGTCGTGGCCGAGTTGTCCAAAAGTGGGCCGAGCTGTCCGAGCTGAGTTGTCCCATGGGCCGAGTCGTCCAGTCACCTTCTTTGATGTTTGTTTACTGATGTTTGTTTGATGTTTGTGGAGAGTACGAGAGAAAAAATTGAAAGAACTGAAATAAGAAGAAAGAAGACTGACGAGAGAAGAAACAAGATTGAAGAAAGAAGAGAGAAGAAGATTTCAGAGAAAGGGATGAAGAACGAGATATATTTATTTTTAGACAAATAGAGCACGTCACAAAAAGAAAAAATAACAAAACCTCTTAGGGAAGTGCCGACGTTAAGGGGAGATATCCACTTGAGGGATTATTTTTTTGGCCCCTTTCTCCCTCATGTTTAGCCCCATTGCTTTTGAGATTTTAAGACGTTTGCCCTATTATTTTGGCGATTTTAAGAACTTTCGCCCCATTTCTGTCAATTTTAAGACCATTTGTGCCATTTAGGTGTCGGCTTTTTCCTGGCGAGCTATAGCGAGCCTGTAATTTGAGAGGAAGCGGCCTTCGGCCGGGAAATTTTTCTACCGAAAAATGTACAAATTCATCTTGAAAGGGGGTCAAAGGGGTGTAATTTTAAACTTGATGGAGGTCTAGGAAACAAACTAAAAACCTCCCCGGGGAGATTTCCACCTGGAGGATTTTTTTCTGGACCCCTTTCTCCCTCATGTTTAGCCCCAATGCTTTTGAGATTTTAAGACGTTTGCCCCATTAGTTTGGCGATTTTAAGAACCCTCGCCCCATTTCTGTCAATTTTAAGACCATTCGTGCCATTTAGGTGTCGATTTTTTCCTGGCGAACCCGAGGATCTGTGCGTAAAAATTACCTGCCTAGCTTGCTAAACGTCTACCTTACCACGTTAGGACTCCTGTGGTATATCTATAGCCTTGCCTCTTGACTCACAATCACAGATAGATTAAACTGTTAATGAGTGTCATAGCCTATTCCTAAAAGGGCTAAGAATGATCTCCCAGTGTCTGTGATTTACGAACACCTAGGCCTACTGCGGAAGTGGGCCGTGGGTATCCTCTCGTCTATATAGTGCCCTTTAAGATTCAATATTCAAAAGACACTCGAGGTCGATGGCAGAGCGGAGAGATACCAGTACTATAGTAGATCCTTCAGCCCTTTATCCTGCTGAATCATGATCCCGGACCCAGAGTAAGTGTTTGATGCCAACGTAATCTTACCACCACATTCACATTCAGATTTACATTCACATTCGCGAAAATCTTACCGCCACATTCACATCATTTCATCATGTCACATATGTCACATTTACACTCGCATGTCTCATCTCGGAATTTGTACTGTTTTAATTTATTTTAAATTTTTTACTTTTATATTCGGTTTTATGCATTCACATTCAGTTAGCTACTATCACATTGCCATCCATTCATGTTTATGTGGTGGAACCTGCAGAGGGGCACTCTCGGGCGGCGTAACGTGCAGTTGTGCAGGGTTATAAGTAGGCTATATATTGGAAGCATCTTACAACTTCATAGCCTCTGCTATAGCCTATTCTAGTTTGTTCTGTACACGAATGGGAATGTAGAGAAACGTACTGTATGTTAATGTGGCAAAACGAATGTGAATGTATAAACGAATGTGAATGTGGCAAAACGAATGTGAAACGAATGTAAATGTAGAGAAACGAATGTGAATGTAGAGAAACGAATGTATGTGAATGTAGTGAAACGAATGTGAATGTAGAGAAACGAATGTGAATGTAGAGAAACGAATGTGAATGTAGAGATGAGAATGTAGAAAAACGAATGTGAATGTAGAAAAACGAATGTGAATGTAGATAAACGAATGTGAATGTAGAAAACCGATTGTGGTGAATGGGAATGTAGAAAATCGAATTAGAATGTAGGAAACCGATTGTGAATGTAGAAACCCCAATGCGAATGGAGAAAAACGTATCTGAACATCGGCAAAGAAAACCGTACAGGAACTGAGATGGGACATCTGAATGTCCCATTCTACTGAATGTAAGGGCAACTTTTTGGCGGTGTGTGTGATGGCTGTATATTAACCCGGTGTCACACGAGCGATTTTCAGTCATTTTTGACCGGCAATTGTAGTCTGGGATCATCAAAATTAATATCCTATCATAAATCAGCCAGCTAGTATAATCTACCTTAAGAAAATGAGTCTAGTTTCCGATGCCAGTGTGAAAGAGGTTCACAATATTAGGCTACGAGAAAAAAAAAAAAAAAAAAAACTTGCTCATCGAAAATTGCCGGAATAAGCGCTCGTGTGACATCGCCCTAAGTTTAAGAGCATGTTTTGATATAGAAGTTATTATTTGCTGTAAATATAGAAATGATACAATGCAATTATGTACAGTACAAAGAAATACCAGTGTAAAATTTTAACCAATAGTAATTTCATATAGGGTACCGTACATAGCCTATGACGCGAGCGGTTGGACAAAAATACTTAGGCCTATAACAATTCGTAATGAATTAAGTATTGGGCCTAGCGATTTCGTTGTTATTTTATACTATTCCAAACGCAATAAGCTATATGTACTGTACATGTGTTTTCGATGTGTGTGTGGTCATAGTGTCATGAGTTCGAATCTACAGAAGTATCACATGTTAGTACATTCATTAATTTAATCTATTTCATACTTGGGTACCGGTATGGGATTGTTGATTTATGAGAACAAACATGGTTGAATTCATTAACAAATATATTGATAGGCTATTAGAAAAAGTGTTGATGCATTTTTTTTTGGAAAAGCGGGGTGGTTGGAGGCTGAAGGATGCACTATAAAAGTTATGGGCATAAAAAATGTACTAAAATTGTCTATAACCATCTACCCAATTAACCCCTTCTGTACCGCAACGTCTTTTCAATTTTTACTCTTGCTGCATTTAGACGATTTTGTGCAATTTAAGTAAGGGGAGGCTGAACCTTCGCTGAGCCCAGAAATCAAATTTCAATTTTTTTTTGTTCTTCTTCTATAATGCTTCTTTCAACATAGGAGAATAGCATAGGAGGGAACAAAAAAACATGTCGCATCCATAACCCCCCCGGGCCGGGGGTTCGACCTCGACCCCCGAAAAACTAAAATAAATTCTTTCAGCCACCCAAAAACATGTGTTGTGTCTGTAAGTCTAAAGGGCTTCTGTAAGCAATAGAAATGATCATATGAGGGCATAAACACCCATATGACATCCCTAGCAACCCCTTGGGGGGCCCCCAATATCATGGATTTTGGTAACTAATTGTTTAAAATAATTCTACAAAGTGTCCCCCTGATGAAAATTTTGTTTAGTTAGTCATTAAATTCCATCGTCTATGTGCGCGCCATGATAGAAAACGTTTTCTAAGGAGGACTAACTATTCTATCTCTCCAAAATTGTTCTTTGGTGTGTGAAAATCTTTGATTTTAGCTTGCCAGAGATCCTATTTTGGCACTTACGAGATCATCTACTTTTGTGTTTATTGCTCAAATTCATTCCCCTTCTACACACTACATATAGGACTATAGCAACTGGAAAATGCAGAGATAATGGCATTATCTCACATATGTTTCAAGATTCGACATTGTTTAGGTTGAAATATTGGCTAAAATAAAACATATATATCTATCTATATGCTCAGGCCCAATCCCCATTTTGGGGGTAGCCGACTCAAGACAGAGCAAGAACAGGGAAAACACAAAAACAACATAAAACAAAAAATAAACACAGATAAAAAACACAAACTCTCACACATCCAGGAGAAGACCCAGAGACCAGGGTTACCAAGGTCGCTCCAGCACTCCCCCGGCCCCTGACCACCCGGAGAGGTTCCGATATCGGCAGGCAGACATGCAGCGGAGCCAAAGCCACAAGCCCTCCCACCACACTTCCAGGCACACCCTTCATATTAATCGTCTCCCCGGGCCAGGCGCCTGATGGACTATTATCTAGTCCAACTTGCGCCCGACCCCTTACTCCAAATGACCACGTGTTCACCCAACTATTCACAAGCATTCTCCATTCACTCCTGTCCACCACCACTTCCCCTGCCTGATCTAGTCATTCCTCTACATATATATGTATTATATAATTTTTTCAGCCCCTTCTATTATGCAATATCGTAAAACTAGATAATTTTCTTGTAGGGGATGCAGGTAGAATACACCATGCAAAAATTGCGGGAAATTTGAACAATTTTGAGTGAGAAGATGATTTTACAAATATTTCAATGAAATTCTGCGCTCGCGCGCGCACGCGCGCACATAGAGAGCTGATTTTTTTCAGCGAGTCTTAGTATTTCCATTGGTAATAAGATGGTATAATGCCAGAAACACAATCTCTTATACAGGCTAACTTGGGGGTCAAAGGTTCAGCCTCTCCTGTGGATCAGAAGGATCTGTGGTAGTATAAATGGTTAAGTGAGATAGTTCGAAGCCTGTTAATTGCTGGAGGTTCTTTTTTAACGGAATAAAATCTTCTAATAGTAGCCAGAGTGAAGTTAAAAGGACAGCAACGGTACTGTAAGGGTTAAAGGTATTCCGATGGTAATAAAACATCGATCTAATATTATAAGGAAAGACAGGTAAATTAATATCCACATACGTACACCATTACTATCAATAACAATCTACGATAATCTACGGTAAAAGAAAGGTAAATCAATGTCAACAATACAATGGCATTACCAGGTAGCCTACTATCAATAAATAATCTCCGGTAATCTACGATAAAATAAAGGTACCGGTACCGGTAAATCAATACACGCAATTACTATCACTAACAATCTACGGTAATCTACGGTAAAACATAAAGGCAAATCAATATTCAGTACATGTAGGCTACCGGTACGCTATTACTATCAATAACAATCTACGGTAATGCCTTCCCCATACTCACTCACTCACTCACTCACACTCTCTCTCTCTCTCTCTCTCCTCCTCCACCATCACCTCCTCCTCCTCCTCCCGCTCCCTCCCTCTCCAACAGGCCACCACATATTATTACCTAACTTTAACCCTTACAGTATTTGTATTTCAGCTGCATTTAGACGATTTTGTGAAGCTTAAGGAGGATATCTACCGGTACCCGTTAAATGGTAATAGAATATCTCAATTAATCCTTTTAGCTACCATACATCCTTATATGGTACCGGTAGCTAAACTAATTAATTGAGTTATGCTACAACCATTTAACGGGTAGACATCCTTCTTAAGCTGAATAATACCGTAAAATTGTTGCCAGAATAAAGTTAAAAGGACGGCACCAGTACTGAATGGGTTAATATCGAAACTTACTGATAAAACTTAGATAACTACAATACTGTATAATATCACCACGTCCAGTACAGCAACTAGAGGTAAAGGTTTTAAGGCGAATCTTGTTGTTGTTGTTATTGTTGTTGTTCCCCAAGCTGCCTGGCCGAACAGCCCCAAGGCCCCGAGCAAGGCCAAGGCCATAACCGAGCACCCCCACAGAACCCTCCCTGCCGACCACAATAAAGCCTGGGTGACCGAAGCCACTCCATGGCGGGGAGCTGAGGAGGGTGCGGAAACGCCCAGGAAACCAAAGCCCCACCCAGGGCCCTGTGCCCCTCAGCAATTATGAAGAAAAAGGCGAATCTTGTAGGTTCATTTTGTTTCAGCTCCACACACAACCTCAGCTCTCAACCATGAGCTGCCCTCTGCGAATCTCAGAGCATAAGTTTTGGTTTCCTAATCCTACTCCATTACCTTTCCATTAACCCCTAACTCGCTACATAAACCCAGCATATAATGATGTCCATGAGTACGTCTACCAATTAAAAGGTTGCAGACTATCTCAATTGATCCCTTTAGCTATCCCATATTTTTATTAAGCCTCATAAAGTAGTCTTAATGTAGCTAGGATAAAAGGTAATTATAGGGAATAGGCTCGCAGCCTTATTATACACAATTTATTAGGGACAATGTAGGTCTATGGAATCCTTATACTGTACTCATGTATAATCCACTGTGGGAGAATAATTTTGATCACACTTATAAAACCCGATATTTATAGAAAAAACGCCCATTCTAATAAATCTCAGAGCTCTTTCGGACATCCTCACTGTTTACAAACGTATTGTGTATGCAGTATAATCGACATTTACCCCCTGCTGGCAACATAGATGACGATTTCAATAATTCATTGGGGGGGTGGGGGGTGAGGAGGGGCAAAGCCCCCGTCAACCCATCGTGTATCCCACATTGGAATTATAACTAAGACCATGAAAACACTCATTCTCAAAATCTGGAGGAAAAAACATGAAAAATATGGGTGCGAGCCTATTCCCTATACTTACCCTACCACTAATTTGTTCTCAATTGTTGAAGGCTATTATAGAATAAGGATGTTGCAAATATCAAAATTAAATGTATTTCAACCACCGGAAAATACATTTTATGTGCACTATATAAAGCGGACACTGTAAAAAACAAAAAAACTCTCCCTATAACTCTCCCCAGTGACGGCAGTAAAACTCTTATGAACCCCTTCTGTACCAGCGACGTGTTATATTTTATTCTAGCACTATTTAGACGATTTAATGCAACCTAGGAAGGATCTGTGGTAGTTAAAAGGGTTGATCGAGATGGTGTAAAGCCATATTATGGCTAGAGGTCCTTCCTAAGCTGAATAAAATTGTCTAATAGTTGCCAGAATAAGATAAAAAGGGCGTCCCTGGTACTGGATGGGTTAAGATCGTTAGATATATACCGGTAATGGGAAAACAAAAATCAATCCGAAATTCCGGGGATTGTAAATGTGTAGGCCTAACTAATTTCAACTACGGTACGGTACCTGGAAAAAAAAACCCAGGAAAATTAGTGTTAGATTCGGTAATAGTTTCCTAATCCATCTAGTAATATGTAGAGCTAATCTATATTCTATTAATTTCACCACAACACCAAACACCTCCAATTATATTACCGTAATGAAAGTATATATACTGTATGTGATCCACCGGGATTCAATGCCTTACAGCCCATTTGCTCTGGCCCTTTTTCAGTTACAGAGGTCTACACGCTAGCCTATGTCAATTCATTATATTAGCTACCATATATCCTTCCTATAAGCTTCATAAAATCGTCTAAATATAGCTGAAATAAAAATAAATAGCTACCATCTTTCCTTCCTAAGTTCATAAAATCGTCTATAAAATAATGTAGATGAAATAAAAATAACAACACGTCGCCGGTACTGTAAGGGTTAAGTAAAGTTGTATATTAACTAAGTCTCCTAAAATCCTAATAATGTACAAATTAGCATTCAGTACATTTAGTCTAGGCTAGTTGTCGATTCCAATATAAAAGTAAAATAAAATAAAAACATAAAAGACGTCGCCGGTACTGTAAGGGTTAAGTAAAGTTGTAGGCTATATTTACTACGTCTCTTAAAATCCTAACAATGTACAAATTAGCATAGGCCTACAGTACATTAAGTCTAGTTGTCGATTCCAATAACAAAACATAAGAAATCCAAACAAAAATAAAAATTAAATTGACGGTCTGATATAGCCAGAGAAATCCATGCCTTAGCCCAGGCGTTTTAGGGAGGAAAATGAGGGCGGATTGGCTCCAAATTGTCAAACCCTCCCACCTTTATACTTTCTCCTTTGCTCGCTTTAAGGAAGTTAGGGGAGGGCGGTAACTCCCTCCCCCGTTCTCTCTCCCTCCCCTTTCCTCCCCTTTCCTCCAAATTCCAATCCCCCCCTCTCTCTCCCTCCCCCAAACCATCTCATTTCAGACCAACACATAATTTATATAATTATGCAACACAAAATATCATTCGTAAAACACATACAACGAATTTTCAACCAGCCCAGGCATAAGATACGATGCGGCAAAAGAGGATAACAGCATAAATAAATAAATACATAAAATACAGAGAATTATTCACACCTCGGGCCTTACACCTCGCCATTAGCAAAAATGAGAATGGGAAGAGACGATGAATATCTTACCGTAATATGCGAAATAGATCCTTCCACGTCCTCTTAAGGGGATCCACATGTCCTCAGTTCCTTGGTCGATGACGTGGTGACGGTGCAGATGCCGCGGAAGGCCACTATCACGCCCAAAACTTGATCTTTGTTGAGAATTTCCAGCACAGACACGGGCACTTTGGTCGCCATTGAATCTCTGTTGCCAGATCGGTGTTGTACCCTCTCCCTTCCCGTCCACAATTAAAATTATCTAATATAAAAACTTAAATACATCGATTTCCGTATTGATTAGGCATGGATAAATTCAATTATATTATATATTCACCATATTTACAATCAAATATGTCCAAATATCCCTGGAAATGCCCTAATTCGAGCAAATAGTGGGGCTATACAAATATGCAACATAAGTTAAATATATTCGTCCATGCCATGTTTAAGTGTCATATATAGGTATATATGTGTATTTTACTTCCTATAAATACTATAAATGCGGCCCAGGGCACATATATTTCGTAAACATCACAGAAATGTAATGAAACAAACAATCCTTTATATTTCACAGAATAGCCATTAAGTGACCTCAAGGAGTGATTATTTCGAAAACATAATAGGTTGGCCAATTTACTATATCCCCAATTATCACACAGCAATCCCAGTAATCAAATTAATCGAAGTATAATTGTGTTTAGAAGAACTAGAAATGAGCACTTGATTTTTAGAAATCTGAATTTTAATTTTAGAATTCTGAATTTTGCTTCACTCAGATGCTTTGAACGAATCATGTGAACTTTGAACAAACCATGTTCCTATCTCATTCGGAAATGTTTCGTTTCATAGTGCATCGATTTTCCCAGAACTCTCGTCCACGCAAATTCCCATTAGACATGGTTCATAGATAAAAAGGACACAAAACTGGCACAATTTTTAACTTTTTATATACCGTTGGATAGAGAAAAAAATTCTGCATCTTTTGGTTACCAAGAGAGCTCTGAAAGATGCCTTTAAGTGGGTGAAAATTGCGCAAACAACCCTGGAATTTACGGTATTGTTTCATCAAGGGTTTTAGCCCTGCCTGGAAAGCAACCTTCAACCAATAGTTCGAACTATTCATTCGTGATCGTCTCGGTTGTTAACGAAGCGTTCATAAATGTTTCGACGGCGGTTTATCGACATTTATCGTTCAGCTTCCCTGGGTAAATCTGAGAAATGCAAGGAGATAGTAGTATTGGAACGGTGAGTGAGTGTTGTGGCTGGCATCTCGGGATTTATTAACCTTCGTACGGCAATATTCGGCCTTTCTCAGCCTTGGTTTTCCTACACAGCACTACAGGAGGTAGGTAAATAATTGTGTTCAACTATCAGGGTGAAACAATAGCTATTAATTTTATACAAGAGTAGATATTGTATACAACCCAGCCCAGCATCTCAAATATGCCGTATTTTACCCTTACATAGGCATTTTAAGCCTTGGTACTCAGTATATATATTCTGCAAAATACATAGAAGCTTGCAGCATCCCTTTGTGGCTTAGTGCATTCATTAAGAGTAATTTTAGTAGGCATAGACTGATGGTTTCTGGATTGATCGAAAGGGTTTGAGAGGCTGAGCATTCTGGCAACACTTTATTTCATAGGGTTGGTTTGAGAGGGTGTGTGTGTGCGTATGTGTGTTTGAGAAAGAGAGAGAGAGAGAAGGAGAGAAAGAAAGACAGAGAGGAGGAGGTTGTCTCGTCTGGTGGTGGGAGGCAAACACGTACGAACGAACGCACAAGCGGAGCAAGGAGGTTATATAAGAGGAGAGACTGGGATGTAGATTTTACCCTATGTGAGCGTGAAGCAGGCCCTAAAACTGACGTATTCTGAGCCAATCTGGCCAGGCCGATCGGCGATCGCCTTAGTGATCTTGGCCCCAATATTTTTGTTTTCTTTTCCACTCGCTAAAACATTACGCTTTCCATAATGCATTTGAGTCTGAGTACATGATTAGATTGATATCCAAAATTTGAAAATGGATATTAACCCCTTCTATACCGGTGACGTATTTTGCTTATATTCTAGCTATATTTAGACGATTTTGTGCAGCTTAAGAAGGATCTAAGGTAATTAAATGGATTGGTTGAGATAGTTTGAAGCCCTATTATTGCTAGACGTCCTTCCTAAGCTGAATATAATCGTCTAAAATTTGCCAGAATATGATGAAAATTACGTCCCTGGTATTGAATGGGTTAATCGTGATCGTATATTCAACCTTTAACTGTGTTGGTGGTGTTATGGTTTAGGTGCTTATGTTCTGGGTGTGGTGTCCCAAGTTCGAATCCCGGGAGGACCATATGCGTTTATTAGTTTATTCAAGTGCATTGGGGTTTGTAGTTTGATGATTAATGTTAAGAACTGGGTGTTACTTATTTACAGTATTATACTAATAGGCTATAATCGTATGATCATGTGTATATAATATAGATATAAATAACTCTTTGTTATATTACCGTAATAAATTCACCTAGTTCTACACAATATAAATAAATCAATATATAGGCTGTATGTAAATAGAAATAAATAATATATATATATACATACCGGTATATACGGTAACGTATATATATTATATATATATATATATATATATATATATATATATTATATATAATATATATATATATATATATATATATAATATATATATTATTATATATATATATATATATATATATATATAGTATATATATATATATATATATAACATATATACCGGTATATATATATATATATATATAGGCTATACAGTATATATACTGTATCTCTTCTTTTTATAATTCTTATTGGCTTCATTGTTTTAACCTTTTTTTTCTGGCTACCATTAGACGATATTATTCAGCAATTACAGGCTTGCTATCGCTCGCCAGGAAATAATCGACACCTAAATGGCACGAAAGGTATTAACATTGACAACGAAATGGGACGAAAGGTGTTAAAATCGCCAAACTAATGGGCCGAACGTCTTTTATAATTTCAGAACTAGTGGGGCTAAACATTAGGGAGAAGGTGGTCTAGAAAAAACGGTCTGCCTCCCCTTAGTAGGGTGGTTGACACAGTTTGAAGCCTTATTATAACTAGAGGTCCGTTCTAAGCTGAATAAAATCGCATAATCATTTGTCAGAATATAATTAAAAGGACGTCACTGGTACTCAAAGAGTTAAGCTCTTCCTTAAGCCGGTATCACACGAGCGTTCACTCAACGTTTATTCTTAACACTGTTCTGACAGCTCATAAGGTAAACATTTAATATATTTATGTTACCTAAATTCATCTACCATCAGTCTAGTTTCCGATACCAGTGCAAAATATTCCAGAAATGTTGCCAGAAATGTTTTGATCATCGAATGTTGACTATAAAAACTCTCGTGTGATACCGGCTTTACCGAGGATGTATTGTGTGTTATTCCAGCTATATTTAGACGATTTACTGCAGCTTAGCCCATTCTGTACCGGCAGGGTCTTTTAAACTTTATTCTGGCTACTATAAGACGATATTATTCAGTTTATAAAGGCCCTCCAGCAATTACCAGGCTTCTAACCATGTTACTTAACCCTTTTTACTACCACAGATCCTTCTTAAGCTGAACAGAATCGTCTAAATATACCTAGAATAAACTTTTAAAAGACGTCACCGGTAAAGAAGGGGTTAAGAAAAGTGAACCATCCCCCCTTAACCCCTTTAGTACCGAGTTGTCCTTGTCACTGTAATCTGGATAGTATTGGACGGTTTTATTCAGCTTAGGGAAGACGTGTAGCAATTAAAAGGCTTCAAACTACCGTATCTCAATTATCCAATTTAACTATAGGTAGCGCCAGCGAACTTGACAATAAATTTGACCCATTAACTTCTTATAACTCGAAATGAATGAAAGCAATCGAGCTGACATTTCTATTATTTGGGAAGAGTCCACCAGGAAATGGGTGTGGATATTTGCAGCCAGTTTGTTCTAGGCCCTTTTGAGTTATGAGAAGTTAAGGGGTCAAGATTATTGTCAAGTTCGTTGGCGCTACCTATAGTTAAATTGGACAATTGAGATAGTTTGAAGCCTTTTAATTGCTACCAACTTCCAGAAGCACATCCATACTCATATCTCTCACCGATCCATCCACTCACTCACAGACAACACGCAGCTGCATGCACGACCTCCCGAAATCCATCCTTCCGAATCCTCCCTTCCTCGCGAGGACAGAGTCCACCTGGCCAGGCTGAGATGCGGACACCATCCAGCTCTCCTGAGCTATCAGAAGAGACTGGATGACTCCGTTGTCGACGCCTGCCCGGGATGTAACACAGCACCCCATACCATTAAACACATCATAGAAGACTGCATTTCACACAACCACTTACGACAACAACACAATCTACACTCAATGAGAGCTCTGTGGTAAAGCCCGATCGTGGCCATGGCCTTTCTCAGGGACTCGGGGCTGTTCGGCCAGGCAGCTTAGGGAACAGCAACAACAACAACAACAACAACAACTTGGTACTAAAGGGGTTAAGGGTAATCTTGTAGCTGATCCTCGTGGGGAGGCCAATGTTCTTTCTCAAACCATCGTCACTAGGGTAAATCTACAGTTATACTACCCCTCCCCCACTACCCCCCACTACCGCCCCCCTTTAAAATAAGCCTTTTAGCGTGTTTTTGGATGGTTCAGCAGACGCGGAAACTGAAAAAAAACATATTTTGATACAAATTTATCACCAACCAGATAAGAGTTTTTTCAGGTAATTTGTTGTTTTTTAGGGTATTCAGCAGAACAACTACTCCTCGATTATGATTACATTACGGGATTCCTGTCTCATGGATTTTTTTTTTTTCGCTCTTACCTTACTCAGGGGACCTTAGTGATGTGCGGATATCTTCTGTGAGTATCTGTGAGTATGAGGGCTACTTTTCTTATTTTGTCAATTTGATTTTCACTCCCCTATTACATTATCAGAGTTATTTTTGTACTGCCAGTCCAGGACACTTTGTTTACATTCTAGCCTCCTTGGAGGCTCCTCCCCGATGTTTAGTAGCCAATCAGAGTGGAGCTTCACCTACAAAAAGTCAGTACATTTTTATTGGTACTTTCCTGTTATCGACAGCCAAAGCTGAAAATTGCAGAGTAAACACCATAGACTTTATCCCATTTTTGTTTTTATAGTTTTAATACCCAATTAGCGAGGGTGTGGGGGCGGCAGCCCCCACCCATAATACTAGGATAGGTTAGGTAAGGTTGTTAGGTTAGGCTAATGTTTTTTTTAAAGTTGACTAAATCGAGTAAACTCTTAGATTGTTTGGGTATCTGAATTTCAATTAACAATGCAAGTGCTAATAAAAAGTGCTTTCCGCACTTTCTAACAATAAAATACACACTTACAAAGCATTAAAATACATAAATAAAATAAATAAAACCTAAAATAACAGGAGTTGTAGTTATGCAGAATTACCTTTTTTATGTTTTATTTGATATACAGTGTTGTTTAATACAGAGGACTGTCGCATTTTAGTATTTTTAACATTAGCCTAACCTAACTTAACCTAACCTAACCTAACCGAAAGCTATCCTGTCTCGCCGACGGTCTAAACCCAGCTCACGTTCCCTGTTTATAGGTGCGCGACGGTCTAAACCCAGCTCACGTTCCCTGTTTATGGGTTCGCGAAGGTTTGTAATACTTCAATGTATCTATTTCAAGTCAAATATACATTTCCGCGCATCATCAAACCATACTAAGTCTACTACTTATAATATTAACCCATTAGTACCAACAGAATAGCGACAAAATAGGGGTAGTATAACTGTAGATTTATCGTCACGAGTACTGTTGATATTAGTGATGATACTAGTATCATTACTGCTAAAAGCAGTAACAAGACATAGGGTGGTCAGTATGGAAGTGAAGAAGTCCTTGCATGACAGTGTGGTAATCCCGACACTGACTTACGGAAGCGAAGCATGGACGTTGGTTGAGAGACTCAGACCAAGAGTGAGAGCAGTGGAAATGAATTACTTAAGGAGTGCGTGCGGAGTTACATGGAGGGATAGACAGACTAATGAGGAAGTAAGAAGGTGTGGTGTGGAGGTAGATGTGCTGGAAAGTGTGAAAAGGAACAACTTGAAATGGTTCGGCCATATGGAACGTATGGAAAGCGAGAGAATGACTAAGAGGGTGTACGAGAGCGAGGTGGAGGGACAGAGGGGGAGAGGTAGACCGAATATGAGGTGGAAGGATGGAGTGAGGAACTACATGAACGAAGGCGGTGCTGGTTGGGGGGAGGGGCGTTGACTGACTGGGGACAGAGGTGCATGGGGGCGGTTCGTTCGTGGCCACCCCTTCGGGGATCACGGCGTCAGGCAATAGATAGATAGACTAGTAGTTGTGTTGATAGTGATGGTGATGATGGTTAGAGTGGTGGTGATAGTACAAAGGAGTACAAAGGAAATCAAGCAACAACAGGTCTAGTGACCCTTCTAGGCTGCTTGTCCTCCAAAACACTGAGGATCAAGTGTCCAAACAGTAGAGGTGAGGATGGTTGTAGTGGTGATGGTGGTGAGGATGGTTGTAGTAGTGGTGATAATAGGAGAGTGGTGTTAGTAGCAGTGGTGAAAGTGGTATAGAAATGGTAGAAATATTAGCTCGATTACTCTTGTCGTTTTGGAGTTACAGAGGTTAGAGGTCATGATTTCTCGCCTACTTACAGCGAATAAACTATACCACCAACGAACTTGACAATAATTTTGACGCCTTAACTTCTTATAACTCAACATTAATGAAAGCAATCGAGCTAACATTTCTGTTATTTGGGAAGAGCCCACCAGAAAATAGGTGTGGATATTTAAAGCCAGTTTGCTCTAGGCCCTTTTGAGTTTTAAAAGTTATGGGGTCAAAATTACTGTCAAGTTCATTGGTGTTATAGTCTATTCGCTGTAAGTAGGCGAGAAATCATGACCTCTAACCTCTGTAACTCCAAAACGACAAGAGTAATCGAGCTAATATTTCTACCATTTGGGAAAAGTCGGTCAAGGAATAAATGTGGAATTGTACAGCCCATTTGCTCTAGCCCTTTTTGAGTTACAGAGGATAGAGGTCATGATTTCTCGCCTACTTACAGCGAATAGACTATAACTATAGTGCAATATTTTAGCTCCTTCTGTACCGACGATGTCTGTTATATTTTATTATGGCTATGTTTAGACGATTTTATGCAGCTTAGGAAGGATCTGTGGTGCTTAAAAGGCATAACAAATATAGTCTGTAGTCTCTTAAATTCTACATGTCCGTCCTTAGGTATTAAAATAGTACATTATGAATAGTTATTTTCTTATGCATATTTTAAGAAACACAGGAGCTCACTGGCTGTAACACACGTACGAACACACAGCCAGGCGGGGAGAGGGTCCCTTTAGAAGACAGTGACTGGGAACTGGGCTAACTTATATGATCAATATCTTAGCTATATGTAGCGATAGATCGATTATAAAGCCAGATTCGGACTCAGCGACGAAAACGGCTCCAGAAAAGTATGTTTACACGTCTCTAGGCGATAATTGACAAAATCATAAAATTCGAGGAAAAGGATTCTTGGCCCCCAGCTCAGCCTAGTTAGGTTAGGTTTCGGATAGGTCCGGTTTGGTCCAGACTTGTTGGGATGGGTTCAGGATGGTCTCAATAGCAATACTTAGGTTTTATAATGGGTAATTATTTTCGGTTATTTGTTTATGAATATTTTACTAAATATGTTAATTAATTGCTCTAATTAGCTCGGAATTTTGTGTTCAAACGTGTATCAGATTTGTTTTATCATTATATATTATATGTAAACGATACATTAAATTATATTCTAAATTAGAGTAGACAAACAGGAAAACGTTGAATATTTGTTCATATGAAGTAACTACTGTACATATTTCTACATCTTACAGTATTCTTCTTTAATATTATTAACATAATTAATATTATTAAGGATGTAGCCTTATTTGAAATAGTCTTGACCCTTTGAAATTCCCAGAGATCCTTTCTAAGCTGTCTAAAATCGTCTAAGGATGTAGCCTAGCCCTATTTTAGATAGTCTTTACCCTTTGAAATTCCCAGACATCCTTCCTAAGCTGTTTAAAATCGTCTAAGGATGTAGCCTTATTTGAGAATAATTGAGATACCCGTAGTCGTTACCCTTTGAAATTCCCAGATATCCTTCCTAAGCTGTATAAAATCGTGGAGATAGTCTGTAGCCTTTTGAAATTCCCAGAGATCCTTCCTAAGCTGTACAAAATTGTCTAAAGATGTAGCCTTATTAGAGATATATAGTCTTAACTCTTAACTCCTTCAGACATATTATGTTCCAATAAGTCCGAGGAGGCGGGAGCCCCGGGATCATTGCCACTGCCCCGCACTACACTCACAACAACACTGCGGCCGTTAGAATTATCGGAGGTGGATGAGGTTGCCACCAACGGTTTTATCTTTATCGTAAGGCAACTTATCGGACTTACTGAGCTCCATATGACGCTAGTGCACCATATAACTTATTATAGAGGTATGGAGATAAGTCCATATGACGCGATCGCGTCTTATGTGTTATTGGTTCACTAGTCCATATGACGCGATCGTGTCATAGGCTATATGTCTGGGGGGGTTAAATTCCCTAAGATCTTTCCTAAGCTGTTTAAAATCATCTAATGATATAACCTTATTTGAGATGCGTCCTTGTATTGAGTGTTGTTCACATGTGTGGGGAGGATCCTCTCACACCGCACTCCTAGACAAAGTAGAAAAGAAAGCCTTCCGTCTCATTAACTCACATCCACTCACCATTTCTCTGCAGTCTCTCTCTCTTCGCTACAATGTTGCATCTCTATCGCTATTCTACCGCTATTACAATACTCAGTATTCCTCAGAGCTCTCTCAGTGTATACTAGCCCCTCTTCGTAGATCACGTAGCACCCGTCTTGCAACACAATCCCACCCCTACTCTGTGCAACTCTCCAACGCAAGAGTGAAAATGTTATTCTCAGTCTTTCTTCTATTCTCTATTCAACATCTGAGCTCTGGAAATCTCTCCCAGAATCAGTCTTTCCCTCTTCCTATAACTTAAATTGCTTCAAACTCTGTGTGTCCAGGCATTTTGGCTCGAACGTCCCTTTATTTTTCCCTGTCACTCTTTCAACTCTGGGGGAGTCACTCGCTACAGGCAGTTCTGCCTTTTGTCTCCCTCACTCACATAGAACAAAAAATATGGTAGCTAAAAGGATTAATTGAGATAGTCTATAACCTTTTAACAGGTAGACATCCTTCCTAAGCTGAATAAAACTGTGTAATAGTTGCCAGAATATAATGAAAAGGACGTCACCGGTACTGTAGGGGTTAAGGGGGTAGTGCTTGGTTTTTGGGGCTATATATTTATTTATTTATTTATTTTTAAGTTTCCTCGCTAGACCTCCATCAAGCTTAACCCTCTCCGACATATGACGCGATTTTGAGCCTATTAGGGATACTTTAAAGCCTTTGTTACCATCAGGGGTATTTAGAAACCTTTAGTTTAGTTACTTCAACCTCTGCAGTTGTCTTTGAGTTAGCTGTGGGCAGAAAACTAATTTTGGAGAGGTACCGGTATTTATTTATAAGAGTGAGATAACTCTATTTCTTTTTGCTAATCTGGCAAACTCTGCGTCATATGAGTCTGAAAGGGTTAATCAAATACACCCTAGATCCCCTTTCAAGATAAATTTGGAAATTTTTTGGTAGAAAAATGTCACGGCCGAAGGTCGATTCCTTCTGAAATTACAGGCTCGCTTTCGCTCGCCAGGAAAAAATCGACACCTATATGGCACGAAAGGTCTAAATATTGACAAAGAAATGGGGCGAAAGGTCTCAAAATCACCAAACTAATTGAAAGAACGTCTTAAAACCTCAAACCTAATAATTATGCTAAACTTGAGGGAGAAGGAAGTCCATAAAAAGTGAGTACTACCCCCTTAAGAAGGACCTGTGGTAGTAAAAGCGGTGGAGTGAGATAGTTCAAAGCCTGTTAAGGGGGGTCACCTGTTTTTGTTCTCTCCTTTTCTATCTTTTCTATCTTTCTCTGGCTTGTATCCATTTTGGCCCCATTCAGCCTACTGTCTTAAGATGTTTATCCCCATCCAGGTGTCAATTTTTTACTGGTGAGCGGTAGTGAGCCAGCATATTTTTTATTTTTGTTTGACAGCAGGCTAAATTTGTACATTTTTCGATAGAAAGATTTCTCCGGCGAAGCCGGATTTCTTCATATAATGCTGGCTCGCTATCGCTCGCCAGGAAGAAATCGACACCTAGATGGGGATAAACGTGTTAAAATAGTTGGCTGAATGGGGCCGAATGGATACAAGCCAGAGAAAGAGAGAAAAGGACAGAAATAACAGCCAGCAGGTCACCCCCCTTAATCCATACAGTACCAGGGACGTCCTTTTTCATCACATTCTGGCGACTTTTAGACGATTTTATTCAGCTTGAGAAGGACCTCTAGCAAATGACAAGGCTTCAAACTATCTCAGGCAACCCTTTCAACTACCACAGATCCTTCTCAAGCTGTATAATATAGTATAAATACGGTTAGAATAAAATATAACGCACGTCGCTCGCTGGTATTCAAAGGGTTAATTGCTGGATTGGTTTTTTAGGGGGGTACCGTACCGTAGTACTTGGTTTTATATTTATTTATTGGTCTATATATTTATTTATTTATTTATGAGCTTCCTCGCTAGACTTCCATCAAGCTTAAAGAAACACCCCCTAGGGTGACGACAAAACAAACAACAAGAGTAATCGAGCTAATATTTCTACCATTTGGGAAAAGTCAGTCAAGGAATAAATGTGGAAATGTACAGCCCATTTGCTCTAGCCCTTTTTGAGTTACAGAGGATAGAGGTCATGATTTCTCGCCTACTTACAGCGAATAGACTATAACTATAGTGCAATATTTTAGCTCCTTCTGTACCGGCGATGTCTGTTATATTTTATTATGGCTATGTTTAGACGATTTTATGCAGCTTAGGAAGGATCTGTGGTGCTTAAAAGGCATAACAAATATAGTCTGTAGTCTCTTAAATTCTACATGTCCGTCCTTAGGTTTTAAAATAGTACATTATGAATAGTTATTTTCTTATGCATATTTTAAGAAACACAGGAGCTCACTGGCTGTAACACACTACGAACACACAGCCAGGCGGGGAGAGGGTCCCTTTAGAAGACAGTGACTGGGAACTGGGCTAACTTATATGATCAATATCTTAGCTATATGTAGAGATAGATCGATTATAAAGCCAGATTCGGACTCAGCGACGAAAACGGCCCCAGAAAAGTATGTTTACACGTCTCTAGGCGATAATTGACAAAATCATATAATTCAAGGAAAAGGATTCTTGGCCCCCAGC
Source organism: Paralithodes platypus (assembly GCA_032716605.1). Classification (NCBI taxonomy): domain Eukaryota; kingdom Metazoa; phylum Arthropoda; class Malacostraca; order Decapoda; family Lithodidae; genus Paralithodes; species Paralithodes platypus. Next base: position 22,503,553 of record CM064486.1, read on the forward strand.
TCAGCCTAGTTAGGTTAGGTTACGTTCGGATAGGTCCGGTTTGGTCCAGACTTGTTGGGATGGGTTCAGGATGGTCTCAATAGCAATACTTAGGTTTTATAATGGGTAATTATTTTCGGTTATTTGTTTATGAATATTTTACTAAATATGTTAATTAATTGCTCTAATTAGCTCGGAATTTTGTGTTCAAGCGTGTAACAGATTTGTTTTATCATTATATATTATATGTAAACGATACACTAAATTATATGCTAAATTAGAGTAGACAAACAGGAAAACGTTGAATATTTGTTCATATGAAGTAACTACTGTACATATTTCTACATCTTACAGTAATCTTCTTTAATATTATTAATATAATTAATATTATTAAGGCTGTAGCCTTTTTTGAGATAGTCTTGACCCTTTGAAATTCCCAGAGATCCTTCCTAAGCTGTTTAAAATCGTCTAAGGATGTAGCCTTATTTGAGAATAATTTAGATACCCGTAGTTGTTACCCTTTGAAATTCCCAGATATCCTTCCTAAGCTGTATAAAATCGTGGAGATAGTCTTTAGCCTTTTGAAATTCCCAGGGATCCTTCCTAAGCTGTACAAAATTGTCTAAAGATGTAGCCTTATTTGAGATATATAGTCTTAACTCTTAAATTTCCTAAGATCTTTCCTAAGCTGTTTAAAATCATCTAATGATATAACCTTATTTGAGATGCATCCTTGTATTGAGTATTGTTCACATGTGTGGGGAGGATCCTCTCACACCGCACTCCTAGACAAAGTAAAGAAAGCCTTCCGTCTCATTAACTTACGTCCACTCACCATTTCTCTGCAGTCTCTCTCTCTTCGCCACAATGTTGCATCTCTATCGCTATTCTACCGCTATTACAATAATCAGTGTTCCTCAGAGCTCTCTCAGTGTATACTACCCCCTCTTCGTAGATCACGTAGCACCCGTCTTGCAACACAATCCCACCCCTACTCTGTGCAATCTCCAACGCAAGAGTGAAAATTTTATTCTCAGTCTTTCTTCTATTCTCTATTCAACACCTGAGCTCTGGAAATCTCTCCCAGAATCAGTCTTTCCCTCTTCCTATAACTTAAATTGCTTCAAACTCTGTGTGTCCAGGCATTTTGGCTCGAACGTCCCTTTATTTTTCCCTGTCACTCTTTCAACTCTGGGGGAGTCACTCGCTACAGGCAGTTCTGCCTTTTGTCTCCCTCACTCACATAGAACAAAAAATATGGTAGCTAAAAGGATTAATTGAGATAGTCTATAACCTTTTAACAGGTAGACATCCTTCCTAAGCTGAATAAAACTGTGTAATAGTTGCCAAAATATAATGAAAAGGACGTCACCGGTACTGTAGGGGTTAAGGGGGTAGTGCTTGGTTTTTGGGGCTATATATTTATTTATTTATTTATTTTTAAGTTTCCTCGGTAGACCTCCATCAGCTTAACCCTCTCCGACATATGACGCGATTTTGAGCCTCTTAGGGACACTTTAAAGCCTTTGTTACCATCAGGGGTACCGGTATTTAGAAACCTTTAGTTTAGTTACTTCAACCTCTGCAGTTGTCTTTGAGTTAGCTGTGGGCAGAAAACTAATTTTGGAGAGGTACCGGTATTTATAAGAGTGAGATAACTCTATTTCTTTTTGCTAATCTGGCAAACTCTGCGTCATATGAGTCTGAAAGGGTTAATCAAATACACCCTAGATCCCCTTTCAAGATAAATTTGGACATTTTTCGGTAGAAAAATGTCACTGCCGAAGGTCGATTCCTTCTGAAATTTCAGGCTCGCTTTCGCTCGGCAGGAAAAAATCGACACCTATATGGCACGAAAGGTCTAAATATTGACAAATAAATGGGGCGAAAGGTCTCAAAATCACCAAACTAATGGAAAGAACGTCTTAAAACCTCAAACCTAATAATTATGCTAAACATGAGGGAGAAGGGAGTCCATAAAAAGTGAGAATTTTACCCCCTTAAGAAGGACCTGTGGTAGTAAAAGCGGTGGAGTGAGATAGTTCAAAGCCTGTTAAGGGGGGTCACCTGTTTTTGTTCTCTCCTTTTCTATCTTTTCTATCTTTCTCTGGCTTGTATCCATTTGGCCCCATTCAGCCTACTGTCTTAAGATGTTTATCCCCATGCAGGTGTCAATTTTTTACTGGTGAGCGGTAGTGAGCCAGCATATTTTTTATTTTTGTTTGACAGCAGGCTAAATTTGTACATTTTTCGATAGAAAGATTTCTCCGGCGAAGCCGGATTTCTTCATATAATGCTGGCTCGCTATCGCTCGCCAGGAAGAAATCGACACCTAGATGGGGATAAACGTGTTAAAATAGTTGGCTGAATGGGGCCGAATGGATACAAGCCAGAGAAAGAGAGAAAAGGACAGAAATAACAGCCAGCAGGTCACCCCCCTTAATCCATACAGTACCAGGGACGTCCTTTTTCATCACATTCTGGCGACTTTTAGACGATTTTATTCAGCTTGAGAAGTACCTCTAGCAGATGACAAGGCTTCAAACTATCTCAGCCAACCCTTTCAACTACCACAGATCCTTCTCAAGCTGTATAATATAGTATAAATACGGTTAGAATAAAATATAACGCACGTCGCTGCTCGCTGGTATTCAAAGGGTTAATTGCTGGATTGTTTTTTTAGGGGGGTACCGTACCGTAGTTCTTGGTTTTATATTTATTTATTGGTCTAATATATTTATTTATTTATTTATGAGCTTCCTCGCTAGACTTCCATCAAGCTTAAAGAAACACCCCCTAGACCCCCCTTCAAGATAGATAAATTTGTACATTTTTCGGTAGAAAAATTTTCAGGCCGAAGGCCTGTTACTCTTAAAATTACAGGCTCGCTATCGCTCGCCAGGAAAAAATCGACACCTAAATGGCACAAAAGGTCTTAAAATTGACAACGAAATGGGGCGAACAGTATTCAAATCGCCAAACTAATGGACCGAAGGGCGGTGCGCTCCTCGGTGCCTGCCACTAGCAAGAGTGGCGAACTCCACATAGGTGAACGTCATAAAATCTGAAATCTAATATGCTAAACATGAGGGAGAAGGGTGTCCAGCAAAAGAGACTACCTCCCCCTTAAACTGAATACAATGGTGTAACAGTAGGTTGAATTGGATTTGACTTATATATAAATGACCTATAACCGTATTGTAGCAGGTAATTGTGATAAATATTGATGGCTACGGCTTCAACTTCCTTATAGACCAAAACTTGCAAGTGGTCAATTGATGGAGGTCTTTTTTAAACTGAATACAATCGTGTAATAGTAACCATAATATAGTTACAAGGACGGCACCGGTACTGAACAGGTTAAGACATTTAAAGGAGCCCACCTCGTTTGATTTCTCTCTCTCTCTCTCTCTCTCTCTCTGGGTTGTATCCATTCGGCCCCATTCAGCCTACTGTTTTAAAACGTTTATCCCCCATACAGGTGTCGATTTTTTTCCTGGCGAGAGGTAGTAAGCAAGCATATTTTTTAAACAGTTTTTAAAAGCAGGCCTAATTTGTACATTTTTCGATAGAAAAATGTCTCCGGCGAAACCAGAATTTTCCATACAATGCTGGCTCGCGGTCGCTCGCCAGTAAGAAATCGACACCTGGATGGGAATAAACGTCTTAAAACAGTAGGCTGAATGGGGCCGAATGGATACAAGCCAGAGAAAGAGAGAAAAGGAGATAAAATAAGCAGGTGACCCCCTTAAAGCTATAGAGGATCACCAGACACATCCTTCTTAATCCTTATCCTGATTCTGTACCCAACCCTTAATCACCGTCAGTATTTTTGTACCTACGTTTATGAAGGATACAAAAAACCAGGTTGCCTGTAACAAGTGTCTCCCACAAAGTCAAAAGAGTGACAGAGCCAAATTCAAGGGACGTTGGGGTCAAAATAAATAACACCCCGTTATTAACATTAATCATCAATTACAAACCACAATGCACTTGAATAAATTAATAAAAGCATATAGTCCTACCGGGATTCGAACTCGGAACACCACATCCAGAACATAAGCATCTAAATTCTAAACCATTACACTGACGACGTATACAGACTAAACACACATAACAAAGCCACTCCAACAGCTTCCTCTCTCTCCAACACCCCTTCTCCCCTCTTTACACGCTTCAGAAAAATAGGAAAAGTAGAATGTAAATACGAGGTGCCGTTGTAAAGGCTTATCCCTCAATACTTCATCTGATCTGATCTGACCACCAACACAGTATACCTTATAATCTACCTCCAGGACTCAAAGGATTACATAATTTACATTCGATCTCAATTTACCCTCTAAATAACGCAGGTCCTTCTTTAGGGGGTAGTACTCGCTTTTTATGGACCCCTTCTCCCTCATGATTAGCATATTAGTTATGAGGTTTTAAACATTACGAAACACGAAACAAATTCGACTTCAATGGACCATATCTGCAAAAAATCCCTCAAAAGGCTATGTAGCCTATATAGGCCTATAGAACATTTCTTACTCAGAATGACCTAATCTTTCATTTCTGGAGTATTTGACAAAACTCGCGGGACACCCTGTATATTAAATTCTAAAAGTAGACCCCTATTTAACCTAAGCAATAAAGTAATTTTATATAGAAATAAAGTTAAAACCACTTTCCTTCTTCATGAGGAAGTTTCGTGATCTTCTAAGATTCTTCTTACACAAATTATACAATGCTCTGAAATAATGAAAATGACACTCTAAAATTACTCTAAACCACGTATAAACCTAGAAGCTAAATTCTAAAAGTATTTAGCCTAAGCAATAAAGCATGTTCGGATGTTCCTAAAATAATAAAGGTTAAACCACTTTCCTTCTTCGCTAGGAACGGTGTCATGATCTTACATACTGCTCTGAGAGTCTGAAATAAGGAATATTATATTCAATTTACCGTCAGATAAAATTAAACAGAGTATAGAGTAATAAATGCATATATTTCGTACCTTTGCCTGTCCCTGCCCGTTTTGTTTATCAACAATAAACGTTCGCTTGGCGCTAGGTCGCTAGCATTCGAGAATGCTTAAAGTTATAAATAGCCTATATCCTGATTTTCTTGTGGGTCTCTTATAAAGTAAATTTCGAAGTACTAACAATATTTTACTATTAACTAATCAGTCAAATGAGAAATAATCCAGAATATCAATACAAAATTATATACACCATTCAACGTTGCATAAAATATAATACCGGTAACTAAAGAAAACCACCCCGAAAATATTTAGAGGGATAACTTAACTATTGTCTATTGATATGTTTAGGCAATGGCTTGCAGGAATTCGTTGCCTAAAAGGCTAAAATGTAATTGTATTTAAAATATATATAGCCTACTGTAATTACTGTAGTAACTGTACATAATTATAAAAACACGTTATGGCGTTATTATTCATCATAGCCTATTATATAATTATATTAATGACGAATGGATAGGATAGGTATTTAGGCATAATACTTGATATTAGATTTGCACTATAGTTAAATACCCTGGTTAGGTTAAGTTAGGATATTTTAGGTTAGGCCTAAAAAAAAAAAAAAAAAAAAAAAAAAAAAAAAAACCGATTTGGCGCCCCCCTTCAAGTGGCGCCCATGGCACGTGCCCTACCTGCCCCACCCTAGATACGCCACTGTCTCTTGGTAAGTCCAGATCTCAAGTATCTGGTCTTGCCCTGGCGCTCCACAAAGGTCAACAAAATGAGGTAGCAAGCATACAAGCAAGAGTAGGCAAAAGCCCTTCGCTTGTATACTGCTACGCTCGCAAAGGAAAAATATGCACACGGGTTACAGGCTACCTAGCTCCGTCGAAGTCGTACAGGCTCTGACTTGCCATATACATAACTCAGACAACGACCAAAGATACCCTCCACTGTCTAGCATTAAATAGTAGGAAAGAACAACCCAATAATTAGAAGCACACACTACCACCTCGCTGCCTCCCTTATCTCTCTCTCCTTGCAACTTCACACTTCATATCTTATAACTCTATCAATGATATAAAATACTTCCAAGAGTCACAGACAAGAATAAAGACAAACACTGATCTGTCTGTGACAACATGAATACTAAGAAAGAAAGAACATCATTCTACGATTATTATAGCCCATTTCACTGCCCCGGCGAGCGCTAGCGAGTACGAGTACATTCTGGCAAGCTGGCCAGCGTAACAATATATGTATGTGAATGATGCACATGGGAGTGTTGTAGGCAACAAGTGGTCAATAAATAATATAGTTGATGTTAAAAACACATTTTCTTTATCAAGCTAAATCACAGAAAACCATTATATCCGAGGTGACTAAAATATATTGCATAGCTTTTATGCGTTACCTCAACCTTCAATTTATCTATCTTTTCTTTATATTATTAACCTGTTAAACGCGAAAAGACCCTAGGGGCAAGGGTACTTATTTGGGTCAATATACAGGAGGCGCTACAATATTGGTAAAAAATTAAGCTCAGTAGCATGTGATTAAGCGATTTTTCTCCAAATTGTTGATGTAGGGGTCATTCCCGGGAAACTAACATAATACATATTATATGGATATTTACGTTTTAAGGGTTTGTTTATACTTCTTCTTTTTCGTCTTCATCTGGGAGACTTCTTTTGCGTGACTGTCAGTCAACAACTGAGACATCTGGTGGCGAATGCAATGAACTATACTGGTGGCGTCGTGGCCAAAGTAATCACCCTACCTAATTCATGCCAAGAGTACTCGAGTTCACTGACACGTGATGTCTATCGACCAATCAGGTGATGCCATGATTTGGAAAACAGGTGGCCCAGGATATAAGCTGTCAGTTTGACTCTGGCCAGCTTGTGTAGAGGGTGTGAGCCGATCAAAGCTTTTTCCACCGTCTTTAAAAACACTGAGGCTGCTTAAGACCTTTTCGCCTTCCAATAAGTGTAAACTGTCCAAAGTGCAATAACCAGTGTTCCAAATACAGCTGACGAGGACAGCTGGTTTTGAAATGCACATACACTTGTTTTACATGGAAAAATTCGAAACAAAAATCCACCAGCTGTTGACCAAGATGAGTGGTGATCGAGCCTCCAGCGGCCAGCCAGGCAGCCCAGTACCTCCTCTGTTCATTAAGGTTAGTTGGTTAGTTGGGACAACATAAAGGAGCCGGACCACAGCTAGCTCGGGAATCTTAATGGGTCATCGCAAAGTAACATAAAGTAAAAGATTTTTTCGCATAGGATTAAACTGGCATGCAAGGGCTAGTTGGTTATACTGATGTTTTGGACCGACAGTTAGCCCATCGATCTTTTTAGGCCTAATAGATCCGGTAGAGCATAGGCTATACATCATTGCTATATATGTCATTAAGAGCTGAAATGTATTATAAGGGAGAACAAAAATAAAATAAAATACATAGGCCTACTGTAAAACAATAAGTTTTTCAGCCAGTACCCAACCAGTGGGGATGTGGGGGTGGCAGCCCCCACTAATAATACTAGGTTAGGTTAGGTAAGGTTGTTAGGTTAGGCTAATGTTAACCCCATTCTTACTAGGTTAGGTTAGGTAAGGCTGTTAGGTTAGGCTTATGTTAACCCCATTCTTACTAGGTTAGGTTAGGTAAGGTTGTTAGGTTAGGCTAATGTTAACCCCATTCTTACTAGGTTAGGTTAGGTAAGGTTGTTAGGTTAGGCTAATGTTAACCCCATTCTTACTAGGTTAAGTTAGGTAAGGTTGTTAGGTTAGGCTAATGTTAACCCCATTCTTACTTCGTTAGGTTAGGCTAATGTTAACCTTATGAAAACCCAAACAAAGATTTTATTAGGGTTACTGTGTAATTTTAACATGAACATTAGTCAAATCCGAGCCAAGTTTCGTCAAAACTTGGCTCGTGTTTTCTAAATGTCGGGTTATATGGGTATGGAAATTTACAAAACCCGAGCCAACATGTTAATAAGGTTACTGTGTTATTGGTCAATATACAGGAGGCGCTACAATATAGGTAGCAAAATTCTAATGGTAGTTTTGGGTTCCTATCATCATATGCTTCATTTCTATATACTTTTTATCCCCGGGAAAAGAAAAAAAAAAATCTTGGGATTTTTCATTTATTTTCTTGGGATTTTTTGTTTTGGTCATTAACCTAACCAAAAAACCTAACCTAACCTAACCTAATAGCCCCCAAATACATTTAGGTTAGGTTAGGTTAGGTTTTTTGGTAAATTGATACGGTGTGACAGTCACGAGTTTTAGCATGTTTTTTTTTTTTTTTTTGCATTTTTCTTTGATATACAGTGTTGTTTTATACCAAGGACTGTCGCAAATGAGTATTTACCCATTATCCAACAATCTAAAAACATGGCCCCCACTAGTGGGGAGGGCTATGAAGATCAGGGAAATTGCGGGGTAAAAGGGGCAAAATAGGGGTAATATGGGAAGAACTCTGAAAATAAAATAGGCCTATAGAAAAGTAAGAAAACGTTAAAATGTGAAAATCCGAGCCAAGTTTTGGCAAAAGTTGGCTCGGATTTGGGTATTTTTCAGAGTATAAAAACCCCAAAATAGGGAAAAAAAAAGTTGGCTCGGCTTTTGGCATTTTTCAAAGTAAAAAAAAAACAGTAATTGAATTTTGAGAGTTGGCTCGAGTTTTCATTTTTATTTAAACCCATTAAACCCCAAAATTTGAAAACCCGAGCCAACATTTGCCAAAACTTGGCTCGGGTTTAGCGATGTTTTGAAGTAAAAAAACACAGTAACCTAACCTAGAACGTTGGATACAAGAATAACCCTTACCTACCAGCTAGTATGTGTCCCTAGTTTATCCCATACCTACCAGCTGATACCTTATCATGAACCTAACTAAGAAACCTAACCTAACCTAACCTAACCTAACCTAAAAGTAATACGTGGATAGAAACTATCCCCCGAGTAAGGTAGGAGGGGAAAAAAAAAAAAATCTATAAAGCAGAAATCCCGTAAAACACGACTTGTCATTATGCAGACAAGACTCTGTGTTTTACCCTATATCTCCCTTATAATATATTTGCGACGGGAAGGACATATAGGACTGAAGACTATTATATAACATACCTATAGGCTATACAAACATCGATGGTGTGTCACACCGTAAAATCTTACCGGTTTTTTGGTTAGGTTAATAAACCAAACAAAAAATACAAGACAAAAATAAAAAACCCAAGATTTTTTTTTTTTTTTCCCCCCGGGGATAAAAAGTATATAGAAATGAAGCATATGATGATAGGAACCCAAAACTACCATTAGAATTTTGGGTTCAATGTTATTTTAATACCACGAATTTTGTTGATATATTTGAAGATAAATATTGAATCTATATGCTCTAAAGACCATAAGAAAATTTGTTTTAACCCTCGGCAAAACCTAATAAAAAAGTATGGTACTAAAATGTCTTTTTCGTAACAAGGTTGTCAATATGGTACTTCCACTTATCGATAGCTCTAAAGATCATATGAAAATGTGTTAAACCCTCGGAAAAACCTATTATAAAAGTATGGTACTAAAACTTAATATTCGTATAAGGTTGTCAATACGGTACTTTCCCGTTATCAATGTACAATCAAAGCTGAAGATTGCAGAGTAAACACCGTAGACTTCATCGACTTTTCTTTCACCTTTGTATAATCGACAGCCAAATTTTTTTTTTTTTTTTTTATTAAGGGATTAGTACTCAACCAGCGGGGGTGTGGGGGCGGCAGCCCCCACCCATAATACTAGGTTAGGTTAGGTAAGGTTGTTAGGTTAGGCTAATGTCTTTTCAAATCACTATTGGGGCGTGTCTCAACATCGATCGATAGGCCTAATGGGGAAAATAGGTTTTCCCGAGATTTCTAATTAATTACAAACACTATATATTGATGCAAATGAAAACACAAAATTATAAAAAACACTCGGAAAAGTTGTGGTATTAAAATAACAAATTTCCGAATTTTGCTACCTATATTGTAGCGCCTCCTGTATATTGACCGAAATCATGGCGAAATGAGATCCCAGCTGTGGTGCGGCTCGTAAATATTGACCATAATGGGTAAATGGAGAATATAAAAGATAAAAGATATACTCCATATGTTTGTGGGTGGAGTGTTAGTAGTTGTGAAATTGTGAAATTACTCGTTTCCTCAAATGATCGTTTGTGTTGTTTCGTTCACCTTGCACCCTTCCTCTCCTCCCTGCTCTATCGTCCATCCTTCTTCCTCTATCCTCCATCCTGGCTCTAGTGTTTTTATTTTGATAATCTTCAAGGACACTACATCCGCCTTATTAGAAACAATTTATTAGGGAAAATATGGACCAATAGAGGTAAATTTCTATAATTGCACCTATACGAGCTAAACAAAATATTATTGTATTTAAAAGGAAGGTACGACGACGAGGTAAGTGATGTGGTATAGGTGGCAATATGCGGAAATGGATTATGAGGGCATTCCGCCCCCTCTGACAAAAGTCTATCAATCTAGATGTGACACGGAATTTACAATGTTTCAGAGACATTAGCCTAACCAACAACCTTACCTAACGTATCCTAGTATTATGGGTGGGGGCTGCTGCCCCCACACCCCCGCTGGTTGGGTAAAACCGTAGAAATCCAGCTGGGGTGGAGTGAGTAACCGTAGATTTTTGTAAGGGGGTCAGAGGGGGCGGAATGCCCTTATAATCCATTTCCGCATATTGCCACCTATACCACATCACTTACCTTGTCGTACCTTCCTGTTAAATACAATAAGAATTTGTTTAGCTCGTATAGGTGCAATTATAGAATAATTCCCCAATGGACTCGCCATATTTTTCTCATTATAGTCCGCATGGAGGAATTTCGTTATCGACACTTGAAAAAACCCGATTTCACAGAAAAATACACCAAAAATCTGTCAAAGATGTCAAATAGCGGGGGTGTGGGGGCAGCAGCCCCCACCCATAATACTAGGATAGGTTAGGTAAGGTTGCTAGGTTAAGCTAATGTCCTTTCAAAGGGGTATATAGGCTAGTAAATACTAGGATAGCCTATACCTGGTCAGAGGTAAGAAGAAGAGTCCTGCTCTAGTCTCCTTGAATGCTACCTTCTCGGTAAGGGTTGTGTTAAGCGGGCGTAAGCATAGAAGCGGTAGACTCGCAGTCATGAATTCGCGTTTAGTTTGACCGTTTTTTTGTTTTGTTTTTAGCGAAATTATCGGGTCAATATTAGGGAGATAGACCACATTTTTTTTTTTTTTTTTTTTTTTTTTAATTTGTCCAGTTTAACACCGGGTCAAAACCATCGAAATATTATTTAGGCCAATATATTAGTTATGTCATGTACTTCATTGCCATAATTATACAGTATGTCCAAACCATCGGTAATTCATTATAATGTACGCCCTAAATCTATCTATCTATCTATATGCTCAGGCCCAATCCCCATTTTGGGGGTAGCCGACTCAAGACAGAGCAAGAACAGGGAAAACACAAAAACAACATAAAACAACAAATAAACACAGATAAAAAGCACAAACTCACACACATCCAGGTCACCCAGGAGAAGACCCAGAGACCAGGGTCACCAAGGTCGCTCCAGCACTCCCCCGGCCCCCGACCACCCGGAGAGGTTCCGATCTCGGCAGGCAGACATGCAGCGGAGCCAAAGCCAAAAGCCCTCCCACCACACTTCCAGGCGCACCCTTCATATTAATCGTCTCCCCGGGCCAGGCGCCTGATGGACTATTATCTAGTCCAACTTGCGCCCGACCCCTTACTCCAAATGACCACGTGTTCACTCAACTATTCACAAGCATTCTCCATTCACACCTGTCCACCACCACTTCCCCTGCCTGATCTATAGTCATTCCTCTATCATCCAAAGCCTTTCTTACACAGTCTCTCCATCTCAATGGGGGTCTTCCTGCCCTTCTATCTCCCCTTGTACCTGACTCACATATTCTCTTTGTAAGCCTTTCATCTCCCATTCGTTCAACATGACCATACCAGCTCAGCACCCTTCTGTCCACTCTGGCTGACAAATGTTCCTGCTGCCTCACTCTCCTACGTATCTCTTCATTCCTCAATCTGTCTCTACGAGTAACTCCACACATACTCCTCAAGCAGCTCATCTCCATCACATCCAGCCCTTTTTTCTCCTTTTTCTTCAGAGCCCATGTCTCAGCCCCATACATCACTGTTGGCACAACAATTCCTTGATACAGTGCACTTTTTACTTTCACTCCGAGATTTCTCGTCTTCCACATACTTCCCATTGCTCCGAAAACCTTCCTTCCTTCACACACTCTCTGTTTTACCTCCACTTCCATACCTCCACTCCTGCTTATCGTTCCTCCTAGATATTTAAAACACTCTACTTGTTCCAATATTTCCCCATCCAGCCTCACATCTAGATAACGCCCTAAATAACTAACAAAAAATCTAAGGGTGTAGTATCCGGGCTACGGTCATGTTTACATAGGTCGTACGCTCGCGGTTTCGCTTTTGTTTTTGTTTTATTCTGTTTTTGCCCCCTGCTGGCAACATATATGATGTTAACAATAAGTCATGGGGGGGGGGGGGTGAGGGGGGGGGGGGGGGGCAAACCCCCCCCCACCCCCTCAACTTATTTTTGTATCCCACGGTAGTCAAAATTGTCGGAAATGGGATCGCGAGCAAGCGAATATGTTTAGTTGCTTTGGTGTCTTAAGATTGATGGATAATGTTTGTTTTGCAATTTCCGACGGGGTTAAAAAAATAACACCCCCAAAATAACAAAAAACGAGGAAAAAAAATAAAAAAAAATACTTGTAAAAATCGTCCCCAGTGTTAAACAGGATATTTACTTTTTTTGTTTTTAAATTTAAGGTTCATCAGTGTAATTATCCCACGGCTAGCTGTTATTTGTCCCTTGCTGGTAATATATAAGATGATGACAATATGTCATGGAGAGTGAGGGGGGCAAAGACCCCCTCAGCCTACGGCCAGCTGTTGTGTAAATTGTTTTGTTACCGGCCGTGGAATAAAATAATAGGTTGAGGGGGATTTTACCCCCGTCACTCCCCATGTAAGGCGATGCGTATGGCCGATAACACAACCCTTACCCCGTTCTCTCTCCTCCTACTCTTCCCTTCCTTCCTTTTCTCTCTTTGCTTCCTCTCCCCTACTTTTCCATATGCTTTCCCTATCTTCCGCCACCTTTCCCCATCACCACCCCATTCCTCAGCCCCATTCCTTCCCTCTCCTCATCTTCCTTTCCCTCTTTCCCCTCACATTTCCTCTCCCCTTGCTTCTCCCTTCACCTTTCCTCTTCCCTTTTCTCCCCTCTCTTCTTCCCTTCTCTTCCCTTATGACCTCCTCCTCCTCCAGATCATCTAACACCCCCACCACCTCCTCGCCAGTTGATGCCTTGAAGAGCCTGGGTTGGAGGTCTGGAGCACCTAAGGGGTGAGTGTTATACTGAGTTGGGAGAATTGTGTATTTATTGTTTTGCACTAACTTATAAACACACACACACACACACACACACACACACACACATTGCCCACTGTAACCCAAACACACATGACCCACATACTGTACAAGACACGCAATTACTCACAAAACTGATATTCTACAGAACTACAACTTTTCAATAATGGGATTTCTGCCTTACGGATTTTGTTTCTTTAGTTATTACCTTAGTCAGGGGACCTTACAGTGCGACTTTTGTAATGTTATTTTCCCTCCCCTGTAAAATTGTGAGTGTCCACATTCCACAACACTGCTCATCTGCTCCAATACTTAGGGGAATATTATTATTAAAGAGGTGTAGTTTGAGTGTAAGTAGGTCTTTGTGTATGTATGGGTTTGTGAGTGTAAGTAGGCCTGTGTGTATGTGTGGGATTGTGAGTGTAAGTAGGCTTGTGTGTATGTGTGGGTTTGTGATTGTAAGTAGGCCTGTGTGTATGTGTGGGTTTGTGAGTGTAAGTAGGCTTGTGTGGGTTTGTGAGTGTAAGTAAGTCTTTGTGTATGTGTGGGTTTGTGAGTGTAAGTAGGCCTGTGTGGGTTTGTGAGTGTAAGTAGGTTTGTGTATGTATGGGTTTGTGAGTGTAAGTAGGCTTGTGTGGGTTTGTGAGTGTAAGTAGGTCTTTGTGTATGTGTGGGTTTGTGAGTGTAAGTAGGCCTGTGTGGGTTTGTGAGTGTAAGTAGGCCTGTGTGGGTTTGTGAGTGTAAGTAGGCTTGTGGGTTTGTGAGTGTAAGTAGGTCTTTGTGTATGTATGGGTTTGTGAGTGTAAGTAGGCCTGTGGGTTTGTGAGTGTAGGTAGGCTTGTGTGTATGTGTGGGTTTGTGAGTGTAAGTAGGTGTTTGTGTATGTATGGGTTTGTGAGTGTAAGTAAGCCTGTGTGTATGTGTGGGTTTGTGAGTGTAAGTAGGCCTGTGTGGGTTTGTGAGTGTAAGTAGGCCTGTGTGGGTTTGTGAGTGTAAGTAGGCCTGTGTGTATGTGTGGGTTTGTGAGTGTAAGTAGGCTTGTGGGTTTGTGAGTGTAAGTAGGTCTTTGTGTATGTATGGGTTTGTGAGTGTAAGTAGGCCTGTGGGTTTGTGAGTGTAGGTAGGCTTGTGTGTATGTGTGGGTTTGTGAGTGTAAGTAGGTTTTTGTGTATGTATGGGTTTGTGAGTGTAAGTAGGCCTGTGTGTATGTGTGGGTTTGTGAGTGTAAGTAGGCCTGTGTGGGTTTGTGAGTGTAAGTAGGCCTGTGTGTATGTGTGGGTTTGTGAGTGTAAGTAGGTCTTTGTGTATGTGTGGGTTTGTGAGTGTAAGTAGGCCTGTGTGGGTTTGTGAGTGTAAGTAGGCCTTTGTGTATGTGTGGGTTTGTGAGTGTAAGTAGGTATGTGTGGGTTTGTGAGTGTAAGTAGGCCTGTGTGGGTTTGTGAGTGTAAGTAGGCCTGTGTGGGTTTGTGAGTGTAAGTAGGCCAGTGTGGGTTTGTGAGTGTAAGTAGCCTAGGTGTGTATATGTGGGTTTGGGAGTGTAAGTAGGTCTTTGTGGGTTTGTGAGTGTAAGTAGGCCTGTGTGGGTTTGTGAGTGTAAGTAGGCCTGTGTGGGTTTGTGAGTGTAAGTAGGCCTGTGTGGGTTTGTGAGTGTAAGTAGGCCTGTGTGGGTTTGTGAGTGTAAGTAGCCTAGGTGTGTATATGTGGGTTTGGGAGTGTAAGTAGGCCTGTGTGGGTTTGTGAGTATAAGTAGGCCTGTGTGGGTTTGTGAGTGTAAGTAGGTCTGTGTGGGTTTGTAAGTGTAAGTAGGCCTGTGTGGGTTTGTGAGTGTAAGTAGGCCTGTGTGGGTTTGTGAGTGTAAGTAGCCTAGGTGTGTATATGTGGGTTTGGGAGTGTAAGTAGGCCTGTGTGGGTTTGATTGTAAGTAGGCCTGTGTGGGTTTGTGAGTGTAAGTAGGCCTGTGTGGGTTTGTGAGTGTAAGTAGGCCTGTGTGGGTTTGTGAGTGTAAGTAGGCCTGTTTGGGTTTGTGAGTGTAAGTAGGCCTGTGTGGGTTTGTGAGTGTATGTAGGCCTGTGTGGGTTTGTGAGTGTAAGTAGGCCTGTGTGGGTTTGTGAGTGTAAGTAGGCATGTGTGGGTTTGTGAGAGTAAGTAGCCTAGGTGTGTATATGTGGGTTTGGGAGTGTAAGTAGGCCTGTGTGGGTTTGTGAGTGTAAGTAGGCCTGTGTGGGTTTGGGAGTGTAAGTAGGCCTGTGTGGGTTTGTGAGTGTAAGTAGGTCTGTGTGGGTTTGTGAGTGTAAGTAGGCCTGTGTGGGTTTGTGAGTGTAAGTAGGCCTGTGTGGGTTTGTGAGTAAGTAGGCCTGTGTGGGTTTGTGAGTGTAAGTAGGCCTGTGTGGGTTTGTGAGTGTAAGTAGCCTAGGTGTGTATATGTGGGTTTGGGAGTGTAAGTAGGCCTGTACTTACTATAGTTGTACTTACTCTAGTTGTATTGCGGGAGTGAGCATGCTCGTTATTTCCCGCCTCCTATATGCGTAGGTGTTATATGTATCGTTGGAATGGCTGTGGATGTGTGTGTAGTCTGTATTTGTAGCCAATTGGCGACATCGGAAACGAAGGCTTAGGGTGGATCTGTATGGTACCATTCTCACTATAGACGGTACCGTCTCGCCCGAAGGCTTAGGTAGCCATCAGCTTAGGTGAACCATATGATACCCATCTCGCCTTGTACCATTTTTGCCAACCCCAGATGGGACGTCACAACGTCGTCCACTTATTCCAAGTACCTATTTACAGCTAGGTGAACCGAGGCTAACACATGTGGGCTTGTGAGTGTAAGTAGCCTAGGTGTGTGGGTTTGTGAGTGTAAGTAGACCTGTATGGGCTTGTGAGTAAGTAGGTGTGTGTGTAGTTGTGGGTTTGTGAGTGTAAGTAGGCCTGTGTGTAGATGTGGGACTTCGCGAGTATTCTTCATACACCCTTCAGTGCAAGCCCCACCACTCTAGGGACAATTGTTGCACTGCAGCTTAAGATATATGACGTATTTGTGAGTGTAGGATTGAGTTACCAATTTTCCTATGTCTCACTGGTTCGATGCGAAAAATATATATTAATGGGATCATTCAAGGAGCCTACCGCCGCCATTCGCACGTGCTCTGCGTTCGCTATTATTGAACTGTTTTGGGGGGTTCTTTTCATAATCATATACAGTATATAACTGCCAGAAGGGGGCAAATAACCGCTGGCGTGGGATAATTTAAGACAAAAACTGTCCTATCCAACACTTAGTGTGTTAGGTTTAGTTCTAGTTTTGGATTCACAGTACACTCATCATTTTCAATGGCTTCTATAAGTTTCTCATATACCATACTTCATTCCTATATGTGTCAGTAGCGCCACAAATGGAATTATAACTACTGTAAAAATGTTAATATTTACCTCCTGTTATCGACAGCCAAATATGAAGATTACGGAGTAAACGACGTTGACTTCATCGACTTTTCTTTCGGCGCCCGTCATTCTTTTATTATTTGAATACCCAACCAGCGGGGGTGTGGGGGCAACAGCCCCCACCTATAATACTAGGATAGGTTAGGTAAGGTTGGTAGGTTAGGCTAATATTACCCCTTATTTTCGTCTTTTACCCCGCAATTTCCCTGATCTTCATAGCCCTCCCCACTAGTGGGGGCCATGTTTTAAGATTTTTGGATCATTCAATGGGTAAATACTAATTTCCGACAGTCCTTGGTATAAAACAACACTGTATATCAAAGAAAACTGAAAAAAACGCTAAAATCGCTGTGAAACCAAACTTAGAATTTTACCGAGTGTTAATTAATTAATGGGAATGAACCCCTTACATCCTGATTCCGCTACATCCCGCTTTAGACAATCTCGCGGAGCAAGAGCCACCACAGTTGGTAGCTGATATCCGGCAGGTTCACTTTGTTCATTTTAAGAGTGCGAACAACTTCAGTCTTAGTGTTCAATGTCGTGGAGGCAGCCGTTTAAAGGGGGTCACCTGCTTTTGTTATCTTTCTCTCCTTTTCTCTCTTTCCCTGGCTTGCATCCATTCGGCCTCATTCAGTCAACTGTTTTAAGACGTTTATTCCCATTAGGTGTCGATTTCTTCCTGGCGAGCGATAGCGAGCCAGCATTGTATGGAGAAATCCGGCTTCGCCGGAGGCATTTTTCTTTCGAAAAATTTACAAATTTAGCTTGCTGTCAAAACAAAACTATATACAGTATATGCTGGCTCGCTACCGCTCACCAGGAAAATATTGACACCTGGATGGGGGTAAACGTCTTAAAACAGTAGGCTGAACGGGGCCGAATGGATACAAACTAGAGAGAGAAAAAAGCGAGGTGGGCTCCCTTAAAAAAAGTAGTGCGTCAAAGGTTTCGGAGACGCCAAAACTCGCTCCATTCATCATAACAACCCTCTCTCTAGCGGGATAGGTAATATAAAAAAAAAATAAAAAAAAATAAATAATACACAAATAAAAACTACCCACCACAAATTTGTAAAGTTTGAAGATTAATATCCTAGTAAAAATCGATAATAGCTAGTGTTTATTTTCACACTAATCTTAGTAGCCTAAGTGGATTATTTGTCCTGGACCTCCATCAATTATACAGAAATACTCTCAAAACGCCCCTTCGGAATATTTGTTTACATATTTTTGGTAGAAAGTAAAGAATACAAACAATATGGATATTAAACAAACACAATATAAACAATGCAAACTATATGGAATGTAAACAAACAATTTAAACATTACAAACAATAAGAGAATGAAACAAACACAATATATACAATACAGACAATAAGGGAATGAAACACTCAATACAAACAATTAAGGGAATTAACAAACAATATATACAAAACAAACAATAAGGGAATGAAACAAACACAATATAAACAGTACAAGCAATAAGGGAATGAAATAAACACAATATAAACAGTACAAGCAATAAGGGAATGAAATAAACACAATATAAACAGTACAAGCAATAAGGGAATTAAATAAACACAATATAAACAGTACAAGCAATAAGGGAATGAAATAAACACAATATAAACAGTACAAGCAATAAGGGAATGAAATAAACACAATATAAACAGTACAAGCAATAAGGGAATGAAATAAACACAATATAAACAGTACAAGCAATAAGGGAATGAAATAAACACAATATAAACAGTACAAGCAATAAGGGAATGAAATAAACACAATATAAACAGTACAAGCAATAAGGGAATGAAATAAACACAATATAAACAGTACAAGCAATAAGGGAATGAAACAAACACAATATAAACAGTACAAACAATAAAGGAATACAGTACAAGCAATAAGGGAATGAAACAAACACAATATAAACAGTACAAACAATAAAGGAATGAAACAAAGACAATATAAACAATACAATCAATAAGGGAAAGAAACAAACACAATATGAACGGAATTACGGGAAACGGACCCATCATGTGTATGGTGAAGAGAATAGGGTTAATAATGGTATCAATTCCCCTATATATATATGCTGCCACCATCACAGGCTTACCCTGGGATTAATTAGATAACTCAAATGAATGTTAGATAAATGGTAAGGTTAGGTAAATGGAACTTGAGAATAATTAAGAATAGTATAATAAAAGATATCTTAAGACTTATTCAGAAGTACACTAATATATTGATTGTATAAGTATTCGTATCAGTACGATTAATTCAAGTATGGTATATAGTCTGGTTATCACACACGGAGCTAACCTCTGACCCTTCGATGAGCGAGCCGGGGTCTCTCTTGTTTCTGCCCTCGCTCTCTGGATACCCACCTTATATTATGTTGGGTTACGCCCCTCTTTATGACGTAAAACCACTCATTATCATTCACGTGTACCAATCCTAGTACCTGTCAATAATGACGTCATAAGGTGTGGCTTCCAACGTGACCTGTTCTGGGTAACTTTTCATCAGAGCGGTCACGTGTAACCAACTCTATTGTGAGATCTCGGGAATGCTGACTAGAAGCTGACGTCTACTTAAACCTCAGATTCTAGGCGCCCAGTACCACTTGCCTCCATCATGTAGAGTCGATGTAAGAAATACTATGTTTACTAATAATTATGAGTAGTTGTATTAAGGTTATACCTTTGGATACCTTTGGATGTGTTCGCCGCTCCTCTAGCGGCACCAAGGAGCGCGACGCCCCTCGTTATGGGTGGTGATTTGGTGCAGTAGACTGTTTGAAGCGACAACTCGCTCCCTTGCGAGGATGGGCTCGTCTGGCACTTTTTGCAGTTCGACATCTAGGGCTCTCTTGAAGTTGTCTAACGAGATGTCCCTCATGTCTCTTACTCGCCGTGGGAGTTTGTTGAAGAGACGTGGGCCTCTGTGTGATAACCAGCCCTCTCGCAGAGAGCCCATAGCACCCCTGTTATTCATCCGGGGGATTTCGCATTCCCAGCCTCTCCTATCACTGAATTTCATGACTATCGGAGTATGTAGGTTTGGTACTAAACCCTCTGCGATTTTCCACGTGTATATTATTAGGTAACGTTCTCTTCTACGTTCCAGTGAGTACAGATTCAGTGCTCTTAAACGCTCCCAATAGTGTAGATGTTTTATCGAACTTATATGCGAAGTGAAATTTCTTTGTACACTCTCTACGTCATTTATTTCACCTGCTTTGTATGGGGATGTTAATACGCTACAGTATTCAAGCCGCGGTAGCACTAGAGATTTGAAGAGCGTTATCATAGGCAATTCACCGCGTGTTTTAAAAGTACGCAGAATCCAACCCGTTAGACGTTTCGCAGCCGCCACTTTGACCTGGTTATGTACTTTGAAACCCATATTTTCAGACATTAATACCCCGAGGTCTTTCACACTGTCTTTCCGTTCTATTATGTGGTTAGATTCTGTTAAGTAATTTGTAATTTCTTTAACACCATTATTATCTCTGTACCGTATTAATTGGAATTTTTCCTCATTGAATTGCATGTTGTTTTCCCTGGTCCACTGGAACACTACATTCATGTCTTCCTGCAGTCGGCCCGTGTCCTCTTGTGTGTTTACTATCTTGCTTAATTTTGTGTCATCAGCAAAAGACGACACCGTACTGTGTCTGGTGTTGGTATCTATGTCGCAAATTAGTATGAGGAACAGAAGGGGCGCTAGCACTGTTCCTTGGGGCACTGAGCTTTTGACATCCGAAGGCTCAGAAGTGACTTGGTTTACTGCTACCGATTGTTTTCGGTTTACGAGGAAATTGTATATCCACCGTCCGATTTTCCCAGTTATACCTTTTGCTTTCAGTTTGTGGGCTATTATACCATGGTCACATTTATCAAATGCCTTAGCAAAATCGGTGTAAATGACATCCACGTTTTTCTTTTCTTCTAGCGCTTTAAGAATTTTGTCATACTGTTCCAAAAGTTATGAGAGAGTACAAAGGAGTACAAAGGAAATCAAGCAACAACAGATCTAGTGACCCTTCTAGGTTGCTTGTCCTCCAAAACACTGAGGATCAAGTGTCCAAACAGTGGTTTAGAGTGGGTAAGGGAACATTGGAAAGGGAATTACTGCCCTGGAACTAATGTCCGTGGCAGGATTAGGAAGTTAGTAGGGGACAGATGGGTTAGTAACTGAGGGGGGGATAAAATAAAGTTATTCATTTACAAACGCAGTCAGTCGCGGGTTTGATGCGAGATATTTGTCTAGGCGGAGTTTAAATGAATCAACGGTGATGCAGTCTATAACGTTTCGGGGAAGCCCATTCCACAAGTTGACAACTCGATTGAAGAAGAAATTCTTAGATTCGTGTGAGTTAAAAGATTTACCAATAATTTTGCAACCGTTTCCCCGCGTGTAATTAGAATGGTCGATAGTGAAGTACTTACTACAGTTCATATTGTCGATGCCTTTGATGATTTTGAACACTTGAATTAAGTCACCTCTTAATCTGCGCTGGGTTAAAGGAAATAGATTTAATTCTCTAAGACGCTCTTCGTATGGTTTGTTCTTTAGGCTAGGTATCATTTTGGTAACTCTACGTTGAACTCGTTCTAGCTTGTTTATATCTTTTTGGTAATAAGGGCACAAGGATTGAACGCAGTATTCCAGAAGAGGGCGGACTAATGAATTGTAAAGGGTTAGGATAACTTCTTTGGATTTATGCTCAAATGACCTGCCTATAAAGCCAATTATTTTGTTTGCCTTCTTAACAACTTCTGAACATTGTTGACTCGGTTTTAGGTTACTCGATATTGTTACTCCCAGATCGGTTTCTCTGTTTACATTCTTAAGCTGAGTGCCATTCATCGAATAGTTTGCTTTCTCATTTAGGTATCCGATATGTAGTACTTTACATTTATCCGCATTGAAACTCATTTGCCAAATTTGGGCCCAACATGACAATTTATCTAGATTGTGTTGCATATCGTCAACTTGTTCTTTTGAGAGTACGCTATTTGCAATTTTTGTATCGTCAGCAAATTTTGAGATTGTACAGGTGAGACCCTCATCTATGTCGTTGATGTAAATTAGAAAGAGAATTGGTCCTAGTACCGATCCCTGGGGTACCCCGCTACTTACATTGGTCCATTTTGATGCCTTACCGTTTATGACTACTCTTTGCTTTCTGTCGCTGAGCCAATTTTCTATCCATTTCAACACACCGTCTTGTATTCCATGCGCTTTTAGTTTTAGCAGTAAACGTTTGTGGGGAACTTTGTCAAAGGCCTTTTGAAAATCAAGGTATATAATATCTACAGCTTTACTCTCATCGTAGAGGTTGAGGATATCGTGGAAGAAGTCTAAGAGGTTTGTTAAACAGGAACGTTTTTTACGAAAGCCGTGTTGAGTATCTTTAAGTATGTTATTTTCCTCTAAGTGATTTACGAGTCTGTCTCGTATGACCGTTTCTAGCATTTTACATACAACTGAGGTTAAGCTAATTGGACGATAGTTACTGGGTAGGGATTTGCTGCCTTTTTTGAATATCGGTGTTACGTTGGCTAGCTTCCACTGATCGGGCATAGTTCCAGACTGCAAGGATTTATTGAATAGTAATGTCAGTGGTTTAGAGAGCTCATCCTTAGCTTCCTTTAGAACTCTAGGCGAGATTGTATCAGGTCCAGGCGTTTTATTTACCTTGAGTTTATCTAAACAATTCAATACATCTCTCTCTGTAACGGTGATATTGCTTAGAACATCTGAATTATCAATCTGAATCGGCGATGGTGTAGGGATATCACTGAGGTCTTCTGTTGTAAAAACTGATGCAAAGAAGGTATTGAGGGCATTACTCATTTGTTCTTCGTCTTTGGTGTATTCTCCATTTTCATCGACTAACGGTCCAACAGTTGAAGTAACGACTTTTTTCTTTCTGATATAACTATAGAATTCTTTCGGGTTTGTTTTACTTTGATTCGCAATATGTAACTCTAAGGTCTTTTTACTTTGCTTAATTAACTTTTTGGCTTTGCGTCGTAGCTCTACAAATTTCAGCCGTTCTTCGTCATTTTGTGAGGATTTTAATCTATCATTAGCAAATTTTTTAGCAAGCAGGCAGTTTGAAATATCTTTATTCCACCATTTGGGCTTATTATTATGGCCTGGACGCCGAGTTTTTCGATGGTATGCAGTCTTGCACTGCTTTTAGGTAAGTGGCTTCGAATAACTTCCAAGATGTATTTATGTCGTTATTGTGAATTAAAAAGCTCCAGTCAGTTTCTTTAAACATAGCTCTAAGTTTATGGAAGTTTGCTTTCTTGAAATTAGGGATTTTTTCGATGCTACTATTTGGTTCGTTACTAGTAAACTTTAAAGTGAAAGTTATCGTACGATGGTCGCTGTTACTGAATTCATCACCAACATTCAAATTCTCTATTAATTCTTCTTTTGTTGCAAGTACAATGTCAAGAACGTTATTACCACGGGTCGGCGTTCCAACAAATTGATAAAGCGAACTCTCTTGTAAGTTCGTATACAAGTCATGTCCGGAGTGTGAAGTAAGAGTATCGCCCAACTTGGTCACAGGTAAATTAAAGTCACCAAAAATTACGGTATCTTGTGAGTTACTTACATCTGCAATTTGTTCGTAAATTTCTCGGTCAGTTTGCACTGATTGAGCTGGAGGTCTGTATATTAATGCAAGTATTATTTTGGTACCTTTATTATTCTTTATTAGCACAAAAGATGCGTCGACGTTCACAATTTGAGGTTTTGACAAGAGGGTAGGGTTAAGACTTTCTTTGATATAAAGTAAAACGCCACCTCCATTTCGATTTATTCGGCTTTTCTCAAACATTACATAACCGGGAAGTGAATACTCTGCTAAAAAGTCTCTATCTTCTGTATTGAGCCAAGATTCTGTTATGCCAATCACATCATAATTTTCTGTAAACACTAGCTCCTCTAAATCTGAAAATGTATTGCATATGCTACGAGCGTTTGCATAGAAAACCTTTAAATTTGTTATTTTAGAACTCACGGAACGCTCTTTAATAATATTTTTGGTTCTTGTCGGATCTACATTTATGTTCATGGCTGTCCTCGGTCCTCGCTGTCTTCGGTCCTTATCGCTGGTGGTCCTCGGTTGCCTCTGTTTTTTTCTTGGCGTTGGATGATTTATGTCACTGCTGCTTCTTCTCGGATGGCGTTTTTTGATCCATGGCTGCGGACTGCTTCGTGTAGGAGACGACCCATGCGTGCTGAACCCACAGGGTTTAGATGAGTGCCATAATGAGAGACATGATCTTCCCGCTCTGAACCCATGTTGTTCTGGTGTTGTGTAGTTCATTTGTCTCCATGAATGTTGAAATTTTGCTTCGCAGGACTCGCTCGAAAACTTTAATGATGTGAGAGGTTAGAGCTACCGGGCAGTAGTTTTTTGGTAGTGCTTTACTCCCTCCTTTATGCAGTGGGGCAATTATTGCGTTTTTCAAGCTATCTGGTATGTCACCAGTGTCCAGACTCCTTCTCCACATTATAGCCAGGGGTTTTGAGAGGTTTTCCTTACATTTTTTCATTAGGATCGAATTCCAAGAGTCCGGGCCTGGTGCCGAGTGGGATGGCATGTTGGAAATGGCCTCTTCTATGTCTTTTGGACCGAAATCAATATCCAGCATCTGAGGGGTTTCCGTGGGGGAGGTTTCCATGAAAAATATATTTTGGTCTCTGATGACTTTTGTTTCATCAGGCTCACTGAATGCCATTTCATACTGCCTGCTTAAGAGTTCGCTCATTTCCTTTTTGTCCCCTGTGAAAGAGCCGTCCCCTTTGCTCAGTGGGCCGATGTTTGATGTTGTTTTAGCCTTTTGTTTGGCGTATGAAAAGAAGTATTTGGAATTTTCCTTTATACCTGCAATAGCTTTCCTCTCCTCTTCCATATGTTGTAGTTCATATGATATTCTTAGCCTTTGTTCAATTTCCACAATTTCTCTATCTATTTCGACCTTTTGCCTATCCTGTAGATTTTGATGTGTGCGTCTTTGTGTGAGTAATTTTCTTCTTCTGTACAGCCTCCTCCTTTCCCGATCTTGTTTGCTTCTTCGTTTTGTTTGTCTTGCAGGTATATGGTGGCTACAGATTTGGGTCATGGTTTCTGTTATTAATACTAGACATTCTGCTGGTGTCAGGTTATCCATTAAATCTTCCCAGTCTATTTCCTCCATTTCTTGATTTACCTCTTCCCACCTAATGTTTTTGTTATTGAAGTTAAATTTACTGAAGGGGCCGGTTTTTTTTCTCGATTCTGAGGTTGTCTGTACACTTTCTAAGGTTGTTTTGATCTCAATAAATTGATGATCTGAGTATGTTGTGTCCGATATGTTAATGCTGTGTACTAGAGAGTCGTTGTTAGTGAAGACCAGGTCTAACATATTATTTTCCCGTGTGGGTTCAGCAATATGTTGGGTAAGACTAAAAAAATCACAAAGTTCAAAAAGCTCTCTCGTATTAGTATTTGCTTCTCCGGTGTTATTTGCCACTAACTGGTTTTCTAGTTGTCTCCATTTAATGTTTGGTAGGTTAAAGTCTCCTAGCCATATAATATTTGGTGTTGGGTTCCCCAGGGTTTCCACTTCTGATTTTATTTTGTTGAGCTGGGTTTTGAATTCTTCTCGGGATGAGTCTGGAGGCCTGTATGTAACAATAACTGCTAAATTTAGGGATTCTATTTTAACTCCAAGTATTTCCACCACTTCATTACTGTTATTTAGGAATTCAGTACATATCAGTGAGTCATGTATGTACAAGGCTACACCTCCATGTGATCTATGCATTCTGTCCGCCCTATGTAGGTTGTAACCAGGAATCCATACCTCACTATCTTCCTGATCTTTAATGTGAGTTTCTGTGAGAGCCGCAAATATAGCGTTTCCTTCTTCTAGCAGGCCCCTAATAAATGGTACTTTGTTCGTGGTTCTATTTTTTAGGCCTTGGATATTTGCAAACAAGATTGGGGAGGGATTGTTTGGAGTACTATGTGTACCTAATACTCTTCGGGATGTATTGGCCACTCTTGGGAGGCCAGGAGGTGCTCGAGGTGTTCTATGTGCTCTTCCATGTCCCTCAGTCTCTTCATCTTCATCTGCCCTTTCCCTCCTTGCCTTTTTCCTCTGTCTCGTCCTCGCATAGGTAGAGAGTTTTTTGGGCTACCATTCGTGTTAGGTCTAGCATATCTCCAAGTCCCTCTAATATGAAAAGCTGGGCATTTCATATTGTAGCAGGTCTTGTTCTTAACCTGACAAGCGCGATATATACATAGGTGCTAGGGTAGTTATTTGTGCATTTCTAGCCCTGGATTCTGACAGAATTCGTTATATTTACAATATAAACCATTATTTGTTTTCGGTATGCTTTTATTTTACATATATGATGTATATATGAACCTTCAAGAGTGCTAAAATAAGTGGGAAAAGCATTTGGGTGGTGAAAAACGAAGATATTGGCCACCCGGTCATAATCTCAGGCGAGAGAGAGACACAGGCAGCCCTCCCCTCTCGCTGTCTGGGAGTCAACTGAGACGAGCGGGGCGGTGTGTGCCGGTGTCTGGGTGTTGCATAACGATCTTTTATGCAACCCACTTGTGCTACATTATCGCGGGAGAGAAAAATAACCGATAAATGATGATAATAAGAGGAAAAATAGGTGATAATTGAGGAGGGGAGGGAGGGGGGAATAAGGTGGGGAAGGAGGGGAGGGGGGTGGGTGAGATTTACATGGATGAGTACTGGAGGGGAATTATCTCACCTAGAGACAAATTCCTTTGTTTTGATAGGCCCTTTTTTTTTATGGAAGGCTTTTTTTATGGTCCTGCTTCCGTGAGGCCTATCGCGTTCCCTATAGGAAGCCTTCCGTGAGGCCTATCGCGCTTGCCGGGTTAAGTGATGTCTTGCAAAGGGATGGGTGGTGGTATTTGCAGGTTTCACCAAATCTACATTTTCCATGACTGGTTATGTTGTTGCAAATTTTGGGATGAGCAAATCTACATGAATTCCCATTATATTCGCCCTTTTGACCAAAGTAGCACCTTCTTTCCAGATAATATCTGCACACTGGTGTAGACAACCCCAGTAGGTGGGGCTGGGGCTGCAAGGGGTTATGTGGTGAGCTAAGTGTGGTTGTGGGTGATAGTAGGCTTGGTGTATGGGTGGGTGAGGCCTGCAGGGGGGTGGAGTTACGTCGGTTGTAGGTGGGCAGGTGGCAGTGGTGAGGGGGGAGACGATGTGGAAGGGGAGCCTGATATGGGGGCTTGTTGCATCCTACGTTCATCCTGCAATTGTATTTGATCAACAGCAGTAGGGTGGTCAATGGCCATAGATGGGATTAATGTGGGTGTTTTCTGGGTCTGGGGAGATGTGCGGCAGGGTTTGTGTATATGTAGGGTGCGAAAGGTTGTTGTTCGGCAGGCGATGTGTGTTGATGTGCAGGAGGCAATGTGGGCATTATCATGGGAAGGTGTGCGTGTGTGGGTTGTGATATTTGTATGGGCCCTGAGGCCCCAATAGTTCCCCATTTTCTGTGAAAGGTAGCTATGTCTTGGCAATATTTCAGTCTATCTTGTACTTCTGTATTTTCTACAGTCTGTATGACTTGCCATGTGATATCGAAACAACTATCGCAGAAATGGAGGTTCTTCCCTCTTGTATTGTACGCCTCATTTATTGGTGTCAATCCTATGCAAATCCAGTGGTATGGTTGCTTACATATCCGACATGCGGTGCCTTCATGCATGTGTATATTCATCTTACAACTCGTACAGTTGTCTCTGGTAAACATTTTTTTTTCCCACCCGCCCTTACATGGGGGAGGGAGAGAGAGAGAGGGGAGGGAGGGGGCTTGGAGGACAAGGAGGTGTTTGTTACGCGGTTTGTGGGAGTGTGGAGGGGGGGAGGGGAGTGCCACTCGTTTACCCTCGTTATGTTTAAACTTTAAGTAACTTTAAGTAACACTTTCAATAATTATCTTATGAAACAGAATTCTCACTGACACTCTAGGAAAATAACGAACTTTCCAGGCTACCTACAGATTATATAGTATCTATTTTAATTTTCATATTTTACCTATCAACTTGATTCAACACTGCTCAGGTTCGAATTTTCACCACATTTGAGAGAGAGAGAGAGGGGGGGGGGGGGCTTGGAGGACAAGGAGGTGTTTGTTACGCGGTTTGTGGGGAGTGTGGGGGGGGGGGGGGGGGGGGGAGTGCCACTCGTTTACACTCGTTATGTTTAAACTTTAAGTAACTTTAAGTAACACTTTCAATAATTATCTTATGAAACAGAATTCTCACTGCCCTAACCACTTTTCCCGTTTTTGGTCGACTGTTTAACGGAATATACGGCACTCTAGGAAAATAACGAACTTTCCAGGCTACCTATACCTGTATAATATAGTATCTATTTTAATTTTCATATTTTACCTATCATAGTGAGATAATAGTGAGATATACTTTAAATATGTATTCTAGTGTTTAAGTAATTCACGGAGTAATAGTTGGATATATTGGAGTATTATAGGTAGTAGGGGTAGGCAGCCCCGCCCAGGGAAGTACTACCGCCAAGGTTTCGGGAGACTCAGGGAATAGCCTGAATTACATTTTCTCTCCCAGGCCTTGGTAGCTGGATACACATCGTTCTGCCTCACACATCAGGGGTATCAGGAAAACCCTCTTTATATAACATACACATCCAACTTCACGACATTGCCCTACATCGCTATCCTCTATCCATAAAACACTACTCTTCCCACTACATATCATACATGTAACACCATACACCTTACCCAATAAATATGGGAGTACAATTGTTAAGAGCAAACCTGGTGGTCCCTCGGATATCCACCCCAGGCAGGGTTGGGTCATTGACACAGGGCCCTCCCGGTCGTCATCATGCGACTGTGTCAAGAGCATTGCAACGTCCCAAAGCTGCTCGTCGGTGCAGCTTTTTCTTTAGCAATATAAGGGGACTTCACTCGAACATCAATTCTGTACACCAATTTCTTCAAGCAGAATCCCCTATTCTCCTTTTTTTGACAGAGACTCAAGTAATATCCACATCTGACACGTCTAGATTTAATTTTCCAGGTTATCAACTGCTCCAAAATTTCAGACCTAAAGGAGGTGTATGTTGCTTCGCAAAATCTGAAATTGCCCTGGAGGAGGTTACTAGTTTCAATTGTCCCTATTTTGATTATTCTATATACAAATTAATTTCTGCTGGTAAATTTAAATTCATATGTTGCATCTACCGTTCCCCAAATACTCCTCCAGAGCAAAGTCTTTTTGATTCTCTGTCCTCACAACTCAGTGTCCTCAACTTAAATGCTTCTTCTGAAATCACTGTGTTGGGTGATTTTAATGTCCATAATGTTGAATGGCTCACTCATTCAGCCAGGACTGATGATGCTGGTCTTGAATGTGAGCTATTTGCAGACTCATTTAATCTCACTCAACTAGTCAACCAACCCACCCGTGTACCAGATAATCCTAATCATAATTCCCACCTACTGGACTTATTTTTAACAACCAATTCAGAAAATTATGATGTTACAGTGAGGTCCCCGCTTGGATCTTCTGATCACTGTCTGATACAGGCCACCTGTCTATCACCTACCACACCTTCCCACTCTGAACCTGTTTTGGTGACTAAATGGCATTACGATAGGGCAGACTGGGAGGGTCTTCAAGGTTTCTTTATTGATATTCCCTGGACCTCTTTCTTTTCTAATGATGCACACTCCACCTTGAGCCACATACAAGATTTTGTAAAAATTGGAATGGAAACTTTTATTCCTCATCAAAAGTACATTAACAGATCTAATTCACCTAAATGGTTTGACCATAATTGTGCTAGAGTAACTGAACAAAAAGCAATAGCCTACAATGCATACACAAGATCAAAAACACATGAAGCCTTTAATTACTTTAGAAACATCAGACATCATGCCAAAACTGTATTAAACCTAACTAAATCAAACTTTCTCCACAAGCAGGCAAATAAACTTATAAATAATCCAAATGATAACAAAATATTTTGGTCTACTCTTAACTCATTCAAATCCAACTTCACAACTGCTTCATCCATTCCACCATTAAAATCTCCGACTGGCAATCTTGTAAATGACCCACGAGGTAAAGTTAACCTTCTTGCGGATATTTTCTCCACCAACTCAACCTTAGATGAAATAAATCAAGATGTCCCTGTACTTAATTTTAATTCGCCTGAAATTCCCTCACTTAAGATCCACACCAGACATGTCAAAACTATTTTGCAGAATCTCTCAGTAGATAAGGCTCCTGGTCCAGATGAAATTCCTCCAATAGTACTTAAGAATTGCTCCTTGGTGCTCGCTCCTCTATTGGCAAATTTTTTCCGTCTATGTACTCATACCTCATGCTTCCCAGTACCCTGGAAAGAAGCAAACATCCATCCAGTTCCTAAAAAGGTGCCTCTTCAGATCCATCAAACTACAGACCAATAGCTATAACTTCCACTCTTGGTAAAGTCTTTGAAATTATATTAAATAATCACATAATTAAGCATCTTGAGAATAATAAATTAATCAGTGATAGGCAATATGGTTTTAGACGATGTCGATCAACTGCAGACATTCTTTGCCTTCTTACGCATCAAATCAACCAAGCTACAGACCAACATGGTGAAACACATACAATAGCACTGGATATATCAAAGGCATTTGATAGAGTCTGGCATCAATCCTTATTGTCGAAGATGTCACACTACGGCCTTGCATCATTAGTTCCACTAATTTCTTCTTCTCTTCATAACAGAAAAATATGTAATGGTAGATGGCCTTTATTCTCAATTTCAATCAATAAATGCTGGTGTTCCCCAGGGATCAGTTTTGGCCCCAACTCTGTTCCTCATTCATATCAATGATCTCATATCTACCACTCATAATCCAATACATTCCTATGCAGATGACTCAACACTCCACAGTTCCTTCACATTTACCAATTCTTTCACCCAACCCGATCTTATAAATTAAAAAATAAGCACTGCAATTTCTCTGAACCAGGACCTTTCTAGAATTGAAGAATGGGGACAAAAGAATCTAGTTTCCTTTAATGCACAGAAAACCAAGTACATTCAATTTTCTAACTGACAGAATCTCACTGACTCCCATATATTTTTTAATGATGTAAATATTCCCACTTCCCCTAGTATTGACATTCTCGGTGTAACATTAACTACTAACTTGAGCTGGACACATTATGTTAGAAGCATTGCTAAGAATGCCTCTAAAAAACTGGGACTCCTGTACAGAGTTCGAGAATTCTTCACTGGCGAGCAGTTGGCCGTAATATAAAAGTCATGTGCGTTCTCAGATGGATTACTGTTCACCTCTGTGGAGTGGAAGTGGAGTGGTTGCATTGAGGCAGTTGGACAAAATTCAAAATAAAGCTATTAGATTAATCAATAACCCTGCAATCACACAGGACCTTCCTACATTATCCATACGAAGAAACGTTGCATCCCTTGCATTATTCTACAGATATTTTCACAGCAATTGTTCCGAGGAACTTGCTTCAATTGTGCCGCCTCTCCACATCTTTCCCCGTAGAACTAGGGCAGCTGAGAGCACCCATGAATTTACACTTTCTCCTCCACAATGCAGAACTTCTGCTTATCAAAATTCATTTATCCCTAGAACTACTACTCTTTGGAATTCACTTCCCTCGAATTGCTTTCCACAAACTTACAATCTACAAATGTTTAAATCCAGTTGTTACAAACATTTTGTGAATGGAGGATGCCTTTAGGCACATGGACCTTTTTGTTTTATCTGTGTTTTTCCTTCCTCCGTTCATTGTCTCTTAAAAAAATTAAAAATAAAAATAACACATGTATCCCACGGCAAAATCAATTAGGGAATTTTATTCTGAAAATCCTGTAAATCCGACTATTCGAGCCAAGTTTTGACTAAAATGGTATCGGTTTCTCCAAATTGGGGATTTCCTTAAATTGAAAACAGGAAAACCCGAGCCAAGTTTTATTAAAAGTCCGTAGGCCTATTACCGCTTTTTGTTTACGTCTTTAACCCCAAATTTTCCCTAATCTTCATAGCCTTCCCTAGTATCGGGGACGGGGACCGTGTCACATCTCTATAATATAGAATTTCCTCAAGAAATATATAATCAAAAACACATACCGGTACATCACATAAAAATATGCAGAAAAGTCAAGTTGAGTAATAAAATCGCATGATGTGCACTTATTGAAATTTACCAGGCTGGTTCTTCCCAAATTGCAGGCTCACTCACAAGGAGAGTTATGCACCAGGGGTAGTGTTGGCAGGGTACAGCGTTATATAATAGGGTTCCTCTTCCTCTACTGCAGTATTTTCCTCTTTCTAGTACTAGTACCGGATAACTTCATAGACGTTTTCCTCCATGTTATCGATCTCTTCATATTCATGGAAATTATTGTCTGGTGTAGTGGGGAAAGGTGCCACGTCGTCGGGAACTGCGGGAGCTTCGTACGCCGGTATTGGTATTTCGTTGTTATTTGGGTTGTAGGTCCGCGAGTCTTCGTAGGTAGGATTATCATCACTGGCTTGGTGTTCTGAAGCTCTGTAATGCACAACTGGGGGCAAGAAACAGGATATTAAAGTATTATGATATGTTTAAATGTTACCGTGTTATGCAACAGTAAGTGTTTGTCTACATACTGTACACCTATAAGCTTAACCCGACAAGCGCGAGCTAATAGTAGTGAACACCCTACCGCCAGGCGACGATATAGCGATATTAGGCTTTATTCCCGCCTAAAATCGTAATTTTACGATAAATATAATTATTACCGGTACTTATTCATATGTGCCTATTTTACATTTAAAATGAAGATATTAACATGTAACAGCAATAAAACAAGTGGGAATAGTATTTGAGGGATAAAAAAGGCGAATTATTGCCGACCGTCCAGTCATGAGGTGAGAGACGCGCGAGCCCTACACCCTCCTCTCTCAAAGCCTAGAGGCAGACTGAAGCCTCTCTCTCACACTCTCTCTCCACGCACTGGATATGCGCAGGAACACACCTTGGAACCGGGTTGGAGATATTGGCGCGGTAAATGAACCGATAAACAAGGGAATAAGAGGAAAAATAGGTGATAATTGAAGGGGGGGGAAGGAGGGGGTTTTGACACGTGAAGGAGTGATAGGAGGTATGGAGGGGAATTATCTCACTTAATCACATATTCCTTTGTTTTAAGTGCTACTGGGGCCTTTTAAAAGGCTTTTTTTTTAGGCCTTGAATCTTAAGAGGTTCATCGCCTTTCACCACCAAAACCTCTTAAGAGTCTTCTCGCCGTTCCCGGGTTAAGGGGACCGACCTGCCTTTTCTCCGGGTTTTATCCCTTTCAGCCTAGTGTTTTCAGACGTTTCTCCCCATTCAAGTAACAATTTTTCCTGGCGAGCGATAGCAAGCCTTCATTTTATGTAGAAATCCGGCTTCGCCGGAGAAATTTTTCTACCGAAAAAATGTACAAATTTAGTCAGCTGTCTAAAACATAATCCAAAATATGCTGGCTCGCTATCGCTCGCCAGGTTCAAATGAACACCTGGTTGAGGATAAATGTTTTAAAACAGTAGGCTGAATGGGGTCAAATGGCTACTACCTAGATAGAAAAACAAAACAAATTGCAATGATGTTAACTGATGTTAAGAAACCATACACTATGCTGTCACAGATATTGTAGCCTTAAATTAGGATACCGGTACCTGTTCGATATTAATTTTGTAAGTTATCTTTTTTTTTCTATGTGAATGAAGGATACAAAAGGCAAAGCTGCCTGTACTAAGTGTCTCCCCCAAAGTTTAAAGAGTGACATAGAGTGTTAGAGCCAAAACCAAAGTCAAAATCTCTGGACACAGGACACACAGTTTAATTCATAAGATGAGGGAAAGACAGATTGAGGGAGAGAGTTCTAAAGCTTGCTTGTTGAGTAGAAGAAATATTGGTAAAAAAAAATCAACCTTGGGTTTGAGAGTTGTACTGAATTGGGGTGGGAGTTTGTTAAAAGGCGGGTGCCCCCCACTCTCCGTAATGATTATTGTAATAGCAGTAGAAGAGTGAGAGGATGCAACATTGCAGCATGTAGAGAGAGATTGTAGGGGAATTAGTGAGAGGAGGTGAGTTGACGAGACAAAACGCTTTTGACTCTACCCTTTCGAGAAGTGCGGTATGGGTTGAACCTTCTCACACATGCGAAGAATACTCGATACATGGGCGCATGGGCGTATACAGAGCAAGAAGCTATGCTGGTGGTGTGGAACCCACGGAGATGGTTGAGCACACTTAACTTCTAGGATGCTGTTTTAGCAAGAGTGGTAATGTGATCTTTCCAAAAAATGCCAGAATGTAAAGAAGCACTAAGGTTACCGTACTGAGAGAAGATGAAGGGTTTATTTGTGTATTGTTGAATTATAAGGGATAGACCAGTGGAAGTTCTTGACAGGTAGATAAATGGATAAATTGGATTTTGGAGGCATTGAAAGTACCGGTAACAAGATTTATTTTTTGCCCCAATGGAAAATGGTTGATAGATCAGAAGATAAGTGTGCTGTGTCCTCATCACGGGCGTTTTTGAATGATAGCATACTGGGTCGTTCTGGAAAACTAGTTTAATAGTGTCAGGTAGAGTCATCAGAATACAAATGGATAGGCTAGGACTGGAGGTACAGTTGAGAATATCAGTAATGAATAGTTGAAAGAGTACTGGAGACAGGACAGAACCCTGAGGAACACCAGAGTTGATAGGTTGAGGAAGCGAGCGATGGCCATCCTCAATTACAGCTATGAAACTTTCCGAGAGGAAATTAGAGACAAAGGCACAGATGGAGGGATAGAAATTATAGGAGGGTACCGTAGTTTGGAGATTAG
Source organism: Paralithodes platypus (assembly GCA_032716605.1). Lineage (NCBI taxonomy): Eukaryota > Metazoa > Arthropoda > Malacostraca > Decapoda > Lithodidae > Paralithodes > Paralithodes platypus. The sequence goes on from CM064486.1 coordinate 22,538,408, forward strand.
AGATTTGTGCCAGACTTTATCGAAGGTTTTCGATATGTCTAACGCAATAGAAAAGGTCTCACCGAAGTAGAAGTACCGAAGGGAGGATGACCAAGATTTAGTAAGATAAGAGAGAAGATCACCAGTAGAGCGGCCGTTAAGGAAACCATAATGGCGATCTGAAAGTAGATTATGGGAGACTCAAACCAAGCGTGTGGGTACGGGTACTTTACTAGCCTCTCTCTTACCCAGTGTTTCTTGCACCCTCCTCTTATTCCTCCTCCAGCGCACCAGACACCAAGTGAGAGCAGCAGCCACAATCACCACCACCCCAGGGACCACATACACCACGTACAACCATACAGCTGTTCCTGTAGTAGTGTTGGCGGGCACAAAGGAATACATAAATCATTACATCATCAACAACAACAACAATACCACCACATACACCCACACACCTGTTCCTGTAGTAGTGTTGGCGGGCACAAAGGAATACATAAATCATTACATCATCAACAACAACAACAATACCACCACATACACCCACACACCTGTTCCTGTAGTAGTGTTGGCGGGTACAAAGGAATACATAAATCATTACACCACCAACAACAACAATACCACCATTACATACACCCACACACCTGTTCCTGTAGTAGTGTTGGCCGGTACAAGGGAATACATAAATTAACAATGATGGGAGGGTAAAGATGGTGTCACAGGAGGGCGTGATTTTTGTATATATATATTGTTTGCTCCCTAGACCTCTATCAAGCGGTTATTCCCGATTAGCCTACGCTAGGAAGAGGGCTGTGTTTTGCTAAATTGAGTTTTGACATCTCCGGAACCTTTGACGCACGACAAAATGCAGAGAAACGACCTACTTAGCGAGTGTACCGTAGCGGAAATCCGGCGGGTGCACTTTGTTCAGTTTGGCTATGTGAACAAATTTTGTGTTGGTGTTCAATGTCGTGGAGGCAGCCATTTAGGAGGAGTAGTGCATCAATGGTTTCAATGTTGTGGAGGCAGCCATTTAGGAGGAGTAGTGCATCAATGGTTTCAATGTTGTGGAGGCAGCCATTTAGGAGGAGTAGTGCATCAATGGTTTCAATGTTGTGGAGGCAGCCATTTAGGAGGAGTAGTGCATCAATGGTTTCAATGTTGTGGAGGCAGCCATTTAGGAGGAGTAGTGCATCAATGGTTTCAATGTTGTGGAGGCAGCCATTTAGGAGGAGTAGTGCATCAATGGTTTCAATGTTGTTGAGGCAGCCATTTAGGAGGAGTTGTGCATCAATGGTTTCAATGTTGTGGAGGCAGCCATTTAGGAGGAGTAGTGCATCAATGGTTTCAATGTCGTGGAGGCAGCCATTTAGGAGGAGTAGTGCATCAATGGTTTCAATGTCGTGGAGGCAGCCATTTAGGAGGAGTAGTGCATCAATGGTTTCAATGTCGTGGAGGCAGCCATTTAGGAGGAGTAGTGCATCAATGGTTTCAATGTTGTGGAGGCAGCCATTTAGGAGGAGTAGTGCATCAATGGTTTCAATGTCGTGGAGGCAGCCATTTAGGAGGAGTAGTGCATCAATGGTTTCAATGTCGTGGAGGCAGCCATTTAGGAGGAGTAGTGCATCAATGGTTCCGAAGACGACAAAACTTAATTCAGCAAAACACAGCCCTCTTTCTAGCAGAATTGGGAAAAGTTAAAATGCCGGATTTCTGCTACACTCGCTAAGTAGGTTGTTTCGCTGTTTTTTGTCGTCTCCGGAACCTTTGATGCACTACTCCTCCTAAACAACTGTCTCCACGACAGTGAACACTAAGACCAAAGTTATTCGCAGAGCCAAATTGAACAAAGTGAACCTGCCATATTTCCGATACCAACTGTGGTGGCTCTTGCACCGCGAGATTGTCTAAAACGGGATGTAGCGGAATCATCCCCCATTATAATTTCATCTTATACCAATTAGACAGGTAAATCACTTAATCTAGCCAATTATTTTATATACCGGTACCAGGTACCTTGTTCATACCATTTATATGCCCTTAATTACGGTATATGATCATGATTGATATAGTGGTGGTGACAGTTTTTTTATTTGTTTTGTACTTTTTTCCCCTACTCTGCATCTAGTCAATATATTAACTACAAGCAAAACTCCCATCGCAGTATTATCATTTGGCCGAGTCACCCCAACAGTCTCGGCCTACACTCACACCCCGCCAATCTATTATCATTTGGCCGAGTCACCCCAACAGTCTCGGCCTACACTCACACCCCGCCAATCTATTATCATTTGGCCGAGTCACCCCAACAGTCTCGGCCTACACTCACACCCCGCCAATCTATTATCATTTGGCCGAGTCACCCCAACAGTCTCGGCCTACATTCACACCCCGCCAATCTATTAGCTACACAAAGATACCATCATATTACATTTTGTGCTCTCTCCACTACTCGCAATTAGTCAACCAACTAACTACAACCCAAACTACTCCCCTGACAGTCTTAAGGGAGCCCACCTCGCTTTTTTTTTCTCTTTCTCTCCCTCTCTCTTTGGCTTGTATCCATTCGGCCCCATTCAGCCTACTGTCTTAATTCGTTTACCCCCATCCAGGTGTCAATCGTTTCCTGGCGAGCGGTAGCTAGCCAGCATATATATTTTTTTTTTTTGACAGCAAGCTAAATTTGTAAATTTTTCGATAGAAAAATTTATCAGGCGAAGCCGGATTTCTCCATATAATGCTGGCTCGCTATCGCTCGCCAAGGAAGAAATCGACACCTGGGTGGGGATAAACGTCTTAAAACAGTTGGCTGAATGGGGCCGAATGGATACAAACCTGGGAAAGAGAGATAAGGAGATAAAGTTAAAAAAAAAGCCGGTAACCCCCCTTAAATAAAGTAACACCCGTTCGTAACATTAATCATCAATTACAAACCAATGCTCTTGAATAAACTAATGAAAGCATATGGTCCTCCCGGGATTCGAACTCGGAACACCACACCCAGAACATAAGCATCTAAGCATCTAAGGTCCTAAAATCATTTGTGAAATATGTGAATCACTCATAACAAGAAAACAAAGGATCCTAAACTGTGTAAGTGTAAAACTGTAGCTCACATGAAGTGCATCTCTAAGAAGACCAACAGTGAAGAACGGGAATTCCTATGCAACATATGTGCCTTGCATTCATTACCGAATATTAATGTGAATGAACCAATTAGTATTAACAACTCAGAATCCAGCCAGGACACATTCAAAATCAAAGATGAATACAGAGTGTTCACCAACAAAGGGCTCCATCTTATCCACATTAACGCCAGATCAATGTACCATAAATTATCAGAAATAAACTTGTTAGCTAATAAGGCCAAAGCTTCAATAATTGCAATCACAGAAACCTGTCTGGATTCAAGTATAAACGATGGTGAAATAAACATTCAAGGTTTCAATATGGTTAGGAATGATCGCAATAGGCATGGGGGAGGAGTATGTCTGTATGTAAAAAACAACCTCACACACACAACTAGGACCGATCTCCATGTAGAAAATCACGAAGCTCTGTGGATCGATCTACACCTGCCGAGGACAAGACCCATCACAATTGGGGTATGCTATAGGCCACCAGACGACACACAATTCTTGACCAAATTTGAACGAACTTTGTCATCGCTAGACCCTCGGAATGAATCCATCATACTAGGGGATTTTAACCTGTGTTACAAACAACGAAATAATAGGCTTGTACGAGAATATAGGCATATACTGGCAATGCACAATCACAAACAACTCATCACAACCCCCACACGTATCTCTGAGAACACTGCCACAATAATAGACCACATAAACTGTAACAGAGAGGACAAAATATCCCAATCAGGGGTTATACAGACTGGGATAAGTGATCACTTCGTCACATATTGCACACGAAAAACCACAAAAATTACCCTAGAGAATCACAAGGTTATCAAAACAAGGTCACTCAGAAACTACAATAAAGAAATATTTCTGGACATTTTATGGAATACAGACTGGTCTCCAGTGTTTGGAAGTACAAACGTTAATGACGCATGGGTTGGCTTCAGAACCATCATCACAAACATTCTAGACGAAATAGCTCCTCTGAAAGACATACGAATTAAAGCAAGGTCAGACCCATGGATCACCAATGACATACTACACCATCTGGAACACAGAGACAATCTGTTAAAAAGGCTAGCGAAACATAGACAGGATCAAGGTCTGAAACATGAGTTCAACAGGGCCAGGAATAAACTAAGTAGGAAAATAAAATCAGCGAAAACTAATTATTTTCACAATAAGGCAGAGGAATATCAGAATAACCCAAAGAAACTATGGAGGCACCTAAAAACAACAGGCTACAGCAACAAGACAAGGGATTCGTCTAACACTAATATTGTTCTCACCATTAATGATCAGGTTTGCCACGATAAACGACAAATTTCAACCTACTTCAACTCCTTCTTCACCTCCATAGCAAACACATTTTTTTTTTTTCTCTATATTCCAACTTACTTCCTCTCGGGCATAGGCTGAGAGCCTTAACATTCACCGCTTTACAATGAACAGTGAAGCCCGTGAGGTCTTGTTCCAGTCTAGGGAGTGAGACATGTGAAGCACGTAGAGTACAACGAGCACCTGCCATCTTGCCTTCACATGAGGCACGGTGCTCACTCATGGCCCGAAACGACCCCATCTCTGAAGCCACCTCGTTCCCGTGTTTCACTGTCTCACCCCCTACACTCGGACTCTCACACTTACACACACACAACGCCACCTGTTGAGCAGATAACTCACCAGGCATTGCACCCCTATAGCATATTTTGAATATGGGAATATTCATACAGTGCTATTTAATCAGGGAACAATGAGGGTATTTTATTGACGTTTCGGTGGGCTTGTGGTAATGCACTGATACCAGGTACAGCACAAATTCCATCCCAATAATATCTTCCCATTGATACATCGGGATTTGAACCCGGGACCTTTGGATTACCAGGCCAGTGGCAAGACCACTCCACCACACTTGCACAGAACCTACCTCAACCTCTCAATAAATACACGACAACAACGGCCACCTTTCGAAAAATGGCCAGGATTTATGACTTAGAGTGTACATCCAGCCAAGCACAAGGACTGGGGTTCTCGAAAAAGGGCTCCACGCTATTTTTGACTTACAGTGTGCTGGCTTAATAATCCAGAAGGGTTGATAGCCACTGATGTCCTATTTTAACTAAGCCTCTGAAGTCCTATTTTAAATAACTAACCAGCCACTGTTACCTGTACATAGGGTGGTAAATGTAGCAATTTGGACCCTCTTGTTGGTAGACGGATGGGCAGCACCACCTTGAGCCGTTTGCACCAACACCCTGACGGAGTACTTCCGGGCTGGCAGTAGGTCGGGCACGGCCACTGCGGAACGGTAACACAATACACAATTTAACACTATTTGATCAAACGGGGATCTTTTTCCACCTCCCCTGTTTTATCGAAAGAGCTCATATTCATCCTTACCTTTATTGACATGGGATGTTATTCTCCAATACATTTAAGGCTGACCGTTCTCCCACAAGTTTATAGAAAACTATCCGAAGTACCTGACGTACCATGAGTGGCAGCCAAGTCTCATCTCTATAGTCCCAAGGATTTGGAGGCTAGAGGATCACAAACACACAAACTTGCACAACAATATACTGTATGTATATATTATATATAGTATATATATATATATATATATATATATATATATATATATATATATATATATATATATATATATATATATATATACAGTACATATATATTGTAGTCAAATTTTGTGTGTTTGTGATCCTCTAGCCTCCAAACCCTTGGGACTATAGAGATGAGACTTGGCTGCCACTCATGGTACCGGGTACGTCAGGTACTTCCGATAGTTTTCTATAAACTTATATATACATATATACTGTATACAGTATATGATGTGTGTGTATGTGTCTAAAATGTAGGTTAGAGTCAAAATGTCTGGACACATGGTGATTCAAGGAGTTCAAGTCGTAAGATGAGGGAAAGACAGATTGAGGGAAAGAGTACCAGAGTTTACTTGCTGAGTGGTAGAAAGGTTGGGAAAATCGGTTCACTCTGCATAATACTGTATAGATATATATACAATTTTTGTTCATGTATCCGGTATATGAAGGAAGCAGAAAGGCAGATAGCCTGTAACAAGTGTCTCCCCCAAAGCCAAAAGAGTGACAGAGCCAAATTCAAAGGACGTTGGGGTCAAAATGCCTAGACACTCGAAGCTTAAATCAGTTTTAGTCATATGAAGGAAAGATTGATTGAGGGAGAGAGTTCCAGAGTTCACTTGATGAGTAGAAGAAAGATTTGTTTTCAATTCTTGGGTTGGAGAGCTGGACTGAATAGGAGTGGGACTGTGTTGAAAGGCGGGTGCCTCACACTTGCTGCAAGTGAGGGGGTATGCACTTAGAGAGCTCTGAAGAACACTGTTTGTTGTAATAGTGACAGAAGAGTGAGAGAAATGCAACATTTTAGCATGTAGAAAAAGATTATAGAGAACCGGGGAACTAATAAAAGGAAGTGAGTTGATGAGATGAAATGCTTTTGACTCTACTCTTTCGAGAAGTGCGGTATGGTTGGAGTCTCCCCACACATGCGAACAATACTAAAATCGGGCGCACTGTGACCTGATACAGTGTAAGAAGTTGTGCGGGGGTGAAGAACCCACGGATACGATTAAACACACCTAACTTTTGGGAAGATGTTTTAGCTAAAGTGGTAATATGATCTTTCCAAGAAAGGTCGGATGAAAAAGAAACACCTAGAATGTTGAAAGAAGATTAAGGGTTGATTTGTGTATTGTTGAAGAATAATTGGTTCATTACTCCCCCGCACCTTGTTGACTGGTGGAGACATAGGAGGTGTCGGAGCTCCACACTTCCTTCCACTCCGCAGCACCTTCCCCCCGCACCTCCACGACATAACTGGTGACAGGGTAGGCGTTGAACCCATCGTCGAATTTAGGGTCCCAGGCCGAGAACGTCAGGCGGGCCGAGTTACCCGTGATGTCCGAGATGGTGGGGGATTCGCGGAGTCGGGGCAGGTCCAGGGGCTTGTTATCTGAAGGAGGGGGTGATAGAGAGGTATGAAGGAGGAAATGACAGAGATTGAAGGAGGGTATGACAGAGATATGAAGGAGGGGGTGCTATTCCTCCCTCTCCACCCTCCTCTCTCTTACTTATGCCTAATATCCTTATCTCTTCTAAAGATGTACTTTCTACCCTCTCTGGGCTTAATACTAATAAGGCGTACGGTCCGGACGGTGTTCCTCCTGTTGTTCTCTAAAACTGTGCTTCCGTGCTGACTCCCTGCCTAGGCAAACTCTTTCGTCTCTGTCTATCCTCTAACGTCTTCCCTTCATTCTGGAAGTTTGCTCACATTCAACCTGTCCCAAAGAAGGGTGACCGCTCTCAACCCTCCAACTATCGTCCAATTGCTCTCATCTCTTGTCTTTCTAAAGTTTTTGAAACTATTCTTGCTTCCAAATTTCTTAAGCATTTCTCTTCTCATAATCTGCTCTCAGATTGCCAGTATGGCTTCCTTAAGGGTCGCTCTACTGGTGATCTTCTTTCATATCTTACTAACTCTTGGTCATCCTCCTTTCGGGACTTCGGTGAGACTTTTTCTATTGCACTAGACATATCAAAAGCCTTCGATAGAGTCTGGCACAAATCTTTAATTTCTAAACTACCCTCCTTCGGTTTCTATCCCTCCATCTGTGCCTTTGTCTCTAATTTCCTTTCCGGCCGTTCCATAGCCGCGGTTGTGGACGGCCATTGTTCACTTCCTCACCCTATAAACTCCGGTGTTCCTCAGGGCTCTGTCCTATCTCCTATTCTTTTTCTAATTTTTATAAATGATCTCAACTGTACCTCAATTCCCATCCATTCATACGCAGACGACTCAACCTTACACTACTCCATTAGTTTTTCAGAACGCCCCAGCCAGCAATCCCTCAACGACAAACTTAATGAAGCCATAGAACTCTTAAATTATGATCTAAATACTATCTCCAATTGGGGCAGAGAAAACCTTGTTACCTTTAATGCTTCCAAAACCCAATTTCTCCATCTATCTACCCGTAAGGAACTGCCAGCAGACTATCCCTTATTCTTCAACAATACAAAAATCAATCCTTCATCTTCTCTCAATATTCTTGGTGTCTCCTTTTCTTCTGCTCTCAATTGGAAGGACCATATTACCAGTGTTGCTAAGGCAGCCTCCCAGAAGCTGGGTGTGCTCTTTTCCCCTGCACAGCTTCTTGCTCTGTACAGGGGCATAGTGCGTCCTTGTATTGAGTATTGTTCACATGTGTGGGGAGGTTCCTCTCACACCGCTCTCCTAGACAAAGTTGAAAGGAAGGCCTTTCGTATCATTAACTCCCGTCCACTCACCAACTCTCTGCAATCTCTCTCTCTCCGCCGCAATGTTGCATCTCTCTTGCTATTCTATCGCTACTATAATAATCAGTGTTCCTCAGAGCTTTCCCAGTGTATACCACCTCCTTTACGAAGGGCACGTGGTACCCGTCTTGCAACTCAATCCCACCCCTACTCTGTGCAACTCTCCAACCCAAGAGTGAAACGTTACTCTCAAACTTTCTTCTACTCAACAGCTGAGCTCTGGAACTCTCTCCCAGAATCAGTCTTTCCCTCTTCCTATGACTTAAATTGCTTCAAAGTCAGTGTGTCCAGGCATTTTGGCTCGAACGTCCCTTGATTTTGCCCCTGTCACTCTTTCAACTATGGGGGAGGCACTCGCTATAGGCAGTTCTGCCTTTTGCCTCCCTCAATCACATAGAAAAAAAAAAAAAAAGAGGTATGAAGGAGGGAATGACATAGGTATGAAGGGTAGAATGACAGAAGCATATGAAAGAGGGATAATAACCTATTGGCTGTGGGAGACGTTCCGGAACACCAGGGCAATTTACAGCAATCCACAGGCTTTTAAAGACTCTTAAAGCCTGTAAAATCGAGTGCAAGGGAGCGGGAGCACGACAGGCCACACGTCCTTCTCTCAGCCAGGCAGCTGAGGCACTGAGGGCTCTGAGTCAGAGTCTTGCGAGATATACAGTGCTGCTAAAGGCAAATGTAGCGAGAAATTAGCAAGAATTGCTAATTTTAGCCAATGTCTATGGTAGCGCTGCGGGTGAACCCCACGAGCTACGAAGCTCGTTCTATCGTCATTTGTAAGCTATTTTCGTCTAGTTTTTGGCTGAATACATTTAATTACATTCAGACATTTGCCTAATCAATCAGGAATGCCTGAATGAGCCCTAATATGGCGGAAATATGCCCGCAGCGTAAGTGTTAAGGAGAGTATGATTGAATCATAGACTCCTTTAAAGATGATTGAATACCTGGTATATGAAGAAGATAATGATAGAGAGTTTTGAAGGAGGGTATGACAGGTATGGAGGAGGGTATGACAGAGGTATGGAGGAGGGTATGACAGAGATATAAAGGAGGGAATGGCAGAGGTATGAAGGAGGGAATGACAGAGGTATGAAGGAGGGAATGACAGAGGTATGAAGGAGGGAATGACAGAGGTAAGAAGGAGGGAATGACAGAGGTATGGAGGAAGGTATGCCAAAGGTATGAAGGAGGGAATGACATAGGTATGAAGGAAGGTATGACAGAGATGTGAAGGAAGGTATGACAGAGGAACGAAGGACGATGTGATAGAGGTATGGAGGAGGGTATGACAATGATATGAAGGAGGATATGACAGAGGTATGAAGGAGTGTATGACAATGATATGAAGGAGGATATGACAGAGGTATGAAGTAGGATATGACAGAGGTATGAACGAGGGAATGACAGGTATGAAGGAGGGTATGAAGGAGGGTATGACAATGATATGAAGGAGAATATGACAGGTATGAAGGAGGGAATTATAGGTATGGAGAAGGGTATGACAGAAAGGTATATACCGGTATACTGTATATACAGTATATACAGTATAACATTTATATTTATTAATTTATAATTTCGCTTTTACCTGGCGAATTTGCAGTTTCTCGCTTTGAGGAGAATTCTACTCCAACCTGATTGGTTGATGATACTGTGTTCGATTTATTTTTATTTGATTTCTATGTGAGTGAGGGAGGCAAAAGGCAGAACTGCCTGTAGCGAGTGCCTCCCCCATAGTTGAATGAGTGACAGGGCCAAAATCAAGGGACATTCGAGCCAAAATGCCTGGACACGAGAAGATGGAAGTAATTTAAGTCATAGGAAGAGGGAAAGACTGATTCTGGTAGAGAGTTCCAGAGCTCAGCTGTTGAATAGAAGAAAGACTGAGTAACGTTTCACTCTTGGGTTGGAGAATTGCACAGAGTATGGGTGGGATTGTGTTGCAATACGCGTACCACGTGCCCTATGTAGAGGTGGTATAACACTATACTAGGAGAGCTCTGAGGAACACTGATTATTATAGTAGCGATAGAATATAGCGAGAGACCTGCAACATTGCGGCGAAGAGAGAGAGATTGCAGAGAGTTGGTGAGTGGACAGGAATTAATGATACGAAAGGCCTTCCTTTCTACTTTGTCTAGGAGTGCGGTGTGAGATGATCATCCCCACACATGTGAACAATACTCAATACAAGGACGCATTGTGCCCCTGTACAGAGCAAGAAGCTGTGCAGGGGTAAAGAACCCCTTGAGGCGGTTGAGCACACCCAGATTCTGGGAGGCTGCTTTAGCAAGACTGGTAATATGGTCCTTCCAAATGAGAGCAGAAGAAAAATGAGACACCAAGAATATTGAGAGAAGATGAGGGATTTAATTTTGTATTGTTGAAGTATAAGAGATAGTCCACTGGGAGTTCCGGACGGGTAGTAAGATGGAAACATTCGGTTATGGAAGCATTAAAGGCAACAAGTTTTTTCTGCCCCAATTGGAAATAATAGTTAGATATGAAGATAAGTGTTGCATGGCTTCATTACGTTTGTGTTTGATGGAATGGCATATGTTAGTTGCAAAAACAAACAAAGAAATGCACTAAACGATACCACCATTTGTATAGCGATAATTGGAACATCTAGCACACAAACAAATGCTAGGTTAAAACAAAATATATTATAGTTCCCGGTATATATATTGGATTATGTTTGCAGCAGTTCAGTAGACTAAATATTAATAAGAGTGACTGACCCACACAGGCGACACCATCCACACAACCCTGAACACACTGTCCACTGCCGGGGTTACATTTCTGTTCCACACAGTAGTCACACCGTAGAGAACACCCAGCACCGTACTGGCCTTCTTCACAGCCTAGGGAACAAACACAGTACGTATTAACACAATAGCCACACCGTAGAGAACACCCATCACCGTACTGGCTGCGTTCACGGTCTGAGGAACAAACACAGTACATATTAACACAGTAGTCACACCGTAGAGAACACCCATCACCGTACTGGCTGCGTTCACAGTCTGAGGAACAAACACAGTACATATTAACACAATAGCCACACCGTAGAGAACACCCATCACCGTACTGGCCGCGTTCACGGTCTGAGGAACAAACACAGTACATATTAACACAGTAGCCACACCGTAGAGAACACCCATCACCGTACTGGCCGCGTTCACAGTCTGAGGAACAAACACAGTACATATTAACACAGTAGTCACACCGTAGAGAACACCCATCACCGTACTGGCCGCGTTCACAGTCTGAGGAACAAACACAGTACATATTAACACAGTAGTCACACCGTAGAGAACACCCATCACCGTACTGGCCGCGTTCACAGTCTGAGGAACAAACACAGTACATATTAACACAGTAGCCACACCGTAGAGAACACCCATCACCGTACTGGCCGCGTTCACAGTCTGAGGAACAAACACAGTACGTATTAACACAATAGCCACACCGTAGAGAACACCCATCACCGTACTGGCCGCGTTCACGGTCTGAGGAACAAACTCAGTACATATTAACACAGTAGTCACACCGTAGAGAACACCCATCACCGTATACTGGCCGCGTTCACGGTCTGAGGAACAAACTCAGTACATATTAACACAGTAGTCACACCGTAGAGAACACCCATCACCGTACTGGCCTTGTTCACAGTCTAGGGAACAAACACAGTACATATTAAGGGAGCCCACCTCGTCTTTTTTTTTCTTTCTCTCCCTCTCTCTTTGGCTTGTATCCATTCGGCCCCATTCAGCCTACTGTTTTAAGACATTTACCCCCATCCAGCTGTCAATATTTTCCTGGCGAGCGGTAGCGAGCCAGCATAGGCTATATATATTTTTGTTTTGACAGCAAGCTATATATGTAAGTTTTTCGATAGAAAAATTTCTATGGCGAGGCCGGATTTCTCCATACAATGCTGGCTCGCTATCGCTCGCCAGGAAGAAATTGACACCTGGATGGAGATACCGGTAAACGTCTTAAAACAGTTGGCTGAATGGGGCCGAATGGATACAAGCCAGGAAAAGAGAGAAAAGGAGAGAAAGATAAAAAAAGCTTGTGACCCCCCTTAACACAGTAGTCACACCGTAGAGAACACCCAGCACCGTACTGGCAGCGTTCACAATCTATCACCAGGCAACACAGTACAGCCATCTTATTTACCATCTTAATTACTAGCCTAGTCGCTGTCTTGGATAGATGTAGTTTATTATCTTTGGTTGTATAATTAGTTGATGGTAGAGTTGGAGTAGACTTATCACTGCCACTACCCACTACCTTAAATATTTTACAGTTAATTAAAAATAGATAATATTCCTAATTATAACTTGTAGTACAGTAGTTACACCGTAGAGAGCACTTGTCACCGTACTGTACTTGTTCATAGCCTGTTACCAGGGAACACCGTACACAATTGATACCATGACGAAATTTTCAATATTCAAATGAGTGACAGAGAGAGAGAGCGAGAGACGGAGGGACATAGAGGCAGAGATAGAAACAGAGAGAGAGACAGAGAGATATATCTGGCTTATACAAACACACTCACACCTACCTTGATCACAGTGAGGTCCTTCGAAGCCCGCAGCACAGGAACAACCATAGGGCTCGGGCAAGCAGAAGGTGAGGCCCTTACACTTGGATGACTCGGAGAAGGGAAGAAGGAAGCCCAGATATATTCGGCCGCACCTCAACTGGCACTCGTAGCCAAAGGATCCCCAAGAGCATGCTAAATGAAAACCAAATAATTACAGGCTAACTCAGGTGACACTGCGTAGACTTTAACCCTTGCACTGCGGGTATATTTGGGCTATCTAGGGCATATTCAGGCACTCCTGAGAGTCCTGAATGATTAATAAAGTGTCTGCATGAAATGAAATGTATTCTGACAAAAACTAGAATAAAATAGCTTCAAAATGACACCAGAACGAGCTTCGTAGCTCGCGGGGATCACCCGCAACGCTACCATAGACATTGGGGAAAACTCGCTGTTTATTAGCAATGTAGCGTTTTTTTGCCTTTGGCAGCACTGCTGAGACCCGGGTCTGGGACCTCAGTGCACGGACGGACGTGCTGACGGTCAGAGGTAGGCCCCTCACGGTCCTGCCCACTGACACTCTATTTCTACGGCTTTTACAGGCTTTTAAAGCCTGTAAATTTCTGTAACTTGCAAAAATGTAGTACTACGTTTCCCGCAGCCAATGGGTCAAGATGTTGCACCCCATTTGTTTGTCAGTAATACTATTCATGTGTAGGCTACCATTTTTTTGACAATTAACCCGGGAACGGCGAGAACACTCTTAAGAGGTAAGGCCTAAGAAAAAAACATTTTAAAAGGCCCCAGTAGCACTTAAAACAAGTGAAATGGTGATTAAGTGAGATAATTTCCCCTGCATACCTTCTATCACTCCTCCGCATGTATCAAAATCCCCTTCTTCCCCCTTTCCCCCCCCCCCTTCAATTATCACCTATTTTCTCTCTTATTCCCTTATTCATTGGTATATTATCGTGTCAACATCTCCAAGCCGGTTCTATTGTGTGTCATGTGACTAGTGAGTGTGTTGGGTAAGGGAGAGTGTGGGTGACTGAGTGAGTCAGGTTTCAGGCCTCGCGAGATGAGGGTCTGCCTCGCTGTTCTCCTCATTCATGAATGGACCGGTCGGCAATCATTCACGATTTTGACCATCCAAACACTAGTCCCACTTGTTTTATAGTTGTTACATGTTACTATCTTCATATTAAACGTAAAATAGGCGCATATGAATAAGTAATAACAATATTTATCATAAAATGACAATTTTAGGTGGGAATGGGGCCTAATATCGTCACCTGACGGTAGGGTGTCCATTACACACAGCTCGCCTTTAAGGGGTTAAGTACTCATATTTACGGTGTCGGTCCGTTGAAACCGGGCAGACAGACGGAGGACCCCGTGGCAGCTGGGTCCATATAGACAAGCTATACGGTACTCTGCTCCAAGTAGGTAGGCCAGTAATCGTGAACACTAACCTGTCACTCAAAAAGGGCTGGAGCAAATGGGCTGTAAATTTTCACACCTATTCCCTGGCTGACCTTTCCCAAATGATAGAAATATTAGCTGGATTAGCCTACTCTTGTTTGTTTGTGAGTTATAGAGGTAAACGTTATAGCGTTTGGTCCTACTGATTTGGAAAAGGGTATAGGCATTTAGGCTGTAAGGATCTGTAGTTACCCTACCATTTTGACAGGTGGTTCCACTGAAGCCGGGAGGACAGACACAGGACCCCGTGGCAGCGTGACACATCCCACCATTCTCACAGTCGGGGCACCAGCCCTCACATCTTATACCATACCGACCAGCTGGGCACTCTGGTGGGGGGGGGGGGGGGGGGTGTCAATAATAGTAACAATATTAATTAACAACATTAATAATAACAATAATAGTAATAGTAATAATAATAATTATAATTATAAACATTAGTGTTGTCAGCAACATTCTCCGGGGTTCAAAGCTGTGTTGCTTCACGGGATATTGTGTTGAATACAAGGGTGGTGTCACTCATACCAAAAGATTATTTGAGGGGGCCCGAATCCAAAGGGTCCTAAGTGCCCTCTTGATTTTTTTTTTTTTTTTTTTTCTATGTGAATGAGGGAGACAAAAGCATAACTGCCTGCAGCGAGGGCCTCCCCAGATTTCAAAGAGTGACAGGGCCGAAATCAAGGGACGTTCCAGCTAAACTGCCTGGACACACAGAGTTTGAAGCAATATAAGTCAGAGGAAGAGGGAAAGACTGATTCTGGGAGAGAGTTCCAGAGCTCAGCAGTTGATTAGAAGAAAGTCTGAGAATAGCGTTTCACTCTTGGGTTGGAGAGTTGCACAGATCTATTTGGTTATACATGTATAATGTACCAAAATGTTATGTGGGCAGATGTTTAAAAATGGCACTTAGGTCCCTTTGGATTCGCTTTCTATTTGTGTTTCACCTACCGTACTCAGAGAGTATTCCAGCTAGCTCTCATAAACATCTTCTCCTCCTATTTATTTCACTATACTAAACCAGCACACCACACTTCTTTCCAATACGCCAACAAAATTGTACCTTGAATTTGGCTCTCTAGCACTCTTACAACTTCGGGGGAGACACTTGTTACAGGCAGCTTTGCCTTTTGTCTGCTTTATGCACATAGACAAGTAATGAAGGTGAGGGCATGGGAATTTACCATCAGCTGGAAATAAACAGACTATAGTATTATTACTGTATTTGTAATTCACTGGTTCGTGAGAAACATAAATACTTCAGAACAACAAACATTATTACACATACAGTATATTAACACTTTGAGGATTTTGACGCGTTTTGACAGTTTATTGTGGCTAGCATTAGACAATTTTATATAGCTCAGGAAGGATATGTGGGAATTAAACGTGTAAAGACTGTGTCAATTCACCTTCAGACTTGTATATACCATTTCTAATCTAAATATAATCGTCTAATGATAGCCACAATAAACTGACAAAATGCGTTATGTTCCTCAAGTGGTTAAATAAATTATTTAGGGTACCCACGTTAGAGATCGTCAGCTCTTTTAAGTTTCTGGGCAGTGTGTTGAGTAAAGATGGGACTATGGATGAAGAAGTGCAGGAGAGGGTACAACAGGGGAAGAGGGTTGTAGGAACGCTGAAAGCAGTGTGACGCCTCCCGGCGCTGGCAGAATGGTTGCGTGGGGCATTGCAGCTCGCTAGCGCTCGCCAGGATGGGGGGATGGGCTACAGTTGTCCTAGAATGATCTGCTTTATGTTATTAGTGTCGTGTTGCCACAGACAGTCTAGAAATGGTCTTTGTTTTGGTCTGTGACCGCGCCTTATATTTTATATTCGCTATAATATAAATGTTGCTTGTGTGGGAGGCGAGCGAGAGCGGGTGAGGGAGTACACCTGGCAGCGGGGTGAGCTGTGGCCCGGCTCGCTTGGGCGCTGACGGCGTTGGCGGCCGGGTGGTCAACTAGTCCCTGCCCATCGCGGCCGTGTGTTCTTTAACTTCTTTACCAGCTCAGAGCTGGCCTGACACGCGTATCGTCTACATCCTTTGCAATTCTGTCCCCCATACTCGCCACTTTGCATACTATTTCTCTCTCTCGACTTCTCCTTTCTCATTCTCTAATCTTTATTAAACTCAACATCCCTTCTGGTTTCAGCATAGACATTCACCGTCGGCCAGTCGTATTGTACGCGAAGCTCTCAGATATTTCTATGTATTAGGCTTTAATGAGGTTTGGAGAGACGGACTTTTTCGTGTGTGTCCTCTCTCGGGAAGGTTGTAGACCGGTATATGTCTCCCTGGCAAGGTGTTGAGTGATTCTGCTGGGTTATTTAAAGCTAGACTAGGGGTAAGGTTACTGTGTCATTGTCTCCGATGTGTGCAGTGTTAGCTAAGCCCTGCACGACATCGACAGGTACTGTGGGAGCCTAAGTTGTCTTCGGGTGGGTTTACCTTGCGAGCACAGCGCTGTGGTGTGAGAGGGCCATAGCCTATCCCTCACAACATAGTGCTGCCTCTTTGTGTTGACTTCTGAGGGATCGCCAGGGTAGAACTAGGTACTAGAGACCTAGATTTATCAAGAGAGCATCCCCGTCATATAACGTAATCTTCATTATACCACCTTCGGACAACGTTAGGCTACGAGCCGCATGCTCGCCCATTGTTGCCCTGCCTTGATACCCCAGCTAGACTTTATTAACTAAGCAGACACTGGTTAGAGATAAGCTCCATTATTATATGTATGCCACATTATTATTCACTGCACTTTTGAGCCGAGGTTGTTGTTGAGTTACACAACCCTAGTAGGCTGTTGCGTTGTGTCACGAAGCATTTCTTTAGTTGTCGAGCATTACTACCTTTGCGCAGTCTTTATTATTCGCCTGCCTATTATTACTATATGTCCTAGCATTTATTGTGACCCGTATTCTGCATTATAATTGTTCAAGATTCTTTACGAACATCTTCCCAGCATCAGACTTATTTCAGAAGTTTCCAGTTGATGTTGCAGGACTAGCATTGCACTTTCTTTAATACAGGAGTGCCAGTTATTTGAGTATCTACCGTAACGTTAATTAATCACGTTAACTATCTTTTCTTTGTGTAACCTAATCGAGTAATCTTTTACTGTTTGAGAATAGGCTGTTTCATCGAGCGTCAGCCTAGTGTGTGTGCACCAGTTACCGAGTCATAGGATACCTCGTTGTCCAGGCACGACTCAGGGCGGTAATGGTGTTTTGTTTTCCAGTGTTTAAGGCAGGGGTTGGATCTAGTGTTACCGTTGTTGCATTTTGTCATTATCTAGTCCAATGTTGAAGAGCCCTGTGTCTTTGAGAACCTGGATCGTAACAGCAGTAACAAGAAATAGGGTGGTCAGTATGGAAGTGAAGAAGTCCTTGCATGACAGTGTGGTAATCCCGACACTGACTTACGGAAGCGAAGCATGGACGTTTGAAAAGAGACTCAGACCAAGATTGAGAGGGGTGGAAATGAGTTACATGGAGGGATAGACAGACGAATGAGGAAGTAAGAAGGAGGTGTGGTGTAGAGGTAGATGTGCTGGAAAGTGTGAAAAGGAACACCTTGATATGCTTCGGCCATATGGAACGTATGGGAAGCAAGAGAATGACTAAGAAGGTGTACGAGAGCGAGGTGGAAGGACAGAGAGGGAGAGGTAGACCGAAAGAGAGGTGCGAGGATGGAGTGAGGAAGTAAATGGATGAAGGCGATGCTGGTTGGGAGGAAGGGCGTCGACTGACTGGGGACATGGGGGCGGTTCGTTCGTGGCCACCCCTTCGGGGATTACGGCGTTGGGCAATAGATAGATAGATAGACTTACGTTGAACCGAGAGATGAAAGTACACGCCAAAATGTTCCATCTTTGTTTTAGCTTCTTTAAAGGTGGAGTTGCCCAAGTTGCCGAGGATATATATTCCATCATCCTCCATAGCCATGGGGTCAAAGGTGAGAGGGAGGTCATCTGCGTAATTGGTGTATTGGTAGGGCCAAGGGTCAGGCAGTCTCCGGAGAAACACCTGACTGGGACGATTGGGAACGTGCCCGGTCCTTGTGATGGGCACCGTCAGATGGTCACCTACGCTGGTTCTTATGGTGGTGGCTGCTGATCCGTAGGTCTCTGTTGGGAGAGAAGGAGACTAGGTTAAACAGTATATATATAATTATATTTCATTGGTGACAAATACAAAAGGATTCGAAGATATGCAGGCAGGAGTTCTGTTTACTAGACTACAACAGAGATTAAAAGGAGAGTTGCGGTACCATACTTGTAGCTGTTTCTCCTCAACCTCAATTCGTGTTGGTGACATGTAGTAGTTATTCGAAATTCAACCCCTAGACAGGACAAGATGTTTATTTGGTAACAATTATAATAGCTAGGGCCAAGATTAACATTGTGTAATATATATATATATATATATATATATATATATATATATATACTGTATATTGTTGTAGTAGGCATTATGTATCTAACGTAATGCTTATATCTATAACCCGTCTGCTCTGGGAGCGACGATGGCATATCAGCACCCCACTTGTGTTATGATACTAAAAATGTCTAGAGAAATACACTTAAATTCTCTCTAGGTACGTAATGCAGTACATATCCAAGACCACTATGATGAAAAAAAGAAGGAAGAGTAGAAGAAAATTTAGCCTACTAGGATCACATAGTATCCCAGGCCTGGGCTGGTGAGTGTGCCATGTCCACCATCATTGTCTTGTCATCAGTTTTAGGGCAACCTCCTTGAAGAGAACTATCTTTTGTTGTGGCCCTTGTGTTAGTTCCTCCCACGCCTATCGCTTCGTTCCTGCGTGTATATACGTGAGTTACCACCTGTAGGGTTACAATATTGTGAGAAAGATGACCCATGTTGTGGATCCACGCTAGGTGGGCCCAGAAAATGTACTGAGAGGTCACGTTAGCCACTAATTCACTATAAAGTAGTCATTGTTTTGATTCACATTGTTTTGTCCTCACGTTTATCCTTGTACCTCCATTTTAATTTCATAATTTGCTCCTCTGAATCGGTTAGCCTATTGATTTTTTACCTTACCGGTACCGAATTAATACCTTGAGACGTCTGGGTTCAATTAAATCATAAGTGTTTTTCTCTTGTTACCATCGTCTTTGTACCTATTTCCAGACGGATTCAGGTAGCCTATCCAAATTAGCCTAACCGAATTATTTTAGCGAGACGTTTTAGTTCAATTTAATCTCAAGTGTTGTTATCTTGTTCAATTGTTTCTACCTGTATGTGCCTGATTTTCTATGAATAAAGCCGAATTTTATTAGAGTCGTTGATATGAAACCAAACACCTAGAAAAGAACTCGGTTTAACTCAAACTATAATTCAAACCTATTTTGTTTGTTGTAGACAAAGGACGTCCATGCCTACTGTCAAGCCTTCGGTGTTAGCTCAAAGACAGCCACCAGGTTACTCGTGTGTTTTATTGGTAGGGAGAATCAAAGCGGCCATAACAATTTACCCTTTAACTCTTTTTCTTCCTTTTATTTTGTCTATCACTAAACGATATTATTATCTTTAGGAGGAGTCAATAGGAGTCTATGGGTTATTTGAGACGTGTTTACCCCTTTGATTCCTGGAGATGAGATCCTGCCAAAGCCAATTTAAATAGTGTGGTGCTAACTGGAGTATAATCCAAATGACACCATATCGTGTTGAAGTGGTTAAAGGAATATTGGAAGTGACAAACCCATTCAATATAAAGAACGAATAACATCTCAAATATTCACAGGTAAATCACACTCAACATGCCCAGTTTGCCATTAACTTTTTGTATAGCTCAGAGTATTTACAGTTTACTTACGATCAGAGTGTCAAACCGGGGCAGTTTTGTTTTAAGACTTGAATGTATATGATAAGGAATACAAGGAAATCAACATGGAATAGCATTGCTTTGGCCATTTTATCACTTCCAAAGACATAATTTTGTCTATAAACCACAATTTTACCTTTACATACACAATAATATAGACTAAAAGGAAAAGACTGTGCTTCCATTTGACATCCTACTTCCGATTGTGCTTCCGTTTGACACCCTACTTAACCCATAAACGGCGACCATCCTCATTAGAGGTTTTTGTGGAGCATAACAAAAACTTTAAAACACCCCAGTAGCACTCAAAACAAAGCAATTTGTGATTAGGTGAGATAATTCCCCTCCATTACTTGCTACCACTCCTACAAATGTGTCCCCCCCCTTCCCCTCCCCCCTCCTCAATTATCAGCTATTTTTCCTCTTATTCCCCCTTTTATCAGGTAATTTTCCGCGCGAATTTCCCTTACACAGTCTTTTTAACACGGGGGAGGCTGCTAAAGATCATTGCATCACAGAGACTTCTACTCAGAGCCCTCAGTGTCACTCTACAGCTCGGAGAGGGAGGTTATTCGCCGCCCCGGCTCTTGCCTCATGATACGACCGGGCTGCAATAATACGTCTTTTTCACCCCCCAATTGCTATTCCCAATTACTTTATTGCTCTTAAATTTTCATATGTTCATATTATAAGCAAAATAGATGCATATGGATAAGTAATAATGATATATATGGTAAATATGACTATCTTCATCAGAATAGAACCAAATACCTTCGCATGGCACAACCCTTTGAACTACCATAGCTTCGCACTTTACGAGTTAAGAGTGTGCTTCCGTTTGACACCCTACTTTCGATTGTGCTCCCGTTTGACATCCTATTTAACCTCTGAAGTGCGCATGGGGGTAATTAGACACCTCTCCCTGTGCGCATGTATTTGAGGTGTTTCCGTCACTAAAATATTCATTGTACCATTAATAGCATTAATACTTATCCATATGCGCCTATTATGGGTTGATTATAAAGGTATTATAAATACCTTAAGGTATAAATACCTGAAACAACAATAAAACGAGTGAAAACAGCGTTTGGATGGTCAAAATCGGAGATATAGCCCGCGAGTTGTATAATGTATGGGTGAGGCAAGCTGCTTTCCCGCCAATTTCCCCCAAGGCCACTAACACACAGTCGATCGATACTCTCTCTCTCTCTCTTGCACTCGCTTGCCATCAGTGATGACAACACCCTGCTTGCAACTCGCTAATGTTAGCACGAAAATATACCTCAGAATAAGGGAATAACAGGGAAAATAGGTGATAACTGAAGGAGAGGAGGAAAGTGGGGAAGGAGGGGAGGTAGAGGACTGAGATTTTGCATGGCCCAGGGGCCAAAAAAAAACAAAAATAACAAAAAATAAAAAAAAATCAATAAAAATTTCGATATCAAAAGTTGATTTTTGTTTTCACTCACTCTTAAGAGTCTCCCCGCAGTCCGCCGGGGGAACTCTTAAGAGTCTCCCCGCAGTTCCCGGGTTAAGAGTGTGCTTCCGTGTGACACCCTACTAAGATTGTGCTTCCGTTTGACACCCGACTTAAGAGCGTGTTTCCGTTTGACACTCGACTTAAAATTGTGCTTCCGTTTGACACCCTACTTAAGATTGTGCTTCCCTTTGACACCCTACTTAAGATTGTGCCTCCGTTTGACACCCTACTCAAAATTGTGCTTCCGTTTGACACCCTACTCAAAATTGTGCTTCCGTTTGACACCCTACTTAACTCTTTAGGTGTTTTATACTCTTAAGGTGTTTTATGTAAATGCTCGTAGCATACGCAATAAATTTTCAGATCTAGAGGAAATCGTGTTTACAGAACATTATGATATAATCGGCATTACAGAATCTTGGTTAAATACGGAAGACAGAGACTTTTTAGCCGAATATACGCTTCCTGGTTATACAATGTTTGAGAAAAGTCGGATCAATAGAAATGGAGGAGGCGTTCTGTTTTTTATAAAGGAAAGTCTTAATCCTGTCTTAATGTCAAAACCTCAAATTGCGAATATAGACATATCTTACGTACTATTAAATAATAAACGAGGAACTAAAATAACACTAGCTTTATTATACAGACCCCAGCTCAATCAGTGCAAACTGACAGTGAAATTTATGAACAAATTGCAGAAATAACTAACATACAAGATACCGTAATTCTTGGCGATTTCAACTTACCCGTGACTAAATGGGGCGATATTCTTACTTCACACTCTGGACACGACCTCTATGCTAACTTGCAAGAGAGTTCACTTTTTCAATTTGTACAATCTCCGACCCGTGGTAATAATGTGCTTGACCTGGTACTCGCAACAAAAGAAGAATTAATAGAGAATTTGAATGTTGGTGATGAATTCAGTAACAGCGACCATCGTACGATAACTTTCACTTTAAAGTTTACTAGTAACAAATCAAATAGCAGCATTGAGAAAGTCCCTAATTCAAGAAAGCAAATTTTCATAAACTTAAATCAAAGCTTAAAGAAACTGACTGGAGCTTTCTGACTAACAATAACGACATAAATACATCTTGGGAGTGTTTCACAACCACTTACCTTAAGGCAGTGCAAGACTGCATACCATCGAAAATACGGCGTCCAGGCCATAATGATAAGCCCAAATGGTGGAATAAAGATATTTCAGACTGTCTGCTTGTTAAAAAATTTGCTAATGATAGATTAAAATCCTCACAAAATGACGAAGAACGGGTGAAATTTGTAGAGCTACGACGCAAAGCCAAAAAGTGAATTAACCCGTACAGCCCCAGCGACGCGCCTGACGCGTCGGCGATGTATGTAACGCACAGCCCCAGAGACGCGCCTGGCGCGTCACCCTAATTGCGCCGACCGTAACCTCAGGTGTAGCCACTCAAGAGGGCTCAGATTTGTATGGGAACTGTGTACGTATCCCACGCAACCGTGCCGATGGTTGAAAACTCTCAAAGTCCACGTGCGTGCGCGTGAGCGCGCAATAACCTGGTTTTTTGGGGTAATTGCCTTCAATTTTCTACTCTTGTAAAATACGTTTTCGGGGGCTCTGTAGGACCATTCTTTAAGCTTTTTGAGCGGTTTTTCGTGGTTTTTCCTTCATTCCTAACCCATTCGCTATTGTTTCTGGAATAAAACCATTTTTTGAAAACCGGCCGGGTTCTGGTGAACAAACATTACAAAACTAGCCGGGGCTGGACGGGTTAAGCAAAGTAAAAAGACCCTGGAGTTACATGTTGCGAATCAAAGTAAAACAAACCCGAAAGAATTCTATAGTTATATCAGAAAGAAAAAAGTAGTTACTTCAACTGTTGGACCGTTAGTCGATGAAAATGGAGAATACACCAAAGACGAAGTACAAATGAGTAATGCCCTCAATACCTTCTTTGCATCAGTTTTTACAACCGAAGACCTCAGTGATATCCCTACACCATCGCCGATTCAGATTGATAATTCAGATGTTCTAAGTAATATCACCGTTACAGAGAGAGAAGTATTGAATTGTTTAGATAAACTCAAGGTAAATAAAACGCCTGGACCTGATACAATCTCGCTTAGAGTTCTAAAGGAAGCTAAGGATGAGCTCTCCAAACCACTGACATTGCTATTCAATGAATCCTTGCAGTCTGGGACTATGCCTGATCAGTGGAAGCTAGCCAACATAACACCGATATTCAAAAAAGGCAGCAAATCCCTATCCAGTAACTATCGTCCAATTAGCTTAACCTCAATTGTATGTAAAATGCTAGAAACGGTCATAAGAGACAGACTCGTAAATCACTTAGAGGCAAATAACTTACTTAAAGATACTCAACACGGCTTTCGTAAAAAACGTTCCTGTTTAACAAACCTCTTAGACTTCTTCCACGTATAACCACTACGATGAGAGTAAAGCTGTAGATATTATATACCTTGATTTTCAAAAGGCCTTTGACAAAGTTCCCCACAAACGTTTACTGCTAAAACTAAAAGCGCATGGAATACAAGACGGTGTGTTGAAATGGATAGAAAATTGGCTCAGCGACAGAAGCAAAGAGTAGTCATAAACGGTAAGGCATCTAAATGGACCAATGTAAGTAGCGGGGTACCCCAGGGATCGGTACTAGGACCAATTCTCTTTCTAATTTACATCAACGACATAGATGAGGGTCTCACCTGTACAATCTCAAAATTTGCTGACGATACAAAAATTGCAAATAGCGTACTCTCAAAAGAACAAGTTGACGATATGCAACACAATCTAGATAAATTGTCATGTTGGGCCCAAATTTGGCAAATGAGTTTCAATGCGGATAAATGTAAAGTACTACATATCGGATACCTAAATGAGAAAGCAAACTATTCGATGAATGGCACTCAGCTTAAGAATGTAAACAGAGAAACCAATCTGGGAGTAACAATATCGAGTAACCTAAAACCGAGTCAGCAATGTTCAGAAGTTGTTAAGAAGGCAAACAAAATAATTGGCTTTATAGGCAGGTCATTTGAGCATAAATCCAAAGAAGTTATCCTAACCCTTTACAGTTCCTTAGTCCGCCCTCTTCTGGAATACTGCGTTCAATCCTGGTGCCCTTATTACCAAAAAGATATAAACAAGCTAGAACGAGTTCAACGTAGAGTTACCAAAATGATACCTAGCCTAAAGAACAAACCATACGAAGAGCGTCTTAGAGAATTAAATCTATTTCCTTTAACCCAGCGCAGATTAAGAGGTGACTTAATTCAAGTGTTCAAAATCATCAAAGGCATCGACAATATGAACTGTAGTAAGTACTTCACTATCGACCAATCTAATTACATGCAGGGAAACGGTTGAAAAATTATTGGTAAATCTTTTAACTCACACGAATCTAAGAATTTCTTCTTCAATCGAGTTGTCAACTTGTGGAATGGGCTTCCCCGAGACGTTATAGACTGCAGCACCGTTGATTCATTTAAACTCCGCTTAGACAAATATCTCGCATCAAACCCGCGACTGACTGCGTTTGTAAATGAATAACTTTATTTTATCCCCCCTCAGTTACTAACCTATCTGTCCCCTACTAACTTCCTAATCCTGTCACGGACATTAGTTCCAGGGCAGTAGTTCCCTTTCCAATGTTCCCTTACCCACTCTAAACCACTGTTTGGACACTTGATCCTCAGTGTTTTGGAGGACAAGCAGCCTAGAAGGGTCACTAGACCTGTTGTTGCTTGATTTCCTTTGTACTCCTTTGTACTTAAGAGTGTGCTTCCGTTTGACACCCGACTTAAGAGCGTGCTTCCGTTTGACACCCGACTTAAGACCGTGCTTCCGGTTGACACCCGACTTAAGATTGTGCTTCCGTTTGACATCCTACTTAAGATTGTGCTTCCGTTTGACACCCGACTTACAATTATGCTTCCGTTTGACACCCGAATTATGAGTGTAGTTCCGTTTGACACCCAACTTAAGATTGTGCTTCCGTTTGATTCCCTACTTAAGATTGTGCTTCCGTTTGACACCTTACTTAAGATTGTGCTTCCGTTTGACACCCTACTTAAGAGTGTGCTTCAGTTTGACACCCTACTTAAGATTGTGCTTCCATTTGACACCCGACTTACAATTGTGCTTCCGTTTGACAACTGACTTACGATTGTGCTTCCGTTTGGCAATTGACTTACGATTGTGTTTCCGTTTGACACCCAACTTATGATTGTGCTTCTGTTTGACACCCTACTTAAGATTGTGCTTCTGTTTGACACCCAACTTTTGATTGTGCTTCCGTTTGACATCCGACTTTTGATTCTGCATCAGTATGACACCCGACTTTTGATTGTGCTTCCGTTTGACAACTGACTTACGATTGTGCCTCTGCTTGACACCCAACTTACGATTGTGTTTCCCTTTGACACCCGACCTTCAACTGTGCTTCCGTTTTACACTCTATACTTATGATTGTGGTTCCGTTTGACACCCTATATTTACGATTGTGCTTCCGTTTGGCATCCTATACTTACGATCATATCTATTGATGACTGCCAGGACGTCTGTAGCTGGGGACACTCCGCGGCACCTGACCACTCTGGTATTAAGGTCCTTCTTGGTGCTCAGGGTGGCGATCACTTCCTTGGCTGTGGAGGGGTTCACTTGGTTATTCTTTAGTCACCCTCCATACAAAATCAATAGGGCTTCGATAACTTTGATGATCATTTGTTTGAGATTTAGAGAGAGAGAGACATTATCTGGACACTTCCATATCTTGAGACAAACATACTAGCCTATTCTTTAGTCACCCTCCATACAAAATCAATAGGGCTTCGATAACTTTGATGATCATTTGTTTGAGATCTTAGCGAGCGAAACATCATTTGGACACTTCTATGTGGTAGGACAAAGATACTATACCCTGCTCCAAATAGGTAGGCCACTAAACCTGAACTCTAACCTATGTAACTAAAAAAAGGCTGGAGCATATGGGATGTACATTTCCACACCTATTCCCTGGCTGACACTTTCCAAATGGTAGAAATATTAGTTCGATTACTCTAGTCGTTTGTGAGTTATATAGGTTAATGTTCAAGAGTTTTGGCCTACTTATTTGGAACTGGGTATAGCCTATTAACTATGATTACGCCAGAATTATAACCACTAACTTCTTATACCTAAAAAAGACGAGCAATTCAGTTGACAATTCTTGACAGTGACAGTTGACAGTGGCGGTCTTCTTTAAATTTAGTTAGAATATAATCATTAGTCGATTTTCTTCAGGTTAGGAAAGATTATAGGTTTGACTCCTGTAAGGAGATAAAGAAAACCTAATATTTAGTAGTGGCCCCGTAATCATTGACGAACATGCCTATTACATAAGGCACCCTCTTCAAACACTCATCCGCCGTAGTTTGAATCTACCGCGCAGAGCATTTACAATTTGAGGAGCCTTCATCATGAGCGCACGCGACCTCACTCATGGCTTCAGTCATTATGAATTGGGTTCTCACTACGAAAAAACTTCGTAAAAAATAAAAACAAAAAGAAAATAAGAATAACTATTCAATAAGCTTTCCATCATATCGTGGATGTACTTGTGTGGATCTTTGACCAGACGCTACTGCAGGCGTCATTCTTCCTTCACTGACATATCAAGTAAACCAAAATCCTTAATACATCAACGAATGGGAAGGGGATGGTCGGGAGGGCCCCAGTCGTCAATGATTATGGGGCCACTACTAAATATTAGGTTTTCTTTATCTCCTTACAGGAGTCAAACCTATAATTTATTAGTGGCCCGTCCATCATTGACGGACATGCCTGATTTCTAAGACTGGAGGGGGACATTCGTAATCATATCATAACTCTAGAAAAGCAGATAATCAAGCAACCACATAGTATTCTTACTTTTGTAAAAAAGATATATTCGGGTGCATAAACCTTATACAGCCTAAATCTTCAAAAAGGGGTACAAGCAGGAGCGTGCTTCAAAGAAGCCTGCTTGAAAAAAGGGTTAACTCTGAGACTCTGTACACAGATCTGCTAGTTAAGAAGGCACCCCACTTAAAGTAAGTGGTGAACACTAAAAACTTATAAGTTTACATGTGCACATATAAACCCCATTAACTAGTGGATATATTCCTAAAAATATAACCAAACATAAATGAATTCTTGTACATTCGTAGAAGTACTGAACTCGTGTACTTAGGCAGAAGTAATTACTTCAAAAGTAAAAGTCGTAGTTGCAACTACCGAGATTTCTCAAAAATCTATTGCTTCACAGCCAAAGCTACTTACAACAAGAATTGTTGTAACACTACTATTGGCCTTTAGCACAATTTCCTGCAATGAATACTACAGAGAAATTTTATAATACAATGCCTACAAACAGTATCACAGCTCGTATGTTCCGAACACATACTCCGGAGGGGTCTAGGGTGTCCTAAATAAACTGACAAAATGCGTCCTATTCTTCAAAGGGACGAGTTCTTTATAGACTTACCCGGGTCGTCGGCACACACGCCCCAGCCTTCCTCATGATCTATGTAGCACCATTTCCAAGTGTAACCATTGAAACACTTGTAGCTCTTCTCATTCTCAAACAAATTGGGGAAGATGCATCGCTCGCCCTTCTCTGCATATTTTTCCTCTGAAAAATATATACACCCTTGTCAATTTAGTTACGTTGCATATTATTACGTCGTTTTGATTAATATGCACGATTATCGATTAAGTTTCGATGCGTATTATGCCATCTTCAAAATATTCACGATTATCGATTTGTTTACGTTGCGCATTATGACCCTCTTGATCAATAGGGAGACGGGTACAGTCCTTTGATATGGAGTATTATCACGTGCAATCTAGTCCCATAGTGATACTACTACTACGGTACTACTACTACCGTACTAATAATAATACTCTGTGTTATTTATGTATATAGTTTGTGAAATTTAGGCTCTTGGCTTAATCTCTCTCTCTCTCTCTCTCTCTCTCTCTCTCTCTCTCTCTCTCTCTCTCTCTCTCTCTCTCTCTCTCTCTCTCTCTCTCTCGCTCTCTCTTTAAACAAGCTAATCAACAAAAGACGACGGGAAAAATAGATAAAAATAGACATGGCCATAATTGAAGAAACCATTAGGAAAGGAAAAAGCCTCAAACTTGCACGACGTAAACTAACCCTAGGCAAGCAACAAATTACTGCTCTGAGAGACAACAATGATAAATATATTATGTATTGATTATTGTACAAAACAAATGGTGACAAGTCAAAGAGTTCTATGAAAATGTATACTCTTCAAGTATTTCAGTTGGTGACCGGTCAACTCAACCAGTAGACCATTTCAACCAGTACCAAATCAACCAATACGGTTTGGTTAGGTTAGGTTAGGTTAGTACTACATTATTTTTGGCACTGGTTTTGTTGGTCTGGGTTAATTTGGCAATGGTTGAGAGCTACTGGTTGAAATGGTCTACTGGTCGAGATAACAATTTCAGTTCCATCAACTGATTCAACAACGGACACAAGCGAAGTCCCACACATAATCTTTAGATGTAGTAAGGTCTACCCTAAACAAAATTAAATCAGTAAAAGCTCCAGGAGACGATGGTATAAGAAGGTAATCTTCTAAAGGATGCAGGAGATGACGTTCAGTGTAAATTAGCTCAGCTCTTCACCCAATGCTTATGTAATCGGGATGTTCTAAAAACTTGTGCAATGCAATAGTAACTCTACTCCACAAAAATGGTGATAAGAAAGATCTAGGCAACTACCATACCATTAGTTTATGTTCAGTTATATACAAGGTGTTCTCTAAAATCCTTACAAATAGGTTAGATAAAAATCAATCTCGGGAAAAGGCACCTGCATACAATGAACCAGCTAATAGATAAAACCTCAGCGTATACTATACCTCTTTGTTTATCTTTTGTAGAGTATGAAAAGGCCTTCGATATATATAATTCCTAGAGAATATATATGCAAAAGGCACTGCTGTGGTCCGGTTACACAAAGACACATAAAACATAAAGATTGGGAAACGAGTGAGGCAGGGAGACACAATCTTTAGAAAGTGTTCATGGGAATCAAAAGGAATTAATGTAGTTGGGGAATACCTTAACCATCTCAGATTTGCAGATGACATGGTCTTAATATCTGATAAAGCAAAAAATCTCCAAGAAATGTTCAATGATCTTAAGAAAGTCTCAAAGTAGGTTTAAATATAAAATGGAGTAAAAAATAGTTATGTACAATAAGATAGCGCAACGTAGACTAATTAGGATTGATAACAACATTTTAGAAGTGGAAGAATATAATTATCTTGGCCAAGTATTGAAATAAACAAGAGACAATGAACATGAGATAAAAAAAAGGCGAATTACTCTAGGATGGAAAACATTCGGCAGACAGAGGAACATCATGAAAAGTACACTATCAATATGCCTTAAGGGAGCCCATCTCGCTTTTGTTCTCTTTCTCTCCCTCTCTCTTTGGCTTGTATCCATTCGGCCTCATTCAGCCTACTGTTTTAAGACGTTTACCCCCATCCAGTTGTCAATATTTTCCTGGCGAGCGGTAGCGAGCCAGCATATATTTTGTTTTACAGCAAGCTAAATTTGTAAATTTTTCGATAGAAAAAATTCTCCGGCGTAGCCGGATTTCACCATATAATGCTGGCTCGCTATCGCTCGCCAGGAAGAAATCGACACTTGGATGGGGATAAACGTCTTAAAACAGTTGGCTGAATGGGGCCGAATGGATACAAGCCAGGGAAATAGAGAAAAGGAGAGAAAGATAAAAAAAAGACGGTGACCCCCCTTAAGCTTTAATTTTATAACCAATGTGTGCTACCATCCATGATCTGTAGATCTGAAACTTGGAAACTAACAAAAACAATGGATAATACGCTTAGGATTGCACAGAGACCGACGACAAGATCAATGCTAAGAAGAGAGCATCGTGGGTAAGGGAGCAAACCAAAGTCAAGGATATTCTAGAAATTATATAAGAGCAGAAGTGGAGATGGACAGGACATGTAGCGAGAAGGGAGAACAATAGGTGGAGTAAAAGACTAGCTGACTGGAGCCCCAGAGAAGGAAAACGCGACAGGAAAAGACCAGACGAGAGGTGGAGAGACAAGATAGAAAAAAACTGTAGGAGTAACATGGCAATGACTAGCGAAGTCTCGGGAGTCATGGAAAATGTTAAGGGAGTGCCTTTGTCCAGCAGTAGATTCCTAATGGCTGTAGATGATGGTGATGATGATATATATATATATATATATATATATATTTTATATGCACCCCCACAGCAGCCGCATGACCGACACTCTTAAATGAGTTCAGATCTCAACAATTAAGACAAAAACACCACTTCCTATGTAGGCTACCTGTGGGGTTTTTCAGAGTTGGGCATGCAGTTTTGGTTCCAAAATGGCATAGGATTGGGGTATACCTATTTCCACACATACACACACATACACACACACCAGCTGTGTCACCTGGGGATTCCCTCACTTGAACAGAGAAGGGAGAGGAGAGACATGATAGCTTTATTTAGGTGTGTTCACGGAAAGAAATATATTGATAAAAAAACAAAATGTTTTGCCAGCGGTGGGGAGGACGAGAGGACATGACTATAAACTGTTAAGGAGGAGAGCTAGGAAATATGTTAGGAAGTTTGGTTTTCCAGATAGAATGGTTGAGAAGTGGAATGAGTTACTAAACGACCTAGTGGGTGCACAAAGCATTCAAGTTAAAGGCTTACGGGACACTACGAGAGTAATCTCAATCCTGTAAAATACAATTAGGTAAATACACACACACACACACACACACACACACACACACACACACACTTATTGACTTCAAATCAAACTTATCTTATCCATGGCCAATCTTTGACCCCAAGAACAAGCACAACCACAACTGCAATACCGTTGACCATTCATAGGCCAAAAAGGTTAACCCCTTTAAACACCTACGGTGTGTGCATATTTCCGCCTATTTCCGCCATATTAGGGCTCATTCAGGCACTCCTGATTGATTAGGCAAGTGTCTGAATGAAATTAAATGTATTCAGCCGTAAACTAAAAGAAAATAGCTTCGAAATGACACCAACACGAGCTTCGTAGCTCGCGGGCTTCACCCGCAGCGCTACCATAGACATTCGCTAAAATTAGCAATTCTTGCTAATGTCTCGCTACATTTGCATTTGACAACACTGTATATCTCGAGAGACTCTGACAGAGCCTTCAGTGCCACGGCCGCTTGACTGGGAGACGGACGTGTGGCCTGTCGCGCTCCTGCTCCCTTGCACTCGATTTTACAGGCTTTTAGAGGCTTTTATAGCCTGTAAATTGCCATGGCATTCGGGATAGTCTACCGCAGGGAAAGGATTAAGATCCGATTACGCATTCCAGTTCGGTTTTCTGGCTATAATTAAACGATTTTATTTAGATTAGACAGGGTATATAGAAGTCAGACGGTTGATTGAGATAGTCTTTACCCTTATAATTCCTACAGATCCTTCCTAAACTGCATAAAATTGTCTAGTGATAGCCAGTATTAACTGCTAATATGCGTCATTATATTTCAAGGGTTAAATTAAGGAGAGGTTTGTAGTTTACTCCCTAGACCTCCATCAAGCTGAAAAATATACCCCCTGAACCTCCTCGAGATTAATGTGTATATATTTTTCTGTAGAAAAATGTCCCTTGTAGGCTCGTTATTGCTCCCCGCGAAAATATCGAAACCTAAATGGTCTTAAAAGTGATGGAAATGGGACAAAAGGTCTGTAAATCGCCTTAGTAATGAAGCGAACGTCTTAAAATCTCAAAACTAATGAGGCTAAATCTGACTGAGAAGGGGGCGTCCAGAAATAAAAACCCTCGCATGAAATTTTCCCTCTAACTGACTTACCGATGAGGTGAATATCTGAGACTTGAACCGGGTCATAACCCCACCCCAATATGTCGCTGGTGTTAAGGGTTCTGTAGGCATTGTCGGCCAGGCAGGAGAGGCGGAGAATGTGGCTGTTGTAAGAGTTGTGGACCATTACCACATCACCAACCAAATCTGGACAAATAAAAATAATAATAATGATAATAATATAATAATGACAATACAGTAATGATAATTGAACAACGAGAAAAAGGAGACGGGAAGAAGCAAAGTAAGAGAAAACGGAGAGAGTGGGAAGACGAGAAGAAAGAAGACTTTAACGTGAGATAACGTAACTCGGGTTATAAACAGAGTTGCTTGGGGAAACTTGTTAAAATCCTTGTATGGTATCCTGGAATATGGATCCCGCGACTAGTGTATGAATTGAAATATATTCTCCAAGTAGGATTTCCCTTTTCTTTAATATAAATAGGAAAAGGTTAAGTTTCCTTTATCCCGCCATTGTGTAGTGGATTAAAGATTGAACATTCGTCCTGAATGTCAGAGGTTCGAGTCCGGCTGGGAGTATATGAACATTTAGTAGCTCACGTGTATTTGTGAGATATACTTTATATATATATACCGGTATATATATTGTTATATATATATATATATATATATATATATATATCGGTATATATACTGTGGGGAGATTGTAGGCACCAATCGATCAGGGCTAGACCCAGGTGAGGTTATAGGCATGTGATAAAGAGTCGCTGGAACTCCTGTTTCATTTGCTTGGCCTCTCTTACTGATTTTCTTTGTGCCTCATTTACACTGAGAGCAATCCAGCTAGCTCTCACAAACGCCTCCTCCTCCTATCCACTTCACTACACTAAACATGCACACCACACTTCATTCCTCCACACCAAAATTTAAAAAAAAAAAAAAAATTATGAATTCTAGCCCAACCTCGGAGTCCCCAGGGGGAGGGACCATAAATGCCCCCACACCCGACCGACCATCCCCTGACGACCCCACACAATTAATTACCTGGACCTCGGCCTGTTACTCTTTATATTAATTTCTGCAACATTCGTAGACTTTCCTCTAACTTTCACTCTGTTGAGCACCATCTCTCCTCCTACAAACCTGATCTTCTCTTCCTCACCGAAACTCAGGTGTCTGTAGCAACATCCAGCAGCCCCTTCTCTGTATCCTCCTACTTTCTCTATCCTAGTTTCAAAGCCAAAGGCGGATGTTGTGCATATGTGCACAACAAACTCACTTGCTCTCGTGTTCCCGATTTGGACTCCTCTGAATTCTCAACTTTATGGCTCAAACTTTCCTGTCATTCTCTTACTAAATATTTCTGTGCTGTCTATCTTTCCTCTAACTCTACCAACTTTCCCAAACTCTTCGACTATCTAAACTCTACAGTGGAACACATTCTATCCATTTCTCCTTTCTCAGAAATCTCCATCTTAGGAGATTTCAACGTTCACCACCGCCAATGGCTCTCCTCTCACACTACTGATCCACCTGGTGAACAAGCCTACGTCTTTTCTATCCTAAATGACCTAGAGCAGTTAGTTCAGCAACCCACCCGTATCCCGGATCGCATCGGAGATCGGCCCAACATTCTTGACCTGTTTCTAACTTCTAACCCTTCTTCTTATACTGTCGATCTTTTCTCTCCTTTGGGCTCCTCCGACCATAAACTTATCTCTGTCACCTGTCCTATCTCTCCAGTATGGCCACCCGATCCTCCTAGCCGGCGGCGCTTGTGGCACTTTGGCGCTGCCGACTGGGAGGCTCTTCGGCAGTACTTCTTTGATTTCCCAGGGAATGATTTCTGCTTCCGTGGCCGAGGACCCTCGGAGAGTGCTGAACGCATTACCGAGGTAATCCTATCGGGCATGGAAGCATACATTCCATTCTCTTTCTCTCAGACTAATGCTAAAAAATCTTGGTTTACTCACACCTGTTCTACTGCTGTCCGCAATAAGGAGGAAGCATTCAAACGGTACCGACGCCTTAAAACTCAAGACTCTCATTCTTCATATGTTCCTGCCCGGAATCAAGCCAAATCTGTTCTTCGACTTGCCAAACACTCTTTCATCAATAATAAATGCACTGAACTATCCAACTCTAGCTCTTCCCAAGCTTTCTGGCATCTAGCCAAAAACCTCTCCAACAATTTATCTTCCTCGTCTTTCCCTCCCCTTTCCCACTCTGATGGCACAACCATCACTTCTTCCTCTGACAAAACTAAACTCTTCGCTCAAACTTTTGCTAGAAACTCCACCTTGGATGATTCCGGTGCTATTCCTCCCTCTCTTACTTATGCCTAATATCCTAATCTCTTCAAAAGATGTACTTTCTACCCTCTCTGGGCTTAACCTCTGAAGTGCGCATGGGGGTAATTGGAAACGTCCCCCTGTGCTGACGTATTTGAGGTGTTTCCGTCACTAAAATATTCATTGTGCCATTAATAGCATTAATACTTATCCATATGCGCCTATTATGGGTTGATTATAAAGGTATTAACCTGAAACAACAATAAAACGAGTGAAAACAGCGTTTGGATGGTCAAAATCGGAGATATAGCCCGCGAGTTGTATAATGTATGGGTGAGGCAATCTGCTTTCCCGCCAATTTCCCCCAGGGCCACTGAGACACAGTCGATCGATACTCTCTCTCTCTCTCTTGCACTCGCTTGCTATCAGTGATGACCAAGGCCTCCAATCGGATTTCTAATGTCAGCACGAAATATACCTCAGAATAATGGGATAACAGGCAAAATAGGTGATAACTGAAGGAGAGGACCAAGGTGGGGAAGGAGGGAGGTAGAGGACTGAGATTTTGCATGGCCCAGGGGCCAAAAAAAAAAATAAAAAAAAAAAAAAAAAAATATAAATTTTTTTTTTTTTTTCGATGTCAAAAGTTGATTTTTGTTTTCTCTGACTCTTAAGAGTCTCCCCGCAGTGCGCCGGGGGAACTCTTAAGAGTCTCCCCGCAGCTCCCGGGTTAACACTAATAAGGCGTACGGTCCGGACGGTGTTCCTCCTGTTGTTCTCAAAAACTGTGCTTCCGTGCTGACTCCCTGCCTAGGCAAACTCTTTCGTTTCTGTCTATCCTCTAACGTCTTCCCTTCATGCTGGAAGTTTGCTCACATTCAACCTGTCCCAAAGAAGGGTGACCGCTCTCAACCCTCCAACTATCGTCCAATTGCTCTCATTTCTTGTCTTTCTAAAGGTTTTGAAACTATTCTTGCTTCCAAATTTCTTAAGCATTTCTCTTCTCATAATCTGCTCTCAGATCGCCAGTATGGCTTCCTTAAGGGTCGCTCTACTGGTGATCTTCTTTCATATCTTACTAACTCTTGGTCATCCTCCTTTCGGGACTTCGGTGAGACTTTTTCTATTGCACTAGACATATCGAAAGCCTTCGATAGAGTCTGGCATAAATCTTTAATTTCTAAACTACCCTCCTTCGGTTTCTATCCCTCCATCTGTGCCTTTGTCTCTAATTTCCTTTCCGGCCGTTCCATAGCCGCGGTTGTGGACGGCCATTGTGCACTTCCTCACCCTATAAACTCCGGTGTTCCTCAGGGCTCTGTCCTATCTCCTATTCTCTTTCTAATTTTTATAAATTATCTCCTTAACTGTACCTTAATTCCCATCCATTCATACGCAGACGACTCAACCTTACACTACTCCATTACTTTTTCAGAACGCCCCAGCCAGCAATCCCTCAACGACAAACGTAATGAAGCCATACAACTCTTAAATTCTGATCTAAATACTATTTCCAATTGGGGCAGAGAAAACCTTGTTAACTTTAATGCTTCCAAAACCCAATTTCTCCATCTATCTACCCGTCAGGATCTCCCACCGGACTATCCCTTATTCTTCAACAATACAAAAATCAACCCTTCATCTTCTCTCAATATTCTTGGTGTCTCTTTTTCTTCTGCTCTCATTTGGAAGGACCATATTACCAGTCTTGCTAAGGCAGCCTCCCAGAAGCTTGGTGTGCTCAACCGCCTTAGGGGGTTCTTTTCCCCTGCACAGCTTCTTGCTCTGTACAGGGGCATAGTGCGCCCTTGTATTGAGTATTGTTCACATGTGTGGGGAGGTTCCTCTCACACCGCTCTCCTAGACAAGGTTGAAAGGAAGGCCTTTCGTATCATTAACTCCCGTCCACTCACCAACTCTCTGCAATCTCTCTCTCTCCGCCGCAATGTTGCATCTCTCTCGCTATTCTATCGCTACTATAATAATCAGTGTTCCTCAGAGCTATCCCAGTGCATACCACCTCCTTTACGTAGGGTACGTGGAACCCGTCTTGCAACTCAATCCCACCCCTACTCTGTGCAACTCTCCAACCCAAGAGTGAAACATTACTCTCAAACTTTCTTCTACTCAACAGCTGAGCTCTGGAACTCTCTCCCAGAATCAGTTTTTCCCGCTTCCTATGACTTAAATTGCTTCAAACTCTGTGTGTCCAGGCATTTTGGCTCGAACGTCCCTTGATTTTGGCCCTGTCACTCTTTCAACTATGGGGGAGGCACTCGCTATAGGCAGTTATGCCTTTTGCCTCCCTCAATCACATAGAAAAAAAAAAATATGTATATTTTATACAGTATATTGCTATGCCACGTTTTCAAGAAACGTGAGACAATCTGATTGAGATTCCCAAATTAGGGATCAGCGTTTATCGTTTATCGTCAACTTAGGTACCGGTACCTCTCCACTGGGTGAGGACTGGCCTTAATTCTCTTAATCAACACCACAGTAATAAGTAATGGACACAAAACACAGGTATAGGATATACAGGTTTTATTCCTTAACTGCTAGGGTACAATCTCAATATGTCTGGAGAAATAAGAATTGTAATCATATACAAATAATAATAATGTTTCAAAATGAACATTATAAATAATAACACACAGAGATGATAAGTCTCAAATCACAAGAAATAAAGTCCTGAATTAAATATGCAAAGCTCTCAAATATGGCTCGAATGCAAGTAAATAATAGTTACTGCGATACTGGAAACGCAGTACTGATAGTTATG
Source organism: Paralithodes platypus (assembly GCA_032716605.1). NCBI lineage: Eukaryota > Metazoa > Arthropoda > Malacostraca > Decapoda > Lithodidae > Paralithodes > Paralithodes platypus. Next base: position 22,576,216 of record CM064486.1, read on the forward strand.
GAAAATAGGACAGTATTTAATCTCAAAAAGAAGAATAAGTTAATGCAACTTGAATAAGTATATAAACTGTAATAACTCAATGAGCAATAAGGATGAAAGTTGAATTCATCAAGGTAGAATAATTATATTAGTCAACTATACGTGATTGAGGAAACATTTAGCTGTGCGACGAACTTTCACTATTGGATCTGTACCTAAATGATATGTAGCGCATAAACTTAGGTTTGTACGAAGTGTTCGAGATTTACGTGTAAGTGTATGTATTTATATCGGGAACAAATATTTATATATTTCCAATATGAGGAATCCAGGAGCCTGCATTCAAGGAAGTATATAAATATTTTACACAAGATAGAATGTGTATTGATCTCCCGCAAATGGAGCAACAGATAATAAATAAAGAAGGGAAGAAGGGAAAATCTTCTGTCTGACATTAATAGATGAACCTTGACATACCTAAGTCTAAGCCCTCACTGTAATCATTGTTACCATTACGAACTAGGAAAAGCACTTAAAGGATTTCGTAGAGAGTGGGAGCACTGGTAGAACGAGTTTTGAGCGGGGACTGGAGTTGAGTCACGGGTTGTCTTGCTTTTGACTACAGGGGCACTGAGATGATCACACTTCCCAGCTAGGTTCTTCAGGGCCAGGCCCAGGCCCAAACAATTCCAAGATACGTTCTGCTCGGCTCTTTTGCAAACTCGTCTTAGTGTGACTCACGATACCACTATCCATGCTGAACCTGGGGGATGAAACTAAAGGATCCCCTGCACTTAGTAACCATAAAGTCTTTCCGGGCGTAGGTGGACAGTTAGAATTATTACTGTCCTGAATCTCGATAGAGTACGTTGACACAAATCCAGGCTGAGGGAGCTTGGGCAGACTTGAACTACTAGTACTAAGTTCTTGGTCTATGACGAACTTATCATTGAATGATAACAAGGCTAGTGACTCAATCTCTGTCCCATTTTTGTTGATGCAGTCAGAGATCGATGTATGGTATAATCACAAGGCCTATCTTGTCTTTGATTGCACGGCTCGATCTTGGTCCCACTTATGTATATAGAATTTACTTCTTCACAACAATCAATGTCATTCTTTCTCCTTTCCAACCTAGGAGTATCGAATTCAGAACCAAAAATATGGTTAAAGCCAGCAGGCTGATTGCTTGATTCTACTTTGTTCAGCGCGCATAGCGACTCTGTTTTTGTCGACGTTCTGGTCGAACGATTTCGGGGCAAGAGGGGCATGGTAGACACTCTGGCTTTGTGTTCTTTCAGGGAGCCAGTCACACTAGGGGTTATTTGCACTTTGGATTTATGTCTGGGTCGTGCATACATGGATATCACTTTGGTATTGGATTTGGTCGGGTTCTGAGGGATATTTGCATAGGACGTGTGAGGCTTTTCTGCTATTTCTGGCCTGTTTAGTTCTTCGTTGTATGCCTTCTTATGGTACTGTAACACTGGTTTTAAGCATTTGATCCGTATCTAGGTGTACACTTCACTATTTAGATTGTAGTCTATCGAGGCACACGGTTGAGGTTGATGCCTAACTTGCATAGGATTGATGGTGTCGTGGGTGTAGAGGGCGGCCATGTGGTTGTCCGTGAGGTTGTAATAGCTTTCCCTGTCGGCTGCGTTTTCCCTGGTGTCTTCTCCATTTTGGTTTTCTTTGTCTTTTGTCCTGTTGCTATTGAATGTTTTTATGCTTGCAATCCTGGTTTGTTGGTCTTGCAGGTTGGTTGTTGGTTTTAATTCGTTGGTGTTTTCTTCTTCTATTTCTTTCTCCTCTGGCATCTCATATGTATATATATATATATATATATATATATATATATATATATATATATATATATATATATATATATATATGTACCGGTATATAAACAGTATATTGTTACGTATCTTGATCCTCAAGTGGTTAACTTGATGAATCTAGATAGCACAGAGATATATATTAAGGTATCAGTCAGCTGAAGGCAAAACAAAAGTAAAATCTAATAAAATAATTTCCTGTTGTTGCTTCCTTTCCTTTTGGATCTTAGGACTTGGTATCCTTTATTGACTGATACTCTTTAATTATGAAAAATACTGAAACTAATTAAAGTCATGTAGTATTTATAAAGAATATTATTTAACCGAAGCTTAGTAGGCTATGGTTATGAACCGAATAAGTTATAGCTAAAGAAGGACTATTAAATTTATAAAAAGTCTTGAAAGATAAATATTAAAGTAAGAATATTTCTGTCTCTTACCCTTTTTGAAATGAATAGATAGTTTTCTTCTATGTCCTTTTATTTATATTTAATGTAATTATTCTTGGTTCTGTCTTACGTTAATGGTATTATATTATTATCATCAGGAGTAATATCAAAGTCACATAAAAAGTTAGATATATATTTAATAATTAGTTAAATTTATTTCTTAACCACGTAACATTGAGGTTTGATTATGAGTAAATAAAGTTACAGGATCGTTTCATAGATTCGATTCAGGTCTCACTCAAATAATATGAAAAGCAAAATATAATATTTTGAAGCAAAAGAATTTTCTTCAGCTTAGGAAATCACTATAAGTAATATTATCACAGCCATGTTAGTCTAAGGCGATATTACTAATACGAGACAATAGCATCACCGTACTAAGCACCATTAAGCAATGTAAGCTTAATTCAAAGAAAATGAAAGAACTCGTAAGTATTAATATAAAACAATAGTATTACTTTCATCATAACCCAATTACTTAAAGAGTTGCTTTAGTCCACAAGTTAGGCAACTAAAATAGTTAAGTACATAATAATAGCGTTAACGTTAATTCGCAAGTAAATAGTTAAGCACGTAATAGTAGCGTTCACGTTAATTCCCAATTAATTAGTTAAACACATTACACACATTAAACACATCACGTTAATTCCCAATCACATATCTCACTAACCAACATAACGTAAGTGTTTACACCGAACACACTTAACACACATTTATATAATCTGACTGACAGTCACAATCCCATTATAATACTTCACCCCGTCTTCCTCCAGCTGCAAGTTCACCTTCCCCAACTCCAAATGAGACTGATTTGAATGCCCACAACTCGGGTCTTATATACCAAACAATGATGGTGTAGGAACGAATCAGGAGGCGGCGGGTGGTGCCGGCGCCAATCATAGCTCCTCGAATCACATAACAGGTGCGAGGTCCATTCACAGCTCCTGGCGTCGATCATACGTCATAGCATCGGTCATCGAAGTGTGAAGGCTAGCATGCTGGTATGGGGGGAGATGGTTTGCCCACTCGCTCGTTCGCTAGTCTGCTTCACCGTTTTGGGTAGTGGGCTCCTTCAACTCTAATTCTAACTCTTAAATTAACATACAGGGCTCCGTATGTCAGACCTCCCCCCTAGAAAAGAGTTTAAGGAGTATAGTACATAAAATTTAAACATAATACATAAATAGATTCACCACCAGATTGGAAACAGCAAGATTATAATGAGGATATAATAAGGATATCACCCAAAGTAGGCAACGTTTCCAGGTACCACATCAGAACATAGCCGGAACGTAGCTGGAGCGTTAATTCGAACTGCAAGGCATCTCACAGCTGAAGGCTTAAAAGCGCACTACAAAAGCATGATATTTACCTCGCTACAAGGGAGAGCTAATTGCCAAAATCCTCTCATTAAATTATACTTACTGCTGCATGAGGCCAACCTGGGAAATGCAATCTTTGATCCGTGGCAGTGGGTAGGTATCGTTCTTTGTGACAGCATTGACTTGCCTATAGTCCCTACAAAACCCATGGCTCCTGTCTGGCTTCGGCACAAGTATGACCGGACTACTCCACTGGCTGAAGGCCCTGGCGATCAGCTGGTTTGAAAAAATTAAGTCAAGCTCGACCTGCAGTATACTCCTGCGTTGTGGCGAGACACGGTAGGGGGATAGTTTAATGGGAGTTGCATCCCCTACGTCGATGTCGTGCACGGCCAAAGAAGTGAGCCCCGGAGTATCACGGAACACACTGGGAGACTGAGATAAAACAGAGATTAGATGGTTCGCTTGATCAGAGGGAAGATGACATAGTTTAGATGGTAATTCCCTCAAAGCCACTGAATTATACTGAAAGTTGGATAGGCTACATGACAAGTCAAAGTCTGCATGGATACCTTCAGGCTCTGGAACAGTCTGTTGCGGGTCAGTAAGAGAACTGAAGACTTTGTCCGCACCAGGCTGCTCACAGGTCCTGACATTCACTGCCACAGTGGGAGAATCTGGAGGAGAGGAATCAGGGGACCTATGGTAGGGTTTCAACATATTTATATGGAATACTTGCGTGGGCTTTCTTCTGTCTGGGGTAGTTACTAGATAATCGGTAATGCTCACCCTCCGAATGATCTTATATGGGCCCCTGAACTTGGCAGATAAAGGTTGGCCAAAAACTAGCTCATTAGGGGAAAAACCCAGGGATTCAGTTGGAACCTCACGAGTAGCAAATAAAAGAAAAGGTACCCCTTATCCCACTCAACTCCGGTCTCTGTACAATACTTACGTAACATTCCCTTTAATGTCTGATGATATCGTTCGAGAACCCCTTGACTCTCTGGGTGGTAGGTGCTAGACTTTACATGCTCGATACCCAACTCCTTCAGGGACTGCTGGAAAATGTTAGAGGTAAAATTAGTTCCTTGATCACTTTGCACCTCATGGGGGAAACCCATTCTGGTGAACAATTTGAGCAGTTCCTTGATAACAGTTGGAGCAGAGGTAGTCCTTAAGGGTATAGCCTCTGGGTAGCGAGTTGCCATGTCCATGATAGTTAATAAATAAATGTTACCTTGGGAAGTCTTAGGCAATGGGCCTACAATGTCCACTACCACCCGAGTAAAAGGATTCTCGAAAACGGGCAAGGGCACCAGAGGATGTACAGGCACCTTCTGATTGGGTTTTCCTGTCATCTGGCAAGTGTGACACACTCTACAACACTCCACTACATCTGCACGCATTCCTGGCCAGTAAAAGTGGGATCTGATTCTGTCTAGAGTTTTTCTCACACCTAGGTGTCCTGCCAATGGTATACAATGTGCCATTTCCATGATATCTTTACGACAAGGTTTGGGGACTACTACTTGATGGACGTCCCAAGCCCCGTCATCGATTGGTCTGTGTGGCGGTCTCCATCTTCGCCACAATACTCCTCCTTTGAGGTAGAAACATTCACCACCCTCCTTCTCACATTCCTCTTCACTCACGGACCTGGCAGCTAACTCCTTGCATTCACTATCATCTCTCTGTAGCTCTACCAGCTCGCTAGGACAATTTGGAGGGGTTTCATGGTCATCAATAGGGTCAAGATGAGCCATAAAGGTGTCAGATAAATCCACCTCAGTCACATCATCAGGCACAGTTGGAGCATCATTCACACTCTCATCATCCCTTTCATCAACTCTTACATTCGGTACATTTCTGTCTGAGGGAACTGCTACTTGAGACATTGAAAGTTTGTCAGCACACACAGGGAAAACAGTTGGCAACTCCTTGTCGAGCTCACCGGTTAGTGGCTCGTTAACAGGGGAAAGTGACAAAATGGGGTCGGGTCGGACCTTCTCACCTGCTACATCATTCCCCAAAAGGAGTGTTACCCCAGGCACAGGGATATCTTGGGACCTACACAAAGCTATGGTGGCCTCACCCTGTAGTAACTCACATTCAATTTCGCCTTTTACCAAGTATGCATAAAACTGGCCTCCAGCACCTCTCATTACAACTGGTTCGCCAGGTGGGCACTCAGTGTAAGGATTCACCATGAGGGTGCTAGTAGAACCTGTGTCTCTCAGAATTTTTACCTCATGCATGCAACCATTTAATCTCACGTTGCCAGATGAAATAAAGGGACGGTAACTGTCCTGCACTGATGGTGAAATTATTATTGGTTTAACCCTTGTGGGTTGCACCACACATGCTACTACACCCCTGTCTAGATGATTTACGTTAGCTGCTAGGTACTCCTTCTGTCGAGAGTCCTGCATTAAAGGAACTTTTGGTGCTAGGTACTCCTTCCGGGAGCCCTGCATTAAAGGCACACATGGAATTTGAGATACGGCGGCAACTGTCTGCCCCGATCTCTCGGTTTTTTCCTTGGCCCAGCACTGATAAGCTAGGTGGCCTCTCATGCCACAAAAAGTACATACTTTAGGGGATACGGGAAAGTTCCCTCTTTGAGCATTACTATTAGTTTGGGGCCCACCTCTGTTACCATTGCCCTGAGTCGCATTTTTAGTTGGGGGAACATTTCTATTTTGGCTAACTGGGGAAGACGTTATAGGCTTGTGACTGGGTCGGTCAGATTTGTGATTGGGATACTTAAAATTAGAACTAGAATTATCGTAGGGCTTCTTTCCACGAAATTTGTTGTTGAGCACGTATGTGTCAGCCATGTCAGCAGCGTCGGCAAGACAATCTACCTTTTTCCCCTTTAAATGATAGGATACAGAAGAATCAATTTTCCATAGGAAATTTTCTAACAGGACCAACTCCTTCAGATCGTTGTAGCTTGTGACTTTCTTACTCTTGACCCAATGATTGAAAGTTTTAGTCATGGTCCTGGCAAATACCTTATGGGTTTCTTCTACTTTCTTCTGGTTTTTTCGGAAAGATTGCCTGTAAGCCTCAGGCTGCAATTGATAGGTTTTTAAGATAGCTTCTTTGAGATTGTCATAATCCTGCCTAACTTCTGCTACTTCTGACAAATACGTGGCTCGAGCCTGCCCTGTCAAAACGGTTTGTAACATAAAAGGCCATTGATCTCTTGTCCACTTCATACCTCCAGCAACTTCCTCAAACAAAACAAAGAAATCCTGCACATTATCCTCAGTGAAAGGTGGAATGACACTAGTCATAGTCAATCCCAGAGGGGGAGCAATTACAGGAGCATTCGTATTGACATTTAGTTGAGCCGTTTGATATTGATATTGATAATGTTCGGTCTTTATTCTGGCTTCTTCGGTATTTATTCTGGCTAGTTCTATTTTTAGTTTGGCTTGTTCGGCATTTGCTTCGGCATTTATTCTGGCTTGTTCGGTCTTTATTCTGGCTAGTTCCAGTACTTGATCACCGGTCAAACCAGGTGGCAATTGTTCATCAAGTTGGCTAGGTTTACTAGGGATCCCACCAACTGCTCCGTCTCCCTCCCCGCCTTCTACAGGGAACAGGTGGGTTTTTATGGTCTGAGCCAATTCTACTTTAGACATGTTTGAGACAGTTAATTGGAGATATGAGCCAAGCACTTTCAGTTCAGCCTTTGACAGACAGTCAATATCAGGGGCTGTGGGTTCTGATTCTATGAAAACTCTAGCATCTTCTTCATTAATTAGTTGAGGCATGATTAATATTTGATTTTAAGTAGTGAAACGTTAATGAAACTGAGTGAAACTGTATGAAACGAATCCTGGCAAGGTCGCCACTCTTCTGTTACGTATCTTGATCCTCAAGTGGTTAACTTGATGAATCTAGATAGCACAGAGATATATATTAAGGTATCAGTCAGCTGAAGGCAAAACAAAAGTAAAATCTAATAAAATAATTTCCTGTTGTTGCTTCCTTTCCTTTTGGATCTTAGGACTTGGTATCCTTTATTGACTGATACTCTTTAATTATGAAAAATACTGAAACTAATTAAAGTCATGTAGTATTTATAAAGAATATTATTTAACCGAAGCTTAGTAGGCTATGGTTATGAACCGAATAAGTTATAGCTAAAGAAGGACTATTAAATTTTATAAAAAGTCTTGAAAGATAAATATTAAAGTAAGAATATTTCTGTCTCTTACCCTTTTTGAAATGAATAGATAGTTTTCTTCTATGTCCTTTTATTTATATTTAATGTAATTATTCTTGGTTCTGTCTTACGTTAATGGTATTATATTATTATTATCATCAGGAGTAATATCAAAGTCACATAAAAAGTTAGATATATATTTAATAATTAGTTAAATTTATTTCTTAACCACGTAACATTGAGGTTTGATTATGAGTAAATAAAGTTACAGGATCGTTTCATAGATTCGATTCAGGTCTCACTCAAATAATATGAAAAGCAAAATATAATATTTTGAAGCAAAAGAATTTTCTTCAGCTTAGGAAATCACTATAAGTAATATTATCACAGCCATGTTAGTCTAAGGCGATATTACTAATACGAGACAATAGCATCACCGTACTAAGCACCATTAAGCAATGTAAGCTTAATTCAAAGAAAATGAAAGAACTCGTAAGTATTAATATAAAACAATAGTATTACTTTCATCATAACCCAATTACTTAAAGAGTTGCTTTAGTCCACAAGTTAGGCAACTAAAATAGTTAAGTACATAATAATAGCGTTAACGTTAATTCGCAAGTAATAGTTAAGCACGTAATAGTAGCGTTCACGTTAATTCCCAATTAATTAGTTAAACACATTACACACATTAAACACATCACGTTAATTCCCAATCACATATCTCACTAACCAACATAACGTAAGTGTTTACACCGAACACACTTAACACACATTTATATAATCTGACTGACAGTCACAATCCCATTATAATACTTCACCCCGTCTTCCTCCAGCTGCAAGTTCACCTTCCCCAACTCCAAATGAGACTGATTTGAATGCCCACAACTCGGGTCTTATATACCAAACAATGATGGTGTAGGAACGAATCAGGAGGCGGCGGGTGGTGCCGGCGCCAATCATAGCTCCTCGAATCACATAACAGGTGCGAGGTCCATTCACAGCTCCTGGCGTCGATCATACGTCATAGCATCGGTCATCGAAGTGTGAAGGCTAGCATGCTGGTATGGGGGAGATGGTTTGCCCACTCGCTCGTTCGCTAGTCTGCTTCACCGTTTTGGGTAGTGGGCTCCTTCAACTCTAATTCTAACTCTTAAATTAACATACAGGGCTCCGTATGTCAGAATATATATATATATATATATATATATATATATATATATATATATATATATATATATAAATAATAATAATAAATATACTAAAATAACTCCCCCTTAACCCTATCTAATGTTGAGATGTTCATTTCTAAATGGACCTTCCAGGACATTTTTCTATCGAAAAAATTTACACATTTATCTTGAAGGAGGTCTTGGTAGACATTTTCTAGCTTGAAGAATGTCAGAAAAGGCCCAGTGGACAAACTAAAATATATTGCTCGACAATGGCAAAAACAAGTAAAATCCTCAATAATAATGAAAGAAACCCTCCTAATTCAACCCACAAAACGTCGGAGCAGCTGTGTTAAGCCACAACGCTTCACCAACCTACCTTCTGCCTTGATGATCTCTTCTCTGGCTTCGAACTTGTATTTCACCGGCGAGCTACGGCTGAAATACAAACAAATAGAAAGTTTTTTTTTTGTATTATAAATGTATATAAATTTATTTGTGTTATTCATTCATTTGTGTGTGTGTGTGTGTATGTGTGTGTGTGTGTGTGTGTGTGTGTGGATCCTGTGCAAAAGTTACTGAAATGTTGCCCGCCCACTATGTAATAGCCTATCCTGAGCTAAGTTCACCAACTTTACATAAATCAAGTTAGCATTTGGTCGCTTTGAGCTAAAGAACTCTGTTTTGATGCTACTGACAAAGTCTATGGCAAAACTAAGGGTTCCCCCCGGCATAAGATAACCTGGCGGTAGAATGAATAAGTTGAAAATGCAATAAAGTTGAAATAAGATGCTTCAAAGCATGGAGTAAAGGACGCAGCGGGAAGGATTATATGGCAGCTAAACTAATTGCCAAGACAAAAAAAAAAAAATTGCAGGTCCTAATGATTGACCAAGTGTGTAACATGAAAATCCTAATGGGATCTTCAACCTAGCTCGGCGACTTATAGATGATAGTAGAGATGTCGTGGGAGAGCAGTGTGTTAGAAATGATAATGGAGCAATTGTATTTTGTTCAGGAAGAAATCAGAGATGGTTGGAAGGTAGGCCTACTCTACTAACGACTACTCAACATGGAGTTTGTAGTCGTGCAGGGTGCTTTGGTATTGCCGCTGATGTTATAAAAGCCTCGGGTAATATAGGAATAAGACTGCTCATAGAGCTAATCAACTTCATTGTTAAGGAGAAGAGCATCCTAGTTACTTGGAATAAAAGTGTAACAGTAAATATATACAGTATAAGGGTAAGTGTAACAGTAAATATATACAGTATAAGGGTAAGGGTAAGTGTAACAGTAAATATATACAGTATAAGGGTAAGGGTAAGTGTAACAGTAAATATATACAGTATAAGGGTAAGGGTAAGTGTAACAGTAAATATATACAGTATAAGGGTAAGGGTAAGTGTAACAGTAAATATATACAGTATAAGGGTAAGGGTAAGTGTAACAGTAAATATATACAGTATAAGGGTAAGGGTAAGTGTAACAGTAAATATATACAGTATAAGGGTAAGAGGTATTCTTTTGATATAGGGGCACTGAACAGGCTTCATCATGTTATGAAATATATACTGTGAGAGATTCTTTGAAGGTATGATGAGGGAAAGCAATTATATCGATGATATGCAATTCGATTTCATGCCAGAACGTGGTACAATCGATGCTATCGCCATAGTCAGCTGCAAGAAGGATATTTACATAAAGATAAAGATCTGTATCTTGTGTTAATAGACCTTTCATAGGGTGACCAGGGATGTCATGCAGTGGGCGATGAGAAAACATGCCATAAAGGAGTGGCTGGTTCGTGGCATAATGAATATGTATAAGGACTCGCGAACGGTAGTGAGGGTGAAAGGTGTACGGTACTGAGCGAGGAGTTTTCAGTTAGTGTTGAAGTCCATCAGGCCTCTGTGTTAAGCCCCTTCCATTTTGTTATGGTTTTGGAGGCACTATCTAAAAAAAGTAAAACTCGACTCTCTTGGAAACTGCTATTCGTGGATGACCTAGTTCTCATTCCAGATTATGTGCAGGATGCCGAGGCCAAAATCGGAATCTGGAGGGAGGGCATGGCAAGTATGGCAAGTAAGGATTAAAAGTTAATACAAACAAAACCAAGGCTATGCACAGGGAATTAGGGCCTGGAAATGTAGAAAATATTGGTGCATACCCATGAGCAGTATGCAGGAAAGGGGTGGGCGCAAATTGAAATCGGTTTAGCATTTGCCGTTGTGGGTATGCCACCGGGGAAGAAGCGCTGTACTAGAATAAAAGGTCCTTAGCTGAGGAAGATGTTCAAATGTAGAACGTGTTTATGTATATTATACAAAGCGGAGATCATGTTGATAGATGGCTCGAAAGCATAAACTCTGACAATAAGTCGCTGGAGCTGCTGGAAAATGTTTGCTACTAGGGTGTTACCATCTCTGCCGGTAGTGGGGCTGATGCACTATTGCCAGAATTGAATGTGGCTGGGGAAAGTTCAGAGAACTGCTGACTATTTTAACCATGAGGTGACTCCCACTCCCTATGAAGGGAAGGGTGTAGGCCTACTCTTCATGCATTAGAAGCGCAATAACCAATGCTTCAGAAATGTGGCCTTTCAAAGCAGATGATATCAACAGAATGGAACGTAACTAGATGGATGTTTGGGGCAAGCTGCAAGGTGGAATATCTAGTGAAGAGCTGAGGAAACGGTTAGGTATCAAGAGTATCAGTGATGAAAAGCTTAAAAGCAGGCTTGGATGGTTTGGGCATATAGAGAGGATGGATGAACTAAACTGGGTGAAAAGATACAAGGCTGTGAATGTGTAGGAAGCTGCACCAAGGAGTAGACCTTGAAAGATGTGAGATCAGACTGTATGCTCTGATCTCGAATATAAAAACTTGACGAGTAGCTCAGAACAGGATGTGAGACTGAAACCGCACCTCGTGTAGAACACTCGGTCTTTAAATTTATTATGTATGCATGTAATTTGACTTGACTAGGGGAAATATTCACCAAATCTCACCTAATCCTTAGGTCCCAATCCTGTCTCATAGCCTTCAATACCCTACATATTATGTTGCCCCCAAGCTGAAGCAACCCTCTAAGGGGTCCCCAACATAAGCATAACTGACAAAATATAACTATATGTTGACTGACCTTGTTGACTTGGACACAACCCGGTTTTTGATAGTACCAAGAGTGATGCTGTGGTGGTTGTTGATCTTTGTAAAGAACACCCGGCCTCCCTCCGACCCCAATACCCCAGCATGCGTTGCTGCCACACACACGTCAGAGCCCTGGGGGGGGGGGGGAGTTAGTAGTAGCATTCAATTTATGTATTTGATTATTTATTTTCTACAGGAAGAAAAGAACAGGTTCATTGAATCCCAAATTTCATGATTTATAATATATTGATGTGGTTAATTAACGACATATATATATTTCTGGCGCGTATTTGTTTTTTGGAAGGGTCAATTAATAAAGGTTTCATATCGCCCGAGATTTGTTCTGACCCCCTTTCTCCCTCATTCTTAGCCTCATTAGTTTTAAGATTTTAAGTTTTGTGCTTTCATCTTTCACCCCATTGTTTTATGTCAATATTAATACCTTTCGTGCCATTTAGGTGTCGATTTTCTCGTGGCGAGCAATAGCAAGCCTGCAACTTAGGAGAAACCGGCCTTTTGCCGGGACATTTTTCTACCGATAAATGCACAAATTTATCTCGAAGAGGGGTCTTGGTGATATTTTTTTGTTTTAACTTGATGGAAGTCTAGGAAGCAAAAAATACAAAAAATACAAAAATAAAAGTAAACAAATAAATAAATAAAATAAACCTCCTCCCCTTAACCCGGGAGCTGCGGGTAGACTCTTAAGAGTTCCCCCGGCGCACTGCGGGTAGACTCTTAAGAGCAGAGACTTTGAACACGTACCAAAACCGCGCGTTTATAGCCAGGCGGCTGAAAATTGGTGTGGGTATTGTACTACATGTCAACTCTCGATACCACCCCGCCAAACGCTCGCCCCGCACTCGTGCAAGCACCACCGCGCCAGTAACCACGCACTAGTCATGGAGCCTACACGTCCCTCACGCTCGCTCCCTGATGACACAACCAGCCCTCCTTCTGGTGGTGTTAGCCGCCGTGGAAGGCAGAGGGTGGCTGCCAAAGACCCTAGCTACCAGTACGACACGCCCTACAGCTCAGAGGATGAATCACCAGCACCAAAAGCACGTAAAACACGTGCAAGCAGGGCAATGGCACAGAGGTCATTGGTCTTTCGGGACACTGCCACCACGACCCAGGCCACTGCAACAACCACTACCACCACCACTGCCACCACTGCCACCCCTGCCACCCCTGCCACCGGTACCAGCGACGCAGGAGGCCGCCCTAGGGCTGCATTACCTGCGGGGGCAGGAAAAATTAAAGGCACGGGCGTAGGGAAGAGAACCCGTACGCCAGCCACAGTGCCCCTACCACCACCACCACCACCAGCCGCCCCTGGCCCAGCTGCCCCTGCTGCCCCTGCCGCCCCTGCCGCCCCTGCCGCCCCTGCTGCCCCTGCCGCCCCTGCCGCCCCTGCCCAAGGAACAGGGAAGGGGAAGGGGAAAGGGAGAGGGAAAGTGACTGGGAAAGCGACTGCTGGCCCTGGTGTCCCTGCCGGCCCTGCTGCCCCTGCTCGCCCCGCTGCCCCTGCCGCCCCTGCCGCCCCTGCTGCCCCTGCCGCCCCTGCCGCCCCTGCCCAAGGAACAGAGAGAAGGGCGACAGGCACCACCATCATCTTGCCATCAAGGCCACGCACCACTGCTGCCCCTGCCGCCGCCGCCCCTGCCGCCGCCGCCGCCCCTGCCGCCGCCCCTGCCACCACCTCTGCTGTCCCTGTCCATAAGACTCCCGCACGTGCCAAAGTGACCCGGAAAAATCTTACACCATCTAAGTATGCCGCCCTGCTGTTTGATGGTGATTCGCAGGACATTGGCAGCCCGGGTTTCGACGACGAAGCCCTAGCACGGGACCAAGGGTGGGGGGATTTGGGAGTGGACAGTGGGAGTGAGTCCGACGTCGGTGACGAAAACGAGGAAGGGCATCGTCTGTCGAGTGAAGAGGAGGGTAATGATGATGAAGTGCTGTATCGCGACCATGGAAGCGATATTTCAGACGCAGAAGAAGACGCAGACGACATTCCGATCCCTGGCATGCCTTCGTTCGATTGGTCTGACGGGGTCAATTTTGTACCTGACGTGCCCCAGTTCAATCCTGGGACGTCAGGAACAACTGACAACTGGCCCTGTGATGATCAAGCGAATGAAAGCGACTTCTTCCTCGCTTTTTTCGACATGGAGGTAATGACGTACATCGTTGCCCAAACAAACGCCTACTACAGGTGGGTGTTTGGCAGATTGGACGTCCTTTCTCCAAAAGCGAGAATACGAGGCTGGGTGGATACGACTGTGGCAGAATTTCTGACGTTCTTTGCCTTGTTGTTCCTCATGCCTCTGATCAAGAAGCATGTGTTGCAACACTACTGGAAGCACGACCCTCTCATCGCCACCCCAACTTTCAATAAGTTCATGACTCGTGACAGATTTTTGTTGCTGCTAAGATTTATGCACTTTGCAGACAACGAAAATCCTAACAGGATTGACAGGATATGGAAAGTTCGGGATGTGTTCACCATGTTGTTGGAGAGGTATAGGAATACTTTTACCCCTTCCTCAATTTGGTGATTGATGAGTCGCTCGTGCTCTTCAAAGGACGTCTTGTTTTCAAGCAGTATATCCCCTTGAAGAGGCATAGGTTCGGAATCAAGCTCTTCGTGTTGTGCGACTGTGAAACTGGAATAGTGCTTGACATGATCGTGTATACAGGCACTGACATTGACATACCGAAAGCCGCTGCCAATGACCCCATGGGCATGTCAGGTGCCATCGTCAGGAAAATGTTGGCACCTTACCTGGGCAAAGGCCACATCATCTACACTGACAACTGGTATACTTCTCCTGCTCTCTGCCAGTTTCTTTATGACAACCAAACGGGGTCATGTGGGACTGTCAGAAAGACAAGAAAGTTTATGCCAAAGTTCACAGGTGATGTCATTCCTCTCACAGATGCCTCCTCCAGTGACACACCTTCAGAAGACGACCTGGCCAAGGAACACCGCGAGAGGCATGTGCGAAGAAGGCGACGAAAGGGGCAGAAATACAAGCAGCTCGAGAAGTGTGGGAAACTGATAGCCCTGAAGTGGAAGGATAAGCGAGACGTCCACCTGCTTTCCACCGTCCACACAGGTGCCCAGGTGGATTCTGGCAAAATCCACTACCGAACCAGGAAGACAATCTACAAGCCCGACATGGTAGTGGACTACACCAAAAACATGCGCCTGGTGGACAAGTCTGACTGTCAGCTGTCAGGTGTTGAGTGTCTGAGGAAGACTGTGAAGTGGTATCACAAGCTCTTCCTCCACCTAGTTGACATAACGATGCTGAACGCCTACAACTTGTGGTTGGTGAAGAAGGATATGGCCCCAAACCAGAAGCTGAAATTCCGGGAGTTTCGTGTACAACGTCTCCTACCAACTCCTGGAGAAGTATGCCACCACCA
This sequence comes from Paralithodes platypus, assembly GCA_032716605.1. NCBI lineage: Eukaryota > Metazoa > Arthropoda > Malacostraca > Decapoda > Lithodidae > Paralithodes > Paralithodes platypus. Next base: position 22,591,741 of record CM064486.1, read on the forward strand.
CTCACAGACGTACGGCATGGCGTGGGGATCACGTTCCTGACCGCATCCAGCTGGGTGTCGAAAGACACTACACAACCAACACCGAGCTGATTGGCACTCGTCACAGGCAGGTGCAGTGCACCGTCTGCAGCTCCAGTGTGAGGAAACCCCATGTGACCAAAAGAGTCACCTCAATGTGCGCTGAGTGCAAAGTTGCACTCTGCCTGGGTGACTGCTTCAGGGACTACCACACCTTCAAGAACTACTGAGTGTCGGCCCCTGCCCTGCCCTGCCCTGCCCTGCCCTGGACTCGCCCCGTGCCCTGCCCTGGACTCGCCTCCTGCCCTGCCCTGCCCTGGACTCGCGCCCTACCTTACCTGACCTGACCTAATTGATCACGCTACCTCATAATGTAACATATATATTATATAATGTATAAGTTCCAAAGATGTCCCTGTGATATAGCTTTTACATTATATAATTGTATGTTTCATTATTTAGTTTATAAGTTTCAAAGATTTACATGTAATATGCCTTATTTTTTTAGTATATCAATATATATGTTTGTTATTAGCCTAAGTAATGTGTATATAATTATTTTCTTACCTCAAATGAATTGTACAAAAATAAATATGTTTCAATAAATCATGTCAAACCTACTATGATAATAAAATAAAACAATAAAAAAAAGAAAAAAAGAAAACAAGGTCATGTCATTGTATTCTTACAATATGATATATTCTATGAATATTTCATATTGTTTGAATACAATGGCATGATCTTGTAAAAAAAAAAATTTATAAAAATTTTTCTAGACAATATAAAACCTTCCCCATAACCCCCTCCTGGATTCGATCCCACTACCCTACGACACTTTGAGTTTTCCAGTCCGCGACCTTACCAACCATGCCACAGGAGCTCATACCAAATATCACTCAAAACTTCGTGTGTACAATCGAAATGACAATATACAAAAAAAATGAATTATCCCACCAATTTACGTTTGTAAATTGATGGGATTATCAATTATATCATGCCAAGGTTTATAATAGTTTGTCTCTGTCAAGAATTAGTAATTATATAACTTTATTCTGTCAAAAATTGCCCAAACACTCAGCAAAATTGCCCCTCTCAGTGTGACTCCACTCATTTTCACACGGTCAGGCGGTCACGAGGTGACCCTTGCCGCTCCTTGATTCTCCAGCTACAGCAGCTCTGTCTGGGAACAAAATTGGTATAAATACAATAATGGATAAAATACTCTTCACAAATACATTTGTATTGTATAATATTGTAAATAAAAATGAATAATAACTGTGTGGGTGTCGAAAATTGCTCAACCAGCTTTCTTATGTCTCGCCTACGCGCGTATATTGGATTATACATAGTCATGACTGTCATACAAATAATTGCAGTAGGTCCCGAATATACATTTAGATTGCATATTACTTCGAAATAAATAAGTAAACGTTTCTCTCTGGTGGCAATCTACCCTTTCGCAGGTGTAAGGAGACACCAGTCTATATTTAGCCCTCTATCACAACAGGCAATCTGCCTGTGTTGACTCAGCACCGTCGCTGGTGGTCTATAAATATAGTACTTTATTTACAGTCAATGGCCTACATGTTTCTGTGGTACTTCACATGTGTCTAAAATGCAATGTCTGCTTGCATAAAAATGCAATTCTGAAGTCCATTTAGATGTACGACATACGCATGTCTCAGTTTCTCTCTCTCTCTCTCTCTCTCTCTCTCTCTCTCTCTCTCTCTCTCTCTCTCCATTCCTGACTCATGTTATTGTAGACCTGTTGATGGCAACGAACACCAGCCATCTGGTAGACATAAGGGTCAAAATACCAAACATCAATACGCCTGGGGCGCCTCCACAATTATCACTAAGCTGGTTATCTATCTAGAGATCTGCCTTACTTCCATCTCTCCACGACTCACTCACTCACTGCACCCCTGCATGCCTCCCTCCCACCCACCCACCCACCCCCAACCCCCCCTTTCAGGCTTCCGTCTGCTAGAAACACATTCACAATTTGCGTAAATATCGCATCAATTGGGCTATATGCGGTATATTCCTTGTTATATGGGACGCCTACATATGTACACGTCTTTATTATAGCATGAGAGTGCTCTAAATACAAGATTGACGTGATATTTATGGCGTAACACACCCTCTCCCCCTTTCATTCCCACCACAACTCACTCACACCTTGGTTCACGCATAGAAACTCATTGATAATGTGCGTAAATATCGCATGAATTGGTTTATATGCGGTATATATTTTGATATATGGCACGTATACATACGTACAAGTCTGTATTATAGCGTGACAGTGCTCTACGTACAAGATATACGTGATATGTATGGCGTAAACCACACTCTCAGCTCATAAATTGCCGCCAAACCTCCAACACATCTTCATTCCCGCCTAAATATTCTCTTATAATTCCCTTATATATTGCAATTTTTGGTCACTATGAGGCATATTCATTGTTATATGGGTGCCCTACACACGTATACATACTCTAAATAGCCTAAAAGGGCTCGAAAAAGGAGATATACGTGATAATACGCGGTAACCCACCCCCTCCTCCCTCTCCTTCTATCCCCTGCGCGCGTAAATATTCGGCAGGGAAATCTCGCCGCTCGATGACAATCTAGCCGCGCGGTGCCATTCGCTCCACATTTTTCAACTACGGACCGTTCCCCTACCCCCCCCAGACATTTTTTGGGGGGTCAAATATATATGGGCCGATGCACGCAAACATTCCCTACACGATGATGTACTTTTTATCGAAATTGGCAATAGGTCCCAAAATCATCATAGGTGCGCACAGTCTTACCCTGTAGAAAACCCCCTGTGCGCCGCGGAGAGGTTAATAGGTCAGCATTGATCGTCTTGTGTTTATGTTGAAGTGTTCCTACCTACGACTGTCCTGATTCGTGTGCTTACTGGCTCCGGGCTGCATATTTACCAAGTCGAGACTAGTAGGTGCCATAGGGTAAATTAGGACCAATCACAGCTCGAGTTTACCCTAGGATGACTATTACCAAGTCACAAGACTAACTTCAACCATGCATATAACCCTGGACAGCCAACATTGTAGCACTAAGTCATGAAAATATAACTACAAAGAAATAGGAAATTCTTATAATAATGCCCTCGGTACTTTGAATTATGCAAATAAATATATTCCATTATGTTTTACGATAGTAAGAGTTAAAGCGTATCTGGCAATAGTGTTTAGTCCCAGTATAGCGATCATTCGGCATTCAGTGTATTCGCCTTAATACTATATGGCCTATTATAATAGATACCTATTACTATTTCAATATAATACAACCATAGACAATGCCATTACATATTATTTGAATATGATATAAAGTTCTCGACTATATGTTAAGCATGAACAGTCATGACAGAACCGAAATATTATCTATTGACTTTAGTCCACAGCGAAGGTTTTGGTTCTAATGTTATGACACCTGACTTGTCTACGAGTTCATTTGGCTTAAATAATAATTATAATTTATTCCAAATATACAAATATAATAGGCCTACACTTGAATAAGTCAATTCTACATATAATTTAGTCCATAACACTATTTACTATAAATATAAGCTAGGTTAAGTATGGATTAATGTTAGTGTTCTGTAGTTCGAAATTCATCGTATTGATTGATTGATTGACTATATTTATTAAGAGTTCCATACACCCTGATAGGGACAGAAAGTCGGCGTATTTGTTAAAAGCACCCCAATACAGCATGTTCACTCCCACACCACAGGGATAACCCATGGGATAACCTACACAATTTTAGCTAACTTATTTCCATCAGGGTCCCTGTTGTGAGGTAAGAATGAGAAGTCTACAAGGGAGTCGAACAAACTACAGTAGAAAGTGAAACTCCATCACATTGTAGACCCCCTGTACCATCTCAATGAAAGATCTAATAATAAATAACCTAGTAATAGCCTACCAAGACAAATACCGTGCCACAATTAATTACTTAAAATATAGTAGTAGGTTATACAAAATCAGTTATTTCTACATGCAGAGAATATTATTTGGTGGCCTATTACATGTTGCAAAGATTATTTTATGGCCTATTACATGTTGCGAAGAACATTTTATGGCCTATTAGCCTACATGCTGCAAAGTATATTTTGTGGCCTATTAGATGTTGCGAAGTTTATGGCCTATTACATGTTGCAAAATATATTTTGTGGCCTATTACATGTTGCGAAGTATATTTTGTGGCCTATTACATGTTGCGAAGTATATTTATGGCCTATTACATGTTGCAAAATATATTTTGTGGCCTATTAGATATTGCGAAGTATATTTATGGCCTATTACATGTTGCGAAGTATATTTTGTGGCCTATTACGTGTTGCGAAGTATATTCTATGGCCTATTACATGTTGCGAGGTATATTTTGTGGCCTATTACATGTTGCGAAGTATATTTATGGCCTATTACATGTTGCGAAGTATATTTTGTGGCCTATTACATGTTGCGAAGTATATTTTGTGACATATTACACGTTGCAAAGTATATTTTGTGGCCTATTACATGCTGCGAGGAATATTTTTTGGCCTATTACATGTTCCGAATAATATTTGTTGGCCTAACACATGCCGTGAAGAATATTTGGTGGCTTAACACATGCCGTTAACAGTATTTGGGAGTTAGGCCACCTACAATTATTAACGGCATGTGTTAGGCCACGAAACGTTATTCGCAGCATGGGTTAGGCCACTATATATTTTTCACAGCATGTGTTAGGCCACCATATATTATTTATGGCATATATTAGGCCACCATATATTATTCGCGGCATCTGTTAGGCTACCAAATATTCTTTGCAGCATGTAATAGGCCATAAATATTCTTTGCGGCATATAATAGGCCGAAAAAAATTATGCGCAGCATGTAATAGGCCATAAATATTCTTCGCGGCATATGATAGGCCAAAAAATATTATGCGCAGCATGTAATAGGCCACAAAATATACTTCGCAACATGTAATAGGCCATAAATATTCTTCACAACATGTAATAGGCCACAAAATATTCTTTGCAACATGTAATAGGCCATAAAATGTTCTTCACAACATGTAATAGGCCACAAAATATATTTCGCAACATGTAATAGGCCACAAAATATACTTCGCAACATGTAATAGGCCACAAAATATACTTCGCAACATGTAATAGGCCACAAAATATACTTCGCAACTTTTAATATGCCACAAAATATACTTCGCAACATGTAATAGGCCTATTACATGTTGCGAAGAATATTTATGGCCTATTACATGCTGCAAAGATTATTTTGTGGCCTATTACATGCCGCGAAGAATATTTATGGCCTATTACATGTTGCAAAGAGTATTTTATGGCCTATTACATGTTGCGAAGAATATTTATGGCCTATTACATGCTGCAAAGAATATTTTATGGCCTATTACATGTTGCGAAGAACATTTTATGGCCTATTACATGTTGCGAAGTATATTTTGTGGCCTATTCCATGTTGCAAAGTATATTTTGTGGCCTAATACATGCTGCGAAGAATATGTTTTGGCCTATTACATGTTGCGAATAACATTTGTTGGACACGTACATGCCGTGAAGAATATTTGGTGGCCTAACACATGCCGTTAACAGTATTTGGGAGTTAGGCCACCTAGGGTTATTAACGGCATGTGTTAGGCCAGCAAAAGTTATTCGCAGCATGGGTTAGGCCACTATATATTCTTCACAGCATGTGTTAGGCCACCATATATTATTTAAGGCATATATTAGGCCACCATATATTATTCGTGGCATGTGCTAGGCTACCAAATATTCTTTGCAGCATGTAATAGGCCATAAATATTCTTTGCGGCATATGATAGGCCAAAAAATATTATGCGCAGCATGTAATAGGCCACAAAATATTCTTCGCAACATGTAATAGGCCACAAAATATACTTCGCAACATGTAATAGACCATAAATATTCTTCGCAACATGTAATAAGCCATAAAATATATTTTGCAACATGTAATAGGCCATAAAATGTTCTTCGCAACATGTAATAGGCAACAAAATATATTTCGCAACATGTAATAGGCCACAAAATATACTTCGTAACATGTAATAGGCCACAAAATATACTTCGCAACTTTTAATATATATTTAATAGGCCATAAAATATTCTTTGCAACATGTAATAGGCCATAAATATTCTTCGCGGCATGTAATAGGCCACAAAATATACTTCGCGACATGTAATAGGCCTATTACATGTTGTGAAGAATATTTATGGCCTATTGCATCCTGCAAAGAATATTTTGTGGCCTATTACATGCCGCGAAGAATATTTATGGCCTATTACATGTTGCAAAGAATATTTTATGGCCTATTACATGTTGCAAAGAATATTTATGGCCTATTACATGCTGCAAAGAATATTTTATGGCCTATTACATGTTGCGAAGAACATTTTATGGCCTATTCCATGTTGCAAAGTATATTTTGTGACCTATTACATATTGCAAAGTATATTTTTTGGCCTATTACATGCTGCGAAGAATATTTTTTGGCCTATTACATGTTGCGAATAATATTTGTTGGCCCAACACATGCCGTGCAAAATATTTTGTGGCCTAACACATGCCGTTAACAGTATTTGGGAGTTAGGCCACCTAGGGTTATTAACAGCATGTTTTAGGCCACCAAAAGTTATTCGCAGCATGGGTTAGGCTACTATATATTCTTCACAGCATGTGTTAGGCCACCATATATTATTTATGGCATATATTAGGCCACCATATATTATTCGCGGCATGTGTTAGGCTACCAAATATTCTTTGCAGCATGTAATAGGCCATAAATATTATTCGCGGCATATACTAGGCCAAAAAAATGTATGCGCGGCATGTAATAGGCCACAAAATATTCTATGGCCTATTACATGTTGCGAAGAATATTTATGGCCTATTACATGCTGCAAAGAATATTTTATGCCCTATTACATGTTGCGAAGAACATTTTATGACCTATTACATGTTGCGAAGTATATTTTGTGGCCTATTACATGTTGCAAAGTATATTTTGTTTTGGCCTATTATATGCCGCAAAGAATATATATGGCCTATTACATGCTGCCAAGAATATTTGGTAGCCTAACACATGCCGCGAATAATATTTAGTGGCCTAATATATGCCATAAATAATATATGGTGGCCTAACACATGCTGTGAAGAATATATAGTGGCCTAACCCATGCTGCGAATAACTTTTGGTGGCCTAACACATGCCGTTAATAACCCTAGGTGGCCTAACTCCCAAATACTGTTAACGGCATGTGTTAGGCCACCAAATACTTTTTCACGGCATGTGTTAGGCCAACAAATATTATTCGCAACATGTAATAGGCCAAAAAGTATTCTTCTCAGCATGTAATAGGCTACAAAATATACTTTGCAACATGTAATAGGCCACAAAATATACTTCGCAACATGTAATAGGCCACAAAATGTTCTTCGCAACATGTAATAGGCCATAAAATATTCTTTGGAGCATGTAATAGGCCATAAATATTCTTCGCAACATGTAATAGGCCATAAATATACTTCGCAACATGTAATAGGCCACAAAATATACTTGGCAACATGTAATAGGCCATAAATATACTTTGCACATGTAAGAGGCCACAAAATATACTTCTCAACAAGTAATAGGCCATAAATATACTTCGCAACATCTAATAGGCCACAAAATTACTTCGCATCATGTAATATCCTAGGCCATAAAATGTTCTTCGCAACATGTAATAGGCCATAAAATATTCTTTGCAACATGTAATAGGCCACAAAATATACTTCGCAACATGTAATAGGCCACACTAGCCTATATTTTAAGTAATTAATTGTTGCACGGTATTTGTCTTGGTAGGCTATTTATTATTAGATCTTTCATTGAGATGGTACAGGGGGTCTACAATGTGGTGGAGTTTCACTTTCTACTGTAGTTTGTTCGACTCCCTTGTAGACTTCTTATTCTTACCTCACAACAGGGACCCTGATGGAAATAAGTTAGCTAAAATTGTGTAGGTTATCCCATGGTTTATCCCTGTGGTGTGGGAGTGAACATGCTGTATTGGGGTGCTTTTAACAAATACGCCGACTTTCTGTCCCTATCAGGGTGTATGGAACTCTTAACCTGACAAGCGCGATATAGACCTAGGTGCTAGGGTAGTTATTTGTGCATTTCTAGCCCTGGATTCTGACAGAATTAGTTATATTTACAATATAAAGCATTATTTGTTTTCGGTATGCTTTTATTTTACATATATGATGTATATATGAACCTTCAAGAGTGCTAAAATAAGTGGGAAAAGCATTTGGGTGGTGAAAAACGAAGATATTGGCCACCCGGTCATAATCTCAGGCGAGAGAGAGCTACAGGCAGCCCTCCCCTCTCGCTGTCTGGGAGTCAACTGAGACGAGCGGGGCGGTGTGTGCATAACGATCTTTTATGCAACCCACTTGTGCTACATTATCGCGGGAGAGAAAAATAACCGATAAATGATGATAATAAGAGGATAAATAGGTGATAATTGAGGAGGGGGGGGAGGGGGGAATAAGGTGGGGAAGGGGGGGAGGGGTGAGAAACACATGGATGAGTACTAGAGGGGAATTATCTCACCTAGAGACAAAATCCTTTGTTTTGATAGGCCCTTTTTTTTTTTTTGAAGGATTTTTTTATGGTCTTGCTTCCGTGAGGCCTATCGCGTTCCCTATTGGAAGCCTTCCGTGAGGCCTATCGCGCTTGCCGGGTTAATAAATATAGTCAATCAATCAATCAATACGATGAATTTCGAACTACAGAACACTAACATTAATCCATACTTAACCTAGCTTATATTTATAGTAAATAGTGTTATGGACTAAATTATATGTAGAATTGACTTATTCAAGTGTAGGCCTATTATATTTTTATATTTGGAATAAATTATAATTATTATTTAAGCCAAATGAACTCATAGACAAGTCAGGTGTCATAACATTAGAACCAAAACCTTCGCTGTGCACTAAAGTCAATAGATAATATTTCGGTTTGGTCATGACTGTTCATGCTTAACATATAGTCGAGAACTTTATATCATATTCAAATAATATGTAATGGCATTGTCTATGGTTGTATTATATTGAAGTAGTAATAGTTATCTATTATAATAGGCCATATAGTATTAAGGCGAATACACTGAATGCCGAATAATCGCTATACTGGGACTAAACACTGTTGCCAGATACGCTTTAACTCTTACTATCGTAAAACATAATGGAATATATTTATTTGCATAATTCAAAGTACCGAGGGCATTATTATAAGAATTTCCTATTTCTTTGTAGTTATATTTTCATGACTTAGTGCTACAATGTTGGCTGTCCAGGGTTATATGCATGGTTGAAGTTAGTCTTGTGACTTGGTAATAGTCATCCTAGGGTAAACTCGAGCTGTGATTGGTCCTAATTTACCCTATGGCACCTACTAGTCTCGACTTGGTAAATATGCCTCCGGGCTATGGACTCTGTTACCCATTATCCAAGTGTATTACAGGACTATTACCCATTATATTAGTATATTTCAGGACTCTATTACCCATTATCTTAGTGTATTACAGGACTATTACCCATTATCTTAGTGTATTACAGGACTATTACCCATTATATTAGTATATTTCAGGACTCTATTACCCATTATCTTAGTGTATTACAGGACTATTACCCATTATCTTAGTGTATTACAGGACTATTACCCATTATCTTAGTGTATTACAGGACTATTACCCATTATATTAGTGTATTACAGGACTATTACCCATTATATTGGTGTATTACAGGACTATTACCCATTATATTAGTGTATTACAGGACTATTACCCATTATCTTAGTGTATTACAGGACTATTACCCATTATCTTAGTGTATTACAGGACTATTACCCATTATCTTAGTGTATTACAGGACTATTACCCATTATCTTAGTGTATTACAGGACTATTACCCATTATCTTAGTGTATTACAGGACTATAACCCATTATCCAAGTGTATTACAGGACTATTACCCATTATATTAGTATATTTCAGGACTCTATTACCCATTATATTAGTGTATTACAGGACTATTACCCATTATCTTAGTGTATTACAGGATTATTACCCATTATCTTAGTGTATTACAGGACTATTACCCATTATATTAGTGTATTACAGGACTATTACCCATTATATTAGTGTATTACAGGACTATTACCCATTATATTAGTGTATTACAGGATTATTACCCATTATCTTAGTGTATTACAGGACTATTACCCATTATCTTAGTGTATTACAGGACTATTACCCATTATCTTAGTGTATTACAGGACTATTACCCATTATCTTAGTGTATTACAGGACTATTACCCATTATCTAAGTGTATTACAGGACTATTACCCATTATCCAAGTGTATTACAGGACTATTACCCATTATATTAGTGTATTACAGGACTATTACCCATTATATTAGTGTATTACAGGACTATTACCCATTATCTTAGTGTATTACAGGACTATTACCCATTATATTAGTGTATTACAGGACTATTACCCATTATATTAGTGTATTACAGGACTATTACCCATTATATTAGTGTATTACAGGACTATTACCCTTTATCTTAGTGTATTACAGGACTATTACCCATTATCTTAGTGTATTACAGGACTATTACCCATTATCCAAGTGTATTACAGGACTATTACCCATTATATTAGTATATTTCAGGACTATTACCCATTATATTAGTGTATTACAGGACTATTACCCATTATCTCAGTGTATTACAGGACTATTACCCATTATATTAGTGTATTACAGGACTATTACCCATTATATTAGTGTATTACAGGACTATTACCCATTATATTAGTGTATTACAGGACTATTACCCATTATCTTAGTGTATTACAGGACTATTACCCATTATCTTAGTGTATTACAGGACTATTACCCATTATCTTAGTGTATTACAGGACTATTACCCATTATCTTAGTGTATTACAGGACTATTACCCATTATCTTAGTGTATTACAGGACTATTAACCATTATCCAAGTGTATTACAGGACTATTACCCATTATATTAGTATATTTCAGGACTCTATTACCCATTATCTTAGTGTATTACAGGACTATTACCCATTATCTTAGTGTATTACAGGACTATTACCTATTATCTTAGTGTATTACAGGACTATTACCCATTATCTTAGTGTATTACAGGACTATTACCCATTATCTTAGTGTATTACAGGACTATTATCCATTATATTAGTGTATTACAGGACTATTACCCATTACATTAGTGTATTACAGGACTATTACCCATTATATTAGTGTATTACAGGACTATTACCCATTATATTAGTGTATTACAGGACTATTACCCATTATATTAGTGTATTACAGGACTATTACCCATTATATTAGTGTATTACAGGACTATTACCCATTATCTTAGTGTATTACAGGACTATTACCCATTATCTTAGTGTATTACTGGACTATTACCCATTATATTAGTGTATTACTGGACTATTACCCATTATATTAGTGTATTACAGGACTATTACCCATTATCTTAGTGTATTACAGGACTATTACCCATTATCTTAGTGTATTACAGGACTATTACCCATTATATTAGTGTATTACAGGACTATTACCCATTATATTAGTGTATTACAGGACTATTACCCATTATCTTAGTGTATTACTGGACTATTACCCATTGTATTAGTAAATTACAGGACTATTATCCATTAGCTTAGGTGATGGAGTGTATTATCCATTATGTTACCTGAGTGTAGTAGCCGGTGCCGAAGACCTCCTTATTCCCTAGAGCCTGGGGAGTCACACAGGCCGCTTCACACCTGCAGCTGCAACACTCTTAATGCTCAGAACACACAAACGTAAGGGGAAGGGGGGGGGGGGGGGGCTGAAGTATATTATGGTAAAGATTAGAAGATTTTACTTGGCTAGTGATCTCCAGGTATCAAAGTATAGATATTTATCTTAATTAAGTTTTTGTATATTTCATTTCCTCCCTAGATCTTCATCAAGCTTAAAAAGTATATCCACAAGACCCCGCTCCTATAGATAATTGTGTGCATTTTTCGGTAGAAAAATGTCCCTGCCAATGGCCGGTTCCTCCTAAATTGAAGGATCGCCAGGAAAAAATCGACACCTAATTGATATGAAAGATCTTAAAATTGACAAAGAAATAGAACGAAAAATCTTAAAATTGACAAAGAAATAGGACGAAAGGTCTTAAAATCGCCGAACGTATTAAAATCTCAAAAATTAATGGGGCTCATCATGAAGAAGGGGTTTCAGAAAAACGCCCCTTTAACTCCTTCATTTATACTTATTCTGGTTAAGATTCGACAATTTACCTAAACTAGTGATCTCCAGGTATCAAAGGTATATAAATGATCTCAATTAACCCTTTCAGTATCAGTGCCGTCCTGTTTATGTTATGCTGGCTATTATTAGACTATTGTATTCCTCTATCAAGCTTAAAGAAATGCCCCCAGCACCCTCTTTCGAAATGTATTTGTACATTTTTTGGTAGAAAAATTACCCTCGATATTTAGCCGCCTTACAAACTCATGTACGTTTGTAGTACACGTCTAAGTACAGTCACACCACAAGTTCCGTGACCAGGAGAGTTCAGCTAATTCCAACACACTCCAGCACAGTCAAATCTCCTCCTGAGGGAACCTTGTGAAGTCAACAGTGTTATGATATAATATAGTCTATTCATTAGAAGTTGGCCAGAAATCCTGATCACTAACCTCTATAAATAAAAAAAAACACTAGCGTAATCAAGCTAATATTGCTACCAATTGGGAAGAGTCAGCCAGGGAATAGGTGTAGAATTGTTCAGCGCATTTATTCTAGCCCTTTCTGAGCTACAGAGTTTAGGGGTTAAGATTCCTGGCTCAAATTATACTGAATAGACAATAGTAATATAACCCTGCTCACCTGGTCTGTGTGGGGACGTAGAGAAAGAGTACCCCTTGCTCAATGACGTCGTGGCGTAATAAAGAATAAAATAAAATGTAGTCAATAGATGAATATAATAGAAGGAAACATGCATACATAATTGAAATGTTTGTGGACATACAGTAATGCAAGTAATGGTTGCTCTTCTGTAAATCTTAAGAATGAGAAAGGGATGGGACCTTCTATTTTCTTTACATATATTTCCTCCGTTACAAACCCACATGTTTTGTGTATTAGGCCAACTATTGAATATTGACGTCCATATAATGACCTTTCTGATAGCCTGAACTCGCAAATGGTTGACTAATAATATCAAAAAGTTAAAAGCTATATTTTTATCCTTTGTGTCTGATCTACAACTGTGATGTTCTTATTATTCAAAGAATTAACTTATGAGAAAGAGAGGGAGAGATGGCACTCCAACAACAAGTTATATTACAGAGAGAGAGAATGTTATGTTTATGTGGCATTGTGTGTGTGCATGTGACAGTATGTGTATGAGCAAGTAAGTGTATGTGTAAACGTGTATGTGCGCATGTAACCGTATGCGTGTGACTGCGTGAATAAGAGTGTGTTATTGTTGGCAAGCCTCGCAGGTCCCATAGCGGTTGGGCCGCGTCCCAATTGAGCTGCCTGACGGTCGGGCCGTCGCCGCCCATGAAGTATTCGGGCGTATCGTTTGCTTTGTTTACATAACTGTATGCCGTGGGATACAATAATGGGTTGAGGAGGGGCAAAGCAACCCCATGACTTATTGTCATCATCATATATATTGCCAGCAGGGGGGGCAAATAACAAGTATGCCGCGGCCCAACCATGCCGCGGCCCGACCAACTGTACACCGCCTCACAACCTCCTCCCTCCCCATACTAACGATAAAGAGGTGTCATCTGGTAGGAGGTCCAAGAACTTGGGGCAGGTCTGTAGTAGTCGTTGTTGTCCTTCTGTCCCGCCCACCATCACGCCCACCAACACCAGGGCCACTAAAACAGGTCAACAGCTTTTTAATTAAAACTATCTGGTCCGACGTCTTGTGGGGTATTGGGATATTTTGATAAATCATTATCGAGGATTTGGGTCAATACATTTCCGAGCAATGCATTTTTAGTTTGTTCCCTAGGATAACAAAAAGGCCTTCCCAGACTTCCTTCAAGCTTAAAAATGACCACCCAGACCCCTTTTAAGATAAATGTCGTGGCAGAAGGCTAAGACCTGTCATTATACGTAGGCCAGAAATTGTGACCCCTAATCTTTGTAACTCAAAAATGTTTATAGCAAATGGCCTGTCAATTTCCATACCTATTCCCTGGCTGACCCATCTTAAATGGTAGAAATATTAGCTCGATATTTATAGACGTTAATATTAAAGATTTTTGGCCTACTTACAATGAATGGACAATACATTAATTACAGAAACTTAGTATGTATATCATTTTTGCTACAATTAACCCTTTCAAGATACGATGACGCATTTTATCAATTTTCTGGCTATTAGTAGACTATTATATTTAGATTAGGAAGGGTATATGAAGAAGTCAGAGGGTCATGTGGAATAGTCTTTACCTTGTCATTCCCATCGACCTTTCCTAAGCTTTATAAAATCGTCTAATGATAGCCGAAATAAACTGTTGAAATGCGTCAAAATCTTCAAAGGGTTATGTGTTCCATGTTTCCTGTGCATCGTATTGTATTGCATTGTATCGTACCGTCTTGTAGCATATTGGATTGTATCATATTGTATCGTATTGCATTGTATTATATTGTACCGTATTGTATTGTATCATGTTGTATCGTTTTGCATTGTATCATATTGTACTGCATCGTATTTAGAAATTAGCAACAACACAAAATAAGATGTAAATTAGAATGAAAAGCATGGCCACGAATAGAAGGCTTTAGGACCCAGTCTTTTAGACAAACCCCATTTTAGGATCTTAATATCGTCTCTCGATTAATTTGTCTCCCTCTCCTCCAACCATTTTATTTTCAACTGATTGTCTAGATAAACTCCATCATTGTCAGGGGTAATTGGTATAATGTTGACGTATTCTTACCTGGTCAATATGATACGTTAGATGTTGTAATTGCAACTAGAATATTGTATTAATGTTTCGGTGTTTTTCGATGCACTCACAACATGTAGTGTCATATTGACTGGCTAGGAATACGGTAAAACTATAGTAATTGCCACCAACAATGGTTCGTATAAATATACAGGCCATAGTTGAAAAAGAAATGCAATGGGTAGCGAATAAAAGGAATACACCGAAGTCTGAAAATAAAGATCCTATCCGAAAACTTTTACCTACAGGACAAGGATATCATATCCCCTCCATTTGTTAACACTTGTAGGGTCATGTCGATCCCCCTCTCACTGCTCGAATTTCCGAAGCAGATTCGGGAATGTTGAAAAAATCAATTGGAGAGGGACATGTTAATTCCAAAAAACAAATATTATACTTCACAAGTGAGCCTGGGACATTCCAAAGAGCATTGGAGCTCCCTACCTCAATAGTTATTTTATTCAGTGTTTTGGTATCATGCTTTAATTTTACCTGTAAGCTCTGGACACGAGAGTTGACCATAGGAAATTGCAAGGGCAACTGGAAGCGATAGTGCATGGGAATCTTAGGATCAGCCGACTTTCCCTTCTTTTCATTTTTCTGTTTCTTGTTGTGAGGTGGCTTAGAACCGACACCCTGGGATTGGTATCACCACTAAAGCCACTGTGCCAACCCTCCGGCCTCAGCTCGTAGGTCAGGATCATTTTGAAGGTCCGACAGAGGCTCTATTTGGTCTTGTGGTCCTTTTTGTACACTTCAAAATGAGTGGGAAGAGGAGAAGACGGCGGCAGCTCAACATTCAGTCCCGTAACCTGCAGCACTGCTGTATTCATTATCACAGTCAATTGGGATGCCGGCGTCAATTGTAAAGGCGCAAATAGAGATCTAGTATACTATGCACAACACTAGACAAGATTATCGTTTCGAAAAAAAAAGAACACTACTACAAAGAACTAAAAATTATCGCGCAATTTTATTTTGAAACTCAACCCTTCGATGGGAACGCTGATACTAATGCGACTCTTCGAAACATGGGTAATTCTTAGACTTTAGTTAACAGAATTATATGTTTTTACTCGGAAAAAAAAATGCTGAAAATGCCTTGAAAAAAAAAAAAGTACTGTATATAAATAACATATACTCAAAAAACGTTTGATAAAATAAAATATTTAATTTAAAAGAATTGGCATTTTATATTAATATAATAGTGTATGTAAAATATATAATTTTCTACGATAGGATCAACACAGAAAACTCTAATAAATGGGTAACTTATAATTTTATATTTAATTTGCCATACATTTTACTAGATGGTTAGGATATAATTATACGCTTTATTAGTAAATTATTACAGTTCACTTAATTTCGTTATAAGGTCCGCAGATGTATTACTCGGTCAAAATTATGTGCATGGAGTATGAGAAAGGGAAAACTATTATTTTTGTTTTATTTTGACAGTACGATTGTAGCCATACACGAATACTTTTTCCCTCAACTATATTCTGCATCTTTAGTATACCTGCTTCTGGAATATATGTTTATAAGATTTTGGGTATTAATTCACTTTACCCACATAATTACTAAGTTGTCTTCCATCCGGCCTAAGTTTCACTCCTGAGAAAACAAATTTTGGAAGTATTATATATTTACATATGCGCGAGATATTTAAATGTGTGTAACATAAATGCAATCTTTATGACCCATACATCATTCCTAGGTATGTCATTGCCTGCGGAAATTAAAATATGTGTCATTAGACTTTGGGTTTTAAATAAGGTAAAGACAGCCATCTTGAATCAGTGGAGATTAATTGTTTTCCCTTTTCCACCGTATTTTTAGTATTTTATTATATCAATGCTAAGACCAGCGGAAGTCTGGGGGTGGCAGCCCCCAGGTTAGGTTAGGTTGTTAGGTTAGATTACTTAAAAAATATTGAAATTGTTTAGGTGAGGGGTGACGGGACATTTCCGCAACAAATGTGTGCAAAAATCGCATGAATCGCCTGAAAAAACAGTATGAAGAACCATATTTTGTCTGGAAAACTTGCATAATATGTAAATGAAACAAATTTACCAATTTTGTACTTATTTTTCGACCATTCAAGGTTAAATTTGGTAAAATTAGCTAAGATTAGGTTAGACAAAGTAAGTTAATAATAATAATAATAATAATAATAATAATATTTATTCATTTAGCAATTTACAGAGTTGGTACCACATAGTATGTTACAAATATGACATGTACCAGCCTTGCATAATTCCAACTAAGGATAGCCCAATAAGGCCGTTAGGCGTATTTCCATTGGGGTCCTTGTGGGATTAGGTTAGCTGGGGAAAAAGGGGAGGATAAAGAAATAGATACTTTAGAGAAAGTATTTCTAGGGGGTTATATTAAGATACCTTACATCCTATAGTAAATATCAGTAATCCGTAATCAGTAATCATTTCAGTTTGGTTTGTCTATCTCTTATGTCGCATTTAGTAGTAGACATAAGCTTGGTGCTCACTTCTCGCAGCTGTCCGGTTCAGGTGTTCCTTCAGGCTACGTCTGAAGGAATACAGTGTTCTCTTTTCACGGACTGACTGGGGTAGGTCGTTCCAGTCTTTGATGGCGGTGAAGAAGAATGTTTGCTTACCCTGTCCTTGGATTCTCGGGACCTTAAAATTAAACATCCTGTTTCTTGTATTATGTCCACTCCTCTCATTTGCTTTAACAAAATCATTCTTTAGATACTCTGGAGCTCTGTCATAGAAAATTTTGAAGGCATTAGTGAGCCTGATTTGTTTGGCCCTGTCAGAGACATTGAGCATACCTAGTGACTGAAGTTGTTTCTGGCCAACATGTGATCTGGGTCCTAAGTTCAGCATGAACCTAACCATTTTATTTTGAGTGACCTGAAGTTTGTGCTGTGCTGATTTAGATGATGCAGAGTACCAGGATGACACATAATAGTCAAAATGACATTGAACAAGCGCTTGGCAGAGGGTCTTTTTGGTCGCCGCGGGCAAGCATCCCACCTGTCTATACAGGTATTTTATACGTGCTCTACACTTACTCAGGATAGATTCCAAAATTGTTTCACCTGACAAACTCGCGTCCAGTTTTAGTCCGAGATATTTAACTTGTGACACTGTTGTTATAGGAATATCATTACAGTTGACCGAGAAGCCCACAATGTCTTTCAGTTTGCGTTTTGTTCCACATAAGATGGCTTCCGTCTTGCCCAGGTGAAGAGATAGTCTATTGTCCACTAGCCATTCACTACATGATTCTAGTTCTTTGGAAAGTGAAGCGGCAATACTTATTGGGTCTTTTCCTGAAACCAGAAGCACGCTGTCGTCTGCATACAGTAATAATTTACATGAGACGCTCAGTTCCATGTCGTTCACATAACAGAGAAAGAGTAAGGGACCAAGGATGCTTCCCTGCGGGACCCCACAGTTAATTGGCATAGGATCAGATATATTATCATCAATTTTGACTCTTTGGGTTCTACCACTAAGATAAGATTTAAACCAGTTCACAGACCCTATGCCCATTGCTTGTAGTTTATTACATAGGATATCATGGTCTACTGTGTCAAACGCTTTTTGTAGATCAAGAAGAACCATACCGGTGTAGTTACCTTTAGATATTTCTTTACGAATGTGATCCGTTAAGTGGATGAGACAGGAGTCTGTCGAGTACATGCATCTGAAACCTGATTGAAACTTATAGAATAGATCATTTTGTTTGAGGTAGTGTTCAATTTGGGTGTATACGGCTCTTTCAAGGATTTTAGATACAATACATAATATGCTAACTGGTCTGTAGTTACCAACTTCTAGTTTATTTCCTTTCTTGAATAGAGGGGTTACAATAGCTTCCTTCAGTTCAGCAGGTACAGTGTTGGTGTTAATTGACAAGTTGATGATGTGGGTTAGGGGGCCTGCTATACCAATGGCTTCATCTCGTAGAAATTTGGCAGGAATTTTGTCTGGTCCTGTGCTTTTATGTACATTTAGGTTAGACAGCTCGTCAAAAGTGTATTTTGGTGTAACATTTTGCAATCCAAATGTGTTCGGGTGTATGTCTTTATCTCTGTAGAAATTTCGAAAGGTGGCCGTTGTTGTCGTGTATTTATTGAGAGGTTGAGGTAGGTTCTGTGCAAGTGTGTTTGCTATGGAGGTGAAGAAGGAGTTGAAGTAGGTTGAAATTTGTCGTTTATCATGGCAAACCTGATCATTAATGGTGAGAGCAATATTAGTGTTAGACGAATCCCTTGTCTTGTTGCTGTAGCCTGTTGTTTTTAGGTGCCTCCATAGTTTCTTTGGGTTATTCTGATATTCCTCTGCCTTATTGTGAAAATAATTAGTTTTCGCTGATTTTATTTTCCTACTTAGTTTATTCCTGGCCCTGTTGAACTCATGTTTCAGACCTTGATCCTGTCTATGTTTCGCTAGCCTTTTTAACAGATTGTCTCTGTGTTCCAGATGGTGTAGTATGTCATTGTTGATCCATGGGTCTGACCTTGCTTTAATTCGTATGTCTTTCAGAGGAGCTATTTCGTCTAGAATGTTTGTGATGATGGTTCTGAAGCCAACCCATGCGTCATTAACGTTTGTACTTCCAAACACTGGAGGCCAGTCTGTATTCCATAAAATGTCCAGAAATGTTTCTTTATTGTAGTTTCTGAGTGACCTTGTTTTGATAACCTTGTGATTCTCTAGGGTAATTTTTGTGGTTTTTCGTGTGCAATATGTGACGAAGTGATCAATTATCCCAGTCTGTATAACCCCTGATTGGGATATTTTGTCCTCTCTGTTACAGTTTATGTGGTCTATTATTGTGGCAGTGTTCTCAGAGATACGTGTGGGGGTTATGATGAGTTGTTTGTGATTGTGCATTGTCAGTATATGCCTATATTCTCGTACAAGCCTATCATTTCGTTGTTTGTAACACAGGTTAAAATCCCCTAGTATAATGGATTCATTCCGAGGGTCTAGTGATGACAAAGTTCGTTCAAATTTGGTCAAGTTAGGTTAGTAAAGCTAGGTTAGCTTAGCTTAATTATGGATTAGGTTAGGTCAGTTAAGTTAGGATAAATTAGGTCAAAGATATTTCACCTCATTCATGTGTCGATGATTTCTGAGTGAGCCTGTAGTTAAGGAGAAGGATATTTCTCCACCAAAATGTATACACATTTAGGTTGAAAGAAGACTATACTAGAGGCGTATATTTTTTATATATTTGTATTTGTTTTATTTCTGATATATATTCTGTATATATACATATACTGTATATATATATTTATTTATTTATTTATTTTGTTTAGTCTGGGGGCAAACTAAACCCGCATTGTTACGTCCTGGGATATATAAACACTGGGCTCTTTCTATTGGACTAGGTATGCGGCAACAAGCAACAACGGAAAACGCTAGATCCAACCCTTATCTATAAACCCAGGCAACAAACCACCCTAAACCGTCAAGAGTCCTGCCTGGACAACGAGGTATCCTATGACTCGGTTACAGGGTGCACGCACTATAGACTGCTGATAGTCAAGCAGGCTATATAAAAGATCACACAATTAAGTTGACTTAAAGCTTCAAGGAAAAGATAGATGACGGAATTAAATTGCAGAAACAATTTTAATAACAAACTAGAAGAAAGTACATTTAACGTTACGTTAATTAATACAACTAATCACCCCTGCGTGAAAGAAGGTGATAGCAAACAGTCCTCAAAACATCGTACAGGTGGACAAGATGCAGGTTTCTAAACTGCATGCGGCTACTGTAGGATCTGATGCTTAGCAAAGAACGTAAGTTACGGATTTAGAGAACTCTTAACTCATAAGCAGGAATAAATACTAGTGATAGGCCATACAGTGTATAATGGCATAGGTATAATTAAATAAAGGCAGCAACTCGCAACATAACCACATACAGGTGTGCTTCTCACTCTTAGTCAGGCAAGCCTGCTCGGACAGAGTCTCTAAGCCACACCCTGACTCACAATGCTCACAAGAACGGTAAAACTGTGGCACAATAACAAGCATGCAGAAATAATAAACCCCTAGCTGTTAATCTGCCAGGTGGCAGAGGTCTAGCCGGAAGGATATAGGCTTCGGATATCCGGGCTGAGCCACCTGCTCTAGCCTAGGGACGTTCCCAAGTCTGTGCGCCAAATTACTCTAATTGAAAGGGTGCTCTCTTGAGAGACTCAGATCCCAAGTATCTGACTCTCTCCTGGCGACCCTAAAACAAACGCAAGACGTGCTAGCGCAGTGCTGAGTGGACTAGGCAAGGGCCCTCACACAACACAACACTAGACACACAGGCACACAGACAAGAAAATGCCCCCCAGACTCCCACGGGTATCCTAGTAAAGTCGTGCAGGTCCACAGGACTCGCACCAGCAGAATTTACTTAAAGGATCGCAAAAAAAACTCCCCTCCGGTCTAGCCCCTGCTCATCTGCCACAAGAACACACTAGCAAGCATGAAACCACCAAATATGAGACAACAAAAAAGGCTTCCTAGGTCTCATTAACAATTACATCTCTGCATAAGGCCCAAAATCCTATCTAATTATCTGAGAGCTCGTCGTTAATACAATAATAGATATAAGGTCTATCAAGGGGATGGGATAATTAAATAGATTGGTGAAGTAGTGGAAAGAAGGTATACAAAGTAAGAGAGAAAGTTTCTAAGTGGGGTTGAGAGGGATAGATATCAAGGGGGTCCGAAGGGTACGACAGTGAGGTGAGCTCTGAGTCTTGAATCTGTCTGGACCCCACCCTAGGCATGCGAAATACATCCCATGCTTGGCAACACTCAACACCGTTGCCGGGTCAAAATCCTCTACCCCTTGCGTGAGTCGAAACTAAGCCTAACGTTGCGATCAAATTGGCAACATCAGGCTCGTCCCAAGCTAGACTCTCCGCACCCGCGCGAAGCAACGTCCCCCAGCCGGTCTCTCTCCCGCTCGTCTCCTCCCACTCTCACTAGACTTACATCTTATATATTATAATGAAACAATCAGCTATCAAGAATAAAATATACTAAGATGCGTTGGTTAAGAATAAGGGCAGCTTCAAGCTGTGAAACAACATAAGAATATCCCAGACATTAGTTACATTGTCGTAGGATATATACAAAGGAAAAGCCGGCCGGCCGGCTGCCGCCAGCCGGTTTCTAAACGGCTGGGCAGCCGACACGTGCGCATGCCCGCACGTAGCGTCACAGCATTGATCGAACATTTTAAATAACATCACACGTCATAGATTACACGTAAGATGGAAACAGGTCAATTCCTTGTAGGCTAAGAAAAAAATAGATTACCGGTACACGTCTCCCTAATTTATGCCAGGTTTTCACAATTATTAACACATGTCCATGAAAACTTTGTGATAGTTAAGTAATTGAGATAGAGAGAAGTCCATTTTTCTCCAGCTCAAAGGAGGGGGTTGGGAGGGGGGGGTCCTGGACCCCCTTGTCCTTCATGTTTATCCCTATTAGTTTAAATATTTTAAGATGTTCACCCCATTAATTTGGCGATTTTAAGATCTTTTGTCCTACTTCTTTGTCAGTGTTTAGACTTTGGCGTTTTGCTGGCGAGCAATAGCGAACCAGCAATTTAAGAGGTTAAAGAGGAACCTACCTTTGGCCGGTAAATTTGTCTAATATACAAATTCATCTCGAAGGGGGATTTTGGGGGTTATTTTGTTAAAGCACTATGGAGGTATACTGTAGGGAATAAACTAAAATATATAAAATATACAAAACCTCCCTCCACTTTTTGGGCGATTTTTGCATGTATTCATTATTTTTTTTAGTTTCCTTCCTAGACCTCCATCAAATTTAAAAAAACATCCATTCTTGATTAATTTGTACATTTTTCGGTAGAAAAATATACCGGCCAAAGGCCGGTTCTTCCAACATTACAGGCTCACTATCGTTCGCCAGAGAAAACATCGACACCTAAATAGCATGAAAGGTCTAAATATTGACGAAGAAATGGGGCGAAAGGTCTTAAAATCGACTAACTAATGGGGCAAGCATCTTAACATCTGAAAACTAATGTGGCTAAACATGAGGGAGAAAAGTGTTCACCAGTGGTCAAACTTAAAGCCGGTATCACACGAAAGCTTTTATAGTCAACATTCGATGATCAACATTTTTCTGGCAACATTACTGGATAATTTTGCACTAGTATCGGAAACTAGACTGATGATAGATGAATTTAGGTAACATAAAAAAATATTAAATGTTGACTTCATAAACTGCCAGACCAGTGTTGAGGATAAATGTTGAGGGAAAAAGCGCTCGTGTGATACCGGCTTGAAAGGCTGAACTCCGGAACTTGCACAAACCAAAACTGCTTCTATTGCTTCTCATTTGGGTTCGATATAGATACAGATGATGTGAGTGGTTGCTATTGCTTGTGTCTGTTTTCGTTTGGATTCGATATAGATGCAGATGGTGTGAGTGGTTGCCATTGTGTGTGTCTGATCTCGTTTGGATTCGATATAGATTCAAATAGTGTGAGTGGTTGCTATTGTTTGTGTCTGATCTCGTTTGGACTCGATATAGATTCAGATGGGGTGAGTGGTTGCTATTGCTTGTGTCTGTTTTCGTTTGGATTCGATATAGATGCAGATGGTGTGAGTGGTTGCTATTGTGTGTGTCTGATCTCGTTTGGATTCGATATAGATTCAAATAGTGTGAGTGGTTGCTATTGTTTGTGTCTGATCTCGTTTGGACTCGATATAGATTCAGATGGGGTGAGTGGTTGCTATTGTGCGTGTTTGTTCTCGTTTGGGTTCAATATAGATGCAGATGGTGTGAGTGGTTGCTATTGTTTGTGTCTGATCTCGTTTGGGTTCGATATAGATGCAGATGGGGTGAGTGGTTGCTATTGTTTGGGTCTGTTCTACTTGGATTCGATATAGATTCAGATGGGGTGAGTGGTTGCTATTGTTTGGGTCTGTACTGTACAGCCGCCGACACTATTACCTGGTACACTCCTATATGATGAAATTAACTTTAAATCT
The DNA here is from genome assembly GCA_032716605.1 of Paralithodes platypus. NCBI lineage: Eukaryota > Metazoa > Arthropoda > Malacostraca > Decapoda > Lithodidae > Paralithodes > Paralithodes platypus. The sequence goes on from CM064486.1 coordinate 22,615,944, forward strand.
AATATAAATCGTGGGCTGAAGTTAACAAGGCTATCCCGAACATGATCGAATCTTCTCATTAATTCTTTACATAATATATACATTTTAGGAGATTTTTTTTTTTTTTTAGAGCTTGTAGGATGTAGCCTACATATATTGTAGAGAGTGTATTATCACGGTCATAAATGTTAACACATTGTGGAACTTCGAACTGTGCCGTTTTTTTGTTTGGTCCCCCCTTTCCCTCGTGTTCAGCTCCATTGTTTTTGTTTTTGTTTTTTTAAGATGTTCGGCCCATTAGTTTGGCTATTTTAAGAATTTACGACCCATTTCTTTGTCAATAATAAGACCTTTCGTGCCATTTAGGTGTCGATTTTTTCCCTGGTGAGCTATAGCGAGACTGTAATTTTAAGAGTAACCGGCTTTTTCTACCAAAAAAATTTACAAATTTATCTTGAAGGGTGGTCTAGGGTGTGTTTTTTTACAACTTGATGGAGGTCTCGGGCGATAACTAAAAATTAATAAAAAGATCAAACAATAAACAAATAAAAACAACCCATCTCCCCTTAACCCTCGCCGACATATGACGCGATTTTGAGCCGATTAGGGATACTTTAAAGCCTTTGTTACCATCAGGGGTATTTAGAAACCTTTAGTTTAGTTACTTCAACCTCTGCAGTTGTCTTTGAGTTAGCTGTGGGCAGAAAACTAATTTTGGAGAGGTAATTATAAGAGGGAGAGAACTCTATTTCTTATTGCTAATCTGGCAAACCTCTGCGTCATATGAGTCTGAAGGGGTTAAGGGGTTCCACCTCGCTTTTTTTTTTTCTCTTTCTCTCCCTCTCTCTTTGGCTTGTATCCATTCGGCCCCATTCAGCCTACTGTTTTATGACGTTTACCCCCATCCAGGTGTCAATATTTTCCCGGTGAGCGGTAGCGAGCCAGCATATATATACTTTTGTTTTGACAGCAAGCTAAATTTGTAAATTTTTCGATTGAAAAATTTCTCCGGCGAAGCCGGATTTCTCCATACAATGCTGACTCGCTATCGCTCGCCAGGAAGAAATCGACACCTGGATGGGGATAAATGTCTTAAAACAGTTGACTGAATGGGACCGAATGGATACAAGCCATAGAAAGAGAGAAAAGGAGAGAAAGAGAAAACAAGCAGGTGACCCCCCTTAAAATAGCCACCGGAATGTAAATATCAGGTAAAATATTAATAAGATTTAATTCAGCCCAAGACAGCTTCGGAAAATGTATGTATCAGCTTAAATGACCGTGACTGTACAATAAAACCAAAGCTATAGCCGAGGCGCCGGATGCAAGGCAGGATTTCTCGCAGTATACAGAATGGACGCGTTCTAAATATATACCTCAGTGACGTCACTACAGAGAGACTTATCGCGCTGCATTCTCGTATGGTTTGTATTGTTTAACTGTATTTGTTCTGTTTTTTCTTTTTTACCCCAAAAGACCCATTATTATTGTTGTTCTGCATTGTACAGTCATGAGCCATAATACCTGCACACCCATTTGAATCTGTATTGAACCCAAGCGAGGCAATCTAATGTTCTGTTTGATTTCATTAATTTCGTTGGGAGGTGTTTGGTGTTGGGAGTGAAATAAATAAATAAAAGTATATCCCAGAGGCTTTACCACTTGGCTTGTAATATTCAAAGATTGAAATGGTTGTGCAGGTATTATGGCTTATGACTGTATATATTACATATAATTGATAAACATGAATGTGTAAGATATATATGACACGAAACTGTGAACACAGTAATAGGATGAACTGCCTATAGTCTATTCGCTGTAAGTATGCGAGAAATCATGACCTCTATCCTCTGTAACTCAAAATCGACTAGAGTAACCGAGCTAACATTTCTACCATTTGGGAAGAGTCAGTCAAGGAATAGATGAAGAAATTTACAGCCAATTTACTTTAACCCTTTTTGAGTTACAGAGGATACTGGACATGATTTATCACTTACTTACAGTGAATATACTATACCGGTAGTTCTTCTAGTGCTATAATTATCGTAGATTATAAAGTCCAACAGCCTTTGTTAGCGGATTTGAGTTGTACAGTTCCCTGCACACGTTTCGTTCCTCCCCGAGATTTTATTTATGAAAATAAAAATAATATTATTGCATAAAGAGAGTTCCTTGCTATACAGTAATTACTTCACCCTCTTATGCAACTGTTAAATAAGATACTACACTCTAAATTCACTTATACCCTTTTTACTTCCAACAATACAATCTCAGAGAGGAACGGAACTTGTGCAGGGAACTATACTTACTTATCAACAATATATAATCCAACTATAGGCAAAACAAAATAGTATGCAAGCTATAGGTAACATTATATTACATACTGTGAGATTATGTTTTATATTATATAAAGAAATAGTAAACTCAATCTCAATTCACCATTTCAAAGTCAAAGGGGTAAACTCGATCTCAATTAATAAGACGGTTCACCCCATTCAGGCATCGAAGGCCGAGATATTTTTCGATTAGAAAAAAATACACAACTTTACCTTGAAGGGGATGTGGGTAGGCATTATTTAGTTTGATGGAAAACTGGGAGTGTGTGTGTGTGTGTGTGTGTTTTTTTTTTTTTTTTTTTTTTTTTTTTTTTTTTTTTTAAGCCATGATGACAAACTAAAATACATTGCTCGAAAATGGCAAAAAGCAAAAATACAAATAATAATAATAAATACATAGATAAATAAAACATAAATATAGATCCTCAATAAAATATCACGATAACCCCCCAGACGTCGGACCAGAGTGTGTTAATACTGTATAAGGGTCTAATAACGCCAAGTATACAATGTAAATTAATGCATCACGGAATACGCTGATTGACTTAACCCCTTCAGTACCAGCTACGCGTCCTTTTCCTTGTATTCTGGTAACGGTTAGATGACTATATTAAGCTTGGGAAGGACCTCTAGCAATTTATAGGCTACAGAATGAGTGCCTCCTTTCTCTCCGGCCCCCCTTTCTCCTCTCCGCCTCCCCTCCCCCCTCCTTCTCTCCGGCCCCCCTTTCTCCTCTCCGCCTCCCCCCCCCCCTTCCCCTTCTCTCCGGCCCCCCTTTCTCCTCCCCCCCTTTTCTCCGGCTCCCCTTTCTCCTCTCCTCCCCCCCCCCCCCCCCCCCCCCTCCTCTCCGTCTCCCCTTCTCCTCTCCGCCTCCTCCCCACCCCCCCTCCCCTCCTCTCCGGCCCCCTTTCTCCTCTCCGCCCCCCCCCCCTTCTCTCCGGCCCCCCCTCCTCCGTCCCCCCTTTCTCCTCTTCCCCCCCCCCCCCCTCCCCTTTCCTCTCCGGCCCCCCTCCTCTCCGGCCCCATAGTGTACTGGATCTCTTTAGTAACTGGATTCTGTTTAGTTCCATTAATTTAGAGATTTAATGAAGTTAACCCCATTAGTTTGTCGAATTTAAGACCTTTCATTCCATTTCTTTGCCAATGTTAAGACATTTCGTGCCATTTAGGTTTCGATTTTTTCCAGGCGAACAATAGCTAGCGAGCCTGCAATTCAGAAAGAATTGGCCTCTAGCGGGACATTTTTTACCGAAGAAAATGTACAAATGTATCTCTATGGAGGGTCTTGGGAGTATTTATGTTAAGCTTGATGGTGGTCTAGTGAGAAAACTACAAACCTACCCTTAAGCCCTTTCTATACCGGCGACGTTATTTTAATTATATTATAGCTATATTTAGACGATTTTGTGCAGTTTAAGAAGGATCTGTGACAGTATAAATGGTTAAGTGAGATACTTCGAAGCCTGTTAATTGCTGGAGCCCCCTTTTTGAAACTGGGTAATATCGTCTAACAGTAGCCAGAATAGAGTGAAAAGTGCAACACCGGTACTGAAAGGGTTAAGGGTGGGATGGTTTGACCTGCCGTGGGGGTGAGGGTGGGCCCCCCCCCCCTACCCCCTACCCCCCTCCTCCTCTCCGCCCCCATGGTGGACTGGATCTCTGTAGTAACTGCATCCTGTTTACCTCTATAAATTTAGAGATTTGAAGACGTTCGCCCCATTAGTTTGGTGATATTTTGTCAATTATAAATTTTAAGACTATTCGTGCCATTTAGGTTTCATTTGTTTTCTTTGCGAGCGATAGGGAGCCTGCAATGTTGAATTAATCGGCCTTCGGCCGGGACAATTTTCTACCGAAAAATGTACAAACTTAGCCCGATGGAGGGTCCTGCGGATATTTGTTTTTACACTTGATGGAGGTCTAGCGAGGAAACTAAACAAAATAACTATAAATAGATAAATAGATCGACCATTAACTAAAGCTTCCCCCCATAAAGGTGTGATGGTCTAACCCAAAGTATATAGACACTAACAAGTAAACCTACTGTATACTCGAATTTCTTGAAGGCCGCCGAACTGTGTAAGTCTTGTAAAATGGTGACGTCACACACCGGGCATCTGCGGCTATAGCTTAATAGGGTTATTTCTACCTGATGTCAAATTAAATCATTTAGCAGCTGATTCCTCGATACTTTATGAAAACTTAAAAAACTAATATGTCTCTGCATCCTCTTATTGTCACGTTTTCATAACCAGCAACATATTTCGCTCCAAAATCTGGAGTATTATTACTGTAGAAGTGGGGAGCGGGAGACCTTAGCCGTAGCCACTATGCCTCTATATTCGTACTTTAGGCCGTGGTGGTCAAGTGGTGAGCACGCTCGCGTGTGAATCTGAAAGACCCGGGATCGAATCCCTGCCACGGCGGACATTTAGTGGGTGCGGTAGTACGTCCTAGCATGGTTCACATGCTTGCACCCAGTCAGGGGACATCCTGACGACGTATACAGACAAAACACACATAACAAAGCCACTCCAACACCTTCCTCTCTCTCCAACACCCCTTCTCCCCTCTCAACACTCTTCTCTGAGCTATTGCCGATAAAAATGGCATGTTCAGTCCTGTAAAGAATCGTAAGATTCAGAGTCGTAAAGATTCCAGGACGAGCTCATCAGCGGCGGATCCCCAGATCGACCGTGGTGATTGTCACCTAAACATCTACAAAACAAAACAATCATGATTGTATTTCGATGTATTTTTACTTATTTTGTACTCAATTGTATTGCATTAGGTTAGGTTCAGCTGGTTAGGTTAGTTATACAATCAAATTAAGTAAAGCACTTCAAAATACAAGTGTGATCAGGCGCAAATGTATGGGCATGGCGGCTGCGGTCAAAGCCTCTTTCCCAGCGCAGACGACAAGAGAAACGATCTAAAATGTACTTTCTGTTTTCACTGTTAATTTATTTTGGAAAAAATGTGTTAATTGTATGCTTATATAAATATAAAACAAATATTTCTAAGTAAAAACAACAACTAAGACCTATCATTATTAATTTATACCGAAAATAATGGTGAACTATTATAGTCAGTCCTAAAATGATACATTTTCGGTTTTCTTTTTACTAAATTATCCAAAAAAAACTTTATTATCTACGGCTAAGGAAGATGGAGGAAAGGATTTTCTGTGTAAAGTAATGCATGTTTAACAGCAATGACACAAGTGAAGTTGGTTCCAATACATAATTGAAACCATACATATACCGCATTTTCCTTTACCATCACTATCTCCGATAGACTGGAAATGGTGTCGTATTTCACACCCAAATGCCATAAAAGGGTGTCCAATATCAAGCCAACTCAACCCTGCTCTTCCACAGGGTCTAAACTCAACCCGATTCAGACTTTCGGAACTTGATAACAGTTTTAAGACTTTGTGTATATATCCATATACAAATAATCGATTTGGATGTGATAATTATAAATGTACCTAGCTATATCCTCAGAATATCCGAAAGAAGCGTCATAATCCTATAGAAGGCCGATAACCTACCGGAGTTATTATATATAATACCTCAAAGTAAGCGATTATATTATAGGAATAGTCATCACAATTTTTTACAAATTCAACTAGATCAAAATAATATCGAAATGATGGATCATTAATTATTGATCTTGATATGTAGGCCTAAAGGCATGTTGTTTATAAACATTGGCCGCAGCCGCGGTGCCACTCCATTCGAGCCTAATCACGATTATATTTCAGTGTATTCTTACTTAAATGTATATCATTCGGGTTGATTAGGTTACACAATACAATATTACTAAGTAACAGTACACTCATATATATAAATATCATAACATTTGTGAAATATAGGTTCGACCGCGCTAAGCACCACGGCTGCGTGAGGGCCAGTAGGAACGTAGATATATCGAGGGGTGGGTGGGGTACTAGCCTCGTGACCTTGACCAAGAGTCAAGTTCAGAAAATCAGTTTTCGTCACGGTAATTAATCCGTCACTCCTCCTCAGAATTATTGAAATGTCTATGTATGCGAATATTTCTTGTTCTACTATTAAACAAATAAATATGTTTTATAATTTCACCTAATATGTAATGTCACAACACATCTTAAATTGTATATATTCAAATTTATTGCCGATATGTTTTGTTGTCGAATATTCCAGTCCCTGACATACCTAATGATATTTGGTATATTACGCTATTTCGCTTTTATTTTGTCTTTATTTGCTTTGTAATAATTATTCTGCAATGCATATTTACTTTCATTCTTAAAAATAGTCAGGAAAGGTTGTCCATATAATGTATATATTTAAAAGTCTGGATCGCCCCTTGTCATTTTGTGCCACCACACTTTAATGAGAGTGGGTTATCAGACTTTGGGGTGACACAAAATGCAGCTATACACACATAAACTTGCGCAAGATTGCCTTACCAGAGTATGGGACTCTTTCTCAAGTGTAAATAAGGAAAATAATATGATTACCGAGTGTATTTTTCCCCTCTCTGTATTTTGACCATATTTATTGGAAAATTGCAGTAATATAGGGGTAAACTGCATACTCATATGAAGTCAATTATTTATGTAATATCCCTACTTATGATAGCATAATGTGCAAACTACTTCAGAAGTTATATTTCGATAATATATGTAACAGAAACCCAGAAGATGCTGAGAAAGGACAGGTTCCAATATTGTTTTGGTAGGTTTACTTGTTAGTGTCTATATACTTTGGTCTAACCTGCCGTTGTTGTGAGGGTGGTATGGCCCTCCACCCCCTCCCCCTCCCCCTCTCCGGCGCCATGCTGGACTGGAGATATGTAGTACAAAGGAGTCACTGAATTCACCGCCAATCTGAAGGGAAATCCACAATATCAGTCAATACATAATAACACACATAACAAAGCCAACAGCTTCCTCTCTCTCCAACACCCCTTCTACCCTCTCTACACTCTTCAGAAAATAGGAAAATAGAAAGTAGCTACGAGGTGCCGTTGTAAAGACTTATTCCTCAATACCTTCACTTGACCAGACTTGTGAAATTAATATGATTTTACTATATTATCACCATTCTGAAAGAAAAAAATATATATAGGCTATATACCGTATATATATATATATATATTATATACGGTATATGAAATGCTGGGTGTGAAGGGAATTTTTCTGTCCTGACAACTCCCCAGGCCCACTTAGGGTCAACCTTTCCTGGGGCCTGGCGCGGGGCTCGAACCTCTGAAGGGAGTTTAACCCTCCTAAAAACCCACAGGTTTTGAGATGCCTTGGGTGGGGTTCGAACCCTGGTTTAGTGACCATGTACCCCATAGGTCAACCAAGCCCGCGCGCTAACCCACTGTACTACCACGGACGTACAAAAGTATAGTAACCTTAGTCCGATTTGTAAGAACCAGGTGATAGTCTCGTGGTGATTCACGTGATGAGTTTATTTGACTTCCCATCAACGACTATTTTACACTATACCTGACGTCAACTCGGGTAGTACATTATTGGGGTTGCGGGATATTTTCGAGGGCATTACAATATATATATAATATATATATATATATATATATATATATATATATATATATATATATATATATATATATATATATATATATATATATATATATATATATATATATATATATATATATATATATATATATATATATATATATATATATATATATATATATATATATATATAATAGATACATACAAATAATATTAATTAGAAGAATACAAATATTAAAATAATATTGGACACATCAATAATAAAAAATACCATTCCGGAAAGTAATGAGAAAAATTTTTGCATGTGATTTTCGTATCTTACTGCACGACTGCATTTACATTTTGTGGGCTTTACTTTTTAGCACGATGGGGTCATTTATCATGTAATTCTAGCTACCATTATAAGATTTCATTGAGCTTAGGAAGAGACTATTTGAGTTAGTTGCAATAGTTTATACCCTTTGCATTTTTAATAATCCATCTTAAGGTTAGGGTTTTGTCTTACTTTATATATATATATATATATATATATATATATATATATATATATATATATATATATATATATATATATATATATATATATATATATATATATATATAAAAACAATGTATACAGTATATATATTTATTTAGTGTTTTATCATTTCTCCCTCGACCTCCATCAAGCTAAACACACACACACACCCAAGCGGTGGTGTGTTTATCGGTACAAACGATAATTATGCATGCTTAAGAGTACTTCTTTTCGATGTTTAAACCTTAATAAAACTATATAGATCAAACTAAACCTAACCTAACCTAACCTAACCTAAAACACTCTGTTTCAAAGCATTTTAAAGATGTGTGTACACTTAAACTGTCGCCCCAAACCTCATGTACCTGCAAACCTAAATTTTTAGTCAATGTTGTACCTTTAAGCATACCACCGCTTGTCCACACACACATACACACACACAAAACCTCCCTTCGAGATAGATTTGTACAATATTTGATCAAAAATTGTTCTATGGTTCCTAAGACGTTCACCCCATTAAATTGGAGACTTTAAGACCTTTCGCCCCATTTCTTCGTCAAATGTAAAACCTTTCGTGAATGTAGTGTTCCAGTGGACCAGGGAAAACAGCATGCAATTCAATGAAGAAAAATTCCAATTAATAAGGTACGGAGATAATAATGGCGTTAAAGAAATTACAAATTACTTAACAGAATTTAACCACATAATAGAACGGAAAGACAGTGTGAAAGACCTTGGGGTATTAATGTCTGAAAATATGGGTTTCAAAGTACATAACCAGGTCAAAGTTGCGGCTGCGAAACATCTAACGGGTTGGATTCTACGTACATTTAAAACACGCGGTGAATTACCTATGATAACGCTCTTCAAATCTCTAGTGCTACCGCGGCTTGAATACTGTAGCGTATTAACATCCCCATACAAAGCATGTGAAATAAATTACTTAGAGAGTGTACAAAGAAATTTCACTTCGCATAATTATAAGTTCGATAAAACATATACACTATTGGGAGCGTTTAAGAGCACTGAATCTGTACTCGCTGGAACGTAGAAGAAAACGTTACCTAATAATATCTATCTATCTATCTATTGCCTGACGCCGTGATCCCCGAAGGGGTGGCCACGAACGAACCGCCCCCATGCACCTCTGTCCCCAGTCAGTCGACGCCCCTCCCCCTGACCAGCACCGCCCTCGTTCATGTACTTCCTCACTCCATCCTTCCACCTCATATTCGGTCTACCTCTCCCTCTCTGTCCCTCCACCTCGCTCTCGTACACCCTCTTAGTCATTCTCTCAGCGAGGGCGGCAACCTGCGAAGGAATTAAATGCTAATCTGTCAAGAACCGCGAATTTGGATAAAGCTCCACCAACACGACCCAAATTCAAAACCGCCAGGGATAACGACCGAGGACCGATGTCAGCCATGAATGTAAATGTAGATCTGATCAGAACCAAAAATTTGATTAAAGAACGTTCTGTGAGTTCTAAAACCGCAACTTTAAAGGTTTTCTATGCAAACGCTCGTAGCATACGCAATAAATTTTCAGATTTAGAGGAACTAGTGTTTACTGAAAATTATGATGTGATTGGTATAACAGAATCTTGGCTCAATACAGTAGATAGAGACTTTTTAGCAGAGTATTCACTTCCCGGTTATGTAATGTTTGAGAAAAGCCGAATAAATAAAAATGGAGGTGGCGTTTTATTTTATATCAAAGAAAGTCTTAACCCGACCCTCTTGTCAAAACCTCAAATTGTGAATGTCGACACATCTTTTGTGCTAATAAAGAATAATAAAGGTACAAAAATAATACTTGCATTAATATACAGACCTCCAGCTCAATCAGTGCAAACTGACCGAGAAATTTATGAACAAATTGCAGATGTAAGTAACTCACAAGATACCGTATTTTTTGGCGACTTTAATTTACCTGTGACCAAGTGGGGCGATACTCTTACTTCACACTCCGGACATGACTGGTATACGAACTTGCAAGAGAGTTCGCTTTATCAATTTGTTCGAACACCGACCCGTGGTAATAACGTTCTTGACATTGTACTTGCAACAAAAGAAGAATTAATAGAGAATTTGAATGTTGGTGATGAATTCAGTAACAGCGACCATCGTACGATAACTTTCACTTTAAACTTTACTAGTAACGAACCAAATAGTAGCATCGAAAAAGTCCCTAATTTCAAGAAAGCAAACTTTCATAAACTTAGAGCTATGTTTAAAGAAACTGACTGGAGCTTTTTAATTAACAATAACGACATAAATACATCTTGGAAGTTATTCGAAACCACTTATCTAAAAGCAGTGCAAGACTGCATACCATCGAAAATACGGCGTCCAGGCCATAATAATAAGCCCAAATGGTGGAATAAAGATATTTCAAACTGCCTGCTTGCTAAAAAATTTGCTAATGATAGATTAAAATCCTCACAAAATGACGAAGAACGGGTGAAATTTGTAGAGCTACGACGCAAAGCCAAAAAGTGAATTAAGCAAAGTAAAAAGACCCTAGAGTTACATATTGCGAATCAAAGTAAAACAAACCCGAAAGAATTCTATAGTTATATCAGAAAGAAAAAAGTAGTTACTTCAACTGTTGGACCGTTAGTCGATGAAAATGGAGAATACACCAAAGACGAAGTACAAATGAGTAATGCCCTCAATACCTTCTTTGCATCAGTTTTTACAACAGAAGACCTCAGTGATATCCCTACACCATCGCCGATTCAGATTGATAATTCAGATGTTCTAAGCAATATCACCGTTACAGAGAGAGAAGTATTGAATTGTTTAGATAAACTCAAGGTAAATAAAACGCCTGGACCTGATACAATCTCGCCTAGAGTTCTAAAGGAAGCTAAGGATGAGCTCTCCAAACCACTGACATTACTATTCAATAAATCCTTGCAGTCTGGAACTATGCCTGATCAGTGGAAGATAGCCAACGTAACACCGATATTCAAAAAAGGCAGCAAATCCCTACCCAGTAACTATCGTCCAATTAGCTTAACCTCAGTTGTATGTAAAATGCTAGAAACGGTCATAAGAGACAGACTCGTAAATCACTTAGAGGAAAATAACATACTTAAAGATACTCAACACGGCTTTCGTAAAAAACGTTCCTGTTTAACAAACCTCTTAGACTTCTTCCACGATATCCTCAACCTCTACGATGATAGTAAAGCTGTAGATATTATATACCTTGATTTTCAAAAGGCCTTTGACAAAGTTCCTCCACAAACGTTTACTGCTAAAACTAAAAGCGCATGGAATACAAGACGGTGTGTTGAAATGGATAGAAAATTGGCTCAGCGACAGAAAACAAAGAGTAGTCATAAACGGTAAGGCATCTAAATGGACCAATGTAAGTACCCCAGGGATCGGTACTAGGACCAATTCTCTTTCTAATTTACATCAACGACATAGATGAGGGTCTCACCTGTACAATCTCAAAATTTGCTGACGATACAAAAATTGCAAATAGCGTACTCTCAAAAGATCAAGTTGACGATATGCAACACAATCTAGATAAATTGTCACATTGGGCCCAAATTTGGCAAATGAGTTTCAATGCGGATAAATGTAAAGTACTACATATCGGATACCTAAATGAGAAAGCAAACTATTCGATGAATGGCACTCAGCTTAAGAATGTAAACAGAGAAACCGATCTGGGAGTAACAATATCGAGTAACCTAAAACCGAGTCAACAATGTTCAGAAGTTGTTAAGAAGGCAAACAAAATAATTGGCTTTATAGGCAGATCATTTGAGCATAAATCCAAAGACGTAATCCTAACCCTTTACAATTCCTTAGTCCGCCCTCTTCTGGAATACTGCGTTCAATGCTGGTGCCCTTATTACCAAAAAGACATAAACAAGCTAGAACGAGTTCAACGTAGAGTTACCAAAATGATACCTAGCCTAAAGAACAAACCATACGAAGTGCGTCTTAGAAAATTAAATCTATTTCCTTTAACCCAGCGCAGATTAAGAGGTGACTTAATTCAAGTGTTCAAAATCATCAAAGGCATCGACAATATGAACTGTAGTAAGTACTTCACTATCGACCAATCTAATTACACGCGGGGAAACGGTTGCAAAATTATTGGTAAATCTTTTAACTCACACGAATCTAAGAATTTCTTCTTCAATCGAGTTGTCAACTTGTGGAATGGGCTTCCCCGAGACGTTATAGACTGCAGCACCGTTGATTCATTTAAATTCCGCCTAGACAAATATCTCGCATCAAACCCGCGACTGACTGCGTTTGTAAATGAATAACTTTATCCTCCCCTCAGAGACTAACCCATATGTCCCCTACTAACTTCCTAGTCCTGCCACGTTAGTGGCAGGGCAGTAGTTCCCTTTCCAATGTTCCCTTACCCACTCTAAACCACTGTTTGGACACTTGATCCTCAGTGTTTTGGAGGACAAGCAGCCTAGAAGGGTCACTATATCTGTTGTTGCTTGATTTCCTTTGTACTCCTTTGTACTTTGTACTCTCGCTTTCCAAACGTTCCATATGGCCGAACCATCTCAAGTTGTTCCTTTTCACACTTTCCAGCACATCTACCTCCACACCACACCTCCTTCTTACTTCCTCATTAGTCTAATATAATACACTAATATAATATCTAATATAATATAATAATATACACGTGGAAAATCGCAGAGGGTTTAGTACCAAACCTACATACTCCAATAGTCATGAAATTCAGTGATAGGAGAGGCTGGGAATGCGAAATCCCCCGGATGAATAACAGGGGTGCTATGGGCTCTCTGCGAGAGGGCTGGTTATCACACAGAGGCCCACGTCTCTTCAACAAACTCCCACGGCGAGTAAGAGACATGAGGGACGTTTCGTTAGACAACTTCAAGAGAGCCCTCGATGTCGAACTGCAAAAAGTGCCTCGCGAGGGAGCGAGCTGTCGCTTCAAACAGTTTACTACACCAAAATCACCACCCATAACGAGGGGCGCCGCGCTCCTTGGTGCCGCTAGAAGAGTGGCAAACACATCAAAAGTATCAAAAGTAAGTATTTAGGTCATTTCTTTCCCCTTGCGAGCGATAGCGAGCCTTATTATTTGGGAGAAACCTTTGGCTGGGACATTATATCTACCGAAGAAATGTACAAATTAAACTTAAAGGGGGGGGGGGGTTCCTGGGTTGCTCTTTCTCTCTCTCTCTCTCTCTCTCTCTCTCTCTCTCTCTCTCTCTCAACATGATGGAGGTCTAGGTAGCCAATAACAAAATAAATATGTGGAGTGTAAGTTTCCAGAATGTTACACTTACCGAGAGCTGCCCCAAAGACCCGTGTTAATTGTTGGTCCAGAAGTCCCGAGCCGACTGTCAGGAAGGATCTGACGGCTGGTTCTTATGAGTTACTCAGGATGTGTCACTAGGATGCCAGTTTTGTCTTTGTTCTCATGATTTTGCCTACAGGGTGGCGCAGAAGTCGGTTACTCATTTTACCTACAGGGTGACGCAGAAGTCGGTTACTCATTTTACCTACAGGGTGACGCAGAAGTCGGTTACTCATTTGATTCAGCTATACCTTGTTCTAAATAGGTAGGCCAGAAATCGTGACCCCTTATCTCTGTAACTCAACAAGGGATAGAGCAAATGGGTTGTATATTTCCACACCTATTCCCCGGCTGACCCTTCCCAACTGGTAGAAATATTATATTTTTTCCACCAACCAACTTCACTTCTAAACTCAATTAATGAAATCAACAAATACATGTGGCACTCCAAGGACTCTAATCGTTTGTCAGTTATAGAGGTTAATGTTCAAGAGTTTTGGCCTACTTATTTGGAACAGGGTTATTGCCTATATTGGGTAACTTATTTATGTGCCACCCTGTATTATTCAATTATATTTCTGTGGAGACCTCTTGGAAGGTAGAGAATAAGCATTATTTCAAATGAATTACCCGGTGCAGTTACTATCATCAAAGTATATAGGCTACACTCTAATATTATATATATACAGTAGAGAGTGTATATACTTTGACTATCATAGCTAGAGTCGCCAAAAGCTAACCTGACAGAGAAGCCCCTCCACCATGCCTATCCTTGCAAAGATTCCCTGCAACTTAAGGGGGGATGGGCTTAATTATTTGCTCATTTATGTATCTTTTTATTATTGTTTTAGTTTCCTACCTAGACCTCCATCGAGCTTAAAAATATACCCGCCCACGATAAATTTGTACATTTTTCGATAGAAAAAATTCCCGGCCGGTTACTCTTCAATTACAGGCTCGCTATCGCTCGCCAGGAAAAAATCGACACCTAAATGACACGAAAAGTCTTAACATTTACAAAGAAATGGGGTGAAAGCTCTTAGAATCGTCAAACTAATAGGGCGAACGTCTTACAATCTCAAAACAAATGGGGCTAAGCATGAAGGAGAAGAGGGTCTAGAAAAGTTACCCATCTTCCCTTAAATGAATAATTGGCTGCCCCCAAACAATCCTGCGTTTATGTGTGCGTGTGTTGGTTTGTAGAAGTCTCGTTTTTATTATACCGGTACACCTCCACCAACGAAATTGGAGATTATATGTGTTGCCTCTTACTACAGGATATCTCGCTACAGAATATCTCACTATCTCTCACTACAGAATCTCTCACTACAGAATATCTCACTATCTCTCACTACAGAATCTCTCACTACAGAATGTCTCACTATCTCTTACTACAGAATCTCTCACTACAGAATATCTCACTATCTCTCACTACAGAATGTCTCACTATCTCTCACTACAGAATGTCTCACTATCTCTCACTACAGAATCTCTCACTACAGAATTTACCACTACAGAATCTCTCACTACAGAATCTATCACTACAAAGGAGTACAAAGGAAATCAAGCAACAACAGATCTAGTGACCCTTCTAGGTTGCTTGTCCTCCAAAACACTGAGGATCAAGTGTCCAAACAGTGGTTTAGAGTGGGTAAGGGAACATTGGAAAGGGAATTACTGCCCTGGAACTAATGTCCGTGGCAGGATTAGGAAGTTAGTAGGGGACAGATGGGTTAGTAACTGAGGGGGGGGATAAAATGAAGTTATTCATTTACAAACGCAGTCAGTCGCGGGTTTGATGCGAGATATTTGTCTAGGCGGAGTTTAAATGAATCAACGGTGCTGCAGTCTATAACGTTTCGGGGAAGCCCATTCCACAAGTTGACAACTCGATTGAAGAAGAAATTCTTAGATTCGTGTGAGTTAAAAGATTTACCAATAATTTTGCAACCGTTTCCCCGCGTGTAATTAGATTGGTCGATAGTGAAGTACTTACTACAGTCCATATTGTCGATGCCTTTGATGATTTTGAACACTTGAATTAAGTCACCTCTTAATCTGCGCTAGGTTAAAGGAAATAGATTTAATTCTCTAAGACGCACTTCGTATGGTTTGTTCTTTAGGCTAGGTATCATTTTGGTAACTCTACGTTGAACTCGTTCTACCTTGTTTATATCTTTTTGGTAATAAGGGCACCAGGATTGAACGCAGTATTCCAGAAGAGGGCGGACTAAGGAATTGTAAAGGGTTAGGATAACTTCTTTGGATTTATGCTCAAATGACCTGCCTATAAAGCCAATTATTTTGTTTGCCTTCTTAACAACTTCTGAACATTGTTGACTCGGTTTTAGGTTACTCGATATTGTTACTCCCAGATCGGTTTCTCTGTTTACATTCTTAAGCTGAGTGCCATTCATCGAATAGTTTGCTTTCTCATTTAGGTATCCGATATGTAGTACTTTACATTTATCCGCATTGAAACTCATTTGCCAAATTTGGGCCCAACATGACAATTTATCTAGATTGTGTTGCATATCGTCAACTTGTTCTTTTGAGAGTACGTTGTTTGCCATTTTTGTATCGTCAGCAAATTTTGAGATTGTACAGGTGAGACCCTCATCTATGTCGTTGATGTAAATTAAAAAGAGAACTACAGAAACTACAGAATCTCTCACTACAGAATCTCTCACTACAGAATCCCTCACTACAGAATCTCTTACTACATAATCTCTCACTACAGAATATATCACTATCTCTCACTACAGAATCTCTCGCTACAGAATCTCTCACTATATAGCCTAATCCCTCACTACAGAATTTCTCACTACAGAATTTCTCACTACAGAATCTCTCACTACAGAATTTCTCACTACAGAATTTCTCACTACAGAATCTCTCGCTACAGAATCTCTCACTACAGAATTTCTCACTACAGAATTTCTCACTACAGAATCTCTCACTACAGAAGCTCTCACTACAGAATCTTTCACTACAGAATATCTCACTATCTCTCACTACAGAATCTCTCGCTACAGAATCTCTCACTATCTCTCACTACATAGCCTAATCCCTCACTACAGAATTTCTCACTACAGAATTTCTCACTACAGAATCTCTCGCTACAGAATCTCTCACTACAGAATTTCTCACTACAGAATTTCTCACTACAGAATCTCTCACTACAGAATCTCTCACTACAGAATCTTTCACTACAGAATATCTCACTATCTCTCGCTACAGAATCTCTCACTACAGAATCTCACACTACAGAATATCTCACTATCTCTTACTACAGAATCCCTCACTACAGAATATCTCCCTACAGAATATCTCACTACAAAATATCTCAATACAGAATCTCTCACTATTTCTCACTACAGAATCGCTCACTATATCTCACTACAGAATCTCTCACTATCTCTTCAGTCCTTCCTAAACTGAATACAACCGTCTAATACTGGCCAGAATATATTGAAGAGTACGTCACCAGTAGCCTAGTTAATATATTGAAGAGTACGTCACCAGTAGCCTAGTTAATATATTGACACCTCGAGGATAATATATTGAAGAGTACGTCACCAGTAGCCTAGTTAATATATTAACACCTCGAGGATAATATATTGAAGAGTACGTCACCAGTAGCCTAGTTAATATATTAACACCTCGAGGATAATATATTGAAGAGTACGTCACCAGTAGCCTAGTTAATATATTAACACCTCGAGGATAATATATTGAAGAGTACGTCACCAGTAGCCTAGTTAATATATTAACACCTCGAGGATAATATATTGAAGAGTACGTCACCAGTAGCCTAGTTAATATATTAACACCTCGAGGATAATATATTGAAGAGTACGTCACCAGTAGCCTAGTTAATATATTAACACCTCGAGGATAATATATTGAAGAGTACGTCACCAGTAGCCTAGTTAATATATTAACACCTCGAGGATAATATATTGAAGAGTACGTCACCAGTAGCCTAGTTAATATATTAACACCTCGAGGATAATATATTGAAGAGTACGTCACCAGTAGCCTAGTTAATATATTAACACCTCGAGGATAATATATTGAAGAGTACGTCACCAGTAGCCTAGTTAATATATTGACACCTCGAGGATAATATATTGAAGAGTACGTCACCAGTAGCCTAGTTAATATTGACACCTCGAGGATAATATATTGAAGAGTACGTCACCAGTAGCCTAGTTAATATATTGACACCTCGAGGATAATATATTGAAGAGTACGTCACCAGTAGCCTAGTTAATATATTAACACCTCGAGGATAATATATTGAAGAGTACGTCACCAGTAGCCTAGTTAATATATTAACACCTCGAGGATAATATATTGAAGAGTACGTCACCAGTAGCCTAGTTAATATATTAACACCTCGAGGATAATATATTGAAGAGTACGTCACCAGTAGCCTAGTTAATATATTAACACCTCGAGGATAATATATTGAAGAGTACGTCACCAGTAGCCTAGTTAATATATTAACACCTCGAGGATAATATATTGAAGAGTACGTCACCAGTAGCCTAGTTAATATATTAACACCTCGAGGATAATATATTGAAGAGTACGTCACCAGTAGCCTAGTTAATATATTAACACCTCGAGGATAATATATTGAAGAGTACGTCACCAGTAGCCTAGTTAATATATTAACACCTCGAGGATAATATATTGAAGAGTACGTCACCAGTAGCCTAGTTAATATATTAACACCTCGAGGATAATATATTGAAGAGTACGTCACCAGTAGCCTAGTTAATATATTAACACCTCGAGGATAATATATTGAAGAGTACGTCACCAGTAGCCTAGTTAATATATTAACACCTCGAGGATAATATATTGAAGAGTACGTCACCAGTAGCCTAGTTAATATATTAACACCTCGAGGATAATATATTGAAGAGTACGTCACCAGTAGCCTAGTTAATATATTAACACCTCGAGGATTATATCGCGTTTTGACAGTTAATTCTGGCTATTATTAAGGGGGGTGACCTGCTTTTGTTCTGTCCTTTTCTATCTTTCTCTGCCTTGTATCCATTTGGCCCCATTCAGCCTACTGTTTTAAGACGTTTATCCCCATCCAGGTGTCAATATTTACTGGTGAGCGGTAGCGAGCCAGCATATTTTTTTTTTTTATTTGACAGCAGGCTAAATTTGTAAATTTTTCGATAGAAAAATTTCTCCGGCGAAGCCGGATTTCTTCATAAAATGCTGGCTCGCTTTCGCTCGCAAGGAAGAAATCGACACCTAGATGGGGATAAACGTCTTAAAATAGTTGGCTGAATGGGGCCGAATGGATACAAGCCAGAGAAAGAGAGAAAAGGACAGAAATAACAAAAACCAGGTCACCCCCCTTAAACGATTTCACTCTGATTAGGAAGGGTATTTGGAAATCATAGGGTTAACCCCTTCTGTACCGACGACGTCTGTGTAAAATTAGTCTAGCTATATTTAGACGATTTCTTGCAGTTTAAGAAGGATCTGTGGTAGTAAAAAGGGTTAAGTGAGATAGTTATAAGCCTGTTAATTGTTAAACTGAATAAAATCGTGTAATAGTAGCCTGAATAAAGTTTAAAAGATGTCGCCAGTACTGAAGGGGTTAATTATTGAGATCGTATCTACCCTTTTGATGTCCAGTGATTCTGTCCAAGTTGTATGAAATCGTCCAATAACAACCACAATATATAGACTGTCAAAATGCGAGTGTATGTGAGTGTCCTAGGTTCGAGTCCCTGGAGGGCCACATGTATTTGTTGATTTCGTTAGTTGAGTTTAGAAGTGAGGTTGGTTGGTGAAAAAATATAATTGACGTGAACATTATTCTTTTCTGTTTACTGACTGTTAGTAGACGATGATATTCACATTAGGAATGGTATAATTATGGAAGTATTAGGAAGGGTATATGGAAGTATTAGGAAGGGTATATGGAAGTATTAGGAAGGGTATATGGACGTATTAGGAAGGGTATATGGAAGTATTAGGAAGGATATATGGAAGTATTAGGAAGGGTATATGGAAGTATTAGGAAGGGTATATGGAAGTATTAGGAAGGGTATATGGAAGTATTAGGAAGGATATATGGAAGTATTAGGAAGGGTATATGGAAGTATTAGGAAGGGTATATATGGAAGTATTAGGAAGGATATATGGAAGTATTAGGAAGGGTATATGGAAGTATTAGGAAGGGTATATGGAAGTATTAGGAAGGGTATATGGAAGTATTAGGAAGGATATATATGGAAGTATTAGGAAGGGTATATGGAAGTATTAGGAAGGATATATGGAAGTATTAGGAAGGATATATGGAAGTATTAGGAAGGGTATATGGAAGTATTAGGAAGGATATATGGAAGTATTAGGAAGGATATATGGAAGTATTAGGAAGGGTATATGGAAGTATTAGGAAGGGTATATGGAAGTATTAGGAAGGATATATGGAAGTATTAGGAAGGGTATATGGAAGTATTAGGAAGGGTATATGGAAGTATTAGGAAGGATATATGGAAGTATTAGGAAGGGTATATGGAAGTATTAGGAAGGGTATATGGAAGTATTAGGAAGGATATATGGAAGTATTAGGAAGGGTATATGGAAGTATTAGGAAGGGTATATGGAAGTATTAGGAAGGGTATATGGAAGTATTAGGAAGGGTATATGGAAGTACAGTATTAGGAAGGGTATATGGAAGTATTAGGAAGGGTATATGGAAGTACAGTATTAGGAAGGGTATATCGAAGTATTAGGAAGGGTATATGGAAGTATTAGGAAGGGTATATGGAAGTACAGTATTAGGAAGGGTATATCGAAGTACAGTATTAGGAAGGGTATATGGAAGTATTAGGAAGGGTATATGGAAGTACAGTATTAGGAAGGGTATATGGAAGTACAGTATTAGGAAGGGTATATGGAAGTACAGTATTAGGAAGGGTATATCAAAGTATTAGGAAGGGTATATGGAAGTATTAGGAAGGGTATATGGAAGTACAGTATTAGGAAGGGTATATCGAAGTATTAGGAAGGGTATATGGAAGTATTAGGAAGGGTTTATGGAAGTACAGTATTAGGAAGGGTATATCGAAGTATTAGGAAGGGTATATGGAAGTATTAGGAAGGGTATATCGAAGTATTAGGAAGGGTATATGGAAGTATTAGGAAGGGTATATGGAAGTACAGTATTAGGAAGGGTATATCGAAGTATTAGGAAGGGTATACGGAAGTATTAGGAAGGGTATATGGAAGTACAGTATTAGGAAGGGTATATGGAAGTATTAGGAAGGGTATATGGAAGTATTAGGAAGGGTATATGGAAGTATTGGGAAGGGTATATGGAAGTATTAGGAAGGGTATATCGAAGTATTAGGAAGGGTATTTGGAAGTTTTAGGAAGGGTATATAGAAGTACAGTATTAGGAAGGGTATATCGAAGTATTAAGAAGGGTATATGGAAGTATTAGGAAGGGTATATGGAAGTATTAGGAAGGGTATATGGAAGTATTAGGAAGGGTATATCGAAGTATTAGGAAGGGTATATGGAAGTTTTAAGAAGGGTATATGGAAGTACAGTATTAGGAAGGGTATATCGAAGTATTAGGAAGGGTATATGGAAGTACAGTATTAGGGAGGGTATATGGAAGTTATATTAGGGAGGGTATATGGAAGTTATATTAGGGAGGGTATATGGAAGTTATATTAGGGAGGGTATATGGAAGTACAGTATTAGGAAGGGTATATCGAAGTATTAGGAAGGGTATATGGAAGTATTAGGAAGGGTATATGGAAGTATTAGGAAGGGTATATGGAAGTATTAGGAAGGGTATATCGAAGTATTAGGAAGGGTATATGGAAGTTTTAGGAAGGGTATATGGAAGTACAGTATTAGGAAGGGTATATGGAAGTATTAGGAAGGGTATATGGAAGTACAGTATTAGGAAGGGTATATCGAAGTATTAGGAAGGGTATATGGAAGTATTAGGAAGGGTATATGGAAGTACAGTATTAGGAAGGGTATATCGAAGTATTAGGAAGGGTATATGGAAGTATTAGGAAGGGTATATCGAAGTATTAGGAAGGGTATATGGAAGTACAGTATTAGGAAGGGTATATCGAAGTATTAGGAAGGGTATATGGAAGTATTAGGAAGGGTATATGGAAGTACAGTATTAGGAAGGGTATATGGAAGTATTAGGAAGGGTATATGGAAGTATTAGGAAGGGTATATGGAAGTATTAGGAAGGGTATATGGAAGTATTAGGAAGGGTATATCGAAGTATATGGAAGTTTTAGGAAAGGTATATGGAAGTACAGTATTAGGAAGGGTATATCGAAGTATTAGGAAGGGTATATGGAAGTATTAGGAAGGGTATATGGAAGTATTAGGAAGGGTATATGGAAGTATTAGGAAGGGTATATCGAAGTATTAGGAAGGGTATATGGAAGTTTTAGGAAGGGTATATGGAAGTACAGTATTAGAAAGGGTATATCGAAGTATTAGGAAGGGTATATGGAAGTACAGTATTAGGAAGGGTATATCGAAGTATTAGGAAGGGTATATGGAAGTATTAGGAAGGGTATATGGAAGTACAGTATTAGGAAGGGTATATGGAAGTATTAGGAAGGGTATATGGAAGTATTAGGAAGGGTATATGGAAGTACAGTATTAGGAAGGGTATTAGGAAGGGTATATGGAAGTATTAGGAAGGGTATATGGAAGTACAGTATTAGGAAGGGTATATCGAAGTATTAGGAAGGGTATATGGAAGTATTAGGAAGGGTATATGGAAGTACAGTATTAGGAAGGGTATATGGAAGTACAGTATTAGGAAGGGTATATTGAAGTATTAGGAAGGGTATATGGAAGTATTAGGAAGGGTATATGGAAGTACAGTATTAGGAAGGGTATATCGAAGTATTAGGAAGGGTATATGGAAGCATTAGGAAGGGTATATGGAAGTACAGTATTAGGAAGGGTATATCGAAGTATTAGGAAGGGTATATGGTAGTATTTGGAAGGGTATATCGAAGTATTAGGAAGGGTATATGGAAGTATTAGGAAGGGTATATGGAAGTACAGTATTAGGAAGGGTATATCGAAGTATTAGGAAGGGTATATGGAAGTATTAGGAAGGGTATATCGAAGTATTAGGAAGGGTATATGGAAGTATTAGGAAGGGCATATGGAAGTATTAGGAAGGGTATATGGAAGTATTAGGAAGGGTATATGGAAGTATTAGGAAGGGTATATCGAAGTATTAGGAAGGGTATATGGAAGTATTAGGAAGGGTATATCGAAGTATTAGGAAGGATATATGGAAGTATTAGGAAGGGTATATGGAAGTACAGTATTAGGAAGGGTATATGGAAGTTTTAGGAAGGGTATATGGAAGTACAGTATTAGGAAGGGTATATCGAAGTATTAGGAAGGGTATATGGAAGTATTAGGAAGGGTATATGGAAGTACAGTATTAGGAAGGATATATCGAAGTATTAGGAAGGGTATATGGAAGTATAGGGTATATGGAAGTATAGGGTATATGGAAGTATAGGGTATATGGAAGTATAGGGTATATGGAAGTATAGGGTATATGGAAGTATAGGGTATATGGAAGTATTAGGAAGGGTATATGGAAGTATTAGGAAGGGTATATGGAAGTATTAGGAAGGGTATATGGAAGTATTAGGAAGGGTATATGGAAGTATTAGGAAGGATATATGGAAGTATTAGGAAGGGTATATGGAAGTATTAGGAAGGGTATATCGAAGTATTAGGAAGGGTATATGGAAGTATTAGGAAGGATATATGGAAGTATTAGGAAGGGTATATGGAAGTATTAGGAAGGGTATATGGAAGTATTAGGAAGGGTATATGGAAGTATTAGGAAGGGTATATGGAAGTATTAGGAAGGGTATATGGAAGTATTAGGAAGGGTATATCGAAGTATTAGGAAGGGTATATGGAAGTATTAGGAAGGGTATATGGAAGTATTAGGAAGGGTATATGGAAGTATTAGGAAGGGTATATGGAAGTACAGTATTAGGAAGGGTATATGGAAGTATTAGGAAGGATATATGGAAGTACAGTATTAGGAAGGGTATATGGAAGTATTAGGAAGGATATATGGAAGTACAGTATTAGGAAGGGTATATGGAAGTATTAGGAAGGATATATGGAAGTACAGTATTAGGAAGGGTATATGGAAATATTAGGAAGGATATAAGGAAGTACAGTATTAGGAAGGGTATATGGAAGTATTAGGAAGGGTATATGGAAGTATTAGGAAGGATATATGGAAGTACAGTATTAGGAAGGGTATATGGAAGTATTAGGAAGGATATATGGAAGTACAGTATTAGGAAGGGTATATGGAAGTCAGAGGGTTGGTTGAGATAGTCATTAGCTTGCATCACCCTTTAAGGGGGCTCACCTCGCTTTTTGTTTTGCTCTTGTTCTCCCTCTCTCTTTGCTTGTATCTATTCGGCCCCATTCAGCCTACTATTTTAAGCCGTTTTCCCCCATCCAGGTGTCAATATTTCCCTGGCGAGCGGTAGCGAGCCAGCATATATATATATTTGTTTTGACAGCAAGCTAAATTTGTAAATTTTTCGATAGAAAAATGTCTCCGGTGAAGCCAGATTTCTCCATACATTGTTGGCTCGCTATCGGTCGCCAGGATGAAATCGACGCCTGGATGGGGATAAACGTCTTAAAACAGTTGGCTGAATGGGGCTGAATGGATTCAAGCCAGAGAAAGAGAGAAAAGGAGAGAAAGATCAAAAAAAAAAAAGTGACCCCCCTTAATATTCCTACAGATTGTTCCTAAAAGTTGTACAGGATCGTCTCATGATACGTTGTCAATACGCGTCATATCCTCAAGGAGTTAGGAAATAGTTATATCGGATATCCTGTTGACAATCACAACTGGCGCACTATCAGATAATCCACAAGCTCACTGCTGACCCTTAAGGGGGTAGTACTCTCTTTTTCTGGACCCCCCTTCTCCCTCATGTTTAGCATATTAGTTTTGAGGTTTTAAGATGTTCGTTCCGTTAGTTTGGCTATTTTTTAGACCTTTCGCCTAATTTTTTTGTCAATATTAAGACCTTTCGTGCCCTTTAGGTGTCGAATTTTTCCTGGCGAGTGATAACGAGCCTCTAATTTTAGAAGGGACCGGCCTTTGGCCGGGAAATTTTTCTACAGAAAAATTTACTAATTTATCTTGAAAGGGGGCATTTTTCTAAGCTTGATGGAGGTCTATCGAGGAAACTCAAAAATACATTAATACAGTAAATAAATATATAGACCAAACAAGCCCTACCCCCTTAACCCGTTCAGTACAAATTCAGTTTAGTAATTAAATGGCACTGGACTATCGTAATTAATCCTTTTAGCCCCATATAACCTTCCCAAGCTACATAAAACCATCTAATTGTAGCTGAAATGTATAAAGGGGACAGTGGCTGTTTTGGGGGGTCTATTTATTTGTATATTCATTTGTTCTTTAGTTTCTTCGCTAGACCTCCATCAAGCTTTAAAATATACTGCCCACCTAATTATAATATACTACCCACCTAATATAAAGTTGAGTTATAATAATAAACATAGTGAGCGAATATACAATAACTACGGTAAAACTTGGATGCCGTAGTCCCTAGTCCACTCTTAAAAAATCGTGGACCCCCCCCCCCTCCCCTTATGATTTTCTTTATGCAATTATAACTATCTGAATTGATTTTTTGATAGAACTTGCTTTTCGGTGGATAGCATATACTGTAGGCGTGTAGGCTATAGTTTTGTAGTTAATGCATGTAACATTATATTCCTAAATTCGATCGCTTCCAGAGATATACTTCCATAATTAGAAATAGTTTAAACTAGCAGGGGTACCCGGCGTTGCCCGGGTAATCACCATAATCACCATCACTACTACCACCACTACTACTACAATAATCACCATCATCAATCACTACTACCACACCGGCCTCGACCTCCCTGTGCTTCATTAACGGCGACCTCGATTTCGGCCGCTAAATGACCTCCGATTTTGGATCTGACCTCATCCATACCCTCATTTTGGGGGGCTGCGAACAACTTTCGTTCCATACACCTTTTCGATCGGAGTCCTCCTTCTGCCCCAAACGGCCCTTTTTCCGATTTCGCGCCCATTTTCTCCGTCCCTTTCACCCTGGGGAATTCTATTTTTTCACTAAAACCTGCCTAGGGACCCCCTTACTATGCATACCAAGTATGAATGCTCTAGCTTAAAAACTGCGGCCGCCTATAAAGAACAGACAGACAGACAGACAGACAATCGAAATTATTATATAGATAGGTGAATTCCACAAATACTTATGAGTGAGCTAGAGACTATGGCATCCGAATCTACATTATCAACTTTTTAATCTTACTCAACCTATATTATTGAAGGCATTATTTGATCGATCATTGGGTACCCATTGCCTAGGTTACCTTAAGGGGGGTCACCTGCTTTTTTTCTCTTTCTCTCCTTTTCTCTCTTTCTCTGGCTTGTATCCATTCGGCCCCATTCAGCCAACTGTTTTAAGACGTTTATCCCCATCCAGGTGTCGATTTCTTCCTGGCGAGCGATAGCGATCCAGCTTGGTATGGAGAAATCCGGCTTCGCCGGAGAAATTTTTCTATCAAAAAATGTACAAATTAAGCTTACTGTCAAAACAAAAATATATATATGCTAGCTCGCTACCGCTCGCCAGGAAAATATTGACACCTGGATAGGGGTAAACGTCTTAAACCAGTAGGGTGAATGGGGCCGAATAGATACAAGCCAAAGAGAGAGGGAGAGAAAGAGAAAAAAAGCGAGGTGGGCCCCATTAACCCTATCTAGTGTGACGTCTTGGAGATTTTCATATTGTGTTTGTTATTGGCGGTTTTTACTTTTGTTTTGTTTGTTTATCTCAATGTGGTTTTAGTTTGCCCCAAAAACTAAATATAATGCCCCCCTGGCTCCCTTCAATCTATACAGTATGTGTATATTTTTTGGTAGAAAAATACCCCTCTCCTAATTTACAGGCTCGCTCAGATGATAATCGACACATGAATGAGGTGAAATATCTTTGACCTAATTTAGCCTACTTAACTGACCTAATGTAAGCCATAATTAAGCTAACGTAACCTAGTTTACCTAACCTAGCTTACTTTGCCTAACCTAATCTAACCTAGTCTTGGCTATTTTAACAAAATTTAACCTTGAATGGACGAAAAATTAGTAAATATTTGTCGTCTTTGGAATGAAACTGAGGCTGGATGGAAGCCAACGTTATAAGTATGGGGGTAAAGTAAAATAATACCCAAAATCCTTATAAAATTTTAATCCAGAAGCAGGTAATTTAGAGTTCCGGAAAATAGTTAAGGGAAAAGGCATTTGTGTAGCTTACAATCGCCTTTGCGTACGGTATGCAATTTCTGTCAAAACATAGGCTAAACAATAAAAATAAAACAAAAATTCCCTTTCTCATAATCCTTGCATATAATTTTTACCGAGTAATGCTTCTGTGGACCTTTTAACAAAGTGAAGTGAGCTGTAATAAAACATATTATCAAGGAAAGTATAATTATGCGGAAAGTTAATTGTAAAATGATGAGTTACCCATTTACTACAGTTTTCTGTATTGTCACCATTATAGAAAATGTATCTTTTACCTAAACTAAAATATTTATGTAAAATGTTAACCTTTATAATTTAACCATATTTAATCATAAGGATTTGAGCATTGTTATTAATTTATTTATTTTAAAAGTATTTTTAGCATATTTTGTATATCTAAACCACAGTATTATGTTGATTAAAGTATAAGAGTCACTCATGTTTCGAGCAGTCGCATTAGTATCAGCCTACTCATCGAAGTGTTGAGTTTCGAAGAAAAAAAGTGTGATAATTTTCAGTTCTGTGGAGTAGCGTTCTTATTTATTCGAAACGATCATTTTGTTTAGTGTTGTGCATAGTATACTAAATCTCTATTTGCGCCTTTACAATTGACGCCGGCATCCCAATTGACTGTGATAATGAATACAGTAGTGCTGCAGGTTACGGGACTGAATGTTGAGCTGCCGCCGTCTTCTCCTCTTCCCACTCATTTTGAAGTGTACAAAAAGGACCGCAAGACTAAATGGAGCCTCTGTCGGACCTTCAACATGATCCTGACCTACGAGTTGAGGCCGGAGGGTTGGCACAGTGCCTTAATTAGTGGTGATACCAAACCCAGTATGGTGGGTGTCGGTTCTAAGCCACCTCACAACAAGAAACAGAAAAATGAAAAGGGAAAGTCGGCTGATCCGAAGATTCCCATGCACTGTCGCTTCCAGTTGCCCTTGAAATTTCCTATGGTCAATTCTCATGTCCAGAGCTTACAGGTGAAGTTAAAGCATGATACCAAAACACTGGATAAAATAAATATAGAGGTAGGGGGCTCCAAAGCTCTTTGGAATGTCCCAGGCTCACTTGTGCAGTATAATATTTGCATTTTGGATTTAACATGTCCCGGCTCTCCAATTGACTTTTTTAACATCCCAGAGTCTTCCTCTGCAATTGGAGCAGTGAAAGGGGGATCGAAATGACCCTCCAAGTGTTAAAATAAATAGGGGGGGGGGGAATTTGATACGCTTGTCCTGTAATAGTTTGGGATAGGATCATTTTTTTAGACTTCGGTGTATTCCTTTTATTCGTTACTCATTGCATTTCCTTTTCAACCATGATCCGTATTCTTAGACGAACCATCGTTGGTGGTAATTACTAGAGTTTTACCGTATTCCTAGCCAGTCAATATGATGCACTACATGTTGTGATTTAGGAAGGGAAGAGGATGTGTAGATCAGATTTTTACCCTGAATTGTGTTGTGGAGAAGTATCTGGAGAAGAAACAAAAGGTGTATGTTGCCTTTATGGACTTGGAGAAGGCCTATGACAGAGTGGATAGAGAAGGTTTGTGGAAAGTACTTAGAATATACGGAGTAGAGGGCAAGTTGTTGTTGTTGTTGTTCCCTAAGCTGCCTGGCCGAACAGCCCCGAGTCCCTGAGGAAGGCCATGGCCACGATCGGGCTTTCCCATAGAGCTCTCATTGAGTGTAGATTGTGTTGTTGGCGTAAGTGGTTGTGTGAAATGCAGTCTTCTATGATGTGTTTAATGGTATGGGGTGCTGTATTACATCCCGGGCAGGCGTCGACAACGGAGTCATCCAGTCTCTTCTGATAGCTCAGGAGAGCTGGATGGTGTCCGCATCTCAGCCTGGCCAGGTGGACTCTGTCCTCGCGAGGGAGGGAGGATTCGGAAGGATGGATTTCGGGAGGTCGTGCATGCAGCTGCGTGTTGTCTGTGAGTGAGTGGATGGATCGGCGAGAGATGAGTATGGATGTGCTTCTGGAAGTTGGTTCGGGGTGGGCAGGGAGGGAGAGAGGACAATAATTGTGTGTGATACTGTGTGCTGGGTGTTGTTTTGATATTTCTTGGTGTCTGTGGGTGTGTTGCCATGTAGTTTAGTGGGTGGTCTTAGTTCGTGGAGGCTGCTGCCAGGAATTGAGTGCCTCTCATGTCCAGATGGTCTTTGACTTTGAGGATTTTGGTTTCTTGATGTAGGTGATCTGTGGGTGCAGTAGCTGTACAGCCTGTAATGATCTTCAGGGCTTTGTTTTGAATAGTCTGTAAGGTCTTATGATGTGTTTCAGCTAGGTTAGAAGCCCAGGCTGGGCTTGCGTATTCCATCACTGATCTTATGTATTGTTTATATACTGTGGTGGTAGTTTCTTTGTTGTGTCCAAATTGTGTGTGAGCAAGTGACCTGAGGGCGTTAAGTCTGGGTGTCAGTTTCTTTTTAATGTTTGTGGTGTGCTGTTTGAATGTCATATGAGTATCATATGTTACTCCTAGGATTTTGGGTGTGTGTGTATGTGTTAGGGGTGTGTTGTTTATGGTGAGTTGAGGGATGTATTCATGTTCTCCTGTCCAGCTTGTGAGCAGGGTTGCGGTGGATTTGGCTGGGGCTAGATTAAGTCTGTTTGTAGTGCACCAGCCATGTAGTGTGTTGAGATAGGGTTGAAGGAGATATGTTGCTCTTTTTGGGTCATGGTGTGTGCATGTGAGTGTTATGTCATCTGCATAGGAGGCTAAGTTTATTTGGGGCGTATTGGGTGTAGTTATATCGTGCATGTACAGATTGAAGAGTGCGGGCGATAGGACGGATCCTTGTGGGACTCCGTTTGGAAAGTTTCTGATTTTAGATGACTGACCGGCAAAAGATACGTGTGCACATCTGCCTGCTAGGAAGTTGGCCAGCCACCTTTTTGTGTTGTTGTGCATGTTTGTGTTGTAGATTTTGTTTGTTAGGTTGTGGCGGGGGATGGCATCGAAGGCTTTACTAATGTCGAGTGTGGCTCATAGTGATATGTGTGGTGGTCTAGCTGAGTTGATGCCGTCAAAAGCTCTTTGTGTAAGGTCTGTGAGAAGAGTGTTTGTGGAGTGCAGTGGCCTAAAGCCATGTTGTGTTGGAGCTAGGGGTAGGTCAGGTGTAATTAGTTGTAATACTAGGCGTTCCATGACTTTGGAGGGGGAGCAAAGGAGTGTGATGGGGCGGTGCGAGGAGGGTAGCGTGGGGTCTTTGTTGGGTTTGGGGAATGTGATGATGATACCATGCTTCCAAATGTCTGGTATTGTGTTGTGTGAATAGCTGTAGTTTGATATGTTAGTGAGTGCTTGTATGCCTTGTGGTCCTAGGTGTCTGAGGTGTATGTTGCTTATGTTGTCTAGGCCACAGGCGGGTGAGTGCTTGAGATTGTTGATGATATGCTTTGTCTGGTGATTGGTGAAGGGTGTATAGTCAGGGTCTGTGGGGAATTGTCTCTTACGTCGGATGACACGTCGGTCGTCTTTGTGAGGTTTTAGGTGGCTGACATGTGAGAAGTGATTCATGAGAGTGTTTGCTTGTTGTTTACATGAAGGAGTAGAGTCTGTTGTTGTGATTGCAGCATGTGATTGTGTTGTGTTGCTGTTGGAAAGTGTGATGCTGTTTAGTGTTTTGTAGAGTTTTTTGGGGTTTGTTTTGTGATCAAGTGTTTGTAGGAAGTTATTCCAATTTAGTTTTTGTTGTTCTTGTATTTTGTTTTTAGTTTGGGTGTTGAGTGCTTGAATTTGTTGTGTGATGTCTTGTGTGTGGGGTGCTGGGGAGTGTTTCAGTGTGTCGCGTTGTCTGATGAGGTTTTGAATTTCTGGTGTGAAGTTGGGGTTGTGTCTTTTTCTGTTACCTCTTGGAATGTGTTTCTTGTCAGCGTTTTGGATAGTTTTATTGAGTATGTGTACAGCATTGTTGATGTTAGTGATGGGTGTACTGTTTAGAGTTGTGAAGTGTTGTTCTGTCTCATTTGTGAATGCTTCCCAGTTAGCTCTTTTATAATTGGTGTATGTGTGTTTGTGGCTAGCTGAGGTGAGTCTGGTTTTGGTGGTGATAATGATCAGGAGGTGGACAGAGCCTAAGGTTCTGACCACCCTCCAGGATGTTGTGGGGGCGAGTTCTGGGGAGCAAAAGGTGATGTCTGGAGATGATGGGTTATAGAGGGCTTGGTGAGGAATATGGGTATGTTGATGGATGTCGTTAAGGATGATGAGGTTATCTGTTTGGTTTTGTAGTACCAGCCCTCTGTCTGTGTCGGGGTTGTCGACAAACCAGGCCGACGTCTTGGCGTTGAAGTCACCACCCAGGATTATGTGTGGGGTGTTTGTGATGTGTTGTAAGTGTGGTCTGTATTTATTTGGTACTGTAGAGGGCAAGTTGCTGAAAGCAGTGAAGAGCATGTATGAGGGTGGAAAGGCGGCAGTACGTGTGGAGAGTGAGCAGAGCGAGTTCTTTGACCTGAACGTTGGTTTGAAACAGGGGTGTGTGATGTCCCCGTGGTTGTTTACTGTATATATGGATGGAGTCATGAAAGAAATACTATCAAGAGCAGTGGATGTTGGTGTATCGCTGAAAAGGGAGGGAATTGAGTGGAAGCTACCTATACTGCTGTTTGCGGATGATACAGTTCTGATGAGTGATAATGAATGGGAGTTGCAGGGTCTGGTAAATTAGTTTGGAACAGTGTGCGAAAAACGGAATTTGAAGGAATGCGGGGAAGAGCTAGGTTATGGGCTTCGAAAGGGGTGAAGTCACAGAGTGTGAGGTGAAGCTGAACGGTCAGGCTATGGAGATGGTCAACTCTTTTAAGTATCTGGGCAGTGTGTTGAGTAAAGATGGGACTATGGATGAAGAAGTGTGGGAGAGGGTACAACAGGGGAAGAGGGTTGTAGGAACGCTGAAAGCAGTAACAAGAAATAGGGTGGTCAGTATGGAAGTGAAGAAGTCCTTGCATGACAGTGTGGTAATCCCGACACTGACTTACGGAAGCGAAGCATGGACGTTGGTTGAGAGACTCAGACCATGAGTGAGAGCAGTGGAAATGAATTACTTAAGGAGTGCGTGCGGAGTTACATGGAGGGATAGACAGACTAATGAGGAAGTAAGAAGGAGGTGTGGTGTGGAGGTAGATGTGCTGGAAAGTGTGAAAAGGAACAACTTGAGATGGTTCGGCCATATGGAACGTATGGAAAGCGAGAGAATGACTAAGAGGGTGTACGAGAGCGAGGTGGAGGGACAGAGAGGGAGAGGTAGACCGAATGAGAGGTGGAAGGATGGAGTGAGGAAGTACATGAACGAAGGCGGTGCTGGTTGGGGGGACAGGCGTCGACTGATGGGACAGAGGTGCATGGGGGCAGTTCATTCGTGGCCACCCCTTCGGGGATCACGGCGTCAGGCAATAGATAGATAGATAGATGTTGTGATTGCATTGAAAAACATCAAAGCAGTATTTCAGTACTCTCGTTGCAATTACAAGTTACAACATATAACGTTTCATTGGCTGATAACTGTCTAATAGTATGTATAAAGTATACAAATTACCACTGACGATGATGAAATTTGTCTAGGGATACGGGTCTTAATTGAAAAGAAACTGCTTGGGGGAGAGGGAGGAAAATACATCGAGAGATGATGTAAAGGTCCTAAGATGGGGTTTGTCTATTTGTCTAAAAATACGGGTTCTAAGCCTTCCATTCGCAGCCACGTTTGTCATTTCTCATTTCTATCCTTATCTTTGATCTTTGTACTAATTTCTATATCTCTTTTCCGTCTTTTTTGTCAGTAAAACATTCTCATACATGTTTATTTGATGACAAATATGCTAGCCCTAGCTATTATATTCCCATATATATTCCCTGATGGTCTGACCTTGGACTATCTCCTTCCTAGAAATGTTTTTTTCCTGCAACTCTGGTTTGCAATTTTACGAATTCAAGTTTTATCAGATTTCCACCAACTGCAGTAATGTAACTCCGCCTATTGTCCGATATAAATGCAAAATAGACCAGAAAAATGAAGTTGTTGATCTAAACACGCAGAATAAAACGTTCCAGTGAAGTGCCTTGTAGGGCATGCACTGTAAAGCAATCAAGGTTATAAAAGGTGTAAATACAATCAGGCTATTACAATATTTTGACAGAAACTGCATACGCAAAAGGCGAATGTACACGAGTAGGCCTATTTTTACCCTCAACTAATTTCCGCAACTCCGAGTTTCCAGCTTCTTGAATATATTGTTATAAGAAGTTTGAGTGTTATTTACTTTACCCCCATAATAAATCAGATGGGTTCCATCCAGCCTCAGTTTAATCCCAAGGACAACTATGTTTTGCCAGAACGTCCCGGACTTCCCAAACTTGACTAATTCCTTTAACGTGACGATAGTGCGTTGTTATATGTGCGATTAGTTTGCTTAGGAAACAGATTAACTTGCTCATGTAGTAATGTACACCCTATGTGGTGGATTGTGTTCTTTTATTTAATCATTTTCATTTTGTGTTCTTTTATTTAATAATTTTCATTTTAGTAAGCGTTGTTTCCACATAGCGATTTTGATAATTTAATTTGACTTTATATTGTCCTTGTCCCAATTTTGGTTTGTTTAGTTTGCAAGTTTTACATTTTAATTTTCTATTTAAATTTGGTTGTATTAGCTAAGATTAGATTAGGATAGGTTAGTAACCTAGGTTAGGCAAAGTAAGTTAGGTTAGGTATACTCGCTTAGGTTAGCTAAATTATGGCTTAAGGTTAGGCTAGTTAAGTGAGGCTAAATTGTGTAAAAAGTTATTTCCGACAGATATGAATGTCAAATTGAAATATATTCCATCATATACCATCAGAAAAACCCAGAGTGACATTTGATCCCATCAGAGAGAGTTTTTAGATACAATTATAAACTACAACACAATTTTCTTTAGTTAACCCGGCAATTTTTTAAGAGTAAGTTTTCCTCGCAATATTTAGGGGCTTTTTTTACATTAGCATCGGGAACTAGACTGAAAGTAGAATATGTCTGGTGGCTCAAGGCTAATGAAAGTTTAGTTATGAAGTTGCCAGACGAGAATTGCTCCAAAATATTGCCAGAAAAGTGCTCGTGTGACACCGGTTTTATTGATGTGGAGATGTTATTTCGGTACTTAACCCATTCAGTGCCGGTGTCGTCCTTGTAACTTTCTTCTGGCTATTAATAGACGACTTTATTCAGTTTAAAAAAAGGCCTCCACAAATTTAACAACCATCGAACTATTACACTTAACCCTTTCTATTACCCCCGATCTCTTTTACATTGCACAAAATCATCTAAATATAGCTAGAATATATAAAAAAGACGTCGCTGGTACAGAAGGGGTTAACTCTTTCAAGATACCATGACGCATTTCTTTTGTGTTTTATGGATATTATTAGACGATTTATTCAGATGAGGCAGGGTATATGGATGTCAGAGGGTTAATCGAGATAGTCTTTACCCTTTTAATTCTCACAGATTCTTCCTAAAATGTATAAACTCGCCTTTTGATAACCAGAATATAAAGTGCTGTTCAAATGCGTCATAATGCTGAGGATTCTAAGAATTTGAGGGGTCCAAACCAACTCAATTATGACTCTGATTCCCACAGATTCTTTCTTTCTAAGTTGAACAAAAAATTTCTAATGGTAGCCAAAATGCATCACAATAATCAAGGGGTTAAGTGTAACGAAAAACCTAAACTAAGCTGAATAAAATCGTCTAATGATAGCCAAACGCGTCATAATACTCAAGGGGTTAAGTGTAAAGACAAACCTAAACTACTGTATAAATATCCTGTACCGCATTCTCGAAGGTTTATTTATATTTTCGTATGTGCATGAAGGAGACAAAAGGCAAAGCTGCCTGTAACAAGTATCCCCCCAAAGTTGAAAAAGTGACAGAGGTCCGAATTCAAGGTGTATGTTAGAGTCAAAATGTCTTGATACACAGAGCTTGAAGCAGTTTAAGTCATAGGATGAGGGAAAGACAGACTGAGGGAGAGAGTTCCAGAGCTTACCTGTTGAGTAGAAGAAAGACTGGGAAATTCAGCTCATTCTTGGGTTAGAGAGCTGGACAAAATAGGGTGGGAATATGTTGAAAGTTGGGTGCCCCCCACTCTCCGTAAGGGGATGTATACACCGAGAAAGCTCATAACCCCTTCCGTACTGACGCCATCCTTATAACTTTATTCTGGCTACTATCAGACAATTTTATTCAGTTTAAAGAGGGCCTCCAGCAACTAACAGGCTTTGAACTACCGGTACCTCACTTAACATTTATTACTACCACGGATCCTTCTTAAGCTGCACAAAATCGTCTAAATATAGCTAAAATAAAAGTAAAAAGACATTGCCAATACAGAAGGGGTTAAGAACACTGATTATTGTAATAGCGGTAGAAGAGTGAGACAGATCGATGCATCTTTGGGGCGTGATGAGAGATTGTAGGGAATTAGTAAGAGGAGGTAAATTGATGAGACAAAATTCTTTTGACTCTACCCTTTCGAGAAGTGTGGTGTGAGTGGAACCTCCCCACACAAGCGAACAATTATAACAATATTCGATACATGCAAGCACTGTGCCCCTGTAGGCTACAGAGCAAGAAGCTGTGCATGGGTGATTTTTTACAGCTTACTAAAATCTGTCAGCCAATACCTAAGTTTACTGTATCTAATTCGTGGCTGCTCTTATTGGAACCCCCGGCCCATTAGCTGGACATTATAAAAACGCTTCGCTGCATTTGGAGTCTAGTTTTGCCTGGCGAGTGGCAAGGGACTGTGATCCTCATATCAGAATGGGTTTCGGGGATTAATTCCTTTTGTAGCCTACCACTGTTAAAAATATTCCGATATTTCTATGGTCACCATTACATTATATATGTCAAGTTTATGTTCATGTAACTTTCATTATACCCTCATAATTGTCGTCATTGGCCAAAATTATATTTTATTGCGTAGGTTTTCCATTGTTATATTTTATCATTCCCATGTGTGTGTGTGTGTGTGTGTCACATAAATATAGAAATGAGTTATATTTTGATGACTTCGATTTATATATTTCGACTCACTGGATGGAAACTGATTACTATTGGGTGACAATGGATGTATTGTTGAAAAGAGCAGCAGACTACGCTTTCCGGTCCCCCATTAGACAAACAAATCGGGCCGGCTATTGTTGTGATAATTTGGTTGAGTAGATAGAGTAATTAAATAATATAAACATAAATTATTTCATAATATGTTAAATAAAGGGAAATACAAAAGAATAGTGATAAATTGACTAAATCAATGTTACACAAATGAGTAGGCTACAGTCGTCTACAAAATGCAGACGTCAATATATGGAGTGGTTGAAAATTACTAGCAAAAGTTAGAGGAGAGGTGGAGAAAGTTGGCAGGGGAAGGAGTAGGGGAGAGGAGAAGGTGAGCAGGAAAGAGGTAGAGGAGAGGAGGAGAAGGTGAGCAGGAAAGAGGTAGAGGAGAGGAGGATCGAGAAGGGGCGTAGGAGAGAATGAGAAATAACAAGAAATATAGGATAGGGGTAGGAGGGCAGGAGAGGTGGAGAATTGAGGTGTGCAGAAGAGAAGAATGGATAAATACGGGGGAGGGGAAGAAGGCAGACCAGGAAGGAAGTGTAGTGCAGACATTAAAAGAAAGGGGGAGAAGGTGACCAGAGTAGGGGAGTAAGATGAAACTGAAGAGAAGTGGAGAAGTGGGACAGGAAGAAGAGCGAAAACATAAAGAAAAGATGGCGAAGGAGGCTACTGGATGGAGATTCTGCTGGGTCGCGATCGGACGTCCCCGGTGCCCGGCGCAATCTGCGGCTTTATGTGGGGGAACTTCAGTCGGTCCCGGTGATTGTCTGTTGCGTCGGTGGTTCAGTGGCCTCTTAATTCCCCCGGCTTCAGCATCCCCTTTAATTCCCTGCTCTGCCTTCGTCATCCTCTGATCATTCGACTGTGCCAGCTTCACTCTGTGCCATCTTGACTCCTTTCTGGTTGGTGGGGGCCGGCGCTTCCCTGGACCTGTGACACGTGGCTTGCCCGCTAGAGTGACGTGGCACCCACGGTGGTTGTCTCTGGTATCGGCAAATCCTCGTCTTTCTTCAGGGTTCCTTCGTGGGCCCCACCTTTCCGTCGGTGCCAGGGACGCCTTCAGCTTCTGGGGATGGTGTTGGCCCCATGTGCACCGTCCTCGTCTCTTCTCTTCACCACATGTCTTCTTCCTGCCAGGTGCCATCGTTCGTCACATCATCTTCCTTCCATCCTCGAGTCCTGGGAGTGTTGTTGCCCTACTGCAGCCTCTCCTGGGTCCCTGACGTTTGAGCCTCCTTACTGGGAGGCCGCTGCGGCTTTGACCACACACCGTGTTAGGGTTCACCGCCTTTGACGCCAAGGACGTTGCTGCCCGTCTACCCTGGCGGGCCCCAGTTAGGGTGAATTGGACGTCGATCCACAATGCCCTTAACCCATTGGCTGCGGGAGATTTTCCCGAATGCCATGGCAATTTACAGCAATCTACAGACTTTTAAAGCCTCTTAAAGCCTGTAAGATAAAGTGCGAGTGAGCAAGAGCACGACAGGCCACCCGTCCTTCTCCCAGGCAGCCGCCCCGGTACACTGAAGGGTTTGAGTCAGAGTCTCACTAGATATACAGTGCTGCCAAAGGCAAAAATAGCGCTACATTAGCGAGAATTGCTCATTTTAGCGAAGGTCTATGGTAATGTGAGCTACGAAGCTCGTTCTGGCGTCATTTTGAATCTATTTTCTTTAGTTTTTGCCTGAATAGGGCCTACATTTCATTTCATGCAGACACTTGCTTAATCAATCAGGAGTGCCTGAATTATCCCTAATATGGCGGAAATAAGCGGAAACATGCCCGCAGCGTAAGTGTTAAACTCAAGACCAGGACCAAGAAGGCTACTGGAAGAGTACTGTAGGCCTATATAAACTACAGTATGACAAATATGCTACTTAATCTTTGTTCTTCATTACTTTACTTTAACTATGCCTTTCTATAATGAACACATTTTCCAAACTATAACTAATAAAATCTAGCTCAAGCTTTCCCTGGAGACGACGCTAACAAGGCAAGCTGCCTTTCTGCACAGCAGCAGAGCAGTGAGCCAGTGAGTGTGAGAGCACAGAAGACAGCGACTCCGAAGCAGGGCTGCCAGAATGCGGAAATACGTCACCAAACGCGGAATTTAAAGTGTGGGAAGACGAAGTGCGGAAATTGTATTCCGAATTTCCGCATTATCCAAATAATTCGGAATATTAATTTCCGCGCAGAGTGAAATTAATATATAATGTTTAATACGGTTCTAAGTTCCATTTATGTGTTCAATATAACATTACATAATGTACAGTAGCCTATATAGTTTAGATGCCACTCAAAACAAATATAAAATATACCCGTAACTATATTGACATACAAGTATTTATAATACAGACACCGAAACATTCGCGGTCTCCTTACATTGTAGGCTACAATTCCCTGCACAAGTTCCGTTTATCTCTGAGATTGTATTTATGGAAGACAAAATAGTATAATTGAAATTTGAGTGTAGTATCTTAACAGTTTCATAAGAAGGTGAATTAACTACTGCGTAACAAGGAACTCTCCTAATTCAACAATACAATTTTTTGTCATAAATACAATCTCAGAGAGAGACGGAACATGTGCAATATAGAATGTACTAGATTTATAGTTAATATGAGTAGGCCTACATATAATTTATATATACAGTATATAAATACATAATTATAGACAATTGTTTTGCTTGAGTATACAGTATAGTACAGTATGTATTTGCAAGCATTACCTTGTATTCATTACTCCTAAATGGTAGAACTTGTACTGTATATACGTATATTTATTAGTGGCCCCTCCATCATTGACGAACATGCCTATTACATAAGGCATCCTCTTCAAACACTAATCCGCCGTAGTTTGAATCTACCGCGCAGAGCATTTAAAAACTGAGGAGCCTTCATCATGAGCACACGCGACCTCACTCATGGCTTCAGTCATTATGAATTGGGTTCTCACTACGAAAAAACTTTGTAAAAAATAAAAACAAAAACAAAATAAGAATAACTATCCAATAAGCTTTCCATCATATCGTGGATGTACTTGTGTGGATCTTTGACCAGACGCTGATTCAGGCGTCATTCTTCCTTCTCTGCTCTGCGCTCAGCCTGCCCGGACGTGTCTCCCCACGCTCCGCTGGTTCCGCATTTGCTGCGTCCCTAGTGAGTTTTTTCTCATTTGTTTACTCCGGGATGTATCGAGTAAGGTTAGGATATGTGTAGCAGGAGTGTTCTGGGCTGGTTGCCCGCAGTGCAGTGTATTTTGGGTCGTGTGTTTGGGGCATCTATTTCGGATGTACCCTCGTGGTCCTGTTGTGGACATGTGATCTTTTCACAGTTGAGTTAGCTTGTGATGCAGGCGGCTTTCATTACGCGTTATTTTATGCTGCCTTTTATCTTTCTGATGAGGTAAGCATTGCTTCTGACGTTCCCAGCGTATTTTTCTTCACTTAGTGAAGTTTTTTCTGGGTCCCGAGTCAGTCTTCCCTTTGTCGGAAGTCTTTACTACAGTGGTGTGTTGGCGGTGGTTCCTGTTGTTATATTTCCAGTGTTTTTTGTTTATATTTCAACATTTCTTATGCCGTCTGCTTAGGCCTAGCCAGCCGCTCGTAGCTTTGCGACATGTACAAGTGTTATTGTTTATTTTATAAATATGTCCTACTGTGTCATGTGTATCCTGGTTTAGTTGTGTATTGGCTAATTCCACGGACAATGTATGTTTCCTGGATTAGTTGTGTATTGGCTAATTCCACGGATTATTGTGTGGGCCCTGGGCTAGTCGTGCTTGGCTTGCTCCCAGGTCCGTTGTGCGTTCAGTTGGTTTCTGAACGGGGTGGGTTACTTTCCGGCGGGTTTTTCTCGGTTACACCATGAAAAACCCGGCCGAGAGCCGTGTTGGGCCACGCGTGGTTTCAACACAGGCTTGTGTCCCCGGCGTGGAGGTGTCTGTGGCTCTCCAGGACTGCGTCTCTGTGTTGGTGCCTGTTTCAGGCTCCCTATGATCCCCGGCGGACTGGCTGTACCCATCTAACATTGTTCATGCGGACAGATGTTATGAAGTTTTTCTAACCGGTTTTACAAACCAAAGGAAAAACCTAGCTGTTGTTGAGGGCTTTCCTCCCCGGCGATCTTTTACAAAGAAGTGGGGACAAGAACTTATGGGGTTAACGTTGTTTACATCTAACCCGGCAGGTGCACCTTGGTAGGGTGGGATGAACGTCTTGGTCATTCAATTTAGTTAACCGATCCATTTTAGTGGTACTTTATGTATCGCCGCCTTCAGACTTACGGCGATCGAAGGCTCAATTAGGGTTAACATCTTTTTCACAAATTTTTCACAACCGGCGGGTGCTCCTGGGAGGAGGAAATAAGGAATTTACAATTCCATATAGTTAACCAGTTAAATTGAGAGATACGTTAATGTATCGCCACCTTCAAACTTACGGCGATCCTTTGTGACAATTCGTTAGAAATCAGATCTCGTATCAGCCTGCCCTGTGTTATTCTGCTAAATAATTCTGGTGCCGGCGTCTTTGTGGGGGGTTGTTTTTCCAAAATTGAATCTTGAGACAGTCACCACCAGAAAGACTATGTTATAAACGCCATACTGGTCCTTTATATTATGTCAGAGGGTAGTCTTAACTTTCTTAGGACATGTTTAGATATTCGGAAATCTTTATAGAATCCTGCCGCATAGCGAGCTGTGATCGTTGTGACATTACGTCTCGTTACCCGGCGGGTTATTGACACGTGTGTGTGTGTGTGTATGCGATCATGTTGGGTTAACCTTATGAGCATTAATTCCTGGAAATTTTATTTTTTTCCAGAGCTGGGCCCCGGCGGACCAATACAGACCCTGTAGTAGTTTCCCACCAGTCTCTGTCATGGCTACCTTTGCCCCAGTTTTTGCTTTATGTATTACCCCTACCTGTGCCGGTATCCCTATTTTTGCGCACACTCTTTGCATCAAGTGTGTTAAATGTCTAGACCGTTCAAGGGGTCTGTGGGTGATGCGCAAATGTTCCTTTTGCTCCCAATTAAGTGTCAAAGTCCTCCGCGATAATGATAAGACGCAGCGGTCGCCTTACGAGAGGTTAGGCAACAGATGTCAGCGTATACTACGATTGTGGCTCATAAATCACTTCAATGTGACAACGTCCCTCTTTGGGATAGGTTTCTTGTTGAGCACCCTCCCCCTAAACGTCCCTCTCGAGTAACTAGTCGTAAGCCAGCGGAGACTGGTCAGGGCTCTGTGTCTTCTCCTACTGCTACGGCGAAACGTCAATGGGAGCCTACACCCCCGGCGGCAGCCTCCTCGTCTCGGGAGAGATCTCGGTCTAGGTCACCTCTCAGACACCAGCCATCTAGTCTTGCCTCTTCACCATCGAGTAAGAAGAGTAAGACAGAAAGTTCCACCAGTGGTCACGGCGATAAATCCTCTAAATCGAAGAGTAGTTCACGGTCACACCGCAGCCATAAATCTTCAAAGAAGGATTCCCATGATAGAAAGGCCTCCCGACATTCGCCAGTTTCTAGTGCTTCTCATCGTACCTCTACCCCAGACAGAGTTTGTGTTCGGTCTCAGGGGTCCAGTATAGTGCCTGTACCTAAAGATGATTTACCCATTAACATTTTAACCCTGGAATTGGAGAATTCAGGGGGCTCAGGGGTTGAGAGTGTTGCGGACTCCCAAGGGAGTGTAGGCCAAGGCCTAGGTGTTTGGCGATATTCTCAGCCAGGACCTGACCACCCACTTCCGGCTCAAACTATTCACACAGTGGCTGAAGTCCACCGGGACGCGGCGATCCCATCCTCTATTCCTGACTTATCTTGGCAACAAGGTGATACCCCAGCTTCGGCGGGATCTTCTCAGGAGGAACAGGATCATAAAGACGAGGTTTCAATTATATCGGATATGGAAGGGCAAGAGTCAGGTTCAGGCTTAGACGCCGCACAAGATCTTAATGATTCACTAGTCAGTACATCATCAAGTCAATTTGTCACTGCACAGGAAATTGATGGGCTACTCAGTAATGCTTTATCTAAAAAATTTAGCCAACAGCAGGAAACTCCCACAGTGGACTTGGGAGCTCCCACGACAAGCTCTACGGTACGGTCTCTGATGACTTCTATTGCTTTAACTCAGATCCCTCACCCTCCTCCTCTGTCACCATCAGTGGTTACTAGGCCTGCTATGGCGGCATTGACCACTTCGAATGTAAGGGTTATAACGGATGTCAATCCGCCCCCTCTAGACAGAGCGCCTCTCAGAAAGGTAGCTATGCCCTTGCTTTACGGACCAGACGAGTCATGGGTCCTTTTGACCCCCACTAAACCAGAGATCGCCCAACCTACCTTGTCAGGGGAACTCCCAGTACCGCGTGAGTGGGTCATCCAGGGCAATAAATCTAGGAAATTAAGGGCCTTGGATACTTTGGGCAATGTACTAGATGTCAACATAAAGGCTATACCTAGTTATTATCACCAGGATTATTTTGTTTATGCTGCTAAGCCGGCTTTACCCTCTGCCTCAGCTTCAAAACTGTTTTCAGACTGGTCTAAGCATGATGGATTTAATGACATTAAGACTCTGTCAGCTCTCACTCCAGAACTCGATTGGCAAACCGTCACAGACACAGCAGCTAATCCAGTCTTGAAGGTGGGGCAGTTGGGTCCAGGACCTTGGGTGGAATGGGAGGCAGAGGCTCAAAACTTTGCGACCACATTTACTTCCAAAACTTCCCACCAGATCCCTCAAGATACTCATTCTTGGTTCTCCATGCCAGTGTGTTCTGCCGGCGGAGTCCCTTCAGCTTTGTTTGCTTTCTTAGCTGCCCCTAAAATTAATCTCTGTGAGCTAAAAGACCCTTTCACTACCCCTACCCCAACTCACCTAGAACGAGAATTTAGGCTAAGGGGGAAAGCTTTTCGCCTGTTCTCTCAATACATAGTGTCTCAACAAGTAGCAAAGTCTTTGCTCCGGTCCACTCAGGCAATCGCAGACGCGGATGCCAGACGATCGGTTGAATTGTCCCGGCGACTGCTTCTTCAGTCGTCAATCCAATCTTTGGGTGATATCCGCACCGCCTTGCTTGAGGCGGTACGAGCGAGTCAAGACCTCAGAATGTCCTTAGTCCGAAAACTGCCTGATCGCATTGCGAATCAGGTGGTCATGTCACCAGTGCTCACTCCCTCTTTAATGTCCCCTGACGTGTGGCGAACGGTGTTTAATATGGCTCAGGCCTTTAAACACAGTCCCACCCCTTCTAAGAAACCTGCCTTTAACTTCCCCAAACCCAGGCCAGTCGCCAAGGCTCAGCCGGGGGGATCTAAGCCCTTTCTTCCACCTAAGTCCTCCTCCTCCCCTCAAGGTCAGTACAGGCATAGACAGAGTAGGTTTTCAGGTCAGAGAGGACGCGGCCATAATAAGCCAGGTCAGGGCCCGTCTTCGGCCAACGCCAGCCAGCCGGCGAAGCGTCCACCACCACCAACTCCACCACCATCAAAAAACTAAAGTCTCTCTCACTCCCGGTGCCAGTCTTAAGGCCGGCGGATCCGAGGGTAGTACAGCCGGCGAACCCTTGTCTGCTAACTGGGTCGTTCCGAACGTGTCACCAAGCATGGCCGATAAACACTTGGGCACGGATGGTGGCACGCAAAGGCATCACTTGGCAGTGGCTCCGGCGACCTCGCTTATGTCAGCCGACAACGGCGAATTTTGTTTCATTAGAGGTGGAGTCACTTGTCCAGGAAATGATTGCCAAGAATGTCATCATCCTGGTCCCCCCAAATTACCCTGTATTCACGTCCAAGCTATTTTTGGTTCCCAAAAGGGACAGTGTTCAGATGAGA
The DNA here is from genome assembly GCA_032716605.1 of Paralithodes platypus. NCBI lineage: Eukaryota > Metazoa > Arthropoda > Malacostraca > Decapoda > Lithodidae > Paralithodes > Paralithodes platypus. Next base: position 22,660,027 of record CM064486.1, read on the forward strand.
CCGGTCGTAGACCTGTCTTATCTGAACCTTCACATTCACAACGAGTCATTCCGAATGTTAACAGTACACCAAATCAGGCTAACACTTCCGCCGGGAGGTTGGATGTGTTCCCTAGACCTGACAGACGCTTATTGGCACGTATCGGTAAACAAAAGGTTTCAAAGGTTTCTGGCCTTACGGATCAGGCACCAAATTTTTTTTTTCAAAGGATGCCATTCGGTTTGAACCTGGCACCTCGATTATTCACGAAATTAGTCCGGCAAGCCCTGATGCCGTTATTAAAGCAAGGAATCAGAGTGTTGTGGTACCTAGACGACTGGCTGGTGGTGGCAGAGACAGAGCAATTATGCATCAAACATGTCAACATAATTTTAAATCATGTCAAAACTCTAGGGTTCAAGGTAAATCTGGTAAAGTCAAACCTTGTTCCCTCACGAGTAATTCAGTGGATAGGGCTGGTCTGGGACACAGCTGCTCTCACTCTGAGTCAGAGTGTGGACAATCGCAACAGGTTTCGCAGGAAACTGTTCATGTTTCTTCACAGTCTGACTACGACACGAAGGGTCTGGGAGTCTCTGGTCGGCTCTCTCAACTGGATTCAACTAACTGTAATGTTGGGCCGGTTGAAAGTAAAACGTTTAATATTGGAAGGCAACAAATATTTCCCACTCTTACCGGCGGGAAAGTTATGGCCCATCCCAAAATTAATCCACACCTTACTAGCGGTCTGGGCGAAGAGGGAAACGTTGCACTCAATAATGTCATGGACCTCTCCTCCGCCAACAGTATGGGTAGACACGGATGCGTCAGGCACAATAGGTTGGGGATTTCAGTCAAATCAGGGGTACCAGGGTCAGGGGCTTTGGTCCCACTTAGAAATCTCCCACATCAATGTCAAAGAATTACTAGTCCCCTTGTATTTCCTTCAGGCTCACGGCCCTGCCAAGTCGGTGGCCTTCAGAATGGACAATTTGAACGCAGTTCACTGTATTCAGAAACAAGGGTCAACGAGGTCAAGGAAGTTGCTAAACGTGTCGGAAGAGATTTTTACTCTAGCCAACAGACTAGACATTTATCTTCACGCATCTTATCTCCCAGGCGTAGCAAACATCTGGGCAGACGCTCTGTCCCGGAGACAGAGCACGACAGTAGAATGGGAGCTCAAGCAACCCATTTTCAACCAAATGATTGCAGAGCTCTACCATCCACAAGTGGATCTGTTTGCGTCCGAGGAGACTCACAAGCTCCCTCTATACCTCACCCGCCGGACGAAGACGCCGGCAGGGGGGCCAGACGCCCTGGTGACAGACTGGAACAGATGGAGCTCCATCTATCTGTTTCCGCCGCCAGATGCGTCACTAATGTGCCACGTAGTGAACAAACTACGAGATTATCGAGGCTTAGTCTCGCTAGTCGCGCCCCTGTGGCCGGCGCAGTTGTGGTACCAGCAATTAAAAATGTGGTGACCGCACCCGGTGTCGCTCCCGGTCGGGTATTTCCACTTAGACACGATTGGCAACCTAGCGACCTCGCTGACTTTTGCATTATGGACATTCAGGAGGCCAAGTGGCTAGCACCATACAGTAGAGAGGTGACCAATAAATTATTAAATCAATATACTCAGTCTACGAAACGACAGTATCAATCACATTGGCAAACCTTTACTTCTTGGATCATTAGAACAGAACAGACTGTGCCATCGGTAGCATTAGTTTTCAATTATTTAAATTATCTGTTTGAGCAGAAACGTTTATCTGTGGTAACGTTAAAAAATCACTTAACTGCGATTAGAGTGCCCTTTTTAGACCTTACAGGTCTCTCCATACCGGTAGCGGAGGAAACAGGTTTTATGAGGGCATGTTTTAAACTCCGCCCACCTCCCCGTCAGCTCATGCCTACTTGGTCTCTGGACAAGGCATTGTTCACTCTCGTCTGTACCAAAATACTGCAGATTTTGCATTACTCTTAAAAAAGGCTGTATTCCTTTTGGCTTTGGCCACCGGGAACAGAGTGTCTGAGCTGGCGGCGATGAGCAACACACCTAATTGCCTTAGGTTTGGTAGACTTAATGAATGTATTCACATTGCACCTTCCCCGGGATTTGTAGCCAAGAATGAGCACAGTGCACACGTGTTTTCTGAATTCACGGTGCCGGCGTTAAAAAGGGGAAAGGTGCACCATAATCTATGTCCAGTGCAAGCTCTAACCAAATATTTGAGAGTGGCTCCTCTCAACCCCCAAGATGCTTTATGGGTAGCGAGTACGGGTAAACGCTTACTGAAACGGAGATTAGCTTCTCTTCTGGTCGAAGTCATTAAAGAGAGTAATCCCGGCGTTGTGGGTAGGGCCCACGATTTACGCAAATGGGCAGCCTCTTTACGTTTCCTGAAGAATTTTCCAGTAGAAGATATTGTGTCCACACAGTTGTGGGCGTCTAATCATACGTTTTTGACTAGATACTTGTCAGTTGCTCTGGACAAACCTTCCTTACCATGTATAGCTTTAAGGCAGAGGGTCTAGGTGGCCCTACTGTCACTTTTGTTTACTTTCAAGGAAAAGGGGGGGGGGGGTGCAGTCAGTGTAACATAGGACACCCTAGACCCCGCCGGAGTATAAGAGCTGTGATACAATTTAGGGTTAATGTGATATGAAAATTTCTCTGCGAGAAATTGTGCTAGTACAATGTTAGTACAAAACAATGGAGTTGTTATAGTAGTTTTAGCTGTGAAAGCAATTTAGTATTAAACAGTGGAGATTTTTTGCAAATTATTTTTCACGAATATTATGGGGTTTATTATGTGCACATGTAAACTTATAACTTGTTATTTTTGTCACCACTCATTGAGTGGGGTGCCTTGGTAACTACAGATCTGTTCACATAATCTCCAGAGTTACCCCTTTTTTGTCAAGCAGGCTTCTTTGAAGCACGCACCTGCTTGAACCCCCTTTTTTGTATTTATATGGTCTGCGACGTAATTAAATATATTTTTCAAAGTAAGAATACTATGTGGTTGTTTGATTATCTGCTTTGCTAGAGTTATGATATGATTACGAATTTCCCCCTCCAGTCTTAGAAATCAGGCATGTTCGTCAATGATGGAGGGGCCACTAATAAATTATAGGTTTGACTCCTGTAAGGAGATAAAGAAAACCTAATATTTAGTAGTGGCCCCGTAATCATTGACGACTGGGGCCCTCCCGACCATCCCCTTCCCATTCGTTGATGTATTAAGGATTTTGGTTTACTTGATATGTCAGTGAAGGAAGAATGACGCCTGAATCAGCGTCTGGTCAAAGATCCACACAAGTACATCCACGATATGATGGAAAGCTTATTGGATAGTTATTCTTATTTTCTTTTTGTTTTTATTTTTTACGAAGTTTTTTCGTAGTGAGAACCCAATTCATAATGACTGAAGCCATGAGTGAGGTCGTGTGCGCTCATGATGAAGGCTCCTCAGTTTTTAAATGCTCTGTGCGGTAGATTCAAACTACGGCGGATTAGTGTTTGAAGAGGATGCCTTATGTAATAGGCATGTTCGTCAATGATTACGGGGCCACTACTAAATATTAGGTTTTCTTTATCTCCTTACAGGAGTCAAACCTATAATATTAATAAACACAGGTAGCCTATATTTCATCATTTGGGTTTTGTTATATCAGGCTTTTTGCTGGGTTTACTGGATAAAAGGTGGATCCTAACTTAACTGGTGTGGCAGAGAAGGAATTCACACACATACACGCAGAGGTGTAAAGACAACACAGGAGTACATACTGTATATATTTATTATATTCAATATAGATAACAACATATGATGGCTTACTTGGCTAATGGTTCACACATATAATGGCATAAAATACCATACACAAAATCATGGATATGGAATAGAATATGCATATACACCGGAGCTAAGATGAATTGCAAGTATTAAGACTAGAGGTTTACTGCTCCTTTGAATTAGCAATAGAAATTACACAAAAAATATATGTGAATGATTCATATTGACAGGTAGATGGATTGGGTGGAGGAAAAACACAGGCAAGAGCTATGATTCTTATTCGCTAACGTTTTGGGCTATGTATTACCCATCTTCAGAGAGACTTGTCAGTCTCTCTGAAGATGGGTAATACATAGCCGGAAAGATTAGAGAATAAAGAATCATCTCTTTCCTGTGTTTTTCCTCCACCCAATCCATCTACAAAATATATATAAGTAATTCACTGAGTGTCTCTCATATATCAGAGTTTATCACGGATAAAATCATTTGTCGGCCAGAGTGGACGGAGGGGTGCTGAGCTGGTGTGGTCATGTTGAGCGAATGGGAGATGAGGGGCTTGCAAAGAGAATGTGTGAGTCAGGTACAAGGGGAGATGGAAGGGCGGGAGGACCCCCATTGAGATGGAGAGACTGTGTAAGAGGGGCTTTGGATGATAGAGGAATGACTGTGGATCGGGCAGGGGAAGTGGTGGTGGACGGGAGTGAGTGGGGAGTGCTTGTGAGTGGTTGAGTGAGCGCGTGGTCATTTGGAGTGGGGGGTCGGGCGCGGGTTGGACTGGATAGTAGTCCATCAGGCGCCTGGCCCGGGGAGGCGATTAGTGTGAGGGGTGTGCCTGGAAGTGTGGTGGGAGGGCTTGTCGCTTTGGCTCCGCTGCGTGTCTGCCTGCCGAGATCGGAGCATCTCCTGGTGGTCGGGGGCCGGGGGAGTGCTGGAGCGACCTTGGTGGCCCTGGTCTCTGGGTCTTCTCCTGGGTGACCTGGATGTGTGAGAGTTTGTGTTTTTTATCTGTGTTTATTTTTTGTTTTATGTTGTTTTTGTGTTTTCCCTGTTCTTGCTCTGTCTTGAGTCGGCTACCCCCAAAATGGGGATTGGGCCTGAGCATATAGATAGATAGATAGATCACGGATATATTGGTATCCTAAAAAGCGCACTTAGGAGTCTTCGCACATAGATTTAGACAAGTCACGGAAGCATTTCTCGAATGAATTTAGCATGAAATGAAAGTATAAACACAATGAAATAATCACAAGTCATTTGGTCACGGGCGTGGAAAGATAGTGTCACTGGGGTTGATTTTATGTGTATCACTGTATGGGTGTGTACAGCTATAAAGTGAAATATTACCATATGTGATCTCACAAAGAGTTCATGTACAAAATATTCTACTTTATAACGATAAATATGTGTGGTTTGTATCCTCGTCTATAGAGGCCTAACAAGTGATAAGGGAGGTCTGTTATACACTTATACAGCCTTCAGCAAGCTAACTTCTTCGTTCTGGTGCCGTGGTCCAACATCTACGGATCTTCCTCGTGCTCGTCCTTGTAGTGGCTTCAACGTTAGGGTTGGTGGTGGGTGGTCCTCTAACAGGTCTTGACATGGCTGTGAGTTGGTTCCTTGCCATCCAGGTGTTGAGAGGTAAGGGAGAGGGATCAGAGAAATTACTAGGGAACACGGATCAGTGTACTGGTAATCTAGCAACTCCTATACTCAAGTCTCAGGCTACATACGGACCAGTGTACTGGTGATACCAAGCCTGGAGGGTTAGAGAACTTACTAGGCAGCACGGACCAGTGTAGCCTACTCTCTCGCCACGCAATTTATCTCTCGAGTAAGGGAGAAGTCGTTGTGGCCTGGACAACCCGATACCCAAGTTGGGTATGGCCAGAGAATCTATTAGGCGGCTCGGACCAGTGTACTGTCCACCTAACAATTTCTCGGTAGGGTTTGGATCACTACCCAGGGACTGAGTTATAGCAGGCTACATGGACCAGTAGACTGGTAGCAAGCTAAAGCTCAATAACCGGGCTCGACAGACTACTCGGACCAGTATACTGGCAGTAAGTCATTACCCAGGATCTGCACAATAACTAGAGTTGTACGGACAAGTGTACTAACAACTCGCCGTTATTATACAATTCCTCCTTTACTATCTTTAGGCAAGTGGGACAGTTTAGGAAGCTCCAAGTCTATGTATCTTCTTGCACTGACCAGTGTACATGCAATTGGAATTAGACCAGGAGATTGGATAGGGCTAGATGATGTTTGACTGCACTGACCAGTGTACGGGAAGATCACGTTGCACCTAGGAATCGGCAGCTACTCTGACTTCACCCTGTCTGCCCTCTGCTGGTTTCACCTGGCACGTCATACATTCAGCAACGTAGTCCAAGGCGAGGTATCTGCGAGTAATAGGGGTATGGGGTTAAGGTGTCAATTTTAAAGAGCTTTGGTCGACTTCCCTGATGGCATTGGTTCTGATTTCTCGGGGCTCTAGTTTTGCTTCTCGTTCTTGTGGATCTACCATTTTCTGTCTTTCTGTCCTTCCTTCTTTCATACTAGCGTCTTGCCGTTCTTGTTGGTCTTTCCGTTTTCTTTTTTTCTTGCTCTGGTCGCTACTATATCCTGAGTCTAACGTTTTCTTTCGTATTTTAGGTATTGATCATATTTGCTGAAAATGGCAATTTATTTGGCTTTAACTAATATCAACGTAAAAAACCGTAAAACGTATGTTTACTACTACTACTACTACTACTACTACTACTACTACTACCTTAATAATAATAATAATAATATTAATAATAATAATGTTATACCAAGTTTTTACTGGGGTTGTATTGACTAATTAGATAGATTCTTACTTGACTGGAGAAAAGGATACCAACACAAACACAAGCACGAAGACAATAGAGGATAATATAACGCAGAGTACAAACATAGATTATTCTTATTTCACAGTAACATATGATTATAAGTGCAATGTTACATCAGACATGGATAGGTAATTATATAACAGCACGATCGAAGATCCACTAGGCGTCTCAAGGGGAAAATCTTTGGCAGGTTCCGACAGTCTTTGAAGATGCGGCTGCTTTGTATTTCTGATGACGACCTGGTCCGTGGTGGTGGTCCTACCGTGTGACGGTTGCAGAGTTGGCGAAGACTTCCTTGGGGTCTTCTGAAGATCTACGGGGTTGAGGTCTTTCACGAATACGAGCCATTTCACCAGTGTAGTACACTCTCGTATCATAGGACTTGAGTAGGGAGTCGTTTCACCAGAGTCTTACGCCCTCCACTACGAGTCCTTGACCTTGGCTTCCTACAGGAATCTCTGAAAGAACATTGATGTTAGATGTTGTGGTTATATGAGTACGAGCCGTTTCCCCAGAGTCATACGCTCACGTATTGCAGGACTTAAATAGGGAGTTGTTTCACCAGTGTCGTTGCACCCTCCACTACGAGTCCTGACTGAGAAAGGAAGCCGTTTCACCAGTGTCTTGCGCTCTTCCAACCACCCTTACTATTTTTGTAGGTTTACTAGAACTAGAGCGCTTGTCGGTATTGCATACTCTAATTACAGTAAATCCTGTACCAAGGCAATGTAGAGATGTTGGGTGGTCACCAGTGTGGTCCAACAAGAATACTAGCAAAACCAAGGTACCTTTGAGAAATGCGTCGAGTATACTATAGTTCCACCAGTGTCTTACTCCCTCAAGGCAATATCTCGGTTAATAGTACCAAGTCTTCTGATAATATCCCTACCGGTGTGGCAATAGTATCTGTTCAACTCTACTGATGATGAGGTAGGCTGAGATGGTCTTACCACTTTCGTCGTTCTCTTCGGTGGGGCATTTCAGGGCTAGAGGGGCAGCTGTGCCTGGAGGAGGGTCTGGGCCGGCTGTGGTAGCCCTTCTGGGAATCCGCGTCACGGCAGTGGTGCTCCTTTGAGCAAGAAGGACGTGTGGTGTGTTAATCTTTATGCACGGTTTGTTTATTAGGACGTCGTGAGGGATTATCTTTGTTAGGTATATCAGCAGTAGGTGACGTCCTCACAGGTATGTTCTTTCCTGGGGTCGGGGGAATTGCCTGAGTGATGCAGGTAACCCGAGCGAAGCGTGATGAGGAGTCGCTTGTGCCCTCTCGTCTTGGTGTCACGGTGGCAGTGGTTGTTGGTGCGTGCAGGGCCTCATCTCTCTGGTTTGTTTCCTTGGCACTTTTCTTCCCTATCTCAAATAATAATAACGTATTGCATAAAACTGTTCCAATATATTTAAAAGGATGGTCTATAATTACCTCTCAGTACAATCCCCAACACTTTAGGGAGCGTTATCGGTGTCGGACATGCAACTTATAAAACATATCACAGAGTACATTAAATGTCAATGAAAGCTAGTAACACATAATACAGTTTCAATCTGAATATCTGATGCCATAATTCAAGACAAATACACTATATTAATCGCAAAAACACACACATTCCGTCGATTACAACATGATGAGACAACTTTAGTAAAATAAGTGAACATAACTTAAATCGTAATTAAGAGCAAGAAATCATTAGGCCTACCTATAGTCTAGGTTCAGTGGTCAAACAGGGAGCATATATTTATAAACACATACAATATAATAATATACATGTATTGTCCCGGATATATGTTCTTAACCATCCTAGGATTGTCATTATGTATTTAAAATGTTATGATATACGAAAAAAAATACTTACCCCGTATCCATAAATTTACAAACTGATACTTGCATAAAATATTGATTATACATAAACTGGTTGATTCAAAATGTAATACTTGCTTAATTTATTCACAGAATGGTTAAAATTATGTGTCAGTGGGCTTGGCATTGATAAGAATCGCTGGAACTCCTGTTTCATTTGCTTGGCCTCTCTTACTGATTCCCTTTGTGCCTCACTTACACTGAGAGTAGTCCAGCATGCTCTCACAAACACCTCCTCCTCCTATCTACTTCACTACACTTAACAGGCACACCACACTTCCTCCTTCATAATTATTAGCTCGAACGTCCCTTGATTTCGGCCCTGTCACTCTTTGAAATCTGGGGGAGGCACTCGCTGCAGGCAGTTATGCCTTTTGTCTCCCTCATTCACATAGAAAAAAAAAAAAAAAAAAAAAAACATACTATAGATGTACACTCAGGGACAAATTTAGTGTTTGCCGCTCCAAAATCTCTACCTTAGGGTTCTCTTTTGTTTTATAAGATAACATTATTCCCTAACACATCTGAACAAAGCTTATATATCCAAGCTTTGTTCAGGTGTGCGAGGAGTAGGCCTACATTTGTCTTATTCTAATAGACAAAATTAAATTAGACATTTTGGAGCGGCGACACTAATTTTTGTTGTTGATGTATACAGCCTACACAGTTATGCGCTAATTTAGCGCATTTTTCAAAGGCACAAAGAGGCATAGATTACCATAGATTACCAGACACAACCAGACAGAAGCAGACAGCCTCCCGAGATTGTCTGGTTGTCTTTGGTCAGCTCGGCCAAGACCAAAGATTAACGGACTCTGGGGGTGTGGCCATCAGCCGGGAGGCAGGACTCGTGTGACAGTTTCAGCCACTCACAGCCTTCGTTACAAGGCATGATTCAAATGTTAGACAACTGACAGGGGTGAGTGTTGTAAATATTATGTCCTTCATATACTTAAAATTATTATTTCGAATGAATTAGAGTCCTTTGCATTCCTTAGAGGAAGTAATATTATTGTTTAATTAACACATTTGTCTCTGAATTATGTTTTTTTATTATATATTTAACAAGATAGGTCTGCCATGAGCAACTTGCCAGTTTTTCAAAACATAAAAACTCTATGGTCCACAGTGTCTTTGAAAAATGCGCTATAATAGCGCATTTTTCAAAGACACTGTGGACCATATACCCAACTATTGGCTATAGTTTACAGAGTTCCAACAATCTTAATTAGATTTATTCGAAGCTCAACAGTTAATGTATAAACTACATTTACAGAACGGTATATATAATGTAAAAAGAGGATGAATCAAGAAATATATAAGTGATAATGTTTCCTACAGCAATCTGAAAAGAAACCACTTGAGAGTTTCGTTCTATAAGGAAGTTGGAGTTGTAGACATCGATAGTAAACATAAATGCAATAATAATGTAGGTTTCGGATGGCTAAAGAGTATGTTGAATTGGATTTTATGTATCTATAAATGTACTATAACTGTATTTTAGCTGGTATAATTATGTTAAATATCGATGTCTACAACTCCAACTTTCTTATAGAACGAAACTCGCAAGTGGTCAATTGCATACTTTAATAATTATATTTTCTGAGACTACGAACTTCATAGGGCTACTGTACATATGCATACATAAAATGCATACATGCCTAGACATATAATGTACGTACATACAGACTGACAGACAAAAAGGTGCACACCTAATTCTTACCAAGTTACTCCATCAATATATCCGTTTTCTTAAAGCAAATTGTAAACTGCGGAAAAACGGCAGCACTGCTCCGAAGAAGAAGAAGAGTTATTATTTACCATTTAGCCTAGGCTATATTTTGATAAATTTCACGTTGCCATCGTGTTTGTGAATCATTTATTCATAAAGGTACGTATATGAATGGTTAATGTTTATTAATTATATATGCGTGACTGTGAAAAGGAATTGGTATCTCCTCAGAATGATTGCGTAATATGACCCTTGAGTTGGATAGAGATAACCACTTGGCACTTACATAAATGGCACTAAACTAAAGTACCCACGGAATATAAGTCTTTACTCGTACCAGTACTCTTATGTCACCATAATCATTTCTACCTTCCTTATGGGTAAATATTCGCAATTTCGATATTACTTTACCGGTTTACCAAGTTTAGGCCTAGGCCTAACACTTGGGGTCGAGGGGGGCTTTTGGTAAATTGATACGGTGTGACAGTCACGAGTTTCAGCATGTGTGTTTTTTTTTTTTTGCATTTTTTTCTTTGATAGGGGCCTATAGCCAAGGCCTAGGCCTACAGTGTTGTTTTACCTAACTAAAAAACCTAACCTAACCTAACCTAACGTAAAAGTAATACCGACTCTAATACGTGGATAGAAACTAACCTAAAATGTACGCAATTACCAAAGCAGCACTGGATCGCGCAACTGTAAGGTCCCCCGAGTAAGGTAGGAGGGAAAAAAAAAATCTATAGCCTAAAGCAGAAATCCCGTAAAACAGGACTTGTCATTATGCAGACAAGACTCTGTGTTTTACCCTATATCTCCCTTCTAATACATTTGTGAAGGGAAGGACATATATGACTGAAGACTATTATAATTTATATAACATACCTAGGCTATAGGCTACACAAACATCGATGGGGCTTGTAACTGTCACACCGTAAAATCTTACCGGGCTTTTCGGTAGCCTAAGGGTTGTGTTAGCGAGCGTACCGTCGCCTTCTTTACTTAAGTCGCAGGCTAGACCTAAGTTTGCCTGTGATTTGATTTTTTTTTTTTTTTAATAGCCTAGCCTAACAAAATTAGCCTAGGCCTACCTAGGTAATAATACAAGGTAGGCCTAAATATCCGGTCAATATAAAGATGATGTAATTAAATTGCTAAAAAATAATTTTGATTGTTTTCATCTAGGCCTAGGCTAGTTTAGAGTTGTGTAAGGGTGTTTTGATGTGTGATAATAGGCGGAAATGCATAGGCCTATTTACCCATTAGGCTAAACAACAATCTAAAAACACGCCCCTTCACTCGCGAAAAATATCTACAGTATTTGGCCATAACTGTTTGCCGTGGGATACAAAATATGTTGAAGGAGGGGGGGGGGGAAGGCCCCCCCCCCCAGGCTTTATTGAAATTGTCATAACCAGGTGTGGGCTCCATATATGGTAAAGGATATAGAAGCAGTGGAGAAAGTGCAGAGGAGAGCTAGCAAGCTAGTACCAACGTTGAAGAACGCAGGCTATGAGCAGAGGTTGAGGACACTGGGACTTCCGACACTGGCATATAGGAAAAAGAGAGGGGATATGATAGAGACTTTTAAGATAGTGTCAGGAAAGTATGATGAGGATGTGTGTGAAAGTATCTTCTTGATGCGGGAGGGAACAAGAACGAGAGGACACTCTAAGAAAATTTACAAAGAAAGAAAGGTAAGATTAGGAGTAGTGGGCATACCACTACCAACATACAGCATAACTCATCTATAAAACATTAACCTAACCAAACAACCTAACCTAACCTAGTATTCATGTAGTACTAGGTTAGGTTAGGTTAGGTTAATGTTTTATAGATGATTTATGCTGTATGTCGGTAGTGGTACGCCCACTACTCCTAATCTTACTGAAAGAAATAGGCTTGAAAAGGCAAAGAACTCATTTTGTGATAGGCCTAGAGTGGTAAATGAGTGGAACGCACTGCCCCAGTATGTAGTCGATTCCGAATCAATAAGGAAGTTTGAAAGTAATCTTGATAAAGCATGGGGAAAACAAGATTTGAAGTTTGATTATAAATAAAAAATACAGAATAGTAAAAATGTTGCGTCTGCTGCCGCCGCCGCCAATACAGTGAACGACCGCAGTAGTGCAAGTACTGGCACTGAGCTGGATACACAGGCCTAGTTTGCCTTTTTCCAGAGGATCTACTGTAAGAAACTGTAAGTAGGCCTAAGAATATTTAAACAGTAGGGGGCAAAAAACAAATTTTCCCCAATGCTTCTTCTTACCTGATAGGCTTCCCAAACCTTGACTGTAGGCTCAGCCGAGGGAAGGGTGGGAAGCCTCACTCTGCTGATGCGCCAGCCCACTAGGCTAGTTACAATGTCATTTAATATTAACCTAAGAAGTGCGCATGGGGGGTATGAGACACCACACTCCTGTGCTGACGTATTTGAGCTGTTCCCATCACTAACATCGTTAATTTACCATAAATAGCATTAATACTTATCCATATGTGCCTATTATAGGTTGATTATAAAGGTATTAACCTGTTACAACAATAAAACAAGTGGAAACAGTGTTTGGATGGTCAAAATCGGCGATACAGGCCGGGAGTTACATAATGTATGGCTGAGGCAACCTCCCTGCCCTCCTCCCCTCCCCTTGTCTGAAGAGACACTGTTACGCAATAGTCTCTCTCTCGCTCTTTCCCACACTTGGTAACAGTGATGACAACGCCCTGCTACCAACTCGCTAATGTTAGCACAAAAATAGACCACAGAATAAGGGAATAACATGGAAAATAGGTGATAACTGAAGAAGGGGAGGAAAGTGGGGAAGGAGGGGAGGTGGAGGAGTGATATTCGGCATGGCCCAGGGGCAAAACAAAAAATAAAAAAATATAAAAATAAAAACAAAATAAAACTGTTTTTTTGGGTGTTTTAAATGGATTTCTTTTTCCCTTACTCTTAAGAGTCTTCCCGCAGTCCGCCGGGGGAACTCTTAAGAGTCTCCCCGCAGTTCCCGGATTAATATGTAAAAAAGGGCCGGAAAGTGCATCATATGCAGCATATAAGAAAAGTCATGTGGTATAAGAAAGGTTATGTGGCAGGAAGAAGGACAAGATACAAATAGTGATAACAGCATATAAGAAAAGTCATGTGGTATAAGAAAGGTTATGTGGCAGGAAGAAGGACAAGATACAAATAGTGATAACAGCAGTGCTAGTGGTACCTGTAAAGCATATCGCCAAGGTGACGTGCCAGGGCTCCCTTAACCGGCGGCGCGCAACATATGTCGAGTGAAATAAATTTGGACTATGTGGCGGTGCACGACAGCTGTCGAGCGCCATTTTCAGCACATAATGTTGCTGAGAGAGAGAGCTGAGCGGTGGGACGAGCGTAGTAACCTTATGACCGCTCCCCACGACCACCGTGGATGTACTGAACTGTATACCACCTTCCTCTCCCCTTTCTCACTCGCTACATAGGGAATTATGTAAGGAAATTACCTTTTTTTAGGGTTTTTGCACTCGTGTTGCACAATCGTTGCAAGAGAACCAGTGGTCGTACAAGGATGGTTCGGGTATCATTGGAAAGCTCTGTTTACGCCCTTTCAGGGATAGATACTTGTTTTACGCTCTCGGTCTTATTTAGGCATGAAAATGAGCATGGAAACAACCCTATTTAGTGTAAAAAAAAAACCCGTTGTGCGGTACGGTCAAATAGACCGCCTAGCCCGCCAATAAGGTGTTAAAAGTATCTTCTTCACGGCGGATGTAAACAAAGCCTCTTGCGAGGTAGGCGACATAGGGCTAGAGGATATTTTGTTTTTTTCAGGATCAGTAATACATTTTTACGTGCATTTAGACACACATAGGAATGAAATACATGGTATAAGAAACCTATAGGCCACGATAAAATCGATGTATGAATTTAATTACATCATCTTTATATTGTCCAAATATCCTGTTTAACCCTCCTGGCACGGGCCCGCCCTCCTTAGGACGTTGTTGAGATCCGGGCGATATGGCCAAAAAACGTCTACGCCTAGGCTACCGTATCTTTGTTATTTTAACTGCTAGAAAATTATCACCCATCTCCAAACGTACTGCGGTTTCCAATCTGTAGACTGGCGTTGAGTAGAGCTCTTTAAGTCGAAGCGCACTGAAGTTAGTTACTTATTTACTTTTTACTGGTTCCTTGTTGGCACTTCATATCAATAAGTAATAAGTTGTTGTTGTTGTTGTTGTTGTTGTTCCCCAAGCTGCCTGGCCGAACAGCCCCAAGGCCCCGAGCAATTCCAAGGCCATAACCGAGTGCCCCCACAGAACCCTCCCGGCCGACCACAATAAAGCCTGGGTGACCGAAGCCACTCCATGGCGGGGAGCTGAGGAGGGTGCGGAAACGCCCGGGAAACCAAAGCCCCACCCAGGGCCCTGTGCCCCTCAGCAATTATGAAGAGAAAGTTGAGGGGCAAGGGAAAAATGTGACGCTTTGGCTTCCAATCTTGGTAGATTGGGAGGTCAATCCACGGAAGAGACGCCGTCACTTGAGATCTAGAAAATATATAAGTTAAAGGAACAGTCAGAGTAAGCTATGGGTATGGCAGAGATTGCTCAGCTCTCACTCTGATAGACCAGCCCATCACCAAATAAGTAATAAGTAATAAGTAAATAGTTTTAGTTACATTTTACGTATTCAAGATACAAATCCAATACGTAAAAACAGCTAGATTTTACCGATTCAAAATGAGAGAAGTCCTATCGTGACTTGAAGCATTTCACTACATTTTGTGCCTGGGAAACACTCTAGCCACCTAACACTGGAAAATAATAAAACTAAAATTACTGTTTTTACGTACCGGTATTCTATAGATATTACCTATTCAATAGGTAATAAGTAAATAGTTTTAGTTACATTTTACGTATTCTAGATACAAATCCAATACGTAAAAACAGCTAGATTTTGCCGATTCAAAATGAGAGAAGTCCTATCGTGACGATAGCATTTCACTATAAATTTTATTGCCTGGGAAACACTCTAGCCACCTAACACTGCCTCCAAGAAACACTACACAAACACCTGGACCTGTTCCTCATGCCCCTCCCTCTCCCAGTCAAATCCCTCACCTAAAACCCGTCCACCTCTCCTCCCCAACCCACCTAACCTTCCCATATCATCCACTCCCCCCCTTAAAACCCGTCCACCTCTCCTCCCTAACCCACCTAACCTTCCCATACCATCCACATCCTCAACTCAACACACCACACCCCATCCTAATCCATTCCAACCCCCATCTCCTGCTCCCCAATCCTCACCCCCACCTCACCCATCCCAACCCCCAGCCCCTCACTCACCCCCACCCCATCCTCGTGCAGCAGCACCCAACATACATCGTGCACATAACATTAACATTCTTCAACTGAACATAGATGGTATGAACACAAAGAAACACGAACTCTCACACTTCATCAAACAACACAACATACACATTGCCATCTTACAAGAAACAAAACTCCGCACAACACAAAAAACACCCACATTTCATAATTTCACCACCATCAGACAAGACCGGGCTGTCGGCGGGGGCGGTGGACTCATCACCCTGGTACACAAAGAAATATCATACATAGTAACCAGAGTACAAACCAAATCCCTCCTCCCCCCAAATGATAACACAACAGAAATACAGTCAATTAAAATACGCACTGGCAACAACTCCAACATAACCATCATAAACACATACATCCCTCCCCAAACATCCCCTACAGTACCAAATGAATACAGACCACACCTACAACACATCACAAACACCCCACACACCCCACACATCATCCTGGGTGGTGACTTCAACGCCAAGACGTCAGCCTGGTTTGTCGACAACCCCGACACAGACAGAGGGCTGGTACTACAAAACCAAACCGATAACCTCATCATCCTTAACGACATCCATCAACATACCCATATTCCTCACCAAGCCCTCTATAGCCCATCATCTCCAGACATCACGTTTTGCTCCCCAGAACTAGCCCCCACAACATCCTGGAGGGTGGTCAGAACCTTAGGCTCTGACCACCTCCCGATCATTATCACCACTAAAACCAGACTCACCCCAGCTAGCCACAAACACACATACACCAATTATAAAAGAGCTAACTGGGAAGCATTCACAAATGAGACAGAACAACACTTCACAACTCTAAACAGTACACCCATCACTAACATCAACAATGCTGTACACATACTCAATAAAACTATCCAAAACGCTGACAAGAAACACATTCCAAGAGGTAACAGAAAAAGACACAACCCCAACTTCACACCAGAAATTCAAAACCTCAGCAGACAACGCGACATACTGAAACACTCCCCAGCACCCCACACACAAGACATCACACAACAAATTCAAGCACTCAACACCCAAACTAACAACAAAATACAAGAACAACAAAAACTAAATTGGAATAACTTCCTACAAACACTTGATCACAAAACAAACCCCAAAAAACTCTACAAAACACTAAACAGCATCACACTTTCCAACAGCAACACAACACAATCACATGCTGCAATCACAACAACAGACTCTACTCCTTCATGTAAACAACAAGCAAACACTCTCATCAATCACTTTTCACATGTCAGCCACCTAAAACCTCACAAAGACGACCGACGTGTCATCCGACGTAAGAGACAATTCCCCACAGACCCTGACTATACACCCTTCACCAATCACCAGACAAAGCATATCATCAACAATCTCAAGCACTCACCCGCCTGTGGCCTAGACAACATAAGCAACATACACCTCAGACACCTGGGACCACAAGGCATACAAGCACTCACTAACATATCAAACTACAGCTATTCACACAACACAATACCAGACATTTGGAAGCATGGTATCATCATCACATTCCCCAAACCCAACAAAGACCCCACGCTACCCTCCTCGCACCGCCCCATCACACTCCTTTGCTCCCCCTCCAAAGTCATGGAACGCCTAGTATTACAACTAATTACACCTGACCTACCCCTAGCTCCAACACAACATGGCTTTAGGTCACTGCACTCCACAAACACTCTTCTCACAGACCTTACACAAAGAGCTTTCGACGGCATCAACTCAGCTAGACCACCACACAGATCACTATTAGCCACACTCGACATTAGTAAAGCTTTTGATGCCATCCCCCGCCACAACCTAACAAACAAAATCTACAACACAAACATGCACAACAACACAAAAAGGTGGCTGGCCAACTTCCTAGCAGGCAGATGTGCACACGTATCTTTTGCCGGTCAGTCATCTAAAATCAGAAACTTTCCAAACGGAGTCCCACAAGGATCCGTCCTATCGCCTGCACTCTTCAATCTGTACATGCATGATATAACTACACCCAATACGCCCCAAATAAACTTAGCCTCCTATGCAGATGACATAACACTCACATGCACACACCATGACCCAAAAAGAGCAACAGATCTCCTTCAACCCTATCTCAACACACTACATGGCTGGTGCACTACAAACAGACTTAATCTAGCCCCAGCCAAATCCACCGCAACCCTGCTCACAAGTTGGACAGGAGAACACGAATACATCCCTCAACTCACCATAAACAACACACCCCTAACACATACACACACACCCAAAATCCTAGGAGTAACATATGATACTCATATGGCATTCAAACAGCACACCACAAACATTAAAAAGAAACTGACACCCAGACTTAACGCCCTCAGGTCACTTGCTCACACAAAATTTGGACACAACAAAGAAACTACCACCACAGTATATAAACAATACATAAGATCAGTGATGGAATACGCAAGCCCAGCCTGGGCTTCTAACCTAGCTGAAACACATCATAAGACCTTACAGACTATTCAAAACAAAGCCCTGAAGATCATTACAGGTTGCACAGCTACTTCACCCACAGATCACCTACATCAAGAAACCAAAATCCTCAAAGTCAAAGACCATCTGGACATGAGAGGCACTCAATTCCTGGCAGCAGCCTCTACGAACCAAGACCACCCACTAAACTACATGGCAACACACCCACAGACACCAAGAAATATCAAAACAACACCCAGCACACGGTATCACACACAATTATTGTCCTCTCTCCCTCCTTGCCCACCCCGAACCAACTTCCAAAAGCACATCCATACTCATATCTCTCACCGATCCATCCACTCACTCACAGACAACACGCAGCTGCATGCACAACCTCCCGAAATCCATCCTTCCGAATCCTCCCTTCCTCGCGAG
This sequence comes from Paralithodes platypus, assembly GCA_032716605.1. Taxonomy (NCBI): domain Eukaryota; kingdom Metazoa; phylum Arthropoda; class Malacostraca; order Decapoda; family Lithodidae; genus Paralithodes; species Paralithodes platypus. Next base: position 22,678,527 of record CM064486.1, read on the forward strand.
GACAGAGTCCACCTGGCCAGGCTGAGATGCGGACACCATCCAGCTCTGCTGAGCTATCAGAAGAGACTGGATGACTCCGTTGTCGACGCCTGCCCGGGATGTAACACAGCACCCCATACCATTAAACACATCATAGAAGACTGCATTTCACACAACCACTTACGCCAACAACACAATCTACACTCAATGAGAGCTCTGTGGGAAAGCCCGATCGTGGCCATGGCCTTTCTCAGGGACTCGGGGCTGTTCGGCCAGGCAGCTTAGGGAACAACAACAACAACAACACTGGAAAATAATAAAACTAAAATTACTGTTTTTACGTATTCGATAGATATTACCTATTCAATAAGTAATAAGTAAATAGTTTTAGTTACATTTTACGCATTCAAGATACAAATCCGATACGTAAAAACAGCTAGATTTTACCTATTCAATAAGTAATACCTGTAAGTAACTAGTTATACTTACATTTTACGAATTCAAAATACAAATCCAATACGTAAAAACAGCTAGATTTTAGCGATAAATAAGTTTTATGTATTCGATAGATTTTACCTATTCAATAAGTAATAAGTAACTAGTTATACTTACATTTTATGTATTCAAAATACAAATCCAATACGTAAAAACAGACAGATTTTGCCGATTCAGGATACAACTCTCAATATGTAAAAACGGATAGATTTTACCGATTCACTCAACAAATATCCCAATAACTCCTTTGGTTTCGAACCGTCATCTCCAGATCTACCATGGGCTTACCCATCACACACTCTAACCACTAGACCATGACCCTTGACAACATACTAACCACGTAAAGTGCGTCTATATTTTCTGCCAGACGAATGCTTGACAAAAAAAAAATATATACAGTCTATATAACCTCGATACACTTGTGTATATCGAGGTATTTCGTATGTTTAAGATTTCTACACAACATATAATTATGTCATTACGAACAAACACTTCTTATGTACACGTAAAGCAAACAAATTACCTTTCATTCAGAAGTTGCAAGCAAATAGTGCGTAAAGATGTTGTAATGTTATAACGTGTTTCTAACATAATTCATTATTACTGCTGACCAAAAATCCTTCCACTATGCCTATCAAGCACTATATTGGTGTACATATATAGAATAATAACAGAAGCTGAACAGAAGGCAGTCTATGAGGTCGAGATTCGTGCGCATACCCACTGTAACCTAACACCTTCCTCCCCCCACCACCCTCCAGTCTCCTTTGCTGGCTGTTATTTCTCCTAATATTCATCCTCATGCCTCTCTGCGCTTGATTTATCGGTGTATATTATTCACATGGGCTGCATTACTCATGTTTCTGCACAGGTGAAGCCATAAAAGTGCTTTTTAGGCGAGATATAGAGCGTTACTTCTTATCAATCACCCCTCCCTCCCTCCACCCTCCTACCGCCCGACTCACTTACACACACTCGCTCTATTGAATACGTAAAAACAGACATTTTTGTTTTATTATTTTCCAGTGTACTGTGTTAGGTGGCTACAGAGTGTTTCCCAGGCAAACAATGTACAGTGAAATCCTATCAAGTCACGATAGGACTTATCTCATTTTGAATCGGGAAAATCTAGCTGTTTTTACATATTGAGAGTTGTATCCTGAATCGGCAAAATCTGTCTGTTTTTACGTATTGGATTTGTAGCTTACAGTATTTTGAATACGTAAAATGTAAGTATAACTAGTTACTTATTATTACTTAATTGAATAGGTAAAATCTATCTAATACATAAACTTATTTATCGCTAAAATAGGTAAAATCTATCGAATACGTAAAATCTAGCTGTTTTTACGTATTGGATTTGTATCTTGAATAGGTAATATCTATCGAATACGTAAAAACAGTAATTTTCGTTTTATTATTTTCCAGTGTTAGGTGGCTAGAGAGTGTTTCCCAGGCAAAAAATGTATAGTGAAATGCTATCAAGTCACAATAGGACTTCTTTCATTTTGAATCGGTAAAATCTATCTGTTTTTACATATTGGATTTGTATCTTGAATACGTAAAATGTAACTAAAACTATTTACTTATTACCTATTGAATAGGTAATATCTATCGAATACGTAAAAACAGTAATTTTTGTTTTATTATTTTCCAGTGTTAGGTGGCTAGAGAGTGTTTCCCAGGCAATAAAATGTATAGTGAAATGCTATCGTCACGATAGGACTTCTCTCATTTTGAATCGGTAAAATCTAGCTGTTTTTACGTATTGGATTTGTATCTTGAATACGTAAAATGTAACTAAAACTATACACTTATTACTTATTGATATGAAGTGCCAACAAGGAACCAGTAAAAAGTAAATAAGTAACTAACTTCAGTGCACCCTAAGTCAACTGGTTCAGTTGTGATGACGATTTCCGTGGAGCGCATTTTTCCGCGATTTTAGCAATATGACACACTTTTCAACACTAAAACTGTCTTAGCAGACCACACAACAACAAAGCTCCGACGTCTGCTCGCTTTGGGAGGTGCGCGCGTCGCCTCCAACCAGCTGTGTTTACATACGTCGGATGCGCGGCTTTCAAAACAAGCTTAACCCTCCAACCCCGGCTAGGGTAGATCGTGACTGTACTCTGTGACCGGGGGTTTTGAGGAATTTTGGTCCATGTTGATTCACCTGTTACTCCTGAAATACATGACACAAAGTTATAAAAAAAACAAAAACAAATTGCACAAACCTTCATGTGTAGAATGCCGTTGAGTAGAGGTCTCTAGCCCAAGTGATTGCATAATGGCGAGCGCGGGAAGTGGAGTGATTTTTATGCGGGAAAATCTTCCCGCGTTCGGATGCGTCGCCTTGGCCCAGGCCCCGGCTTGGCTAACCTACTGCGCACTTAGCCACTCATCGCGCCAGAGTTTTTACCTCCCGGAGTCTATTTTATTTATTGATAGTGATGTTATTATAGTTATTTGGAGTCCAATTATATAAAATATGTGTATTAGGCTATCATTGTCACTAATATTTCACATTTTCACTCGATACCGTAGTTTTTAGGAGTAATTGAGGCTGGTTATTGTTATATTACGCACTAATTATTCGTTATCACAGGTGTTTATTATACTTTGGCCATCTAATATTAGTTTGTGTGTTACTTTCACTGGTAAATATGCTTGAGAGAGTGTCACTGTCACTGATAATGCTCATTTTCACTTGATACGGTACATTTTACAGTATTAGTAATTGAGGTAGGTTATTGTTATATTAGGCAGTGATTATTCGTTATCACAGGTGTTTATTGTACTTTGGCCATCAAGTATTGGGTGTTGTGTCATTTTCACTTTGATAATATGCTTTAGAGAGTGTCACTGTCACTGATAATGCTCATTTTCACTTGATACAGTACATTTTATTAGTAATTGAGGTAGGTTATTGTTATATTAGGCACTGATTATTCGTTATCACAGGTGTTTATTATACTTTAGCCATCTAATATTACTTCGTGTGTCACTTTCACTTTGGTAAATATGCTTGAGAGAGTGTCACTGTCACTGATAATGCTCATTTTCACTTGATACGGTACATTTTATTAGTAATTGAGGTAGGTTATTGTTATATTAGGCAGTGATTATTCGTTATCACAGGTGTTTATTATACTTTGGCCATCTAATATTATGTCATGTGTCACTTTCACTTAGTTATATGCTCTGTTAGTTTTATATACAATTTATTGTGTCTTTTTTCACTTATTTATATATGTTTTCATAACACATGACTTTTTTATCACAATACATTGTTTTGTTTCCACTTGTTGCCTATATACATACATATTGTCACTCTTTGGTACTTTCACTATGATTATTAGTTAGTACTCCTGCTTGGTGTGGTACTCAGCAAAGCACGGTATAGCACATAGTGACACCTGGCACTCCACACACTGCATGGTGGTCTTTTTCTGCTTCCTCGGCCTCACCTGGCTGTTCCAGCAGACATGGCACCGCCTTCTGCTAATGGTGACTCCATCTCGATCCAGAGGCAGGTAACCGAGCTTGTGCACATTTAGATACTGTGCACACTGCATGCGGCCCTGAACGGGGAGCACAGGTTGTGCCACTGCCCTCTGTGGCGTAGCATACCTGTCCAGGAGCTCCACCAACACCTGTTTTTGGAACCTCCGCAGGCTACTGAACTTCCTGGGTGTGCGCGGATTCCGAAGCCTGTAGACATTGTAGGCATTCAGCATTGACATATCCACCATGTGCAGAAAGAACTTTTTGTACCATCTGCACGAGGTACGCAGACAGTCGATGAAGCCTATCTGCATGTCGGACTTGTCCACCAGCCTCATACAGTAGAGTCACGCATCTCACGCATTTCGATCCCACGATTACGCATCCCACGGTACTATCCAATGGCTACCTGAATTCTTATCCCACGAAAAACCACACGATTCCCACGGATGCAGAGCTAATGGAAGCTCTACAGGACGCCGAACTTGATGCCATGGACGATGATTTCACGGGTTTTGGCGAAGACGGAGAACGAGAGTGGGGCCACGGAGGGTGGTAACTAACATCCGCCTCCCGTCTATCACCACATCCATCACAATAAGCACCTCATCAACTTTTCTAAGTTTTTTGTTTGTGTTTTACTTACCTTTCTTTTCATTAAAGCAACTTACTTTGCATTATTGGCATGTAAAGTGAAGGACAATATAGTCGCCCGACGATAGCCTCCAGTACTTTTGTAATTTTCCCCATTACTTTAATACTCTGCATCCCACGAATTCCGGTCCCACGGTAATATTTCGGTACCAATAAATCGTGGGATGCGAGATTTTACTGTATGTATGTTGTAGTCCATTACAGCATCGGGCTTGGTCACCCTGACTTTGGTGCGGCGATCCACCTTGCCAGTCTCAACCATTTCCCCCTTGTGGACGGTGCTCAGGAGGTTGACCTTCCGCTGGTCGTGCCAGTGGATAGCCAGAATGGGTCCCGACTTCTTCTTGAAGACATCGCCTTTCTTGGTTTTAGGAGGGAAAGTTGGCATGCCCTTCCTTTTCGCTCTAACTGTGCCTACAGTCCCCGTCTTGCGCTGATGGAGGTACTTTGAGAGAGTGGGGGACGTGTGGTAGTTCTCCGTGTAGAGGACGTGATTCTTCTGGAAGTACCGGTTCATCATGGCTTGAACCACTGCTCCGCCAAAGCCAATGAGGGGGTCTATTTCCACGTCCCCTTCCTTCCCGCTGTAGACCAGGAAGTCCAGGACATAGCCAGTTTGGCAATCGCACAGCACAAAGAACTTTATACCAAAGCGATGTCTCTTTGAGGGGATGTACTGCCTGAAGCTCAGCTTTCCCCGGAACAGCACAAGAGACTCGTCAATACAGACGTTGCAGAAGGGCGTGAAGTATGACGTGAAACGTTCTCGCATCATCTCGTACAACGTCCTAATCTTCCACAGCTTGTCAGAGAGATGCATGTCGGTGTTGGTGACAAGATGGAGCGCTCCGAGGATGTCGAGGTACCGGTCCCGAGAGATGTATTTCCCGAAGGCAGGGGTGGATATCAGATCTTTGGTGATCCAATAGTCAGCCAACCTGTGCTTCTTTACATGAGGCATTAGCATGGTGATTGCCAGGAACACCATGAACTCGGGATGAGTCACTGGGGTCCACCGCTTCATGTGGCCCTTGGTCACCTTGCCAAAAAAGTTCACCTGGATTTGGTGGTGCTTGTTTGTCTCCTCTATGACAAACTCAGTAACCTCTTTATCAAAAAATGCCTCAAAAAGCTCATGTGGTGGAGCATTGGGGCCTGCGGGAAACCTTGGGGTAACTCCTGAACCCTCCTGTACCTCATCAAAAGGGGTTACATCAGGGTCATTCACTTCATCAGCAGCCACATCCTGCCAGTTGAAAATATAAAATGGGTCCTGCTGGCGACGCTGACGAGGAGCTGCAGCTGGGGCAGCACGCCCACGAACTTTGGCGGCGCGCACCCTAGGGCGGCCAGGAGCGCGACGGCGCCCAGGCCAAGCCCGGCGGCCAGGGCGGCCAGGAGCACGACGGCCCTGGGCCAAGCGTCTGGGTTGAGGGTCGTCGATGTCCATAAAGTCATCGTCGTTGTCGTCAGAGCCGTCATCTTGCCCTGACGGTGAACCCATGTAATCATGGCCAGAGTCATCTGTGAGGTGCCCTTCATCTTCAGACCCCCCCTCATAATCTCGCGGGGAACGAATGATGCGTGGGCGGCGTGTAGGTCGGCGAGGTGGGGAAGGAGTGGCAGGTGAGGCTCTGTTATCTTCATGCAGAGGTTCGGGGCTCCTTGGCCTACGACGAGTCGTAGACAGCACTGGTTCAGTGTCTGTAGGTGCAGGTATGGATGCGAGGTCAAATACATCGTCAGGAACCTCTGTTGTAGGCTGGAGAGGTGGGGTGGACCCTGGGGAAACTTGCGGGGGCGTATGGCTGGGACCGGCAGGGGTGGAAGCCGCGGGAGCCTCGAACAAAGAGCGCCTACTTTTAGCTCCTTTTTTCACATATTTTCTCCCTTTTCCCTTTTCTTTAGTAGTATGTCTCCTCTCGGGGGAAATAGGGGGTAAATAGGCCGAAAGTGGGGGATCCTCAACCCTAGGCAGTGCTGGTGGTGGTGGGGAAGAATGGCGGGCGCCTGGGGCAACTTGGGTGGCGTGGATAGATAAGGAAGACAATGGCGGGTCAACCTCACCCTCACTGGCACCCTCACGCACTGCTCCCTCAACAAGTTTTAGGGCCTCTTTCCTGGCTGCCGCGGCTGACTTTTCAAGAACTTGCTTCTTATAAAAACGTATCTTGAATGGGGATTTAGCTGGCGAAGGGCTAGGTGTCGTGTCACTCAACCTAAACTTGGTAGTCGACCTAGTGCTGTCCCATTCGCTCACTCTCACTACACTCTCATCACCTTGCACAACTATATCACATTCAGTACTATCATCACTATCATCGTCATGCTCAAATCCAACAAATTGCGCGTCTCTTTGATGAATTTCGTCTAGATCGTCTAAATCTTCACTATAGTGCGACTGATAAGACTGGGAGCTATCACTGCCCAAGTCATCAACACTATTTTGTCCTTCACCACGTTCATAACTCCTCAAAGCTATTTCAATACCTCCGGGAGTCAACGCATCTTGTACGTGCCTTTGCGTTAGGGCGCGACGAACCTGGGCAGGCATCGAAGGGAGCATGGAATCGGACACAGGGGAATCACTTTTTGGGCTAGTATCCATGTTGGCGGCAAGGTTGAGACTGTTTTGGTGGCGTACATGGTGGCTGCTGGCGTCGCCTAGCGACCACGGAACGAAATGTTTACGCGCGCCATTCAAAAGCACATACGCAAGCAATGGTACAATGTTGTACCACCCGGGTTCCTCGGGTCAAAACATAATGGTACACACGTGTACCACCCGGGGTTGAAGGGTTAATAGGCTTTTAAGCTTACGGATTTTAAAATGACACCCGGGTTTCTGCCCATCTGCCGCGGTGTCATCTTAAAATGCTGCCCGGGCCAGAAGGGTTAACACTGGGGACGATTTTTACAATTTTTTTTTTTTTTTTTTTTTTTTTTTTTTTTTTTTTTTTACACACTACCGTCGCTATGCGTAGTGGCGTCGGACCTTAGCCATTATGATATTTTGACTGCCTTTGGATACAATATGTTAAGGGTGGGCTTTGCCCCCCCCCTCATCCCAACATGACATATTGTCATATCATCATATATATTGCCAGCTGGGGGCAAATTACCGAAACAATCGCCGTCAAAATAGACACGAACTTAACCACGGCGATCGACAAATGTAAACATGACAGTGGGGGGGGGGGGGGGCATCAGACCTTTGCAATCATGTTCCCGTCTATTTTGAATGCCATTGGATACACTAATATGTTGAGGGGGCTTTGCCCCCCTCACCCCCCCATGACATATTGTCATCATCATACAGTATATATTGCCAGCAGGGGGCAAATAACCGAAATAATTGCCGTCAAAATAGACGCGAAGTTAACCGCGGCGATCGCCCTTTGTAAACATGACGACCGTATGCCCGGAGTCTACATCCATCCCATTGCAAAACAAACATTATCCATCAATCTTAAGCCACCAAAACAACAAAGCATATTCGCTTGCTCGCGATCACATTTCCGGCAATTTTGACTGCCGTGGCATACAAAAATAATTTGAGGGGGGCTTTGCCCCCCTCACCCCCCATGATTTATTGTCATCATCATAGGCCTATATGTTGCCAGCAGGGGGCAAAAACAGAAGAAAACAAAAGCGAAACCGCAAGCGTACGACCCATGTAAACATGACGACCGTAGCCCGGATACTACATCCTTAAATTTTTTGTTAGTTATTTAGGGCGTATATTATAATGAATTACCAACATTTTGGACATATATGGCAATGAATAACTTACATGACATAACTTATATATTTGCCTAAATAATAATATCGATGGTTTCAACCCGGTGTTAAACTGGATAAATTCCAAATACAACAACCAATTATGGTTTTACACCGGGAAGTCTATTTATATAAGTAGGCTACTGTACTGTGCAGTTTATTTGTTTTTGTTTTTTCCTTTGTTTTGGGATTTTTTTTTTTTTTTTTTTTTTTTTAAACCCCATAGGAAATCTCCCTCAATCTTAAGACTGCAGTTTAACTTTACTTTTATAACACACATTATTTTCGGGTAGAATGTAGAGTTCGGGCGTACCGCCAGCCTTGTTTACACTACGCGGAGAGGCGTCGGACGCTTGCCATGTTGTTCCCGTCTATTTTGACTGCCTTTGGATACAATAATATGTTGAGGGGGGGGGCTTTGCCCCCCTCCCTCACCCCCCCATGACATTGTCATCATCATATATAGGCTATATTGCCAGCAGGGGCAAATAACCGAAAAAAAATCGACGTCAAAATAGACGCGAAGTTAACCGCGGCGATCGCCCTATGTAAACATGACGACTGTACGCCCGGAATCTACATCCATCCCTTATTTTCATATATTTGAAGACAAATATAGAATCTATATGCTCTAAAGATCATTTGAAAATTTGTTTAAACCTTCGGCAAAACCTAGTAAAAAAATTACGGCACTAAAATGTCTTTTTGGTAACATGGTTGTACAGATACTCTCCTATAGATGGCACCGATTTGTATACTCGCCACTATGAACACTTATTACCTGGTAGGTAAAGGTTAGTATTGTATCCCACATACTGGGTAGTGGGTACATTGTTGTTGATGTTTTTATTTTATACTAGCCCACGGGCCAGGGCCCTCATAAGGCTAGTGTTTGGTGAGGAGGTGCAAAGTCAAGTCATGTAACTGTCAGTAGTCAGATATCATCATAAAGTTTGGTAGCTCTCAGGAATTGTCGGAGAGGAGCGAAAGTGAAGGAGGTTGACTCAGAAAGAATAGAGTGTAATGAGGCGTGCTGCAGGAATCGTCGTCGTTCTGGCTCATACGCTGGACAGACACAGAAAATTATGGACTGTTAATGGGGTGTGACATAGTTGACACTCAGGCGGTAGATCGCGAGGGGTGGTCATCAAATAACCATGAGTAAGACGCGTGTGACCAATATGCAAATGCGTTATATTAAGGGTAGTGGGTACAGTACTGTGAACACATACTGTACAGTGTACTAGGTGTTCGATGAGGGTTAGTCTTGTATCCCACATACTGGGTACTATGAACGCATACTAGGTGTTACGTGAGGGTTAGTCTTGTATCCCACGTACCAGGTCTAGGTTGCTTGGTTAGGTTAATGACAAGGGATCAGTTGGTAGGTATGGAAATCTTGGGATGGATGTAGATTCCGGGCTTACGGGCATCATGTTTACATAGGGCGATCGCCGCGGTTAACTTCGCGTCTATTTTGACGGCGATTTTTTTCGGTTATTTGCCCCATGCTGGCAATATATATGATGATGACAATATGTCATGGGGGAGTGAGGGGGGGCAAAGCCCCCCCTCAACATATTATTGTATCCAATGGCATTCAAAATAGACGGGAACATGATTGCAAAGGTCCGACGCCTCCCCCGCCGCTGTCATGTTTACATTTGTCGATCGCCGTGGTTAAGTTCGCGCCTATTTTGACGGCGATTTTTTTTCGGTAATTTTCCCCCTGCTGGCAATATATATGATGATGACAATATGCCATGGGGGGGGGGGGGGAGCAAAGCCCCCCCCTCAACATATTATTGTATCCAAAGGCAGTCAAAATAGACGGGAACATGATGGCAAAGGTCCGACGCCACTACGCGTAGGCTAGTGTAAACAAGGGTGGCGGTATGCCCGAACTTAACATTCTTGCCAAAATCTTCATAGCCCTCCCCACTATCAGGGGGGCCAATGTTTAATACCCAATTACAGGAATAATATACAAAATAATGCCAATTAATTATTATATACTTTCACACTAATTATGAAAGTACATCTTGGCACCGTAGACTTTCCTGAATCTACTCATCATCATGTCTGCCAAAGAAAGTTTGCCGATGTTATGATTTTTTATTTTATTTTTATTTTCGGTTTTTAATTTGTAATCGGTACATATCACATTATGCATTAACCCATGGGATCCGGGGGGCCTCATATGAATTTTGGTAAAATCAACTTCATAATTCAGTAGCTACTGATTGAGACCACCTAGAGCAGTCAATGTTTTTGCAAATTGTAGAACTTTTTGTTGTCTGTAGAATGCCGTAGAGATGACGTCGCTACAATGCGTGGTTGCCGGGTTCTGATGATTATAGCGGAAATTTTTAGCCGACCATTTTGCCTCATATGAGGCCTCCCGGATTCCAAGGGTTAAAACTATATTTTTAAGCAAGAAAGTTAGATACTGTAAAAGCATTTTGAACAATCAAGTGAAAACAGATTTCTAATATGTTTATTCGTTATCTATTTATTAAATTCATTAACTTTTAATTTACGTAAAGTCCGAATTCGCTCCACGTCCAAATTCACCCCAGTTGACGGTATACAGTATATTGATGCAAATGAACAAAATAAAAATTAAACAACACTGGGTAAAATCGTGGTATAAAAATAAATGTTTTCCGAGGAGTCCCAGTCAATAAGGAATGCTGTTTTAAATTTTGAGATCAGCTCATACAACGGATGGGCAGATGGCAAACTGAAGGTGGGTTTGTAAAGTCAGTAAAAATAGGTTAGCCTAAAATGAGCAAGAGGCGGAAATATACTTGAGCCGACCAGGCCAAGAAAGATATCTCTATTGGTCTAACTGGTAGAGTGAGTGTCTCGTAGCCCAAGGGTCCCGGGTTAAACTTCCGCCCAGGGCAAATTTTCGCATCAAACGAAGTTTATGTGTGTGGGTAAAATTGTCAAGATGGTTGAAAGTAAGATCGGAGCTCCATAACTCCTCTTTTGGGTATGGTGTAAAAACCTATTGTCCTATTCCTACAGGGCAAGGAAGGGGATAGGAGAGAACAGGAAGTGTTGTGAGACTCGCAAACAAGGCTGTGATTATTGTGAATGGAGTTGCCACTTGCCAGCTCTCCAGCGAGTTGCTAGCTGGGCCGTTAATATGCGTGTGTAGCATCGCTCAGTGGGCTGACTCACCTCTCCCGACCAGTCTCTCTGACGGACTCACGGTCGTTTTGGCTCAGGCATGTTCCTCTCTGTTCGTTCGGAGCCTTCGCTACCCTGACGGTGAAGTGATAAAGTCAGTAAAAATAGGTTAGCCTAAACTGAACAAAATGCGGAAATATACTTGAGGCGACCAGGCCAAGTGAGATATCTCTATTGGCCTAATTGGTAGAGTGACTGCCTCGTAGCCCAAGGGTCCCGGGTTCAACTCCCGCCCAGGGCAAATTTTCAGGAGGCTATTTTCGCATCAAACGAAGTTTAGGTGTGTTGGTAAAATTGTCAAGATACTGTAGTTGAAAGTAAGATCGGAGCTCCATAACTCCTCTTTCAGTTATGGTGTAAAAACCTATTCCTACAGGTTAAGTGTCCTTATGTCCTTCCCTCTCTCCCCATAAACTTTATCTATGTAGATATAGTATTTAATATAATCCCTCTAATGATAGCCAGATTATATATTTAAGATTACTGTACACCATTGTATCTAGAGAGTTAAGTGTCTTGATTTTGTACCCTTTCTCTACCCAGACGCACAGGATGGGCGGGTGGCGGCTGGAGGTGGGCAAAATGGCCATGTACATGAGCTTCCCCGTGGCCCTCTTCTACCTCTTTAACCAACCCAAGTACTTTGAGGAGTGGACTGTCAATATGCGTCGGGAGCTTTATCCACCCTTGGACAAGATGCATGCAAAGGTCGGTTATATGTTATTGCTAGGCTGGCAAAATTAGGACTACAGTTTATTAAACCAGTCCTAAAACCAAGTCCATTCTCTTTAGTCATTATTAATAAATGTGCAATGTTAAGCCAATGATTTACAGTTGATTTATGTCTTTGGAAGTGATAAAAACAATTTACAATACAGGGTAGGCTACATGGATTTTCCTGTAATCCTTCTTTTCTTAATTCCCGTCTTGAAACCAACTTCTTCCGGTTTGACACCCTGGGTTATCAGTACCAATTGAAAAGGTGCTCCATGTTAGGCACAGGTATGCCTTGGCCACCTGATGACAGCTCTTCTTGCTGCACAATCCCTGGCAGTGTCCCTGTCAAGTCCCCTAATAAAAGCTGGTGTTTTTTGCTATGTTCACTAATGCTAGTTTGTTGGGTTATATGTGGCGTAGTAATAGCGCATTCAACTCGCAATTGAATGGTTCCTGGCCAGAGTGAGATGGATGGGCAGTCTCTGAGTCCTTACACACTATGCCTCTGTTCACCTAGCAGTAAATAGGAACGTGGAGCTAGCGGAGCTCCTAGATACGTTGTACTCGCCCTGGGTCAAGTTGAATGCCAAGGTCCTCTGTTAATCTCTTTTATAAACTCGACTTGATTAATTTTAATTTTATCTTGTAAATCCTTTGTACAGTAATTCTTCTAGTTTTAATTATTTTAATTATCAAAGTAACACTTTTTCCTTGCATTTTCTAAACTACATATAGGTGGTTGCTTATACTAGTACAGTACAGTGTATATATAGTTTTAATTATTTTAATTATCAAAGTAACACTTTTTCCTTGCATTTTCTAAACTACATATAGGTGGTTGCTTATACTAGTACAGTACAGTGTATATATATTTTCCTTTTTATATACAGTACAGTCCTCCCTCGGGTAGCGCGGCTTTGGACAGTGCGGTTTTGGTCTAACGCGGGTACCCCTAGTGTGCCGAGTCAGCATCTAACACGGTTTTATTTATGTAGCGCGCTCTGTGGTTGGCTCGGCATCTCTCGCCATATCTCGGCCGTGACGTCGAGACTCGGTAGACTCGTGACGTCAGACTCGGCTAGGCTCGGCTCGGCTCGGCCTCCCCCACGCTTGGGTAGGCCTAGTCCTACGCCGCGTCTCTCCGTGATAACATAGTGCCCGCCCAAATCGTTTCTGTTGTTGTTCCCCAAGCTGCCTGGCCGAACAGCCCCAAGGCCATAAACGAGCGCCCCCACAGAACCCTCCCTGCCGACCACAATAAAGCCTGGGTGACCGAAGCCACTCCATGGCGGGGAGCTGAGAGGGTGCGTAAACGCCCGGGAAACCAAAGCCCCATCCAGGGCCCTGTGCCCCTCAACAATTATGAAGAGAAAGTTGAGGGGCAAAGGAATAATGTGACGCTTTAGCTTCCAATCTTGGTAGATTGGGAGGTCAATCCACGGAAGAGACGCCGTCACTTGAGATCTAGAAAATATATAAGTAAAAGGAACAGTCAGAGTAAGCTATGGGTATGGCAGAGATCGCTCAGGTCTCACTGATAGACCAGCCCATCACCAGTCGTTTCTGTTCTACCAAGTATCACCGCAACCATGCCCCCACCACTCAAGCGCCGCAAGTTCACTTATGCAGAGAAGCTAGAGGTGGTGAAGAAGGTGGAATCTGGTACCAAGAAGGCACATATTGCCCATACTTATGGGGTGAATGAATCGACAATACGAACAATCTTCAAGAATAGAGACAAGATACGAAAAGTTCTCAAGGGTAACCCAGGCGTAGCGAGTCAACATGCCTTTAAGGTAGCCAACCCTGTTCTCAAGACGACTGAGAAATTTGTTGGTCGTTATATTGATCGCCAAAGCAGGAGGGGGGTCCCTCTTGATGGAAAAGCTATTTGTCAGAAGGCCAAAAAAGAGAGAGGGAGGCGACGCACCACATCCACAGCACCACTCGACAAGGTAATGAACAGTAATTTACCTGTGTGTCTCATTTCATAGATATGATCTGTAAAATAGGGTTAGGTTGTCTGTTACTAATGTTTGATCCATATTTGGTAAGGTTATTGGGTGGTAAATGGTCAAAAAGGTGACTTTGGGGAAGTCGTCAGAACCAATAGAATTAATCCCATAAGTTCTTTGCTTTGTGTAGCGCGTGTTGTAGCGCGGCGCGGTCCCAGTACGATATACCCGCGCTACCCGAGGGAGGAGTGTATACGGTACTGTACAATACAGTACTGTAGTATTTTTGTTTTTTATTTATTTATTTATTTTTTTTAAAGAGACAATGAACGGAGGAAGGAAAAACACAGATAAAACAAAAAGGTCCATGTGCCTAAAGGCATCCTCCATTCATAAAATGTTTGTAACAACTGGATTTAACCCTTAACTGGCGGCGCGCAACATATGTCGAGTGAAATAAATTTGGACTAAGTGGCGGTGCACGACAGCTGTCGAGCGCCATTTTCAGCAAGTAATGTTGCTGAGAGAGAGAGCTGAGCGGTGGGACGAGCGTAGTAACCTTATGACCGCTCGCCACGACCACCGTGGACATACTGAACTGTATTCTACTTTCCTCCCCCCTTTCTCACTCGCTACACAGGGAATTATGTAAGGAAATTACCTTATTTTAGGGTTTTTGCACTCGTGTTGCACGATCGTTGCAAGAGAACCAGTGGTCGTACAAGGATGGTTCAGGTGTCATTGGAAAGCTCTGTTTACGCCCTTTCAGGGATAGATACTTGTTTTACGCCCTGGGTCTTATTTAGGCATGAAAATGAGCACAGAAACAACCCTCTTTAGGGTAAAAAAAAAACGCTGTGCGGTACGGTCAAATAGACCGCCTAACCCGCCAATAAGGTGTTAAACTGTTGTAGATTGTAAGTTTGTGGAAAGCAACTCAAGGGAAGTGAATTCCAAAGAGTAGTAGTTCTGGGGATAAATTAATTTTGATAAGCAGAAGTTCTGCATTGTGGAGGAGAAAGTGTAAATTCATGGGCGCTCTCAGCTGCCCTAGTTCTACGGGGAAAGATGTGGAGAGGCGGCACAATTGAAGCAAGTTCCTCGGAACAATTGCTGTGAAAATATCTGTAGAATAATGCAAGGGATGCAACGTTTCTTCGTATGGATAATGTAGGAAGGTCCTGTGTGATTGCAGAGTTATTGATTAATCTAATAGCTTTATTTTGAATTTTGTCCAACTGCCTCAATGCAACCACTCCACTTCCACTCCACAGAGGTGAACAGTAATCCATCTGAGAACGCACATGACTTTTATATATTACGGCCAACTGCTTGTCAGTGAAGAATTCTCGAACTCTGTACAGGAGTCCCAGTTTTTTAGAGGCATTCTTAGCAATGCTTCTAACATAATGTGTCCAGCTCAAGTTAGTAGTTAATGTTACACCGAGAATGTCAATACTAGGGGAAGTGGGAATATTTACATCATTAAAAAATATATGGGAGTCAGTGAGATTCTGACGGTTAGAAAATTGAATGTACAGTACAGTAGTCCCAATTTTGCGTCTTTCAAATTTGCGAAATTTCGATTTTGCGAACGGGACCCAAGAATTTACCTTTTTTGCGGGACTTAATATGTGCGATATTACTTGAGTTTTGCGGGTGGCGCCAAATGATACGGTGTTTCCGCACTAGTTTTCGGGGGGGAGTAGGAGGATCGTGACGTCAGGCCGCCCTGCCGCCCATTGTTTACTGTTTATAGATTCTCCCACGCTCCACACGCTCCACACGCTCTCGCATAATCGACTTCCTTGGGCAAAATTGAAGTGTTACCTGTGCCCTGGGTCCCCTGAATCTGTATTTCTGTGTTTTTCTTTATTGTAGGATGTATAATTAAGTGTATGTGTCATAATGTGTGTACAAACAAGGACGAAAATCACCAAAAAATAGGCCCTCGATGATGAGATGTCGACCATATTCAATTAATCCCATAAGGTTAGTTATTTGAAATTTGCGATTTTGAATTTTGCGGCCTGCAATGTCGACCATATTCTCGCAAAATTCGAGGGAGTGGTTTTGGTTTTCTGTGCATTAAAGGAAACTAGATTCTTTTGTCCCCATTCATTAATTCTAGAAAGGTCCTGGTTCAGAGAAATTGCAGTGTTTATTTTTGAATTTATAAGATCGGGTTGGGTGAAAGAATTGATAAATGCGAAGTAACTGTGGAGTGTTGAGTCATCTGCGTAGGAATGTATTGGATTATGAGCGGTAGATATGAGATCATTGATATGAATGAGGTACAGAGTTGGGGCCAAAACTGATCCCTGGGGAACACCAGCATTTATTGAGTGAAATTGAGAATAAAGGCCATCTACCATTACACATATTTTTTCTGTTATGAAGATAAGAAGAAATTAGTGGAACTAATGATGCAAGGCCGTAGTGTGACATCTTCGACAATAAGGATTGATGCCAGACTCTATCAAATGCCTTTGATATATCCAGTGCTATTGTATGTGTTTCACCATGTTGGTCTGTAGCTTGGTTGATTTGATGCGTAAGAAGGCAAAGAATGTCTGCAGTTGATCGACATCGTCTAAAACCATATTGTCTATCACTGATTAATTTATTATTCTCAAGATGCTTAATTATGTGATTATTTAATATAATTTCAAAGACTTTACCAAGAATGGAAGTTATAGCTATTGGTCTGTAGTTTGATGGATCTGAAGAGGCACCTTTTTTAGGAACTGGATGGATGTTTGCTTCTTTCCAGGATACTGGGAAGCATGAGGTATGAGTACACAGACGGAATTTTTTTGCCAATAGAGGAGCGAGCACCAAGGAGCAATTCTTAAGTACTATTGGAGGAATTTCATCTGGACCAGGAGCTTTATCTACTGAGAGATTCTACAAAATAGTTTTGACATGTCTGGTGTGGATCTTAAGTGAGGGAATTTCAGGCGAATTAAAATTAAGTACAGGGACATCTTGATTTATTTCATCTAAGGTTGAGTTGATGGAGAAAATATCCGCAAGAAGGTTAGCTTTACCTCGTGGGTCACTTACAAGATTGCCAGTCGGAGATTTTAATGGTGGAATGGATGAATCAGTAGTGAAGTTGGATTTGAATGAGTTAAGAGTAGACCAAAATATTTTGTTATCATTTGGATTATTTAGAAGTTTATTTGCCTGCTTGTGGAGAAAGTTTGATTTAGTTAGATTTAATACAGTTTTGGCATGATTTCTGATGTTTCTAAAGTAATTAAAGGATTCATGTGGAAGAAAAGAAGAAAGCATATAGAGAGTGGTTGGGTAGTAGAGGGAATGAAGATTTCGAGAGACAGAAACGAGCGAGGTACGTGGAGAGTAAGAGGGTGGTGAAGAGAGTAGTGAAGGAAAGTAAGAGAAGAGTAGATGAGGAATTTGGAAGGAATCTGAGTGTAAAATGGAGGGAGAGTAAGAAACTGTTATGGAAAGAAGTCAAGAAAGTTAGGGAAGGTAGCAAGGGAAACAGTAAGGGTGTGAAAGATAAGAATGGGAGAATGCTAGCCGAGAAGCAAGAGAGAGTCGAAAGATGGAGGGAGTACTTCAATGAGTTGCTAAATGTAAGGTATGAAGAGCCAGCAAACATAGCTGGATATGGTATGGGAGGGAGAAGAAGAGAAGTAGTGGAGGAGGAGGTGGGGATCAGGAGGTCAGAAGTGTGGGAAGCCATGAAAAGAGTGAAGTTGGGGAAAGCACCAGGAACAGATGGAGTGTGTGGGGAAATGTTGAGGTATGGTGGTGAGATAGTGATAGAATGGGTATGGAAAATGTGCAAACTAGCATGGGAGAAGGGGAGTGCACCCGATGACTGGAAGACTGGCATAATAGTCCCCCTATATAAGGGCAAAGGGGAAAGAGGAGTGTGTGGTAACCACCGAGGAATATGTCTTCTAAGCGTAGTAGGGAAGGTATACAGTAGGGTAGTGATTGAGAGAGTGAGAGTGAGAACGGAGAAATGGATAGGCGACGAGCAGGGAGGTTTTAGGAAGAGAAGAGGATGTGTAGATCAGATTTTTACCCTGAATTGTGTTGTGGAGAAATATCTGGTGAAGAAACAAAAGGTGTATGTTGCCTTTATGGACTTGGAGAAGGCCTATGACAGAGTGGATAGAGAAGGTTTGTGGAAAGTACTTAGAATATACGGAGTAGAGGGCAAGTTGCTGAAAGCAGTGAAGAGCATGTATGAGGGTGCAAAGGCGGCAGTACGTGTGGAGAGTGAGCAGAGCGAGTTCTTTGACCTGAATGTTGGTTTGAAACAGGGGTGTGTGATGTCCCCGTGGTTGTTTACTGTATATATGGATGGAGTCATGAAAGAAATACTATCAAGAGCAGTGGATGTTGGTGTATCGCTGAAAAGGGAGGGAATTGAGTGGAAGCTACCTATACTGCTGTTTGCGGATGATACAGTTCTGATGAGTGATAATGAATGGGAGTTGCAGGGTCTGGTAAATGAGTTTGGAACAGTGTGCGAAAAACGGAATTTGAAGGTAAATGCGGGGAAGAGCAAGGTTATGGTCTTCGAAAGGGGTGAAGTCACAGAGTGTGAGGTGAAGCTGAACGGTCAGGCTATGGAGATCGTCAACTCTTTTAAGTATCTGGGCAGTGTGTTGAGTAAAGATGGGACTATGGATGAAGAAGTGCGGGAGAGGGTACAACAGGGGAAGAGTGTTGTAGGAACGCTAAAAGCAGTAACAAGAAATAGGGTGGTCAGTATGGAAGTGAAGAAGTCCTTGCATGACAGTGTGGTAATCCCGACACTGACTTACGGAAGCGAAGCATGGACGTTGGTTGAGAGACTCAGACCAAGAGTGAGAGCAGTGGAAATGAATTACTTAAGGAGTGCGTGCGGAGTTACATGGAGGGATAGACAGACTAATGAGGAAGTAAGAAGGAGGTGTGGTGTGGAGGTAGATGTGCTGGAAAGTGTGAAAAGGAACAACTTGAGATGGTTCGGCCATATGGAACGTATGGAAAGCGAGAGAATGACTAAGAGGGTGTACGAGAGCGAGGTGGAGGGACAGAGAGGGAGAGGTAGACCGAATGAGAGGTGGAAGGATGGAGTGAGGAAGTACATGAACGAGGGCGGTGCTGGTTGGGGGGAGGGGCGTCGACTGACTGGGGACAGAGGTGCATGGGGGTGGTTCATTCGTGGCCACCCCTTCGGGGATCACGGCGTCAGGCAATAGATAGATAGATGTGTTTTTGATCTTGTGTATGCATTGTAGGCTATTGCTTTTTGTTCAGTTACTCTAGCACAATTATGGTCAAACCATTTAGGTGAATTTGATCTTTGACTGTACTTTTGATAAGGAATAAAAGTTTCCATTCCAATTTTTATAAAATCTTGTATGTGGCTCAAGGTGCAGTGTGCATCATTAGAAAAGAAAGAGGTCCAGGGAATATCAATAAAGAAATCTTGAAGACCCTCCCAGTCTGCCCTATTGTAATGCCATTTAGTCACCAAAACAGGTTCAGAGTGGGAAGGTGTGGTAGGTGATAGACAGGTGGCCTGTATCAGACAGTGATCAGAAGATCCAAGCGGGGACCTCACTGCAACATCATAATTTTCTGAATTGGTTGTTAAAAATAAGTCCAGTAGGTGGGAATTATGATCAGGATTATCTGGTACACGGGTGGGTTGGTTGACTAGTTGAGTGAGATTAAATGAGTCTGCAAATAGCTCACATTCAAGACCAGTATCATCAGTCCTGGCTGAATGAGTGAGCCATTCAACATTATGGACATTAAAATCACCCAACACAGTGATTTCAGAAGAAGCATTTAAGTTGAGGACACTGAGTTGTGAGGACAGAGAATCAAAAAGACTTTGCTCTGGAGGAGTATTTGGGGAACGGTAGATGCAACATATGTACAGTAGTCTCTCGAATTTTGCGTCTTTCAAATTTGTAAAATTTCGATTTTGCGAACGGGACCCAAGATTTGACAATTTTTGCGGGACTTGATATGTGCGATATTACTTGAGTTTTGCGGGTGGCGCTCAATGATACGGGGTTTCCGCACTAGTTTTCGGGGGGGAGGGGTATGAGGGTCGTGACGTCGGGCCGCCCTGCGGCCCATTGTTTACTGTTTATAGATTCTCCCACGCTCCTATATGTTCTCACGCTCTCGCATAATCGACTTCCTTGGGCAAAATTGAAGTGTTACCTGTGCCCTGGGTCCCCTGAATCTGTATTTCTGTGTTTTTCTTTATTGTAGGATGTATAATTAAGTGTATGCGTCATAATGTGTGTACAAACAAGGACGAAAATCACCAAAAAATAGGCCCTCGATGATGAGATGTCGACCATATTCAATTAATCCCATAAGGTTAGTTATTTGAAATTTGCTATTTTGAATTTTGCGGCCTGCAATGTCGACCATATTCTCGCAAAATTCGAGGGACTACTGTATTTAAATTTACCAGCCGAAATTAATTTGTATATAGAATAATCAAAATAGGGACAATTGAAACTAGTAACCTCCTCTAGGGCAATTTCAGATTTTGCGAAGCAACATACACCTCCTTTAGGTCTGAAATTTTGGAACAGTTGATAACCTGGAAAATTAAATCTAGATGTGTCAGATGTGGATGTTACTTGAGTCTCTGTCAAAAAAAGGAGAGTAGGGGATTCTGCTTGAAGATTTTGGTGTACAGAATTGATGTTAGAGTGAAGTCCCCTTATATTGCTAAAGAAAAAGCTGCACCGACGAGCAGCTTTGGGACGTTGCAATGCTCTTGACACAGTCGCATGATGATGACCGGGAGGGCCCTGTGTCGATGACCCAACCCTGCCGGGGGTGGATATCTGAGGGACCACCAGGTTTGCTCTTAAAAATTGTACTGCTATGATTTATTGGGTAAAGATATGTATAGTGTTACATGTATGATATGTAGTGGGAAGAGTAGTGTTTTATGGATAGAGGATAGCGATGTAGGGCAATGTCGTGAAGTTGGATGAGTATGTTATATACAGAGGGTTTTCCTGATACCCCTGATGTGTGAGGCAGAAAGATATGTATCCAGCTACCAAGGCCTGGGAGAGAAAATGGAATTCAGGCTATTCCCTGAGTCTCCCGAAACCTTGGCGGTAGTACTTCCCTGGGTGGGGCTGCCTACCCCTACTACTCCAAAATATATACTGTACCTGTATTTTGTTTCCTTAAGTTTTATCAAATTCTTTAGTATTTAATTTTTCTGTTTACCTTTGCAGGAAATTGATGATTGCATCCGGAAAATGCACGAGCGCAAAGAGAAGGAGTTAATGAAAGCTTTGGGGGAAGAGGAGCAGTGAAGTGGATAACATATTACTGACATTGAACAGGTGTATCAGATTTGTAAATATGAAAGAACTTTAAATTTGATATACCTCTTGATGTAAATATCTTTTGAGTGATTTATAGCACATTACAGTTTATTTTTTAATAAAGTGTTCCTGTTCCTTTGGTTCTTGAAAGAAATAACTTTTAATTATCATATTACTCTGAAACTTTTTGCAGTGCCATGTATATGCAGTGATAAGGAGCTATTGTATGTATAAAGTTTTGTTTTATAGTAGTACTGTATCAATAAAATAAATTTATTGAAAGACTAAAATAGCTAAACAAAAATTGTTACGATACTGAAGATCAAGTTTATTACTGGTATTCAATCATTGTCCTCAAGAAATTATTTACAGTACAGTATAACGATTATAGATAAAGCAAGCTAAGCATGACTCCTCCATAATATTACCCACTCAGTAATACAGTATCGTAAAAGGGTAAACTAGTCGTCAAAATGGAGGGCCGAGGCGTCATAGTAGAGAGCTTCGTCCCAGATGAGAGCGGAAAGAATGGAAGCGGTAGCGCGGAGACACTAAGCTGCTCTGGCCTCTATCTTGGAAACGGCCTGATTCTAACTCACGGCACTGTTGTCTCTGATTTTCTGAGGCACCCTTCTTCTCAGTCTGTACTCCAGGCGCTTGATTCCAACGTCTGGGTATCAGTCAGAAGGACACAGGTGGGGGGAAACCACAAGAGTCGTGCTGGAAGTGAATCAAGAAATTCCAGCACTATTACACTTGACGAGAATAAAAGTGATATCGGTAACCACATTAATGAGAGTTATTCACTAAAAACAGCCATTGATGTCACCCAAGCAAGGTTCAATGTGATCTTACCTGTTTCTAGCACTACTCAAACAAGAAGAGAGTTGACTGATTCATGCATAGAATCTAAAGCCACCCCAAATTTGTCAAACGCTCAGTCAATCATACCTTCTGTCGCCAGAGAAACTCAACAGTTGCCATCGTCGGAAAGTTCAGATCAACCTTCACTCTTCCCAAGCTACAATACCTGCCCAGCCTACCTCGAGCGATTATTTGTCCTCCCTGGCCTCAGAGAAAAGGTCGAGGGTCTTATGCCGGCCTCAGAAGATTGGAAGTTCACCGAGGAAGAGACGGACAAGGAGGTGAAGCGCAATTACCGCCTGCAGAATCTTGTGCTGTCTACGTTTGTGATCGTGAGTGTGGGATCAGATAGGACCAGGGCATACAGGGCAGCTAGTGATGCTGAGGTGGCAGAGGCTGTGAGGAGAGTGTTGGCTAGATCTTCACCAGCTGTCAAAGGTTAGTTATGTCCTACTGATTTTGACTTCAAATTACTTATTTGCACTGTACCCATAATTAATGAGCCTATGATATGCGTATTGTACAGGCCTTTCTTCCTATTGCCTCATGCTTTATATCCCTTTTAACCTCTCTAGAAAAAAGAAGATTCTTCATATTGTATATATCTAATCACCTCAAACTTAATATCCTTTCTCATCTATCCAACTCGCAAGCAGATCCTTCAGTCTCCATTCTTTGCCATTTATTTTTGATTGACTCTCCCCAGGTTCCACTGTTTACGTCGAGAGTTCCCCCTTTGGCTCACTATCTCCCGGTGTGTTCCTGAACTCTCTGAGCCGCGGGGTGGTCAGCAATACAGCCTTCCCGCTCTTACTCACTGACGCACGCTGTATTCTGGGGACCGAGGGGGCACCAGTCTTTGTCACTTCAACGGGAGGGTGAGCTGTTCTTTCTTTTATGAGGAGAAAGTAGGTTAAATATAAGTCATTATAGGGAATCTGTATTACCATACCTGGGATTTAGGAGGCGCCTGTCTTTATCACTTTAAGGGGAGATGGGCCGGTTTTCTGGACCACTTTCTCCCTCATGTTTAGCTCCATTAGTTTTCAGATGTTAAGATATTTGCCCCATTAATTAGTCAATTTTAAGACTTTTCGCCCCATTTCTTCGTCAATATTTAGACGTTTCGTGCTATTTAGGTGTCGATTTTTACCCTGGCGAACGTACAAATAAATCTAGAACGGGGATCTAATGGATGTTTTTTTAAATTTGATGGAGATCTAGGGAGGAAACTAAAAGAATAATAAATATATTAAATAATCAACCAAAAACCAGCCCATCCCCCATGTTGAGAGATAGGGTTGGTTAAATTAACGGAAAATATACAGTAATTGTACGGAATCTGGTTTTTACCTGGGATTTAGGAGGCACATGTATTTGTCACTTCAGCTGGTGGGTGAGTCTACGAGGGTGGTAGGGTGAGAGATTCTTTCTAAGGTGTGTAAAACTGGTCGGCTGAAGGTGCTGTAGTTAGAATATAGGAACAAGTTTTCATAAGTACCGATAATCTGTTTCCTAAGGACCAAGCCTGCTGTCCCTAATTAAGTTTATCTTCTGGTAGTGATTTGAAATTTGTTCTGTGCAAATGCGTTTGATTTGTTTTATTACCGCTGTATTCTTATTTGTATATTGTTATTTAAATGAAATTACTTACTTTCTCCTACTCGTCGAGACAGAGAAATGGGCGAGGAAGCGCGAAAGGTGTCCCGGACCCTAAGAATTGGAACCTTAAATGTTGTTTCTGTTCGGGCTCTGTCTCGAGTCAGCCACCCCTCACTATGGGGTATGTGCCTGAGTATATATGTTATACATTCATACTTTTTCCTGCAGGCCAAGATTATGTGGACTGGTGATATCTCCGTTCTGTTGGCGAGGGGGAGAATGGCTGGGCCTCACGCTATTGGCCGCCATCTACCCAATCCTGCGCTCTATCCTCCTCTCCTGCAGCCAATCAGGAAAGGCAGTCCCACACATGCCGGTCAAAGCAGAGAGTGATGCACCAAAGACAAGAGGGAAGATTAACGCACAAAGAGGGAGAGAGGAGAATGATGAGCCAAAGACAATGCTGTTAAAAGGTCCAAAGTGGTATGAGGATCGTGATGCTGCTATGGCTCGACTGACGAAATGTAAGATTTGTTTTGTATTTCACGTTTATTTTTGCATTTTTTCATCTGTGAGCAGATTTTATTTTCTTGTATGTTTGGTGTTCCTGTACCATTTATTTAGGAAGCCCGTAGTGACGAAAAAATAGTCTTAAGATATTAATTTACTGCACAATATACAGTATACAAGAATGGAGATTGATGCAGAAAGACAGAGAGGAGATTGATGCAGAAAGTACCGTATGACACGAAAAAGACGATGCTATTAACAGACCGCTGAGGTGGTGGAGATTGTAGACAATACTCGAACTAGGTAATACCCAGGGGAGGCATCATAGGCATGTGATAAGGAGTTACTGGAACTCTTGTTTCATTTTTCTGGCTTCCCTCACTGTTTCTGTTTGTCTCACCTACACAGAGAGTAATCCTGCTAGCTCTCACCAACACCACCACCTCCTATTCATTTCACTACACTAAACATACACATAACACTTCTTTCCAGTACATAAATAAATAGTTCTGAGGCTGCAAGGGCTCAGTTAATAAGATGTAAGATGGTTTTCACTTTTTTATTGGTTTTGGTAGAATATATTTGGTTTTATCTGTGTATATATATGTGGTGTATTTGTTTAGTTAGGGAATTCTGGAGTGTTGCTTACTGAGTGCATGTTGAACTTATACTTTACATAGTTATAGTATTGATTGTTAATAATTTAATAACTTGTTCAACTACAGTACAGTACAGTATTTAATATGTTGGTTATTTGTTATTTTGAAAAGGATGGTTTTTTGTAGTTGCAGGTACATTACTGTACTGTACAATATAACTAGTGCAATTTGAAAACTATTTAATGCTTATGTGTAAAAAAAAATACTGTAGTTGTGCTGGATGTCATGTCAATTCACTATAATAATTAACCCTCTCACATGGGCGGGTGCCCATACCCGAAAGGGGTTGAAATAGGGGAGCTATCCCCCCACCAAAGGCGGCTTTCTAGGGCCTTTCCTAGCTGATGCTGAGAGGATTGGGTTCTAGTCATGTGGTGATGGGCTGGTCTATCATAGTGAGAACTGAGCAATCTCTGCCATACCCATAGCTTACTCTGACTGTTCCTTTTACTTATATATTTTCTAGATCTCAAGTGACAGCGTCTCTAACGTGGATTGACCTCCCAATCTACCAAGATTGGAAGCCAAAGCGTCACTTTTTTCCTTTGCCCCTCAACTTTCTCTTCATAATTGCGGAGGGGCACAGGGCCCTGGGTGGGGCTTTGTTTCCCGGGCATTTTCGCACCCTCCTCAGCTCCCCGCCATGGAGTGGCTTCGGTCACCCAGGCTTTATTGTGGTCGGCAGGGAGGGTTCTTTGGGGGCGCTAGGTTATGGCCTTGGCCTTTCCTGGGGCCTTGGGGCTGTTCGGCCAGGCAGCTTGGGGAACAACAACAACAACCCTCTCACGTTTTTTACGCAATTTTGAGCCCATTAGGGATACTTTAAAGCCTTTGTTACCATCATGGGTATTTAGAAACCTTTAGTTTAGTTACTTCAACCTCTGCAGTTGTCTTTGAGTTAGCTGTGGGCAAAAAACTAATTTTGGAGAGATAATTATAAGAGTGAGAGAACTCTATTTATTATTGCTAATCTGGCAACCTCTGCGTCATAAAAACGTGAAAGGGTTAAGAAACTGAAGAGGAGGATTACCAGTATAATGGTAGGTGACCAAGATAGGACTTATGGTTTACCTGACAGCTAGTGCACCTCACACACCCGTCAGTTGATCAAAAGGACCTATTGGCTCCAACAGACCCAACACGTTTTTTGGACTCCACCACCATGCAACAAAATTCTCGAGTTATATTACCCTGCTTTAGTTGTTGATCGGCAGGAAGCTATAGGCCTTTTCAACAGCATGAGACCCTCAACCATTTCTCTGAGGCCAGGGAGGACAAATAATCACTCGAAGTAGGCTGGGCAGGTATTGTAGCTTGGGGAGAGTGAGGGTTGTTCTGAACCTTCCGACAATGGCAACTGTTGAGTTTCTCTGGCGACAGAAGGTACGATTGACTGAGCGTTTATAGTAAAGATCCTATAGTAAGAGAGATTGTACATATTTTTTCAGGATGCCATTTTAGCAAGCTACCGTACCAAAATTATCGAATAACGGTTGTATTTTATCTCAAATCACATAGAATTTAGATCCAAAAGCCAAACTATAATCCTGTATTGGCGAGTCTTAATTATGGGCATGAACATATTTGAGTGTAAAGATAGGGTAATGATACTAGTGGCAGCAGTATGGCAGAAGTCAGTTAATCTCTGTTACTATAGGCTCTCTAGTTAATAATAGCTATGCCATTGTTTCTGTGTGTGTTACGCCGTCTGTTTTTGGATTCATTCATCTTTAGTAATCACTGTATACTACAGTATATCTTCTTGTTTTCAGTGCAGTTATTATTTTATCTTCATATAGTTGATTTTTATTATAATGTAAAACTTGCAAAATAAACAAGCCAAAACGTATACGAACACAGTAAAAAGACAAAATAACTAATTAAAATCGCTATGTGGAAACAACGCTTAACCCGTTGAGCCCCGGCTAGTTATAATATTTTGTTCACCCCAGTCCCAAGCCATTTACACTTATTTTTTTTGTTTGCTAAAATGGAAGACAAGGATGAGAAATGAAAACAAAAATAAATAAATCACCTCTGACATTTTTTTTTTGGGGGGGGGGGGAGCCTCAAAAAAATTTGTTGAGCCAAAATGGAAGAGAATGGTGAGAAATGAAGACAAAAATAAAAAAAAACTCATTTCGGTCATTTGGGGGGGGGGGGGGGGGGTTTCAATAGTTCGTCTCCCCCGCATGACCACCCGCCCGGGAGCACTAGGGTAAAAACTGAGTATGGCATTGTACGGCATACATCCTAAGGAGTATCTCACATAAATCTCAAGCCTCTAGCTCCCATCAGAGAAGCATGGAAGGTACACTATGAACGATTGCTAAATGTAGAGTTTGAATGGGATAAGGAACAGCTTAGTATCGAAAAACCAATATCTGGGCCCCCTCCTTTGATAGCACCAGCTGTAGTGAGCGACGCAATCAATAAAATGAAGGACGGTAAAGCTCCAGGTTGCTCCGACATTGTCGCTGAGATGATAAAAGCCTCGGGGGAGATTGGTGTAAACTTAGTCACTGAGTTGATAAACACCATTATTAAAGATGAGAAAATCCCAGAGGATTGGCTCAAAAGTGTAATAGTAAATATATACAAAGGAAAAGGGGATGCGCTGGATAGAGGAAATTATAGGGGCCTGAAAATGCTTGACCAAATCATGAAGGTCTGTGAGAGAGTCCTTGAGGGTTTGATCAGGCAAAGCATCTCTATTGATGATATGCAGTTTGGTTTTATGCCAGGACGTGGTACAACCGATGCTATCTTCATAGTCAGGCAGATACAGGAAAGATACCTACTAAAAGGCAGGGATCTTTACTTTG
The DNA here is from genome assembly GCA_032716605.1 of Paralithodes platypus. Taxonomy (NCBI): domain Eukaryota; kingdom Metazoa; phylum Arthropoda; class Malacostraca; order Decapoda; family Lithodidae; genus Paralithodes; species Paralithodes platypus. The sequence continues at coordinate 22,706,624 of CM064486.1, forward strand.
TGTTTGTGGACCTGGAGAAGGCCTTTGATAGGGTACCTAGAGATGTTGTACAGTGGGCTATGAGGAAACTTGGTGTGGAAGAGTGGCTGGTGCGTGTGATAATGAAGATGTATGAGGATTCGCGAAGTTCGGTGAGGGTGAAAGGTGTACTGAGTGATGAATTCGCAGTCCGTGTTGGAGTCCATCAGGGTTCAGTGTTAAGCCCCCTCCTCTTTATTATGGTCTTGGAGGCGCTGTCTAGAGTTTTTAGAGGCGGACTCCCGTTGGAACTGTTTTATGCAGACGATTTAGTCCTAATAGCTGACAGTATGCAGGATGCTGAGGCCAAATTCAGAAAGTGGAGAGAGGGCATGGCGAGCAAGGGTTTAAGAGTCAATATTAACAAAACCAAGGTTATGCATTGTAGTTTGAGACGAGGCAATGTGGAAAAGAGCGGTGCATACCCATGTGCAGTGTGTGGAAAGGGAGTGGGCGTTAACTCAATTCAATGTAGCATCTGTCGATGTTGGGTACACCATGGGAGTAAGCGCTGTAGTAGAATAAAGGGGCCCCTGCCGAAGGATAAGTCAGAAATAGAGAAATTTGAGTGCGTAGTGTGCAAAGGCGAGCTTGTGTTAAGTGATGATCCTGTGGCTGTGAATTTTGGAAATGAGTCTTTGGAGCTGGTGAACAAGTTTTGTTACCTAGGAGATACCATCTCTGCCGGTGGTGGGGCCGAGGCTGCCACTGTTGCTAGAATTAGGTGTGGCTGGGGGAAGTTCAGAGAATTGATGCCAATCCTGACCATGAAAAGAATGCCTCTCCCCCTGAAGGGAAAGGTGTATGCCTCATGTGTTAGAAGTGCAATGACGTATGCCTCAGAAACATGGGCCGTTAAAGTAGAGGATGTCAACAGAATGGAGCGTAATGAGATGAGAATGGTGAGATGGATGTGTGGGGCCAGGCTACAGGATAGAATAACAAATGTTGAGCTGAGGAGACGTTTAGGTATAAAGAGTATTAGCGAGGTGATGCGTACAAGTAGACTGGGATGGTATGGACATGTGGAGAGAATGGATGAACAAAATTGGGTGACAAAATGCAGGTCTGTGATTGTGGAGGGAGCTGCACCAAGGGGTGGACCGAGGAAGACCTGGGATCGGACTATACGCGCCGATCTCAAATCCAAGAACTTGACAAGTGAAGCAGCCCTTAACAGGGTTGCCTGGAACGCCGCCATTAGGACAAGAGACTGAAACTGCACTTATGTGTGGAACACTCAGTCTTAAAATGTTATGTATGTATGTATGTATACGACCGGAGTAATGAAGGTTCAAAGTGGTGGTGAACTAGGAGTGTAAACTATCCCCACTAAGCCCACCACCACCAGCCGCGCGGCTGTCTCGGCCCGCTCACACCTACTGGCCCGGCTCCCACACACACTACGGTACCTCCCCCTCCTATTCTCCCGCCATTTCCTACCTTACAAGCCACGTAAGTGTTTTTTATATGTCGGACGCACGTGATGCGTCGCTGGGAGTTGGTGATCAAAGACTGCCGACGCAACACGTGTGACGCTGGGTCTCACCGGGTTAAGTAAAATAATAATTTATAAATAAAAGAACACAATCCACCACATAGGGTGTACATTACTACATGCGCAAGTTAATCTGGTTCCCAAGCAAACTAATCGCACACATAACAACGCACTGTCGTCACGTTCAAGGAATTAGTCAATTTGGGAAGTCGGGGACGTTCTGGTAAATTTTTACTAAACTCTGCATGAATAAAGAAACTACATTAAATGTCAAAATGTTCTATTAAAATCAAATTTGCAACTTGACAAGATAATAACAATAGTACAAAATACAAATATCACTCACTAACGATAGTGCTATCGGGTAGGTACCTGTAAGCATAGCATGCTTCAAGTGACCCCTAACAAGTACTACCCTACTAATAACCTACATTTATTGTACAAATAAACTAAGGAAATCGCAAAAGCAAGCAATTGCTACTATCAACAATGAATAGACACAATATAATAAATACAAATATTTGAAAATATGAAGAAGGCACAATAGATTTAAACAAAAGAGTACTCCTTTAACAAAAACAATTAATTATAAAATTAATAATAACAATAGAGAAAGATAAACCTTAATACATACAGACAAAAAGTAAGCAAAGGTTATAATAGAAACTTCAAGTTAATAATGCTTGATTAAAATTATGGATATCAAATTTTAAAATACAGTCACAATAATTGACCTTAAAAAAGATTAAATTTATGCAACAATTTACTTGCAACAAAATCTCTGTCTACTAAGAGTCTGTATAGTAACCTAGCTCTATCCCAAAAGTCTTCTACTCTGGTACAAATTTTACAAAATCTTATTAGCTGGGAATAAAAACAATTATTGGGAGGTTTGACGTACCTCCCAACCTACCAAATAGGAAAACCTACTATTTGGTAGTAGTCTTGGAAAATCCAACGTCAAGGCTATTAACCTAATTGCAATGACGACTTGTCTATTTTGACTGCTATGTCGTCATTCCAACCGCGGTTAAAAAGAAAACGTCTAGAGTCTACTCCTTATCTTGCTCTAGGAGACGTTGTACATTAACCAAAACTACCACCGAAGGTGAAAAAAGCATAGAAGAGAAGAAAAAGGGGTTTACCTTAGTTACCGCTTAAGGCCCATCCTGTGTTCCGTCATGTGCAGATCCCTGTCGAACGTGCGCATGAGCGACCCTCTCTTGTCATCACATCTCACGTCAGCAGAAGAACGCGGATGGGCAGGGGTCCGGCGTGAGGGAGGGTATTATGTACGTTGGATTTTCCAAGACTACTACCAAATAGTAGGTTTTCCTATTTGGTAGGTTGGGAGGTACGTCAAACCTCCCAATTTGTTAGTAGTCTTGGCAAATCCAACGTCAAGGCTGCATAACAAATAGGAGGAGGACATCCAAGCCCAACCTACCAAAAAAACCAATGCATAAAACAAAATTACGAATGACAAAGACACAATGTAAACAAGAGAGTTTAATAAAAGAGTGAAAAACTGAGGAGTAGCTAAAAAGAACAGTTTTAACACATGCCCGTCATTCATAGTAATGCAAAAACATAGACTTGTCTGAAACCAAAAAGGTACTGTACCCAAATCCCTTTTCTTCAAAAACCAACAAAAACACTGAACACAAGAACAAAACACAATTTTCAATGTGGCAAAAACACTTATGTACTGGAACAATACATAATCCCAAACTTGCAATCCAGTGTTGCAAACCCATACACCCCCCCCCCCCCCCCCCCTTTGTCAAAAAAACAAAACAAAGGAAAAGAACGAGGGACAAGGGGGGAAGACCAGGGATCTTCGCCAGAGCACCAGGAAACACGACCCCCGAGAGCAATCACCGGCCGAGGGGGTCGAACACTGGACACGGAGAGGTAGGAGGAGACGAAGGAATTGATAGAAGACCACAAAACCGCGGAGGCGAAGGCAGGGAAGGATCGACGTGGCAGGAACCGGAAGGAGGCAGCAAAGGATCTGACATCGCGCGCAGAACCCCTACAAACAGGGTGACGGGCACGAACGGGCCGACAAACGTGGCGGCCCAGCTGCACCTGCTAGAGCCTCCCACCTGTCCGAGGAGACACCCACACAGCAGTACCCGAAGGCGGCGCCACAGACGCAACAGAGGAGTGCAAGGCTGACACCGGGCACAACACATGGCGAGGATGCCCACGCCGTAAAGCCTGGACGGCGAAAGGCTGGAAAACGGGGGCCTCCCTCCCATGCGTGGTAACAAAAGGTGGGGAGGAGGCGAACGAGACGCCATGCAAGGACGGGGAGAATCGTACGCAGTCCCGGGGCCGTGACAATGCCGCTAGTGCAGACACCCGATCCCCAGTGGCCAGAGCGACAAGGAAGAGTGGACGCCCGAGCAACGGAACCGGCGTAGCGGCCCTCGTATACGTGGGGGAAGCCAGAAGGACCAGAGCCCACCCCAGATCCCACAGCGGAGAGACCTGGCGCGGAGGCGGTCGATCCCGGAAGGCAGCCGTCAGGAAGGAATCCAGCACCTGTGGCGGAACGACCAGCCCAGCGACGGACCCAAAGAACCCCCCGGACGGCAGACAAGTGGGTACGTATAGCGTCGACTGGAAAGCGACGTGTACGGAAGAGGTGAAACAAGGAGCGTAGGACGAGGGAAGGAGAGCCAACTGGCAGGCGAGTGGCCTGTAGCCACCTAGTAAAAAACCTCCAGCGGGACCCGTAAGGCCCCCAAGGAGAAGACGGCCAGGAACGCTGCAGGAAGACAGTCAGGGCCCGGCCGGGGACCGGGAGCCACCGTGCCTCATGAACAAGCACGATGCGAAGGCCAAAGAGGTCCGCAGGACCCTAACCTAGCCCAAGTGGAAGCCGGAGACAGGTAGAGGGACCGGACCCGGGCACCACCGCGGCAACCGGGCGGACCAAGTCCGTGCCGGCCACAGAGGCGCGAGGAGCCAGACGCAGCCGTGGTACAGCAGCAGCTTCGCGAAGACTGGGCAAAGCAACAGCGCGTCTGGTGGCGGAAAGATGGATATCGACCGCCACCTGTACCAGGCGACCATGAAAGCGTCCGGACCCCCCCCGGAGCGCGAGGCCGGAGGGAGAGGTCCAGAGGCAACTGGCGCGGCACCCCCGATGCGAACAAGGCGACCTCCGGAACACCTCAGGAAGCCGCGAGGTCGGCGAACACAGTCCGTTTCATCGCCCATTCTACAAGAACGCCCTGCCCTCTCGACAGGGCGGCCGCCCAAAGGGTGGCAGGCCCGGGCAGGGAGGAGGCATGCAAGGAGAAGGGGTGTCGGTCCGCGAGGAAGAACAACTCCACCGAGACCCCTAATAGAGTCAACGACCTGGAGGACCCCCGCATAAGGAAACAGGGGACAGCTTGTCTGAGTGTCCAACCCGAAGGCCACCGACTCACCCCGAAGGGCCAGCGCGTGGTCCCGCAGGAAGAACAAAGGAACCAACAATCCGAGGGCATAGACAGGTAAGAGGAGGGAGACCCACCCATCTGCCGGGAAGTGGACGTCCCAGGTTCGATTGGGAACCTCACCCAACCTCGCTCGACGTATCTGTGGTTACCCAGACCGTCGGCGGGGGGGGGCGGTCCAGGGCACAGCCGCAGAGAGCGAGCCCCGAGCAACCCAGCGACCGAAGCGTCGGCGCGACCGTACGCGGGAGCGGCAGGAGCCGATCCATAGGGGCAACGGAAACACCGCGGTGCCCATGAGGAGGAGGCGGCGTAGCCAGAGGCTCCCTAAGGGAAGGGGCAGAGCGGCCCAATGCAGCGAACCCACGAACGAGTCCCAGAGCCACCCCGGGAGGGAGACCGAGTGCAACACGGCGAGGACCGTCCACCGAAGGTGCACCGCGGCCGGCAGACCCCGGGGCACCGTAGCGCCGGACAAAACCCATGCGAGACCGACCCATGGCACGACACGCGACGGGGTCAAGCGTGACTTGGGAACATCGAAGGGGAACCCTAACCGTGCGATGTCGCGAACGACTGTGAGGGCGTCGGAAACGACCAACCAAACGGCCAAGGAAAACAGGAGCTGGAGCCCGCTCCTGAGGAGAGGACCCAGAGCCTGCCCCACCAGTGCGGAGAAGATCTGCGGCGCGATGTGGAGACCGAAGGGAAGGCCGTCGAACAGGAACACACGATCGGAAGTCCGAACGGCCAAGAATCGCTGGAAGCGAGGATGGAGAGGAACGAGCCAAGACACATCCTGGAGGGCCAGCGACACTACCCACGACAGAGGGCACAGGGCCAGGCGTACCAGGGGTACCGGCAGCATCCGAAACCGTGTGTGCACGATATGCCCGTTGAGGGCCAACAGATCCACCACCGGTCGCATCGCGTCGCAGGTCGGCGACGGAACCAGAAAGACACGGGAGAGGAAAACCGGGTGACCGGCGGTCAACTCCCTCGACGCTACCCAGCTCGGGCATGGAAGTGAACACGTGGGCCACCTCTGAAGAGATGGGCCGTTGTCGGTGACAAGAGCGGAGTGGGAGTCTGGACGTCCACCTCCAGGTGAGACCCCTCCGGGCAACCCGCCGCCCCCAACGTCCCTCGCGGCTACCGAGGGGCGCAAGGGCGAAAACAACCCGAGGGAGCACCCGAGAGGAGGGGAGCGACCCGGTACGCCCAGGCGAGAAGGAGAACAAGGAGGCCGACCCAGAGAACTACACATTGTGTTGACGTGGAGGTACCCCCGGTACGGGCCGTGCGGGCATGAGCGCCACGTTGACCTCCTCTACCCCTGCCCCCCCCCCAACCTCGTCGAAAAGGGCGGGCCACCCCAACCCCAGGCCGGCGCGGGGCTGACCCCTTCGAAGGGCGGCCGGAAGCGGAAGGCCGGCCAGCCCCGACACAGAGGGGATGAAAGGGGCAAGAACAGAAGTGCGAGGCGGAACCGACGCACAGGCCAGCAACGTCCCAGTCCTGCGCCCGTGCAAGGCGGCAGCACTTGCAGCAGCACCCCGAAGAGGACCGGCAGAAGGACGGGACCGAGAAGACCCCGCGCGCGGCACAGCGCGTCGGTGCGTGACGTAAGCAGGGGCCGTAACGACACAGCGCGGCGTCGCGTGTCGGAAGCAGGGGCCGCCGACAGAGAAGCGTAGCATTCCCAAGCATCCTGCTTAAAACAAACCCGACGTATATAGCGCAGAGTACAACAAACCCTGAGGAATAACCAAGGGGGCGGGCCGGCAGAACGAAGACCGTACCGTCGTGCGGTGCCGAGTTGCCGCGCACAAAACCGCCTTCAGCTCGGGAACCAAAGACACCGCGAGCCGAAGGTGGACCCGCTGAACGCGGTCCAAACCCTCGCGAAGATCGCCTGGCGCAGACGCCTCGAAAAGCCGCAGGTGGTGAACAGACGTCTGGAGGGAACCTAAAGACAAGACAATAAGTCTGTCACCCTCCGTCGCAAGGGAAAAACCTCGGCGACAGAGGGCTGATCCGGGTGAGAGAAGAACGGGGTAGCAATAGAACAAAGTTCAAGAACGGGCGCGCTCATCCAGGACCAGAACGCGCCGTCCAACCCGCCTACAGACACAAGAGGAGGCAAAAGCAGGGACGACTCCGGGGGAGGGACGGAAGGAGAGCCGTCGACGGATCGGTGTGTGAAGTCGAAGGCCTCAGCAAACCAGGCCTCCAATGGGAGAGGGCGACCGAGCATGATGGCTAAGCCAGGCGTACCGGCGTCGCACAAACCTGTCCCATAGGAGGACAGACCCGTCAACACAGCCAGGGACTGAACAGCCGGAAGGATGTCAGGGCGGCTGAAGTCTGACCAGAGCGTAGGCCTGCAGAAGGGAGGGGGACTGTAGCAGGGGTAGGTAGGGTGAGGTGCTGAGGGTGAGGCACCGCCAAGAAGGGCGAGAAGAGGGAGTCTTCCATCGACTCCAAGCGCCCATCGAAGCGTGACACAACCCAGCCCTGCATAGCCGACAATTGAACCGAGAGAGGCTACCCCCCCCCCCCCCCCCCCCCCCTCCCCCAGATTGGTCGGCCCGCAGGGGCGAGCGTGAGCGGGAGCGAGACCCACGACACGAACCAGCAGCGTCGCGGCCCAAGGAAGGCGAGCGACGACGGTTGTGTCGCCGTTGAGGGACTCGTCCCCGATCACGAACGGCCGAGGGGGAAACAGCACCATTCCCCTCTTCCAGCGACACATCAGCTCCTGAGAAAGGGGACCCCGAAAAATCGCGAAACCCCACCGAGGCAAGAGGAGGGGTACCCCCCTGGCGAGACGGTAAGTGAAGGTCAGGAAGAGAAGAATGAGGAGGAGCAGGACGACGGGAGTGGGAAGGCTGGCCGGGTGAAAGGAGGCCAGGAGCCGCGGGGGGAAACAGAGCAAGGATCCCCGGGGCTGAGATAACAGGGCGGCCCGACACCGAGGCGGAGGAGGGAGGGACCACCACCGTGGGACGAGACCGTGAAGGAAGAATAGGCACTGAAGCAGGTGAAGTAGGAGAAGCAACGACATCCAGGCGGACCCTCCTGGACAGTGTAGGAGGAGGGAGCAGAGGGCCAGCTACAGCATGAACAACCGCGCGCGGAGAGGACAACGTAAGAGGAAGTCGTCTGGGCTGGGGAAGCGGGCGGAAGGGAGTAGAGCCCCTATCCGTAGAGGCCAGGGGAGGGCGCACAGGGGCAGAGCCGCTAACCCCGGCCTCAGGGCGAGAACCATGACGAGGGCGATGGGCGTCGTCAAGGCGATCAGGAGGACGACGAGGTGAGCGAGAGCGTGGACGGAGCCGGGGAACCCCCCGACGATGGGACGACCGGCTGCGGGACCCAGGGGAGAGGGCCCGAGCAGGGAGAGGGCCAGGTAAATGGCCGTCAGTCGGGTCAGGGATACCCAGGGCGACGCGGATCCGGTCGGCAACAAAGGCCGGGGAACGGTGGCCCACAGTCCTAATGTGGCGGGAGACCATCGTCCACACCGACGGAAGGGAAGCAGGAGGCCACAGCCGCCGCCGAGGAACCAGGGCCATGGAGCAGCACAACCACCAGGGCCAGACACGTGCCACACAGAGCAGGGAGGTAGGCCGTAGAGGACACACAGAGCGAGTGGCGCAAGCAGGACTTGTGGCTCTCCAAGCACGGGGAGCGACAACCAAGGCGAAAGCAAGGCAGCCTACCTGCACTAGAAGAACACACACCATAATCAGCACGTCGAAGGAGTAAGTGGAGAGAATGTCCAAGAAGAACCAGGGAAGGAGCATGGGGAAACAGGAACACACATGCAAACAGGTATCCGTACTCACCCTAAACTGGGAGCACAGAGGTAGGTGAGGAGGGCGGCCGAGGCGGAAGAGCACTAGCAGAACCTGCAAAGATGGAGAAAGTGTTAACCACCACTCAACATCTTACATGCAGGGCCTATAACACCAGTAAAGTGCATACACCAATATAGTATCAGGCAACAAGATGACATAACAAAAGTCAATAGTGAAAGCCAACTATTACCGCAAATTTGCGGGCCAATGGAGGCATAACCGTACCGACACCATCCTCCTGCAATTTCGCGGGACCCCCCCAACGATCTCCGCAAATTTGCGGGGAACCGAAATGTCCCAGAGGACCGAATCGAGCACCCCGCAAATTTGCGGGACCGGCCGAGATGGTCCGGCGCCGAAAAAGCGAGAGGAGCGTCTAGGAAATACCAAAAGAGGCCCAGAAAAAAGCGTCATCTCCTTATGAACTCCAAGCGACGATGGCCATCAAGCTGAGCAGTGTCTTCCTTGATAATATCCTGACTCAACCGGTCAAGGGAGAGGCAAGGAAGACACACCAGGGGAGAGGAGGCACATCCCCTAGGAACCACCCAACCCACAGAGATAGAGCAAAGCCCATGAGGAGAAGTGGCAGGAAGGGTGGTTTGGCACAAACAGGGGCCCCCGTAGGGTACCCCAGGATTGGGCAAAAGGGTATGAAAGGATGGAGGTGAAAACAGTAAGGGAACACAAAAACCAGTAAATGAAACTGGCGAGAAAAAGGGTGGCCTAGCCGTGAGGAGAGAATGTGTCATGGGCGAAAAACCCTGTGGTGTGAGGGAGGGGCCCCCGTGGGGTACCCCAGGATATCACGAACCACCAAGCGCCCAGGCCCTTGAGACACAGTGAAGGCTCGAAAGGGGGGACTCGGGAATAACGCTAATAATGCGGCCGACACAAACCCTACAAACAGCACCGCCACCACGAAATCTCAGATCGTGAACCAACTGTACACCTAGGCTATGAAAATATGAAAACTCATAGGGGCATAGCAATTCCTGAATGAGAAACAAGCTAGGCTAAAATAAGCTAAAAGCTAAACTATGCCCAGACTAACAGGAAAAAAGAATATGAAAAGAGAAAGGAATGAAAAACACACACGAGGAACGCCAGGCGCCCCCGTACCTTCGGTAGCTATTTCCACACGCGTCTCCATTAAACACACTGAGGAGCCCATTTACGTGTGCCCTAGATCACGTAACATCTGTCTAACAAAAAAGAAGGCCAGATAAGCCGAAACGAACCTAAACAGGGTGAATTAAAGGAGCACAACAAAAGCGACTGCATTCAATGGAGCGCGTGAAAAAATTATGACAAGAGAGGGTCGCTCATGCGCACGTTCGACAGGGATCTGCACATGACGGAACACAGGATGGGCCTTAAGCGGTAACTAAGGTAAACCCCTTTTTCTTCTCTTCTATGCTTTTTTCACCTTCGGTGGTAGTTTTGGTTAATGTACAACGTCTCCTAGAGCAAGATAAGGAGTAGACTCTAGACGTTTTCTTTTTAACCGCGGTTGGAATGACGACATAGCAGTCAAAATAGACAAGTCGTCATTGCAATTAGGTTAATAGCCTTGACGTTGGATTTGCCAAGACTACTAACAAATAAGTTATTTTACTATCGATATTACTACTGTATTAGGGAAAGGAAAGCTTATTACGTTCAAATTTAAATCGTCAACTTTGTGGTATATTTTAAGTGTGCACTGTTCATTAACCCAGGAACTGCGGGAAGACTCTTAAGAGTTCCCCCGGCGGACTGCGGGAAGACTCTTAAGAGTCAGAGAAAAAAAAAATCAACTTTAACCCGTACAGCCCCAGCGACGCGTCTGACGAGTCACCCTAATTGCTCCGACCGTAACCTCAGGTGTAGCCACTCGAGAGGGCTCAGATTTGTATGGGAACTGTGTACGTATCCCACGCAACCGTGCCGATGGTTGAAAACTCTCAAAGTCCACGTGCGTGCGCGTGAGCGCGCAATAACCTGGTTTTTTGGGGTAATTGCCTTCAATTTTTTACTCTTGTAAAATACATTTTCGGGGGCTCTGTAGGACCATTCTTTAAGCTTTTTGAGCGGTTTTTCGTGGTTTTTCCTTCATTCCTAACCCATTCGCTATTGTTTCTGGAATAAAACCATTTTTTGAAAACCGGCCGGGTTCTGGTGAACAAACAATACAAAACTAGCCGGGGCTCCACGAGTTAAACATAGAAAAAAAAAAAAAAAAAAAATGTTTTGCCCCTGGGCCATGCAAAATATCACTCCTCTACCTCCCCTCCTTCCCCACTTTCCTCCCCTCCTTCAGTTATCACCTATTTTCCCTGTTATTCCCTTATTCTGAGGTATATTTTCGTGCTAACATTAGCGAGTTGCAAGCAGGGCATTGTCATCACTCTTAGCAAGCGAGTGGAAGAGAGAGAGAGAGAGTATCGATCGACTGTGTCTCAGTGGCCTTGGGGGAAATTGGCGGGAAAGCAGGTTGCCTCACCCATACATTATATAACTCGCGGCCTGTATCTCCGATTTTGACCATCCAAACGCTGTTTTCACTCGTTTTATTGTTGTTTCAGGTTAATACCTTTATAATCAACCCATAATAGGCACGTATGGATAAGTATTAATGCTATATATTTTTTTTTTTTTTTTTTTAAGAGACAATGAACGGAGGAAGGAAAAACACAGATAAAACAAAAAGGTCCATGTGCCTAAAGGCATCCTCCATTCATAAAATGTTTGTAACAACTGGATTTAAACATTTGTTGATTGTAAGTTTGTGGAAAGCAATTCGAGGGAAGTGAATTCCAAAGAGTAGTAGCTCTGGGGATAAATGAATTCTGATAAGCAGAAGTTCTGCATTGTGGAGGAGAAAGTGTAAATTCATGGGCGCTCTCAGCTGCCCTAGTTCTACGGGGAAAGATGTGGAGAGGCGGCACAATTGAAGCAAGTTCCTCGGAACAATTGCTGTGAAAATATCTGTAGAATAATGCAAGGGATGCAACGTTCTTCGTATGGCTAATGTAGGAAGGTCCTGTGTGATTGCAGGGTTATTGATTAATCTAATAGCTTTATTTTGAATTTTGTCCAACTGCCTCAATGCAACCACTCCACTTCCACCCCACAGGTGAACAGTAATCCATCTGAGAGCGCACATGACTTTTATATATTACGGCCAACTGCTCGTCAGTGAAGAATTCTCGAACTCTGTACAGGAGTCCCAGTTTTTTAGAGGCATTCTTAGCAATGCTTCTAACATAATGTGTCCAGCTCAAGTTAGTAGTTAATGTTACACCGAGAATGTCAATACTAGGGGAAGTGGGAATATTTACATCATTAGCAAAAAAATGGGGGTCAGTGAGATTCTGTCGGTTAGAAAATTGAATGTACTTGGTTTCTGTGCATTAAAGGAAACTAGATTCTCTTGTCCCCATTCATTAATTCTAGAAAGGTCCTGGTTCAGAGAAATTGCAGTGTTTATTTTTGAATTTATAAGATCGGGTTGGGTGAAAGAATTGGTAAATGTGAAGGAACTGTGGAGTGTTGAGTCATCTGCGTAGGAATGTATTGGATTATGAGTGGTAGATATGAGATCATTGATATGAATGAGGAACAGAGTTGGGGCCAAAACTGATCCCTGGGGAACACCAGCATTTATTGAGTGAAATTGAGAATAAAGGCCATCTACCATTACACATATTTTCTGTTATGAAGATAAGAAGAAATTAGTGGAACTAATGATGCAAGGGCGTAGTGTGACATCTTCGACAATAAGGATTGATGCCAGACTCTATCAAATGCCTTTGATATATCCAGTGCTATTGTATGTGTTTCACCATGTTGGTCTGTAGCTTGGTTGATTTGCGTAAGAAGGCAAAGAATGTCTGCAGTTGATCGACATCGTCTAAAACCATATTGCCTATCACTGATTAATTTATTATTCTCCAGATGCTTAATTATGTGATTATTTAATATAATTTCAAAAACTTTGCCAAGAGTGGAAGTTATAGCTATTGGTCTGTAGTTTGATGGATCTGAAGAGGCACCTTTTTTAGGAACTGGATGGATGTTTGCTTCTTTCCAGGGTACTGGGAAGCATGAGGTATGAGTACACAGACGGAAAATTTTTGCCAATACAGGAGCGAGCACCAAGGAGCAATTCTTAAGTACTATTGGAGGAATTTCATCTGGACCAGGAGCCTTATCTACTGAGAGATTCTGCAAAATAGTTTTGACATGTCTGGTGTGGATCTTAAGTGAGGGAATTTCAGGTGAATTAAAATTAAGTACAGGGACATCTTGATTTATTTCATCTAAGGTTGAGTTGGTGGAGAAAATATCTGCAAGAAGGTTAGCTTTACCTCGTGGGTCACTTACAAGATTGCCAGTCGGAGATTTTAATGGTGGAATAGATGAAGCAGTAGTGAAGTTGGATTTGAATGAGTTAAGAGTAGACCAAAATATTTTGTTATCATTTGGATTATTTAGAAGTTTATTTGCCTGCTTATGGAGAAAGTTTGATTTAGTTAGGTTTAATACAGTTTTGGCATGATTTCTGATGTTTCTAAAGTAATTAAAGGCTTCATGTGTTTTTGATCTTGTGTATGCATTGTAGGCTATTGCTTTTTGTTCAGTTACTCTAGCACAATTACGGTCAAACCATTTAGGTGAATTAGATCTTTTACTGTACTTTTGATGAGGAATAAAAGTTTCCATTCCAATTTTTACAAAATCTTGTATGTGGCTCAAGGTGGAGTGTGCATCATTAGAAAAGAAAGAGGTCCAGGGAAATATCAATAAAGAAACCTTGAAGACCCTCCCAGTCTGCCCTATCGTAATGCCATTTAGTCACCAAAACAGGTTCAGAGTGGGAAGGTGTGGTAGGTGATAGACAGGTGGCCTGTATCAGACAGTGATCAGAAGATCCAAGTGGGGACCTCACTGTAACATCATAATTTTCTGAATTGGTTGTTAAAAATAAGTCCAGTAGGTGGGAATTATGATTAGGATTATCTGGTACACGGGTGGGTTGGTTGACTAGTTGAATGAGATTAAATGAGTCTGCAAATAGCTCACATTCAAGACCAGCATCATCAGTCCTGGCTGAATGAGTGAGCCATTCAACATTATGGACATTAAAATCACCCAATGGTAAAATTAATATTTTAGTGATGGAAACAGCTCAAATACGTCAGCACAGGCAGACGTTTCTAATTACCCCCATGCGCACTTCTTAGGTTAACAATCTGTATATTTATATCAAGAACATTTTCAACTTAATCATTTACGTTACCTTGTGTGAGGGGGATGGAATTTGGATAAATTTGTTTAGTGACTTGATTAATATTTAGCATATTACAAACAAGAATATCATCAATATATCTACTATTGTTACTTAACAATTTAGCAAGTGCTAATTTTTCTGGGATGTTATTTTTCTTGCTACTGTCAACTAAGTTTTTCATAAATTTAAATTCTAAAGCAATAAAGAATATGTCTGCAATGTCCCATATATTTTTTAATGATGTAAATATTCCCAATTCCCCTAGTATTGACATTCTCGGTGTAACATTAACTACTAACTTGAGCTGGACACATTATGTTAGAAGCATTGCTGAGAATGCCTCTAAAAAACGGACTCCTGTACAGAGTTCGAGAATTCTTCACTGACGAGCAGTTGGCCGTAATATATAAAAGTCATGTGCGTTCTCAGATGGATTACTGTTCACCTCTGTGGGGTGGAAGTGGAGTGGTTGCATTGAGGCAGTTGGACAAAATTCAAAATAAAGCTATTAGATTAATAAATAACCCTGCAATCACACAGGACCTTCCTACATTATCCATACGAAGAAATGTTGCATCCCTTGCATTATTCTACAGATATTTTCACAGCAATTGTTCCGAGGAACTTGCTTCAATTGTGCCGCCTCTCCACATCTTTCCCCGTAGAACTAGGGCAGCTGAGAGCGCCCATGAATTTACACTTTCTCCTCCACAATGCAGAACTTCTGCTTATCAGAATTCATTTATCCCCAGAGCTACTACTCTTTGGAATTCACTTCCCTCGAATTGCTTTCCACAAACTTACAATCTACAAATGTTTAAATCCAGTTGTTACAAAATTTTTATGAATGGAGGATGCCTTTAGGCACATGGACCTTTTTGTTTTATCTGTGTTTTTCCTTCCTCCGTTCATTGTCTCTTTAACCCTCCAGCCCCGGCTATGTATTATATATATATTCCCCAAAACTCGGGTGTTTTGGCCGAAAAATGTCTAGGCTAGGCTACCGTATATTTGTTAATCTGACTGCTTCCCGCATTCCCGCGCATCCCCAAGCGTAGCTGTGTTATTTACCTGTAGAATTGCGTTAAGTAGAGCTCTCTAAGTCAAGTGGTTGATTTGTGATGATGATTTCATTGGAGATAACTTTATGGCAAAAACAGCCACTTTACACTACTTTTCGATACTTAACAACAACATACAGGCACACACGAACAAGCGACGCTCTCCTTCTTGTGGCCGGAGATGCGGGGCGTCGGTCCAGCCGGCTGTTGTTTACATGCGTCGGACCGACGCCTCGCACACGAAGCTCACAGGCTTTCAACCACTGGGTGTTCAAGAGCCCTTCCGGGTACCTGTTTTATGCTTTTTTATGGGCGTTCAAGAGCCCTTCCGTGTTGTAGGGGTTAAAAAAATAAAAAATACAAAATAAAGGGCTAGCATTTCCGCCTATAGGAATTCCTAATATTTGTTTGAAAATGTAGGGCCCGAATCTAACATATGTATTAACCCTTTCGCTGCGGGAAACGTTCTGGAATGTTTTGGCAAGTTACAGCAATTTCCAGGCTTTAACACCTAACGAGCGGCCTAGGCGGTAATTTATATGTACCGCCCAGCGGGGTGTTTTTACCCTAAATAGGGTTGTTTACGTGATCATTTTCATGCCTAAATAAGACCCAGAGCGTAAAACAAGTATCTATCCCTGAAAGGGCATAAACAGAGCTTTCCAATGACACCCCAAGCATCCTTGTACGACCGCTAGTTTTCTTGCAATGATCGCGCAACACGAGTGCAAAAACCATGTAATTAGGTAGTTTCCCTACATAATTCCCTGTGTAGCGAGTGCGTGAGGGTGGGGGAGGGTGGGATTCATGTCAGTAGGTCCGCCGCGGTGGTCTGGAGCAGTCATACGCTTGCTACTCTCCTGCCACCACTTATCTCTCTCTCTCAACAACATTACGTGCTGAAAATGGCACACGACATAAGTTGTGAACCGCCACATAGTCCAAATTTCTTTCATTCGACATATGTTGCGTGCCGCCAGTTAAGGGTTAAAAGCCTGTAAAAAACATAAAAATCGAGTGACAGTGGGCGGGAGCGTGAGGGGCCCACCTCCGACCCTCAGAGCACCGAGCGGCTCACTGAGCTAGGCTGTGTCTCGCGCGGGTCTCTCTCTGTCTCTCTCACCAGTGTAGCCAAGCGAGCGAGTGTTACATAATAGTGGGGTTCCCGCGTTTCACTGGGACCACTGCGGATGAACCAGACCACGTACAGGGTCCGTTCTGGTGTCATTTTGAAGCTACAGTATTTTGGTCTAGTTTTCGGCAGAATACACTTCATTTAATGCAGATGCTTGATTTATCATTCAGGAGTGCCTGAATATGCCCTAAATAGCCCAAACAGCCGCAGCCAAAGGGTTAAAGAGCGGGGCCCGACTTCAGTCCGTATCTAAAAAGCAGCAAGTTAGGAGCATTATTAAGGTTTTTAAAGGGTTAACCCCTCCAACCCGGATGGGCTCTTGAACGCCCATAACAACCTCGGCCCGCGCAACCCGGAAGGGCTCTTGAACGCCCATTGCTTGCATGCATGCTTTCGAATGCCGCGCGTACATTTTCGGTATCGTGGGACGGTAGGTGGCGCCACCAGGCGTAAACTCCGCCACAGCAACAGTATCTACCCCGACGCCATCATGGACAGTACGCCAAATAGTGATTCCGCTGTGTCCGATACCGTGCTTCCTACGACGCCCTTGCTTGTTCGTCGCGCCTTACCCCGACGCCATCGCCTAAATGTGTTATCTCCCGGAGGTATTGAGACGACATTGAGACTTTATGAGCGAGCTGATGCCAAGCATAATGTTGATGATGAAGTCAGTGACGACTCCAGTAATTATAAGTCGAGTGATTATGGCCATGAGAGTGATAAAGAAGAGCAATTCCTGGGATTTGCGAGAGAACATGACAGTGATGAGAGTGATGAAGGTGATATACCAGTTGTTGAGGAAGCTGGTTTACCTAAAGACAGTGAACTTGAGAGAGTGAGCGAGTGGGAGAGTTCAAGGTCACTCACCAAATTTCGCTTAAGTGACACGACGCCAAGCCCTTCCCCAGGTAAATCGCCTTTCAAGCTACATTTGTATAAGCAGAAAATACTTGAGAAGGCGGCCGCGGCAGCTAGGGAACAAGCAAAACTACTTGGTGAGGATGAGGCTGTGAGTGAGGGTCAGCGTGGTGACCCTTCTCGTCCGCCATTGTCTCCCTTATCTACCCACGCCACCCAAGATGACCCGGATGCCCCGCATTCTTCCCCACCACCCCCACCATTGCCTAGGGTTGAGGACCCCACACTTTCGGCCTATTTGCCTCCTAGGTCCCCCGACAGGAGACATACTGCTGCCGAAAAGGGGAAAGGTAGGAAATATACCAAGAAAATTAAGAAAAGTAAGAGAGTTTTGTTCGAGGCTCCCGCGGCGTCCACCCCGGCCGGCCCCAGCCATACGTCCCCGCAACTTTCCCCACGGTCCTCCCCACCTCTCCCGCCTTCAACATGTCTTCCTGAAGAAGTCTTTGAGCTCGCATCACCAATACCTGGGCCTAGTGACAGTGAAACATTGCTTTCTGTCACTCGTCGCAGGCCAAGGAGCCCGGGACCTCGGGGGGACACAGCCTCACCTGCCACTCCTTCCCCACCTCGCCCACCCGCACGCCGCCCACGCATCACTGGTTCCCCGCCAGATTATGTGGGGGCCACTGATGATGAAGGGCACCTCTCTCAAGACTCTGGCCATGATTACATAGGTCCACCGTCAGGGCAAGATGACCACTCTGACGATGACTATATGGACATCGACGACCCTCGACCCATCCGCTTGGCCCGGCGTCGTGCTGCCCGTCGTGCTGCCCACCGCCCTGGCCGCCGCCCTCGCCGCCCTAGGGCGCGCGCCTCCCGAGTTGGCCGTGGGCGTGCTGGGCCACCAGCTGGAGCTCCTCGTCAGCGTAGACAAGACCCATTCTACGTTTTTCAGTGGCAAGACGTAGTTGATGAGGATGCATACAACCCTGATGTGCCAGCTTTTGATGAGGTACTGGAGGGTTCAGGCGTTACCCCCAATTTTCCTGCAGGCCCCAATGCTCCACCACACGAACTGTTTGAGGCCTTCTTTGATGAGGAGGTGGTAGGCTATGTTGTCAAAGAGACAAATAAGCAGCACCAATTCTCATGTCAAGAAGCATAGGTTGCCTGACTATTGGATCACCAATGATCTGATATCCACCCCTGCCTTCGGGAAATATATGTCTCGCGACCGGTACCTTGATATCCTCGCAGCGCTCCATCTTGTCACCAACCTTGACGTCCACCTCCCAGACAAGCTGTGGAAGATTAGGACGTTGTATGAGATGATGCGAGAACGCTTCACCTCCTACTTCAAGCCCTTCCGCAAGGTCGTCATTGACGAGTCTCTTGTGCTGTTCCGGGGAAAACTCAGCTTCCGGCAGTACATCCCCTCAAAAAGACATCGCTTTGGCATAAAATTCTTTGTGCTGTGCGACTGCCAAACTGGCTATGTCCTGGACTTCCTGGTCTACAGCGGGAAGGAAGGGGACTTGCTTGTGGACCCCCTCATTGGCTTTGGCGGAGCAGTGGTGCAAGCCGTGATGGACCGCTACTTTCATAAGAATCACGTCCTCTACACGGACAATTATTACATGTCCCCCACTCTCTCACAGTACCTGCATGAGCGCAAGACGGGGACTGTAGGCACAGTACGAGGGAAAAGGAAGGGCATGCCACCTTTCCCTCCAAAGACCAAAAAAGGTGATGTGTTCAAGAAGAAGTCGGGGCCCATTCTGGCTATCCACTGGCACGACCAGCGGAAGGTCAACCTCCTGACCACCATCCACAAGGGGGAAATGGTGGAGACTGGCAAGGTGGATCGCCGCACCCAGGCCAGGGTGACCAAGCCCGATGCTGTCCTGGACTACAACATCAACATGAGGCTGGTGGACAAGTCCGACATGCAGATAGGCTTCATTGACTGCCTGCGTACCTCGTGCAGATGGTACAAAAAGTTCTTTCTGCATATGGTGGACATGTCAGTTCTGAATGCCTACAACATATACAAGCTTCGGAATGTGAACACACCCATGAAGTTCAATAGCCTGCGGAGGTTCCAAAAGCAGGTGTTGACGGAGCTCCTGGAGAAGTATGCTATGCCACAGAGGGCAGTGGCACATCCTGGGCCCGCCGTTATTGACCGCTTGTAGTCTGCTCAATACTTGATTAGGCACAGGCTTGGTTCCCTGCCTCAGAATGAATCCGGAAGAACACAGCAGAAGCGGTGCCATGTCTGCTACAACAGCAGGGTGAAGCCGAGGTCAGGTAAAAAGTCAACCCTGGAGTGTGTGGAGTGCAAGGTGGCACTCTGTGCTGTAGATTGCTTCTTTGATTACCACTCCAAGCTGGAGTTCTAATAATCATACTGAAATTGCCAAATAAAATGACAATATGTACACTATAATTATATATAGGCAAAAAGTGGAAGAAAACCAATGTATTGTAATACAAAAGTCATGTATTATGAGAACATTGATACAAATACAATTACAGTACACCATAATAATATGTGAAAGTGACACATATGTATATACCAAGTGACATTCATATGATTAGAACCTATAGAAATATATAAATCAGTGAAAAAAGACACAATAAATTGTATATAAAACGTTTACAATCATATAACTAGTGAAAGTGACACAAGAACAGTGACACTCTAAAGCATATTTGTCAAAGTGAAAGTGACACAAGACCTAATATTTGATGGCCAAAGTATAATAAACACCTGTGATAACGAATAATCAGTGCCTAATACAACAATAACCTACCTCAATTACTAATAAAATGTACGGTATCGAGTGAAAATGAGCATTATCAGTGACAGTGACACTCTCTAAAGCATATTTGTCAAAGTGAAAGTGACACAAGACCTAATATTTGATGGCCAAAGTATAATAAACACCTGTGATAACGAATAATCAGTGCCTAATACAACAATAACCTACCTCAATTACTAATAAAATGTACGGTATCGAGTGAAAATGAGCATTATCAGTGACAGTGACACTCTAAAGCATATTTGTCAAAGTGAAAGTGACACAAGACCTAATATTTGATGGCCAAAGTATAATAAACACCTGTGATAACGAATAATCAGTGCCTAACACAACACTAAGCTACCTCAATTACTAATAAAATGTACGGTATCGAGTGAAAATTAGCAATATCAGTGACAGTGATACCCTAATAAACATATTTTATATAATTGGCCTCAAAATAACTAGAAAATATCAAATAAACATCACATTCTCAATATCAAACACTAAAATCGTCTAAGGGAGATAAATACTTTGGCGCGGCGAGCGGCTAGGTGCGTCGTAGCCATGGCCGGGGCGACGCGTCCGAACGCGGGAAGAATTTGCCGCCGAAAAGCACTCGTCTTCCCGCGCTCACCATTATGCAACCAGAGGGGTTAGACATCCTCTACTCAACGCCATTCGACAGAGGAAGGTTTGTGGAACATTATTCTTTTTTATTCACAACATTACATGACATATTCATTGACTTACAGAGTAGTTAACATAGGCCAAAGATCGTCAAAACACCCGGTACCGGAGCACAGTCGTAAGCTATAGCCCCCGGGGCTGGAGGGTTAAAATCGAGAACAAATGGCCGGGAGAGCAGCAGGCCACACGGCCGACACCCAGGGCTTACCGCCACCCACTGACTCACGCTCCCTCTGTTCTCGAGAGGCCGGCAGTGTAGCTGGAAAAAATATGCCGCTATACGCTAAACTCCCATGTTGGTGGTACCACTGCATCTAAACGACGAGTGCTACATAGCTCGTTCTGGTCTCATTTTGAAGCTTGTAGTGCCTAGTCTTTTGCTGAATACATTTCTTTTCATGCAGATACTTGATTGATCATTCAGGAGGGCCTGAATATGCCCAAAATAGCCCAAAAAAAAACCACTAGACGAGGGTTAAGTTTAGTTCTATCAAAATATACTGAACTAGTGGGATCAAAGCTAAGTGACGCATTATTAAAATATGAATTAACATTTATGTAACGATTGCGACTACAGTACTTTCAAATCTGTCAAAATGCAATTCTATAATAAAGCAAAGTTCTGAAAATACTAAATCTAAAGGCAAATTGGTATACAAAGTTGAAAAGTCGAAGCTATGTACTGAAGGTAACTTTCTGCATGGTATTAAGTTTTGTCAATAACTTCTATTGAATTGTCAACACTCCAATAATAGTTAACGCCAGTTCTATTCTTGATGGTATCACAATATCGTTTATGAGTACTTTTAATGTATTTTAAGCAATGTACGACCTGTTTTGACAAAGTTTTAGTGGTAGAAAAATTTTTGCTCCGGCAATAAAGCGATATTTATAAGGTCTTTTATGAAATTTTAGTAACATGTATAATTTAGCAATGCATTTATTCTTTATCAGAAAGTTTAATATCAAAGGTTATATTTTGATTAGTATGTTCATTAATTAAGTTATCAACAATTAAATTTTCCTGAATTTCATAAACAGAATTACCGCAAATATTTTTATGAAATTTATTACCTTTAATGCCTAGTTCTTTTTTCATGTTTTGTAGATATTTTTGTTTACATATGAAGCTTAAGAACACTATATTTCAAATTAATTTAATCAATAATTTTGACCATGCTTCTAGCTCCCTCGCATCACTAGTTTTTAACAATTTCTCTTTTAATCTATTAACTGAAAAAACAATATCTTTTAAAATTTTGTCATATGTTACTTTATCATTCCCTATTCTATATTTAAAACTTTTTTGACATAGCTCCGCTAATTTGTCGTTTGCAAATTGTTTAACTATTTCTACATCACCTGTTAATATATGACCTATCGGACTATAAATTAACTTTATTAATGCATTACGTCTGTTAGCTGGCATATCCATGACTCTTTCACATACGCATTTGTTATTATTGAAAATATAATTTTCTGAAAGATTATCTAAAACTTTATTATAATTACAAGTAATAGACCCAACAGGTCGCTCATATGAATAAACTATTATTGGTTTGAAATCTCTATATCCATCCGTCAACTTGGACTTGACTTTCTTTGAATTTATTATACTGTTAACATTAATTTTGTCTAAAATTTTAGAGGAATAATTCAAAGTGGATATGACTTTATCTTTAATAGGATTGTCTATGGATTTCTTAGAATTGGCTCTAATACATCCAATAAAAGCAAAGACAGTATTTTTAAATTTATTAGTGAAATTATTTTTATTAGGCCTATTTAATATATTTTCTATCAAAGGAGCAAACATTTTCTTTTGTAGGCCTTTCAATGAATCTTTTAAATTTTTAATTCCGAAATTTATATATAATGAATACAAATTATTGACAATCAGGTTAATATCTGACCTGTTTTTCTTTTAATTTCATGAATTTAGTCTTCTATTACCATGGTCTACATGGTCTTCTGTTTCTAACGGGGAAGTTAAAGTAAGGGTTATTAAAATCGTATTTTAAAAAGTCTTTATACAATATGTTGCCTACACCTTTAATTTGATTATTAAGTCCAAATGGATAGATAGTCATTAATTTTCCAATCCAATAATTTTCTCTATCTAAAAGATCTTTTTCTTCTTTAACAATTTCAATAATTTTGCATTTATAGTCTAATTTGGTACAATCTGTGTTGAAATGCTTGTATAAAAGAATCTTAGAGTCAATGCCATTCTTATATCAATTATAATAATTAGGAACTTATACACCCCCCTGATACTACTCTCCTTTCCGCAGTTGGGGGGCTTCGGGGCCGGCGACTGTAGCTTGATAGGGGATCTATCTATCTATCTATCTATTGCCTGACGCCGTGATCCCCGAAGGGGTGGCCACGAACGAACCGCCCCCATGCACCTCTGTCCCCAGTCAGTCGACGCCCCTCCCCCCAACCAGCACCGCCTTCGTTCATGTAGTTCCTCACTCCATCCTTCCACCTCATATTCGGTCTACCTCTCCCCCTCTGTCCCTCCACCTCGCTCTCATACACCCTCTTAGTCATTCTCTCGCTTTCCATACGTTCCATATGGCCGAACCATCTCAAGTTGTTCCTTTTCACACTTTCCAGCACATCTACCTCCACACCACACCTCCTTCTTACTTCCTCATTAGTCTGTCTATCCCTCCATGTAACTCCGCATGCACTCCTTAAGTAATTCATTTCCACTGCTCTCACTCTTGATCTGAGTCTCTCAACCAACGTCCATGCTTCGCTTCCGTAAGTCAGTGTCGGGATTAGGGGTCAGTGTCAGTGTCAAGTCAGTGTCAGTGTCGGGATGTCGGGATAGGGGATGGTTGTGGTTATTTCCCTCCCTCTCTCCCCTCGAGCTTTCGTCCTTAGCTTGACTAATTTTGAGTAGTTTTTCATTCCTCATTCTATGTTTTTCCCCTTCTATTCTTATTCTGTCCCATTCGCTGTCCTCGGGCGGCCTATATCTCATGTCTCCGTGGCCTGGCTAGGTAGAAGAAGCCTGACCTGATTTGTCTCTTCGGTTGCTGATGTGGCCGAATTGACTTGATTCCATTCGGTTATGCATTTTTTGCTTCTCGATGTGATTTTTTCTACCTTCGACCTGATCTCTCGTTCTTCGCCCTGATCACTTCTTGGTTGGTGTTGCGGTGTAGCAGTTCTTGCTTCATCCTTCGGCCCTGCCCTATAAGCAGGGGCGGATTTACATGTTATGGGGCCCTAGGCACTGGGGTTATGCGGGGCCCCTGTAAATGGGTGGGTGGGGGGGCGAGTGAAGCAAGTCCCTACAGCTGGGGGGTTTGGAAAATTGAGTACTTTTAGGGGCATTTTGAGGCCTATGGAGGGAGTGAAATCCTGTAATTTATAGTGGTTTTAATATGACCATAATGTTTCTCACTCATGATAGTCAAAGTATTATTTGACACAACATGAGCGACTGAGCATATTTGTGCTAATTCAATATAAATTTGAATAATTTTTTCAATAGCCTAGTGATCACGTTATTTTGCTTAGCTTTGTAACTAGTAAATTAAAATAGCAGATGCATATAGATATACAAAATTATCCATAGATCTATGTACAACAAAGATAACACTGACAATATTGATTGAGTCAGTCTGCTTTGATAAAAATAAAAAATAAATCATATTTTGCAGCTTTTGCTGTATATATGTAGCTAGGCTATGGGAATGGATCAGTTGTTGGTTTTGCCGAATGAGGCTTTGAACTTCTGTGAAATATATCTATCTATCTATTGCCTAACGCCGTGATCCCCGAAGGGGTGGCCACGAACGAACTGCCCCCATGCACCTCTGTCCCCAGTCAATAATATTATTTTACTTTAATATTTTACTTTGATCAAGTTTTCAATGTGAAAATTGTCATTGACATTGTGTCATATAAATTAGAACGAGTTGCTGAAAATGAAGGCATGATTGCATTGCCAATTATATTTATCTTTAGACTAGCATGATAAAACCACCTTTAAATTGTAAACTACTGTCCAAGACTACAAACTATAATTATAACTTATTACCTCTCTACTTAGCCTAATGCAAGACGGTATTGTAAGTGATTGGAAAATGGGCTGGACAAAATTATTTTTCATAACAAATAGTATAATAGATTATATAGATAAGTTATATATTGACATATAGGCTATTATACATTTGTAATATATTAAAATCGTCTAAAAGAAGCCAGATTTTGTTTAAAAGGATGGCACTGGTATTGAATGGGTTAAACTAATTTAGGTAAGCAGCCTAAGGACTAAGGAGATTGATTATCATGGGTCTAGATTCCATAGACCTAGGCGTACATTGCACCTCCACCTACGGGAACTATCTGCTCCTCTTGCATCTCGTTTGGGCTAGGAAACGAGCGTGCCGAGCTCTGTGCTATAGAGGTGCCTACTATCCATAGACTACCCATCAATAATAATTGGTTTAGCAAAAATACAAGGCATAGGCAGTGCCAGTAACATAACCACTTAATCTATCTATCTATCTATCTATTGCCTGACGCCGTGATCCCCGAAGGGGTGGCCACGAACGAACCGCCCCCATGCACCTCTGTCCCCAGTCAGTCGACGCCCCTCCCCCCAACCAGCACCGCCCTCGTTCATGTACTTCCTCACTCCATCCTTCCACCTCATATTCGGTCTACCTCTCCCTCTCTGTCCCTCCACCTCGCTCTCGTACACCCTCTTAGTCATTCTCTCGCTTTCCATACGTTCCATATGGCCGAACCATCTCAAGTTGTTCCTTTTCACACTTTCCAGCATATCTACCTCCACACCACACCTCCTTCTTACTTCCTCATTAGTCTGTCTATCCCTCCATGTAACTCCGCACGCACTCCTTAAGTAATTCATTTCCACTGCTCTCACTCTTGGTCTGAGTCTCTCAACCAACGTCCATGCTTCGCTTCCGTAAGTCAGTGTCGGGATTACCACACTGTCATGCAAGGACTTCTTCACTTCCATACTGACCACCCTATTTCTTGTTACTGCTTTTAGCATTCCTACAACCCTCTTCCCCTGCTGTACCCTCTCCCGCACTTCTTCATCCATAGTCCCATCTTTACTCAATACACTGCCCAGATACTTAAAAGAGTTGACGATCTCCATAGCCTGACCGTTCAGCTTCACCTCACACTCTGTGACTTCACCCCTTTCGAAGACCATAACCTTGCTCTTCCCCGTATTTACCTTCAAATTCCGTTTTTCGCACACTGTTCCAAACTCATTTACCAGACCCTGCAATTCCCATTCATTATCACTCATCAGAACTGTATCATCCGCAAACAGCAGTATAGGTAGCTTCCACTCAATTCCCTCCCTTTTCAGCGATACACCAACATCCACTGCTCTTGATAGTATTTCTTTCATGACTCCATCCATATATACAGTAAACAACCACGGGGACATCACACACTCCTGTTTCAAACCAACATTCAGGTCAAAGAACTCGCTCTGCTCACTCTCCACACGTACTGCCACCTTAATCACAGGTATTTATAAGTGAGGATCAGTGAGAGAAATTGAGGAAAGAGTCCTGGATTCCCAATAATCAATAATATAGTGTTAACAAAATAGTATCAGGGATAACTAAATGTTTTCTTTTACCAGGTAAACGGGTTACGCGTTTTACGGTTTTAAAATAAATATAACGCAATCATTATACATTTAATACCCATTATTTTATGTTCTAAAAGTCATAATGCCATTAATCCCAATAGTACTGGGAATGGGGTAATCGCTAACAAAAATTAATAACCGAAAATGCAAACTGTGAATTATTTTTTTTTTTTTTTTTTTTTTTTTTTTTTTTTTTTTTTTTTTAAACCAAAGGTGTGGGCCCTATGGGGGCGCGGGGCCCTAGGCCATGGCCTACTCGGCCCCCCCCTAAATCCGCCACTGCCTATAAGAGCTCTGATGTGGAGCTCATGTGGTCCGGCTGAACTGGTGACATGGCGAGAAATGTCTGCGTGTCTTCACCTTCCTTGATTTGTTCCCCTACTGCCCTTACCTCTCTATCTTGACTCGTTTAGTTATATATCTTGATCGAATCCTTCGGGCCAGCCCTATGAGAGTTCTTTGTAGAGCTCAGGGGTCTGGTTAAACTAATATTTAAAAAAAAAAAAAAAGGAACTTATACAAGTATTATAGTGTGATATAGTCACAGTGCAAATATGCTTGCCTTGATATTTTTTTGTTTTTTCAATCTTCTGTAATCAACTGTTTAATTTAAATAAGGTAATCTATTACCCACGCTGTGGTGCGGGTTAAACAGGGCAGGGCTCTACACTATAGTCTATTCATTCGGACAAGTCTAGAAATTGTGCCTCCAGTAACTCGGAGGGCTATAGAAAATGGGCTGTAAATATTCATACCGTACCTATTTACTGGTCGCCTCTTCCTAAATCATAGAAATTATAGCTTATTGCTTCAAGGCCTTTTGAGTTGGCTGTGAGAGATTCGGGGTTCGGTTTTCTTGGTACAGTATACTAAATTAAAAGGCTATTTAGTGTAGTTACCTCGAGTCTACATGCCTATTATTCACCGTATTTTATTGTAATAAATGCATATATCATACATATACCTCTATGAGTGTATATATCTACTGTTTGGTGTTATTTTTCCTGTGTTAGCTGTGGAGGATAGTATGGGTGTATGGGGTGGTAGCGGCTGGGGGAGTGATATACAGTAGTGGTGTCCTCCCAACCTACCTTTGTTACTCTACCTTAATCTACCACTACCTTAATATACCTTACACTATGTTACTCTCTACCTTACACTACCTTGCTCTACCTTACACTATGTTACACTACCTTACATTACCTTACACTACCTTACATTACCTTACATTACCTTACATTTTCCTTAAACAGTACTATCTTAATTCATTCAGTGCTGGTGATGTCTATTGCCTGCCGCCTTGATCCCCGAAGGGGTGGTGATGTACTTTTTATTATATTCTGGCTACTATTAGACAATTATATTCAGGTTAGGAAGGACCTTTAGGAATTAAAAGGTTACAAACTATCTTAATTCTCCTTCTTAATACACGGATTCTTCCTAAACTACATAAAAGCGTCTAAATCTACCTAGAATATTATAAAAAGAATATCCCCCTCATTGAAAGTGTTAATCTAGCTTTTATTTTGGTGTACCAGGCGTGGAGGACAGTGTGGTTGGCGTGTGGGGTGGTAGTGGCTGGGGCAGTGGTATAGTGGTGTCATCCCAACCGACCCTCGTTCTTACCGCAGCTCACGT
This sequence comes from Paralithodes platypus, assembly GCA_032716605.1. Taxonomy (NCBI): domain Eukaryota; kingdom Metazoa; phylum Arthropoda; class Malacostraca; order Decapoda; family Lithodidae; genus Paralithodes; species Paralithodes platypus. The sequence continues at coordinate 22,734,590 of CM064486.1, forward strand.
CACACGACCGGCGCACAGTGGGGTTAGTGCTGTTATTAGTTTTTGGTGGTTAAGCAATCGGTTGTAGGTATTAGTATATAATTAATGTTCAATGTCCTTAGTTTTCGGAAATTCGGACTCGGTGTTCTGGTTAAACTATTTTGTCTCAAGTTAAATATATAATAGTGTGCAGTCAAAATCAATGGTTCGCCTATAACATCGCTAATATAGTCTGTAAATTTAAGTTATTATAGTTTTTTATTGACAGTTCTCAAGTGCTTCGAAAGTTCCTCTAAGTGTCAAGTTAATCTCCCTCTCTAGATTTCATGCAAAATATCAAGGTGCTTGGTGAACTATTGATTTAGGTTG
>CM064486.1:22735037-22750037 GCA_032716605.1 Paralithodes platypus
CAATCATGACATGGAATATCTGTATTGTATTTGGAGAAACAGGTAACATATTTGGATGCAGTATTAGGACAAAAATTATAATAGCAAAGCTGAAACTGCATGTACAGTATGTGTGGAGCACTCGGTCTTAAAATTTGATTTATGTATGTATTGAATATTTGGTGTCTGTAGTCATTATCATCATCTCTTGACGTCTGGCTTCCTCATCATTCATCATCATCATCTCGCACGCCTTGCGTGCACGCCTTGCGAGGGTTTCCTGAGAAACCCTCGATAAAGAGTGGCTATGGCAGAAATGCCTTCAGGTTACTTTTTCCTTTGCCTGTTCCTCAATGGCCCTTCCACTACATTGAAGTTTTTCCTCAATATATTTTTCACTTCTCCCACTACCAGCCTCTCCACTCACCTGACTTCCATTTATTCTTGGCATTCTGTCCTCATCCATTCTCTGAACTTGACCATACCACCTCAAAGTACTGTACTTCTCTATTCACTCAACCACTCCACATTAAATGTCCAAATCTTGCTCTTCCATTCCAAAAGACTCCCCCTTTACTTGGTACATCAAGCCTATTCACACTGGCTGCCATTCTGAAATAGTTATTCTCCAAAGCTCTTAGTTTGCTATTTGTATATTTTATTAATTGATATTTTCAATGTGCAGTTGCATGCTTGAATGATATTTTTATAATATAACTAGTTCGATTAGATTACTTTAACTTGAATTGTAGTTTCTTTATTATTCAGAATATATCAGATCGTCCTTAACTTCCCAATTGACTAATTCCTTGAATATGACGAGAGTACGTTGATCTACTGTACAGTATGTGCAACTAGTTTGCTTGGGAAACAAATTCACTTGCTCATAGAGTGATATACATTCTATGTGGTGGTTTTGTGGGGTTTTTTTTTTCATAATATTATTTTTCTAAATCATCAATGCGTTATTTCCACATATTGATTTTGACAAGTTATTTTCTCTTTATATTGTGTGGTTCCTGTTTTGGTTGGTTTGTTTTGCAAGCTTTACATTCTAATTATGATTGACGGCATAGGTAGTGAGAGTGGTTCTGAGTAACGGGAGTACTGTGACCGGGCGAGTGTTGCATCAGACGCGGCCGGCCAGCCCTGGGGTCGGTGGGGCAGCTACAGGGAAGGGAACGATGTGGGACTTGGCTGTGGTGGGGGACTTCACTCAGCCCCTCACTTCACGGCCCCTCACACTCGCATCATATACACCTCAGCCTGGTATGTTGTTCTTGTTGTTATATAATAATTGTGGACATTGATAGTGGGAGGGAAGGGGTCTTTGTGGGACCTGGCTGTGGTGAGGGACTTACTCAGCCCCTCACACTTACACACCTTAAGCTGGCATCACATAAATTCCTGTATTCAATAGTCTGTATCCTTGTCTGGTATTCACAAAATTAGTACCGGTAGTGTATTTTTCTGAGTACAGTACAGTATGTGGGTAATTTACTTGTGTTTTCTGATTTTAAGCTACAAGCTTAATAATAATGTAAAAATAGAAGTTGCATTGATTGAATAACAGCCTTTTCCTTAGCATATTTTGAGTTTGATAAAGGGACTCTAAGCAAGCTTATTAGCAGATATACTGCGAGATATTGTGAGATGCCGGATTTATGCACCCCAACCTGGTATGCTCAGAAACTTTGAAGATGTTTACTATTTGGTACGGGTTCCCGGGTCACTCAACCAGTAGACAACTTCAACCAGTATAACTCAACCAGGTGAGGGCTGGTCCTATCCAGAGTGAGGTTTGGCATCCTCTATCCAATCTTAGCCGTTTCTGCCTGTCTCTCTTTTTACTGTCCTACTTTTCCTTCTGGGGGCAGGGGGCTAGGAATTCTCCTCCCCTTGTAAATTTCACCTACTAGACGAGACAGAGTAAGGGGCGAGGGACCTCGAAAGTGGTCCCGGACCATCAAAATTGGAACTTTAAATGTTGTTTCTGTTCGGGCTTTGTCTCGAGTCGGCCACCCCCAGCTATGGGGTTTGTGTTTTAGTATATACATACATACATACATAACTCAACCAGTGTCAAATCAACTAGGATCAACCAAACTAGTGCCAATTTACAGTAAAGTACGGTACTAACGTAATCCTTACCTAACCAAACCTAACTGTATTGGCCTAGTTGTCAGCTACTGGATGAGTTGTCCGGTCACCTTTGATATGTTAAGTGATTGATTGATTTATTATATTCAAAGGCTACCGTAATTGGACTGACAACATGTTATATACTATTTAGTTTATTATTTAGTCTATTATTATTATTACCGTATCTCTGGCATAGGGATGTGGCGACCCCACCGCCCGCGACTTTGGTGGTGCAATGATTAGCTTCTGAAGCAGTCGACCACTGGTTCCAATCTTCAGAAAATTCCCATGCTTGGTTATGCTTCCAGACAGGGCCCCACCGGGGTAAATAAAATAGCAAAACAGTGGTGGAACTGCCATCCGGGTGAGGGACTACTCTGGGTCTGCTGCTTTAGTGCTAAGGGTCATAATCCACTTAGTGGAAATGGCACTGTGGAGTGGGTCAGTGGAGGCAAGTCTGGGAGCCTGGAGGCAGTTTCTGCCATGGCCATCACTTTTGGGGGGCTTCCTCTGGAAGCGGGGCGTCAGATTGATGATAATTATTGTATGAATATCATGTCTTTCTTATACAGGTATAAATTTTATGTACCGGTACCGTAGATATATTAAATAAACAATTTCTGATATTTGTACAGTATGTATGTACTGTACAGTATATACTCTGGCACTTACCCCATTTTTTATTGGGGGAATACCCAGAGACCCAGGCCCATTTGGGGTCTCCAGCTAGATTCCCAGGTCCCAGATCTCCCGGAGAGGCTCCGATTTCCAAAGGCAGACAGGCAGACCCGCAGCGAAGCCGCCATCACAAGCCCGCCCACCATGCTTCCAGGCGTACCATTCATTACCACCGACTCCCCGGGCCAGGCGCCTGACAGACTATTATCTAGTACAACTGGCCAAACGAGTCAACGACCGCATTTACACTCGTCTATTCACTATTTATTGCTGATCTTTAAAAGGACAAATGGATCATAAGGTAGACATTTTGGTACTTTTAGAAACATGATGCTTTTTTTATTCCCAGGGACAAAGTAGGCTAATTATTAGACCGACTTTATGATATTTTCATATTTTATCACTTGTGCATTAGAGTAGGAAATGAGTTGAGTGAATGGTTTGAGGCCGTGGTTGTTTAATGTATATATGGATGGTGTGATGAGGGAGGTGAAAATGAGAAGAACTATGGGTAGAGGATTGGGTTTAGTAGCAAAGAATGGTAGAGATTGGGAGTTGAACCAGTTGCTGTTTGCTGATGACATAGCATTGGTGGCGGATTCTGAGGAGAAACTGCAGCGAGTAGTCAAAGAGCTTGGTGTGGTATGTGGGAGGAGGAAGCTGAGGGTTAACGTCAATATATGTACAGTTGGTCCTCCATTAACGCGGCCAATGTGTTCTGGTTACCGCCCGTGTTAGCAAAATCCGCGTTACCGAACCCATATGTTTACATGTTAAAGGTACCTTGGTGTTCTGGGGATTTCCACAAAGTCCACTTTTTCTCCATAGAAGCCTATGTTATAATAATTAAATCAATTATAAAGGTTATTTGACATGTGCAATGAGTTGATTTGCCCATTGCAACAACTCTTACCTCTGAATAAATATTTTGTTTAGGCTAGGCAGCTAGGCTAATGAGAGAGAGTCACAGCAGTAGCCAACATTTTTTGATCGAAGCTCTGAAATTCCTCCATCATATTTCTCACCTCACACAATAACTACACATTGTAAGGTGTTCTAGTCTTCACCCAACGCACAACAACGATCATATCTACCTCTGGTATGCATAAACACTTGGTTAGGCCATTTATTTGCAGAGATATGAGCATCGGTAAATTACGAAAATCGTAGCTTCGGAATTCCCGCCTAACTCGCCGTCTTATTATTTCTCACCTCACACAATAACTACACAATGTAGGGTGTTCTAGTCTTCACCCAACGCACAACAACGATCATATCTACCTCTGGTAGTCATAAACACTTGGTTAGGCCATTTATTTGCAGAGATATGAGCATCGGTAAATTACGAAAGTCGTAAGTAAAGATTCGGCGACCGAGATAGCATAGCCATGTTGTCCACACAATGACAACACACACTCACTCGACAGCCAAACAATAACATAAGTGTGTTTCGGCAATTATTCTCACCTCACACATTAACTACACAATGTGGAGTGTGCTAGTATTCACCCAATGCACGGGAACGATCATATCTACCTCCGGTATGCATAAAAACTTGGTTAGGCCATATATTTGAAGAGATATGAGCTACGAAAGTCGGGAGTAAAGGTTCGGAGCCCAGCTGGACCCCGCGCCAGTCTAAGTATTGACCGCGTTAGTAACATTTTGGATATTTGGGGTGTACCGCGTGCCACCAAATCCGCGTTTCTAAAACTCGCGTTACCGGAGGACCAACTGTACAGTGATGGTGTGTAATAGAGGTGCTCGTAGGGTGAATCTAGATGTTTGGCTGGATGGGGAAATACTGGAGCAAGTGGAGTGTTTTAAATATCTAGGAGGAGTAATAAGCAAGGACGCAGTTGTGGAAATAGAGGTAAAATAGAGATTGTGTGAAGAAAGGAAAGTTTTTGGAGCAATGGGAAGTACTGTACATGTGGAAGGTGAGAAATCTCGGAATAAAAGCTAAAAGTGCAATGTATCAAGGGATAGTTATACCAACAGTGATGTATGGGGCTGAGACATGGGCTCTGAAGGCACCAAAGAAAAGAAAGCTGGATGTGATGGAGTTAAACTGCTTGAGGAGTATATGTAGAGTGACGCGTAGAGACAGATTGATGAATTAAGAGGTACAGTACGTAGGAGAGTGGGACAGCAGGAACCCTCGTCGGCCAAAGTGGATAGAAAAGTGCTATGCTGGTGTGGACATGTTGAGCGAATGGGAAGTGAAAGGCTTACAAAGAGAGTATACGGGTCAGATACAAAGGAAGGTAGAGGTATAAAAAGACCTTCGTTGAGATGGAGAGATTATGTAGTACAAGCGTTGGAAGATAAAGAGATGACTGTAGAACAGGCAAGATAAGTGGTAATAAATAGGAATGAATGGAAAATGCTTGTGAATAGAGGGGTGATAACGCGGTCGTTGGGAGAGGGGGACGGGCTTCAGTTAGACTAGATAATAGTCCGTCAGGCGCCTGGCCCGGGGAGCCGGTGTATATGAAGGGTCATGCCTGGATGTGAGGTAGGCAGCCATTATGGTGTGCTCCGCTGCGTGTCTGCCTGCTGAGACCGGAACCTCTCCGGGAGGTCTGGAGCCGGGGGAGTGCTGGAGTGATCCTTGGTCTCTGGGTTTTCTTCTGGGCAACCTAGATGTGTGTGAGTTTGTGTTTTGTTTTTTGTGTTATATTGTGTTATCCCTGTTCAGGCTCTATCTCGAGTCGGCTACCCCAGCTATGGGGTATGACATAGATTAAAATGTAAAACTTGCAAACTAAACAAACCAAAATTGGGACAAGGACAATATAAAGTCAAATTAAATTATCAAAATCGCTATGTGGAAACAACGTTTACTAAAATGAAAATTATTAAATAAAAGAACACAATCCACCACATAGGGTGTACATCACTACATGAGCAAGTTAATCTGTTTCCCAAGCAAACCAATCGCACATATAACAACGCACTATCGTCACGTTAAAGGAAGTAGTCAAGTTTGGGAAGTCCGGGACGTTCTGGCAAATTTTACTAAACTCTGCATGAATAAAGAAACTACATGTTAAATGTCAAAATATTATTTAAAATCAAATTTGCAACATGACAAGACATTAACAATAGTAAAAAATACAAATATTGATAAGATATCTATACTATTACAAAATAATATATAAAATACAGTACAGCACTCACTAACGATAGTGCTATCGGGTAGGTACCTGTAAGCATAGCATGCCTCAAGTGACCCCTATCAATAACTACCCTACAAATAACCTACATTTATAGCACAAATAAACTAAGGAAATCGCAAAAGTAAGCAATTGATACTATCGACAATGAATACATATAATATAAAGAGAAATAATTGCAAAATATGAAGTAACAACAGGAGAACTGGATTTTCCACGAAAATGGCCACTTTGCAGTAAGGGACCCAAAGCTGGAAAATAGACCTTTAACTTCAATCCTCAAAGTCTCGGCTCATAACCCACATAAATTGATGAAACTCACGGTGAAGTCAGCTAATTCAATGTCTATTTTAATTATTATTATTATTATTATTATTATTATATGAGATGCCGAAGTCTCCAACCAGGGTGCAGAAACACCATCAAGATGAATCCACACAAAACACCCGGAGGCACTGGAGAGAGACTACGGCAACTTAGGAAAAAATAAAAACATATACTGTATACTGTACATATACACATATTAAACACAGGTAACATATTATACAGTGGAGGATATCAAGTATAAATATAATACAATAAAATAGAATAAAATAAGTTTAAAAATTATAATTAATGCTGCAAAAAAGCATAAACTCTAGACTTAAAAATAGAGATACTGTATGAGCTGAATTGACTAGCTCATTTGGCAACTTATTCCACAAGTCAACCATGGCCGGCACAAAACACTGTGAAAACTGTGTATTAGAAAAATTAACACGGCTCATGGCAAGATCATTAAGATTGCTTGTGAATCTAGTTGCACGAGCCCGGACAGAGGGCCCAGGCAGAACCCCATGTAAGGGATGCTGAGGGTTGTTAAAAACTTTAAATAAAAGACTAAGGGCACCAACTTTACGTCGATGACACAGATCAAGAGACAAATGAGGTAGAATAAAACTGATGGAATTTAGCGACCTGTCAAGCAACTTGAGATGGCAGTCAGCTGCTGACAACCAGACAGGTGAGCAGTACTCGAAATGTGGCAAAATAAAAGCATAAAAAGACTTGATAACTGTGGCGTCACAAGCAAATGTTTTATAAACCTTGCGAAGCAGACCAATTTTTTGGGGAAATGGAAGAGGAGAAAGAACGAATATGCTTTTCAAAAGTAAGTTTGGGATCAAGAGTAACTCCTAACAAACGCAGAGTATCCACATTCTCAATTTGCTCGCCAGAAACTTGTAGATAAGGATGGGGAGGATCCAAGGTACGAGATTTGCTGATGATAATGGAGTGTGTTTTACTAGCATTAACCCTCCAGCCCCGGCTATGTATTCCATACCGAAACCCGGGGGTTTTGGCCGAAAAACGTCTACGCCTAGGCTACCGTATCTTTGTTATTCTAACTGCTTCCGCATTCCCGCGCATCCCTAAGCGTAGATGTGTTTCGTACCTGTAGAATGGCGTTAAGTAGAGCTCTCTAAGTCAACTGGTTAAGTTGTGATGATGATTTCATTGGAGATAACTTTATGGCAAAAACAGCCACTTTACACTACTTTTCGATACTTAACAATAACATACAGGCACACACGAACAAGCGACGCACTCCTTCTTGTGGCCGGAGATGCGGGGCGTCGGTCCAGCCGGCTGTTGTTTACATGCGTCGGACCAACGCCTCGCACACCAAGCTTACAGGCTTTGAGCTCATGGGTGTCTAAGAGCCCTTCCGGGTAGCTCGGGTGTGTTTTTTATGGGTGTTTAAGAGCCCTTCCGGGTCTGAGGGGTTAAGTTTCATGCCCCAAAGTTCACACCATGATGTAATTTTGGCTAAATCCCTATTCAGAGCAGTAGCAATTACGTGTCGATCTATTGGTGATGGAATTGACGCATATAAAGTTGTATCATCAGCATAGGAGATTAGTTTATTTTCAAGCTCGGAACACAGGTCAGCAGTAAAAATAATAAAAAGCAAAGGCCCAAGTACACTGCCTTGTGTCTGAAAGCGGTATCTAAATCCGTCCACTTGTTTCTGCACCGCTAGAATATACAAGTCAAACATGAGAATTTGTATAATAACGGCTGGCTATATACTGTAAGTACAACCTCAAGCATACACAGTTATATTTCTAGTCGACAGATTTGCAAACGCAAGCCAATGTACACAAAAATACTAATTTTATATCACTCTTCAAATAGATCACTGTATATACTGTACCTTTGACAGTCCACTTACACAGCTCTTTTTCACACCTGTGAGCTTGCGCCTATTGTCGTCATTTTGTGACCTTGTGTCAGCCTCTGTGGCAGCACCAGGATTGCACTTGGCGTGAACATTACAGTTGATGTCGCGCACCATGTTGCCGGCAAACAGATTGAAAAGGGCGCCAGCCATTTGTCGCATGAGCTTGTCCACCAAGCTGTGTCCCTCAGAACAGGAGGCCCCGGTCAGCTGGGCGTTCTCGCTTCCCAGGGTGCTCACCAGCTCCATGAACACCTTCCTGGGCAGGTCACACTGTAGCAGCTTGTGCCGGTTGGTCTCCTCCATCACCAGGAACCTCCAGATATGACAGATGTCAATCGTGACAGTAATGGCAGTGGAGGATGGAGCCAGGAGCTTGCCACGGTCCAACAGCTCCGTGAAGGACCTGTAAATGGCCTCCACCTGCTCGCCATGGTTCTTTTCAAACCTGGCTTCCAGCGGTGCAGCCTCTCTGTCGACCAGCAGGTCAACACAGGCGCCACACTTGTTGCCCCTAGTTGCCGAACGTTCCAGGGAACATTTCTTTGAGGATTTTGTGGGAGCACCCGGTTCTGGCCATAGTAATATTAGCAGTAACACTCCCTGCATACTAAAAAAAGTGCTTACATAATGCAGAAAGATAAAGTGATCCTACTTAAAGTATGATATATTTATGTGTGCATTTCAAAGTTTTAGGAGTTTTTAGCAATATCTACTATTTTTAAACAATATTTGAAGACGTCCATCGACGCTATCGCCGACGAGTAGTTTAACCTCGCACCTCACCGTTTTCTGTTGACCCATTTTCTTACGATGTGCAATTTTGGGTTTGTTTGTCACTCTCCCGCAGTAATATTTAGTTATTTGATGTCGTCTACATCATCTTTAGGAGCAATGGGGGTCTGGGGGCAGCAGCCCCCAAGTTAGTTATGGTTGTCAGGTAAGGTTAGTAACACTATTGTCGTCGGAGGAGGAAGCGGGTGCTTACCTAATCGTAATTAGTGGGGGAGTATGAAGAAGCCTTCTTGTATAGACCCACATCTCTAATATTTAGTTATTTCAAGTTAAAGCCTTCCAAAATTGGAGGTGGGTTTGTTTACGTTCCGCCGCAAGTGCAGCCTAGCCGAGTCGCATTATCAATGGAAGCATTAACCTAACCTGACAACCTAAACTAACCTGAGAGTTGCTGCCACCATACTCCTGCTGCTGTCCGCACATCAGTAGTAGGGCTTTTTAAATAACATAAGACTAAAACAAAACTAATTTCCAGTAATAATCATTATTATAGAAAGATTATAAACCTAAAAAAATAACAAATCCAAAAAAATAAAGAAATAAATTAAAATTGCTGTGGTCCGTTTCCTTAACATTTTGGCTGCGGCCATATTTCCGCCATATTAGGGCTCATTCAGACACTCCTGAATGATTATGCAAGTGTCTGAATGAAATTAAATGTACCGGTATTCAGCCCAAAAGAAAATATTGAAAATATTGTAGCTTCAAAATGTTATATTAACTGCTAAAAACTTCCCACGCATCTCTAAACATACTGTACTGTTGTTTCCAATCTGTAGACTGGCGTTGAGTAGAGCTCTCTAAGTCAACTGGTTCAGTTGTGATGACGATTTCCGTGGGCGTGGAGCGCATTTTTCCGCGATTTTAGCAATATGACCCACTTTTCAAGACTAAATCTGTTTTAGCAGATCACAAAACAACAAAGCTCCGACGTCTGCTTGCTTTTGGAAGTGTGTGCGTCGCCTCCGACAGGCTTTGTTTACATACGTCGGACGCGCGGCTTTCAAAACAAGCTTAACCCTCCAGCCCCGGCTACAGTATGTATTATATATATATTCCCCAAAATCCGGGGGTTTTGGCCGAAAAACGTCTACGCCTAGGCTACCGCATCTTTTTTATTTGGCTTGCTTCCGCATTCCCGCGCATCCCCAAGCGTAGATGTGTTTTTTACCTGTAGAATGGCATTAAGTAGAGCTCTCTAAGTCAACTGGTTCAGTTGCCCAACCCTGAAAGGGGTTGAAATAGGGGAGCTATCCCCCCGCCAAAGGTGGCTTTCTAGGGCCTTTCCTAGCTGATGCTGAGAGGATTGGGTTCTAGTCATGTGGTGATGGGCTGGTCTATCAGAGTGAGAGCTGAGCAATCTCTGCCATACCCATAGCTTACTCTGACTGTTCCTTAACTTATATATTTTCTAGATCTCAAGTGACGGCGTCTCTTCCGTGGATTGACCTCCCAATCTACCAAGATTGGAAGCCAAAGCGTCACATTTTTCCCTTGCCCCTCAACTTTCTCTTCATAATTGCTGAGGGGCACAGTGCCCTGGGTGGGGCTGTGGTTTCCCGGGCGTTTCCGCACCCTCCTCAGCTCCCCGCCATGGAGTGGCTTCGGTCACCCAGGCTTTATTGTGGCCGGCGGGGAGGGTTCTGTGGGGGCACTCGGTTATGGCCTTGGAATTGCTCGGGGCCTTGGGGCTGTTCGGCCAGGCAGCTTGGGGAACAACAACAACAACAACAACAACTGGTTCAGTTGTGATGATGATTTCATTGGAGATAACTTTATGGCAAAAACAGCCACTTTACACTACTTTTCGATACTTAACAACAACATACAGGCACACACGAACAAGCGACGCTCTCCTTCTTTTGGCCGGAGATGCGGGGCGTCGGTCCAGCCGGCTGTTGTTTACATGCGTCGGACCGACGCCTCACACACCAAGCTCACAGGCTTTCAACCACTGGGCGTTCAAGAGCCCTTCCGGGTAGCTCGTGTATGCTTTTTTATGGGCGTTCAAGAGCCCTTCCGGGCCTGATGGGTTAATAGGCTTTCAAGCTTACGGATTTTAAAATGCTGCCCGGGCTCCTGCCCAGCTGCCGCGGTGTCATTTTAAAATGCTGCCTGGGCGGGAAGGGCTAAAAACTATAATTATTTAGAAAAGGCTCGCCGCCTTATTATAAATAATTTATTAGGGTCAATGCAGGTCTATGGAATCCTTATACTGTACTCATGTATAATCCACTGTGGAAGAATAATTTTGATCATATTTATATAACCCGATATTAGTGGAAAAATGGGCAAGAATGTAGTTACCGGGTGTACCGCCCGTCTTGTTTACACTACGCGGACGTTCACCATCATGTTCCCGTCTATTTTGACTGCCTTTGGATACAAAAATACATTACCCCAACCAAACAACCTAACCTAACCTAACCTAGTATTATAGATTTATAAGTATTTATAGATGATTTATGTTGTATGTCGGTAGTGGTACACCCGGTAACTACATCCATCCCGAAAAGTCCTATCACTCTCAGAGCTCCTTCGGACATCCTCACTATTTACAGACTTCTTCAGTATGGAGTATAATCCATTTACACCCTGCTGGTAACACAGATGATGATTTCAATAAGTCATGAGGGGGCTTCGGCCCCCCCTCAACCCATCTTGTATCCCACATTGGAAATATAGGTACCGGTAACTAAAACTATGAAAACACTCATTTCTCAAAATCTGGAGGAAAAAAACATGAAAAATAAGGGTGCGAGCCTTTTCCCTATAATTAGGGTACCGTCAACTGGGGTGAATTCGGACATTATTGCAAAAATCATAATCAACATCATCAATTTTTTTTGCGATAATGTCCGAATTCACCCCAGTTGACGGTACCTTAAAAACTATGGCAAGAATGTAGTTACCGGGTGTACCGCCCACCTTGTTTACACTATGCGGATGCCTTTGGATATAAAAATACATTAGCCTAACCAAATAACCTAACCTAACCTAACCGGCAAGAATGTTAAGTGCGGGCGTACCGCCAGTCTTGTTTACACTACGCGTAGTGGCGTCGGACCTTTCCCATCATGTTCCCGTCTATTTTGACTGCCTTTGGATATAAAAATTCATTAGCCTAACCAAACAACCTAACCTAACCTAACCTAGTATTCATGTAGTAATGACAGGGGGCAAATAGCAGAAAATATAACGTCGAAATAGACGGGAACGTAACTGCGAGCGCACAACATGACGACCGTACGCCCGATCACTACATCCATCCCACCTAACCTAGTATTCATGCAGTAATGACGGGCAAATAGCAGAAAATATAGGCTAGCGTCGAAATAGACGGGAACGTAAGTGCGAGCGCACAACATGACAACCGTACACCCGGAAACTACATTCTTCCCAAAACTATTAAAACCTTGAAATGCACCTACAAATAAACCATTCTTTAAATAGGATGGGTTACTCTTTCTGTATTTTGCAAGCGTTTTGTTTAATAAGTGTGGAGTGTTACTGCTGCTATTACTGTTATGGGTAGCCTAGCCTATCAAGGAATTGTCTTAGGTGTTAAATTTTCACATAGCCTAGCCCTAGCCTAGATATTTAAAAAAATACCATAGATTTTCATGGAAAGCTTAGCCTATTAGGCCTATAAAGATAAATAAAATATTCGTAAGTAGGCTATGTTATTTTAAAAGATCCAGCATTATTGTTGGTGTCAAATTAAACTGTCTCTGGTGTCACTACTGTTTCGACTAACTGCTTCCACATCACTTCCATTTATCGCCTTTAACATCATTGGTGCCTTCATCACTCATCATTAGGCTATGCCTTTCACCCAGGGTTGTTGATTTTTTTGATTTTTGTTTTTAAATCAAAAAAATCAAAAAATCATTGATTTATTTGATTTATTTGATTTATTTGATTTTTTTGATTTTTTTAAAATATCCCCCCGCCCTATTGAGTAGTAATTCAAGACTTCAAGTAGAGGAATTTATAACAATTCTGTTTCATCCATGCCCTCAGCCCAGACTCCTGATCTGTTCCTGTCCTAGCCATGTTTCACTGTCTGACCACACTGCTGCTTCTGGCTGAGTTGCCAGTGATCCTCAAGAAATCATATTACAAAACCTATTATTGAACAGAATTACAGAAAAATAATAATCTGTTATTATTAGTACAGACTTAGTGACTAGTAGCTTTGTGGATGTTTACTTTAAAATATTGATCCCAAGGCTGTGACCAAAATCCAGAGATATTGAAGTAAAAGTGAAAACATGGCAGTCTGGTAGACCTGCACTTGGTAATATCTGACTATGTACATAGGTTAGAACTCTTCAGAATTCTTTTTATCTTGATTCACAGATAAAAAAAATAAAAAAAATCATGATTTTTTTGGTAAAAAAATCATTGATTTAATCAAGTGATTAAATCAAATTGATTTAATCAATATCAACTCTGCTTTCACCACTTTTAGGATAGTATGTGGGATCGACAGCATCGCTGCCATCACTGGAGTTAGGCTACTAGAAACACTTGGAATCCAACGAGGAATATAATTTGTTTTAGCCTAGCCCTGATAAAAAGACGAAATGCTTCCTTTTTCCGCTAATTGAAGGCCAGCTGGAGTAATTACAGGCTACCAGTTACTCTCATTCTCATCACTTGTACATTCTACCATTGTTGTGTTAAATCAGAGGAACATTAAAGCACTTAAACATGATAAATCACTGGAAATAATGCTCAGTTCAGCAGAGTCGGCCACACTCTGAGAGTGTTAACTTTTAAACATAAACAATGAGGTGTGCAGGGTGCGGGAAGCGAGATGTTTGGTGGCTCAGTTATTTCGTATTTGTTTACGTTTTTCGTTATTCCAGTGACATCCTTATTGTCTAATAATACTCTAATATTTTATACATTGTTTACCTTACTGTATGTACTTCAACAGCTATATTATAGCTGTGGTGGTTTTGGGAATCGAGAAACCTGCCCTACATAGCTCACTACAACAGCTTGGTAATATGGATATTCGTATCAGCTAACACTAAAAACGCCTACAAAATGGACACTTTCAAAGCATTTTGCATTTTTAATAATTACAAAATGATAATACTTCACAAAATCTAAACAGAGAGCACTACTTCAACTAAACAGAGTTGGGTCCGTTACTGCAGCTGCAGGTCGACTTCGCTGGCCTGTGTCAAATCCACTTCTCCTGTTGTCTATGGGTATGATAATGCGTTTTTTACCACCATGCACTCCCTGCTCAAGAGCTGGGCTACGGTGGGTGCCCTGATGATCAGGGACTTCAGTAAATAGTTGCCACAGATTGCTAGACCGCGCCGTATGGGGTATGTGCCTGAGTATATACTTACATACTTCACTTGTGACATTATGCTTTCACAGACATGTTACTCTTGGGCCGTAGCGATTTATAAATTTTGTATGTGATACTTTGACATATTCTACATGATACTTTTTTCTCCCCAGGCAATGAGGTCATGTTGGTTGGTTATGGGGTGTTCAGCCCCTCCCACCTTCCCTCTCCCTCCCTCTCTCGGGGAATTGTGTCGAAGGTGGTCACTACTCCCCCCTCCTCCCTCACCTGGCCCCCTACCTTTACCCTTACTGACCCCCTCCCTAACTCCTTCCCACACAGTCTCCCCCATCCACTCCCTCAGTTACTCTCCCACCTCCTCCCACAGTCTCTCCCCCACCCCCAATCAGAATCCCAAATCCCCCACTACCCAAGTCATCATCCACAAGAGTTGATACCAGGACAAGCTCTAAGGTCGTCTTGTGGTTGCTCCGGCCGACATCCGGCCGCATCTAGTGGTATCTTGAGTGAAATAAAGGTACCAGTACTTAAGGATACCTCAGGGGAAGAAATTAAGCTGGTGCATAATATAAGTTACAAACACGTGAACATTGAAGCTGAAGCATCCAGAAACCGTGGGTACGACAAAACTGCACTTAGCTCAATAAGTAAACCTCTCTCTTATTCAAACC
>CM064486.1:22755037-23071470 GCA_032716605.1 Paralithodes platypus
ATTTCAGATATACTTTATCCCTTTGATTCCTAGAGGGCCTTCCAAAGATGAATAAAATCTTCTAATGATAGCCAGAATAAACTGTTAAAATGCATCATAATCCTCAAGGGGTTAATTGGCACTTGATTTTCTTAACCACTTGTAAATAGGTGTAGTCTAGAGTAGAGGGATTAGATGAAAGTGGGTAATGACTTCATATTTATTGGCATTAGTTTATTATAGTAAATATAGCTAATTCTCTCTCTCTCTTTCTCTCTCTCTCTCTCTCTCTCTCTATATATATATATATATATATATATATATATATATATATATATATATATATATATATATATATATATATCCTGTTACATACTGCAGGGTGTCAAACGAAAGCCGAATTGTTTCTTTTCAGCCGTTATTATTGTATATGTAAAGAACAAATTGTGGTGTATAGTTCAAATTATGTCTTTGGGAGTGATAAAATGGCCAACACAATGCTATTTCATGTTAATTTGCTTGTAGTCCTTCTCATATTCATTAAGTCTTCACACAAAATTGCTCCAGTTTGACACCCTGACATACTGTATTGTTGGGAAGTAATATGTAAATCTATTAACCACTAGTGTAAGCTCTACTCTGTGATGTAGCAATGTTTGTAAAGGTTGTACTGTAATGGGTTTTTCATTAAAAGTTATATTGTTCATCGTAAGTTTATTTTATTGTTCCTTGGTTTTCTATTCTTTTCCACTTGTCTATAGTTAATTTTTCATAAGAGTTGTGGAGACAGGACCAGTTTCATCAAAATCTAAAGGCTAAAGTACTGGACTTTGACGTAGCAGGGGATATAGTGGCTATAATGCCCACCACAGTTTGTACAGTCACTGTATCTACAATAACAACAACCCTCATAATAGATCGTGGTAGCCAAGTTCACCCAGCCGCTTCCGTTGAA
Organism: Paralithodes platypus; assembly: GCA_032716605.1. Classification (NCBI taxonomy): domain Eukaryota; kingdom Metazoa; phylum Arthropoda; class Malacostraca; order Decapoda; family Lithodidae; genus Paralithodes; species Paralithodes platypus. Next base: position 22,755,972 of record CM064486.1, read on the forward strand.
TGTCCACGACCTCCTCCGGCGTGAATGGGTTAATGGAGAAGTAGGCATATAATGCCAGGGTCACTGCCAGAATGACCCCCAACATGGTGTTCAGTAACCAACGCTCCCAAGGTTCCTGATGCAGCGTCGTTATGGCCTTGAGGTGTTCGTTCATGGCAGTCTCTTGCTCCTGTGGGATGTCATAATATTAATAACATGATCAACTATTTCTTTTATTTATAAATTATTGTTTTGCTTAAGCGTTGTTTCCACATAGTGATTTTTATTAGTTGTTTTGTCTTTTTACTGTGTTTGTCTAAGTTTTGGTTTGTTTATTTTGCAAGTTTTACATTATAATCAACATGCTGTTTAGTAGCCATCATTCTCCAGGTTGCTGGTGCAGTGTTGTTATGGCCTCTAGGTGCTCATTCATGGAGGTCACTTGCTCCTGTAGGCTGTCATAATATTCATAACATCCAAAGTCACCACTGTAATTGCCAACTGTAGGTGTCATAACATAAATAACACAAAGTCACCACTGTAGTAAGGTCTTCTGTAGGTGTCATAGCATTAATAACAATAGACATCACTTTAGTAAAATCTCTTGTTGGGTGTCATAAAACTTTATTAACACTAACATCTCCACTGTAATAGTCTCCTGTAGGGTGTTATAACTTTAATAACACTAACATCTCCACTGTAATAGTCTCCTGTAGGGTGTTATAACTTTAATAACACTAACATCTCCACTGTAATAGTCTGCTGTAGGGTGTCATAACTTTAATAACACTAACATCCCCCTTTAATAAAGTCTGCTGTAGGGTGTCATAATATCAATAACACCAAAGTCACCTCTGTAATAAGGTAATTGTCTGTTCTAAAGCCAAGACAAATTTCACCATAACTATCTATGCCATCCTTAGAAGAACCTATGGGAGTTAAAAGGTTAATTGAAATAGTTTTTACCCCTTTGATTCCTAGAGATCCTTGCTGAACCATATCAAATGGTTTAACCCCTCCTGTACCGACGGCGTCTTTCTAATTTGATTCTAGTTATAGTTAGAGGATTTTTTTTTTTTTTTTTTTTTTTTCTATGTGATTGAGGGAGGCAAAAGGCAGAATTGCCTATAGCGAGTGCCTCCCCTATAGTTGAAAGAGTGACAGGGCCAAAATCAAGGGACGATCGAGCCAAAATGCCTGGACACACAGAGTTTGAAGCAATTTAAGTCATAGGAAGAGGGAAAGACTGATTCTGGGAGAGAGTTCCAGAGCTCAGCTGTTGAGTAGAAGAAAGTTTGAGAGTAACGTTTCACAGAAACGTTACGTCCTTCACAGAAGGATCTGTGGTAGTAAAAAGGATTAAGTGAGATAGATCGAAGCCTATTATTTGCTGGAGGCCCTTTTAAAATTGAAATGAATTGTCTAATAGTTACCAAGTTAAGAGACATTGCCGGTACAGAAGGGGTTAATAATAGCCAAACTATAATGAAGGAGCAAGTCTTTGTATACTGGAAGGGTTAACATGGCATTCAGTAGCCAATGCTCCCAAGGTTCCTGATGCAGTGTCGTTATGGCTGCCAGATGTTCGTTCATGGCTACCACTCGCTGCTGTATAATGTTAGGGAGGATAAGCCTTTCAGTTTGATGGTAACTTTAACCCTCCAGCACCGGGCCCCTAAGCTCCGTCGTATAGCTTGGTACCGGGTGTTTCGGCGATTATTGTGTATTCAGTGATTATTGTGTATTCAGCTGAAACTTAATAAATACAGCATGGATTATTATGAATAAAAAAATAAAAAATAAAATTTCGGCTAACCTTTGTCTGTAGAATGGCGTTGAGTAGACGTCTCTAGCCCCAGTGGTTGCAGAATTACGATTGTGCGAAGGAGAGTGTTTTTACGCAGGAATTTCTTGCCGCGTTCGGATGCCTCGCCCCGGCCGCGGCTAGCGCGCACCTAGCCGCTCGTCGCACCAGAGTCTTTGCCTCCGATAGGCGATTTTAGTGATAGATGTTGACAATTTTATTGAGATTTTTAGAGTTATTTTGAGGGCAATCATATAAAAGTATGTGAATTAGGGTGTCACTGTCACTGATAGGCTAGGCTATTGCTAATTTTTACTCGATACCGTACTTTTTATTACTAATGGAGCTAAATTATTCCAACTAATATTAGGCACTGATTATTCGTTATCACAGGTGTTTATTATCAATTGCACATAAAATATTAGGTTTTGTGTCACTTTCACTTTGGTAAATATGCTTTATTGCTGATATTGCTCCTTTTCACTCGATACCGTACTTTATATTACTAATTAGGCTAAGTTATTGTAATATTAGGCACTGATTATTGTTTATTATCAATGTCGGTCGCCCGGGGCAGCTTGCGTAGATAAGGGATACAATGGCCGCCCAGAAAACTACGAGTCACCACGCTCACCCTCACTCGAACTTGAGCTCTCCCACTCACTCACTTTACCCACTTCACTCTCTTCACCTTCACCAGCTTCCGCGACACCTGTTCCCCACCTTCAGGATATGCATCGCTCTCATGTTCACTGGCAAATCCTTTCAACTCAATTTCTTCGTAACTAGTAGAATATGCAAATCTCTTCAACTCCGGTTCTTCGTCACTAGTACAATATGCACTCGATGCGTAACAAGACGAATGGTCACTGCTCATCTCGTCAACATCACTGTCAAAATCTAGCTCACGAAAATATGCAATTCTCTTCAAGTCCGGTTCTTCGTCACTAGTAGAATATGCACTCGATGCATAACAAGACGAATGGCCACTGCTCATCTCGTCAACATCACTGTCAAAATCTAGCTCACAAAAGGTTCTATCTATTCCTCCCGGAGAAAGAACATCCTTGGCGAGGGGCCGTTGTGTAATACGATAGGCCGGAGCGGGCATCGTAGGAGGCACTGAATCGGACACAGCGGAATAATTTTTTGGCATACTATCCATAATGGCGTCGGGGCAGAGACTGATGCTACGGTTTAGTACTGTACGAGCGTAGTGGCACTGTCTACTGCTTGTCAATAAACAAAATTGACGCGTGCATTTCAAAAGCAAAAATTCAAGCAATGGATTTCAGAAGCCCATCCGGGCTGCACGGCGCGAGTTTATAATGGGCTTCTCAGAGCCCAACCGGGTACCGAGGGTTAAAATATTACTGTATTGTATCAACTGGCTAAATTTGTATGATTTATGAAATTAGTTTATCGCAGTCAAACGGATTAATAACAATTACACGGGAGATAGTTTGATATTATTTGGTGGATGCGTATCGGTGCATTTTATGGTACAGTACTTTTGTTTAGCCCGTACGCGTTCAGATACGTAAAATCTACATACCTCAGGTTTTGTGCATTGAACATCATGGGAAAGGTGGAGGAAGGATAGAGAGGAATACATGAGCGAGGGAGATTGATAGGGAAGAAAAGAAAAAATAATCGCACTGTCTTCCAGAAGGTGGAATAAGGGTAAATGAGAAGACGAAGAATAGACATAGTCCATAGAAGAAATAAGAGAGATATAACAGCACATATATTCTCTCATACAGGCCAACCCGGGTCAGGTTGACCTAGTGGTTTAAGACGCTGCGTGGTAACCGTGAGGTCGAGGGTTCTAGTCCACCAGAATCCTAAAGGATTTTTCGGCCATCTCTATGGACTATGGAGAAGCTTGTAGCATGGTCCCTATCTAGCCAAGCTGCTTCAACTATCAGCTTGCGTTAACTTTCACGTAGGTCTCACCAATGCATTTGCGTATGTACTATGGTGTACCTCACAGTCACCAAAGGTCACACGTGATCTCATAGTTAAGTTAGCATAAGCATTATACTGTACCTAGGTTAAAAAATAGTAGATTTTCAGCCTCACGGCTGCAAGTGAACAATAAACCAACTACAGTATTATTATTATTATTGACCCTTTCGCTGCGGGTGACGTTCTGGAACGTCCTGGCAAGTTGCAGCAATTTCCAGGCTTTAAAAGCCTGTAAAAAACGTAAAAATCGAGTGTCAGTGGGCGGGAGCGTGAGGGGCCCACCTCCGTCCCTCAGAGCAGCGAGCGGCTCACTGAGGTAGATTGTCTCTCGCGCGGGTCTCTCTCTCTCTCTCTCTCACAACAGTGTAGCCAAGCGAGCGAGTGCTACCAAATGGCGGGTTTCCCGCGTTTCACTGGCACCGCTGCGGGTGAACCAGACCACGTACGGGGCCCGTTCTGGTCTTATTTTAAAGCTATTTTTGCCTAGTTTTCAGCAAAATACAGTTCATTTAATGCAGATGCTTGATTTATCATTCAGGAGTGCCTGAATATGCCCTAAATAGCCCAAACATAGCCGCAGCCAATGGGTTAATACTGTAGTAGTATTATTTATTTTTTTACACACATACACACGCACGCCTGCGCGCACAGGACAATAAATCAATACTGATCAGTTATGGATATGATGTGAGAGAGGGAGCACATTAGTCAGAGGTAGGAGAATAAGATAGAACAAAAAAAAGATGAACATGGGTATAATGAGGACAGGAAATAAAGAAGGGAGGTAGGAAGAGGGGAAAAACCTTGACTTGAGAAGGAGAGAGAATGAGCTGGAATATAGAGGAAATATGAGGAGAAAGTAGGAAGAAAAGAAGATATAGATAAAGGAAAGATGGATAGAGAGAAGAAAGAGTAGAACAGAGAGGATAGAGAAGTGTAAGAGAATCAAAGAAGGATGAGAGAAAAACTTAAAAGGTAGAGTGAGGAAAAATAGGATAGAGAGGATAGAAAATCAATAAGAAGGGAATCAGGGAGGGAGGATAAATAGAGAGGGAAAGAATAGATAAAGAAGGACATAGAAATAAATGAGAGAATGAGGTCTGCTTTCCAGAAGATGTGGAGAGGGAAGTGAATTAAGGGAGTAAGAAGTGAAGATAAGTCAATTATGAGCACGCCCGGCCTGGCTTCACAGATTATAGGTGAGCATATCCCTGTTTTCCAGGGTCCGGGGAGTCACGTTTTAAAACTTTTCCTCAGCTTTAGAACATGTACTTTCCATTTATGGAATAGAAAAATTAAAACAAATGCGAAAATGGCGCAATGCCAGCAAAATAACAGCTTAATAGAACACTGTAGAATGCTGTGGAGGTTATGGCATATTAAATTATATAACTAATATTATATAATATTCACATGATTAGTGGACTAAAGTTTTGCCCTTATAATTTTGCCTTTCATGACTGTATCCTTGCTCTTAGAGGTATAATTTTGGTGCCTGCTAGTTACAATTGTGCAAGTGTTCTAGATTACAGAAATGACAACAGATGCACTACTTGACTAACAGTGTAGGATTTTTTTTTTACACCATGCCCGTAAGGAGGGTTATGGAGCTCCGATCTTACTTTCAATCATCTTAACAATTTTACCAACACACCTAAACTTTGTTAGATGCTGAAAAAAGCCTCCGAAAATCTTCACCCAGGGCGGGAATTGAACCCGTGACCCTTGGGTTATGAAGCCGACACCTTACCACGAGACTAATAAAGGTACTGTACCTCACTTAGCCTGGTAGTCTAAGTGTATTTCCGCATCTTGTTCAGTTTAGGCTAACCTATTTTCACTTCACCGTCCGGGTAGCGAAGGCTTCGAATTAACAGAGAGGAACAAGCCTGAGCCGAAATGACCGTGAGTCCGTCAGAGAGATGGGTAGGGAGACGTGAGTCAGCTTGCTAGACATGCTAACCACGCACATGAACGGCCCAGTTAGCAACTCACGGGAGAGCTGGCAACTCCTCCACACATAATCACAGCCTTTGTTGCGAGTCTCACAACACTTCCAGTTCTATTTTGCCCCCTTACTTGACCTGTAGGATTTGGTTATTACACCATGCCCGTAAGGAGGGTTATGGAGCTCTGATCTTACTTTCAACCATCTTGACAACTTTACCAACACCTAAACTTTGTTAGATGCTGAAATAGCCTCTGAAAATCAGCACCTAGGGCGGGAATCGAACCCGGGACCCTTGGGTTACGAGGCAGACACCTTACCACCAGACTAATAAAGGCCCCTCACTTAGCCTGGTAGTCTAAGTGTATTTCCGGATCTTGTTCAGTATAGGCTAACTTATTTTCACTGACTTTACAACAGAATTGGCATTATGTTAGCACTAGGATAAGAGGAATATGTTTGGCAGAGCTAGTGTGAGACAAGTTCAGGAGAGGTATTTAAAGAACAATGGAACAATGTATAATGGAACAATACAATGTAACAAATGTTAATTTAGCCTTGTTTGTTGAAATACTGGATCGAAGCTGTCACTCATTTATATTTAATAGAAGATGAATTAAGGTGTTTATCCATTAGCTTTAAAGGTGAATTACATAAGCTGCTTACCTCGTAAGATGTATATTTTGTATGCATCAAAACATGTTAAGGATGCTCAGGTTTGCGTATAATAAAGTAAATTTATGTCAGTAAAGAAAACAAATATTAAACAGTTTAATATCTGGCGGCGTCTGTGTTATGCCCTGTTTTTCTACAGGTTTAACTTGGGTAATGTGAGTTCTAATTGACTGGGTATATAAGGCTGCATGCACAATACAAGATATGAGGAATAGAGAACACAAAGAAACACATGGTAGCAAGTTACACGATCACGTTTATTGATATACCACTGCAGAATACTTGTGTAAGACAATATAATAGAATCGAACAACACTAGCATAAGTGGATCTGGATGGAGCCTAGTCTCCCACTTCCAACGTTCAGGTATTAATCTTCTGATCACTGGCTTTGATTTAACAGGTTTATATACCGAAGACCATCAATGTTACTTATAGAATCATATTCACTGTTAGATTTCTTACTGGTAGCTCTGGTGCACAAGTAGTAGTTCACGGACTAGATTAGACACGCGTATTTTAGAGCACGGGAATTCTAGTAACCTCAGGGGGTACTGATCTAAGTTTTCTATTCTTGTCTCAGAAATACATAGAACGCAAATCAGTGGGCGAACCTTCAGATATTACTAGGGTTTCCTTCTAGGTAATAATATCTGGGCATATGGTTGATTACGAGAGTTAGTATCGCCTGTTAAATACAAAATTATAGAAATTGTTCAAAGTAATCAAAATGTTTTAGATAGAGAAAATTATTGGATTGGAAAATTAATGACCATCTATCCATTTGGACTTAACAATCAAATAAAAAATGTAGGCAACATTTTGTATAAAGATTTATTAAAAAACGATTTTAATAACCCATATTTTAACTTCCCTGTTTTAAACAGAAGACCTGGTAGACACGGTAATAGAAGACTAAATACATTTAATAAAAAGAAAAGCAGGTCTGATATTATAATTATTGTTAATAATTTATATTCATTATATCGAAATTTCGGAATTAAAAAATTAAAAGATTCATTGAAAGGCCTACAAAAGAAAAGTTTTGCTCCTTTTATAGAAAATATTCTAAATAATAAACATAATTTCACAAATAAATTTAAGAATATAGTCTTTGCTTTTATGGGATATATTAGAGCTAATTCTAAGAAATCCAAAGATAACCGTATTAAAGATAAAGTCCTGTCCACTTTAAATTATTCCTCTAAAATTTTAGACAAAATTAATGTTAACAGTCTTATTAATTCAAAGAAAGTTAAGTCCATATTACCAGATGGTTGTAAAGATTTCAAACCATTAATAGTGTATTCATATGAACGACCTGTTGGGTCTATTATTTGTAATTATAATAAAGTTTTAGGAAATCTTTCAGATAATGATATTTTCAATAATAATAAATGCGTGTGTGAAAGAGTCATGGATATGCCAGCTAGCAGACGTGATGCACTAGCAAAGTTCATTTATAGTCCGATATGTCACATATTAACAGGTGATGTAGAACTAGTTAAACATTTTGCAAACGACAAATTAGCGGAGCTATGTCGTAAAGGGTTTAAATTTAGAATAGGGAGTAATAAAGTAACATGGGACATAATTTTAAAAGATATTGTTTTTTCAGTCAATAAATTAAAAGATAAATTGTTAAAAATTGCGTGCTGCAATGCGAGAGAACTAGAAGCATGGTCTAAATTATTAATTAAGTTAATTAGAAATAAAATTTTCTCGCTTAAAAATGAATTTAATCTTTCAGATTTTATAGACTATAATTATAATAAGCTTAAAGCTGATTTAATAAATTTACATAAACATTTTGTAATCACTACAGTAGATAAAGCCAGCAATAATTATAGCTTCACATGTAAGAAATTTTATCTTGAAAATATGAAAAAAGAATTAGGTATTAAGGGTAACATATTACGAAAAAGTATTTGCGGTAATTCTGTTTATGAAATTCAAAATAATCTGAATATTGATAACTTAATCGATGAACATACCAAGAAAAATATAATATTTGATATTAAACTTTCTGATAAGAACAAGTGCATTGCAAAATTATACATGTTACCTAAATTTCATAAAAGACCTTATAAATATCGCTTTATTGCCGGAGCAAAATTTGCTACCACTAAAACTCTATCATAACAAGTAGTAAATTGCTTAAAATACATTAAAAGTACTCATAAAAGATATTGTAATACCATCATGAGAAGAACTGGCATTAACTATTATTGGAGTGTTGACAATTCGTTAGAAGTTATTGATAAAATAAATACCATGCCGAAAGTTACCTCGGTACATAGCTTCGACTTTTCAACTTTGTATACCAATTTGCCTTTAGATTTAGTATATTCAGAGCTTTGCTTTATTATAGATTTGCCCTTGACAGGTTCGTTAGGAATGGTAATTATTTCATAAATGTTTATACATATTTTAATAATGCATCACTTAGCTCTACTCCCACTAGTTCTGTATATTTTGATAGAACTAAACTTAAAGATGCCCTTAAATTCCTCCTTTTCAATACTTATGTTAGATTCGGGCCGTACATTTTCAAACAAATATTAGGAATTCCTATGGGTGGAAATGCTAGCCCTTTAATTGCAGACTTATTCTTGCTTGCTTTAGAATTTAATATATAAAAGACTTAGTTGACAGTAGCAAGAAAAATAAAATTCCAGAAAAATTAGCACTTGCTAAACTGTTAAGTAATAATAGTAGATATATTGATGATATTCTTGTTTGCAATTTGTTAAATTTTAATCAAGTTGCTAAACTTATTTACCCTAATTCTATTCCCCTCACACAATGTAACGTAAATTATAAAGTTGAAAATTTTCTTGATATAAATATAGAGATTGTTAATGAACAGTGCATACTTAAAGTATATCACAAAGTTGATGATTTTAATTTTAACGTAATAAACTTTTCTTTCCCTAGTAGTAATATCGATAGTAAAATCACTTATAATTGTTTTTATTCCCAATTAATAAGATTTTGTAAAATCTGCACTAAAGTAGATGACTTTTGGGCTAGAGCTAGGTTACTATACAGACTCTTAGTGGACAGAGGTTTTGAGGCAAGTAAATTGTTCCATAAATTTAATCTTTTTAGGGTCAATTATTGTGACTGTATTCTAAAATTTGACATCAATAATTTTAATCAAGCATTTTTAACTTGAAGTTTCTTGTATAACCTCTGCTTACTTTTTGTCTGTATTTATTGTTTATCTTTTTCTTTTTCTATTATTATTATTATTATTAATATTGATGATTTTTTAAATTTATTGTTCTTGTTAAAAGAGTACTCTTTGTTTAAATCTGTTGTTACTTTTGCAATTATTTCTCTTTATATTATATGTATTCATTGTCGATAGTATCAATTGCTTACTTTTGCGATTTCCTTAGTTTATTTGTGCTATAAATGTAGGTTATTTGTAGGGTAGTTATTGATAGGGGTCACTTGAGGCATGCTATGCTTACAGGTACCTACCCGATAGCACTATCGTTAGTGAGTGCTGTACTGTATTTTATATATTATTTTGTAATAGTATAGATATCTTATCAATATTTGTATTTTTTACTATTGTTAATGTCTTGTCATGTTGCAAATTTGATTTTAAATAATATTTTGACATTTAACATGTAGTTTCTTTATTCATGCAGAGTTTAGTAAAATTTGCCAGAACGTCCCGGACTTCCCAAACTTGACTACTTCCTTTAACGTGACGATAGTGCGTTGTTATATGTGCGATTGGTTTGCTTGGGAAACAGATTAACTTGCTCATGTAGTGATGTACACCCTATGTGGTGGATTGTGTTCTTTTATTTAATAATTTTCATTTTAGTAAGCGTTGTTTCCACATAGCGATTTTGATAATTTAATTTGACTTTATATTGTCCTTGTCCCAATTTTGGTTTGTTTAGTTTGCAAGTTTTACATTTTAATTTTAATTTTAAATAATGAACACTGATACGCTTAGCACTTCCTAATTGAATGGTTATATGAATTATACTGGGGCAAAGAGATAGCCACTTCGTAGAAATATTAATTAGTGAATCTCTAAAACAGCACAGTAATATGTAGTACTGCCAAAGGGAATCTTAGGTAGCATCTGATGGGTCTGGTCCTGGTTATCTTGCGTCCATGATGTTGGGGGCTAACGACTGGTTCCGCGGCCGTCCAGGGGGCCCATATGTGTGAAGTTCTTAAATACGTGGGCAGGTCCTTCTATCCAAATCTGCCACGGAGTCTGCCGGCTCTGGGATCTCACTCCGGAACAACACAAGGGCAGAGCTAGAAGTTAACTGCAGGGTAGGTTGGTGTCTAGCTTTCAACTGATTTGACTGGGGGCGGGAGTTAGATTTATAGGCTCGGTTCTGGACCCTGTAGACAGTAGGGATCTCGAGTCTTATGGACTTAATTGAGCTCTCAATAGATATGGGGACTAGGTAAGATGGTATTTACTGTTGTGGCACAGGGCTATAGGAAGCCTTTATATTTTCATATAACTGAGCCTTAGTAAGAGGTACTATTTTGGCTATACTGGAAGTATTTAGGGGAGGGAGACTGGATCTACTTTGCGAGGAGGATGGGGACAGCTGTGATAGGAGCGTCTCTCTTAGATTGTGCAATCTTCATTCTATGGTATAGCTGAGGTGCTAATTTAGTGACCAGAGCATGCAAGAAAGGTAAATGGTTTATTGTGAGTAAATAGAGGTTAGTAAAGGCGTTAGTCATGCATGGTTAGTTCATTGATAGGAAGAATTCCTGTGCTACCTGGCAATGACTCGAAAGTCAAAACAGGGGCCAGGTATACCTCCGCGGGGGTGGGGGTCTCCCTCCTCGGGTGGGCAAAAAGGGGGAGCTGGGCGCCCTCTCTCTGTGATAGTCGTCCGGCGGCTGTGGCTAGGGGCTTGCCATATCACCAGTGTTTGTAATAACCCTCTGTGTATGAGACAGATGTGAGTGTCCTTAATACCAAAACCGAAGGTGCCTTAGCTAGCTGGTTTTACTCGGCTGGTTGTTAATTGTAGGGTTTGCTGGATGTGGTGGAGAATGGGTTGCTAACTCTGCCACATTTATCTGGAAGTATGGCAATAGAAGTTAGTTACTGGCGGGGCGGCTAGCCTCGCACCGACGACCATTGGGTGCAGGGTTGTGAATGTGTTGTAAGAGAATAGATGGCATGCAAGGGGCTAGTAAAGTTCTAATGTTGTTCTGGCCTACTAAGTGAAGGTAGGCTGGATAGGAGTATATATATTAAAGGTTGGAGAGCGTTAGCAATGGACAATTCAAGGATCTTCAAGAGGTATGAGAGAGAGGCTAGGTCGGACAAGAGTCGAGAAGCGCGGGTGTCTTAATGAGAGTTCAAGGGCTACAGGGAAATTTTGCCCCTAAGGTCCCTAGGCGTGGGGGTGGCATTAGGCTACAATTGATATGGAAGTTTGAAAAGGCAGTAGAATACGTTAGCCAAATGCTACCGGGGAATGCAACTATGGGGTGGTATATGAGTCTGGAAAAGATCGAGTTATGTGATCAGTCCGAGGGTTATGGATACTATTAGTTGGCCCTGGGAACTGCGTTTTCTATTAAATATAAATATACCAACAACAGCGGCAGTTCGTAGGGGTACTTAGTTATTGTTTCGGGGTACTTATGACAGATACTGGTAACCAGGTTATCTTATACAATCTCTGGTTGGGGTAAGAGGTGTAAGACACGAAGTAAATTGGCGTAGTGTGGACTGTGGATACGAAGGAGGCAAGGGGAAGACGTATGACAATTGTGGAAAGTAAATGGAAAAGGTGAACACAATGGCGGATAAAAATACTTAACCTAAGGATTGCATACATCGATGAACGATGACATTATAGTCGTCGTCCTAATAAGGTGATGAAACCTGGTTGATCTGTACTTGGCACAATACGACACAAGGACAGTGCCGCTATGTCGCATCAATGCTGGTGGCAGTTAATATTATAGACTTAGTTACTAGAGGAACAATGCAAGGGGCGACTGAGCACGGGTTACATATATCTATACACGTCATGGAAATTGATATACGAGGTCTAGGGACAAGCGTGGGTGTTTTAACTTCTAAGATATATAACATCTACTTCTCGGATGTAAGAACATACATAGATATAATTATGGCTGTCTGATGTGTTGGCATTGGCTCAACGTCGGGACAGGGCATGGGTGTTTTTAATATGAATGTATATTCCTGTTCATCATCTTTGTAGCAAGGACAGTGCCGCTATGTCGTATCAATGCTGGTGGCAGTTAATATTATAGACTTAGTTACTAGAGGAACAATGCAAGGGGCGACTGAGCACGGGTTACATATATCTATACTCGTCATGGAAAATTATATACGAGGTCTAGGGACAAGCGTGGGTGTTTTAACTTCTAAGATATATAACATCTACTTCTCGGATGTAAGAACATACATAGATATAATTATGGCTGTCTGATGTGTTGGCATTGGCTCAACGTCGGGACAGGGCATGGGTGTTTTTAATATGAATGTATATTCCTGTTCATCATCTTTGTAGTTAGGAGTGTAGGACACGAGGGGGTTAGTGTACGTGAGGTGTGGAAAATGGTCAGTTTAGAAAAGGTAAATGGGTGCAAGCCTGGAGCTGCTTAGCCCTGCGGGCTTGGGCCTGTCTGAAATGGCTGGCTCGGTCAGCTGGTCCTTTCGTTCTGTGGACCTTTCCTTTGGTGTTTCTGTGTGGTGTTCGTTCGTGGCTTCTGTGGTGGGCTTCTCGTTCTGGGGCATTTTTGTCTGATAGTTGACTGTCTTGCAAATTTCCCGCCTTCCAGTATTGTGATTACGTCATAAATCCCGATAGTTGTCAAGCAACAGAAATTTACCTTTAACTTGACCCTATTTATTTTATATGTTAGGGGCAAATTTAAGGATATTCCCGATAATGGTGTAATACTAGAGCATTTAACGTTCTGCTAGATAACTTATCTCACTTTTTTATCATCTTTGTGTAATTCACCTTTAACCCCTTATTAGCGGGGCCCGACTTAAGTCCGTATCTAAAAACCTGGACTATGTGGTGGGGCCCGACTTTAGTCCGTGTGCAATTTTTGAGCAATAATGGCTCTGAGAGAGAGAGAGACGAGCGACGGGAGGAGCGTAGGTTGCCTGATGACCGCTCGGCACGGACCCCGCGCGCCTACTGACATCTACTCCACACAACTCCACCCTCGCTACCTCGCCACACAGGGAATTATATAAGGAAATTACCGTATTTTAGGGTTTTTGCACTCGTCTTGCACGATCGTTGCAAGAGAACGCGTGGTCGTAGAAGGATGGTTCTGGTGTCATTGGAAAGCTCAATTTACGCCCTTTCAGGGATACATAATTGTATTACGCTCTGGCTCTTGTTTATGCATGAAAAAGAGCACGGAAACAAGGCCATTTAGGGTATAAAAAAAAACCCGCTTGGCGCATAGTGGAAAAAAACCGACGGGCCCGCTCGTAAGGTGTTAATGATGTTAGTGGATCAACAAAATTCTCATTAATAATTTAAAATAACCCTTGGAGGTACCAGTAACCAATTAACATAATCTCTCCATAGCACTTGTATCATTTGACATGCTCATGATTCTATTTTTCTAGAATACTGTACCTGGGCTTTCTTTGAATTGCAATAGCCAAAGACGAAGGTGTAGGCTCATCGGTACCAAGGCAGGGGTGCCGTACTGCCTTCAGAGTCTGTGGGAGTTAAGGTTGATTATTATTTAGTGGATACATAGCAGTGCATGTTGTAGTAGTTTTGTTTGAGGTTTACTAAAATATAAGGTAGAAAATAGTGGTGTATACCCATGCGCAGTATGCAGAAAAGGGGTGGGTGCTAACTCAATTCAGTGTAGCGTCTGCCGTTGCTGGGTACACCACGGGTCCTGATATGGCGGCGTCTACGCCGTGGGACCACCTCCCGGAGCTGCCAACCGCGGATGGCTGCCGACCCTCCACGGCCGGAGACAAGATCAACGACCAGTGGGGGCAACCGGATGCCGGCCGCGGGGAGCAGTTTCGGGAGCCAAACCGTCACAAATATCCCCTGCCCCCTCCCTGGGAGCACGGGTCCTTGGAGCGGCTTCGGTCGCGCCGGGAATTTCCACATCTCTCACACCACACACACATCACACAGTTTTTCCTACACCGAGAAATGATTCTCCGGCTGTCATTTCTCGAAGACTTCTTCTAGCCGGAGACATTGAGAGCAACCCAGGACCCATGTACACATACATATGTCCAACTTGCTCAAAACCCATCACTTCGAGTCGCCACACTAAGGGTTCAGTTTCTCTGCAATTCATGCAGGAACTTGACCCACTTCACCTGTACAACACTTGCCTCCAAGAAACACTACACGAACACCTGGACCTGTTCCTCATGCCCCTCCCTCTCCCAGCCAAATCCCTCGCCTAAAACCCGTCCACCTCTCCTCCCCAACCCACCTAGCCTTCCCATATCATCCACTCCCCCCCCTAAAACCCGTCCACCTCTCCTCCCTAACCCACCTAACCTTCCCATACCATCCACATCCTCAACTCAACACACCACACCCCATCCTAATCCATTCCAACCCCCATCTCCTACTCCCCAACTCACCCATCCCAACCCCCATCCCCTCCCTCACCCCCACCCCCACCCCCACCCCTACCCCCACCCCCACCCCTACCCCCACCCCATCCCCGTGCAGCAGCACCCAACATACATCTTGCACATAACATTAACATTCTCCAATTGAACATAGATGGCATTAACACAAAGAAACACAAACTCTCACACTTCATCAAACAACACAACATACACATTGCCATCTTACAAGAAACAAAACTCCGCACAACACAAAAACATCCACATTTCATAATTTCACCACCATCAGACAAGACCGGGCTGTCGGCGGGGGCGGTGGACTCATCACCCTGGTACACAAAGAAATATCATACATAGTGACCAGTGTACAAACCAAATCCCTCCTCCCCCCAAATGATAACACAACAGAAATACAATCAATTAAAATATGCACTGGCAACAACTCCAGCATAACCATCATAAACACATACATCCCTCCCCAAACATCCCCTACAGTACCAAATGAATACAGACCACACTTACAACACATCACAAACACCCCAGACATCATCCTGGGTGGTGACTTCAACGCCAAGACGTCGGCCTGGTTTGTCGACAACCCCGACACAGACAGAGGGCTGGTACTACAAAACCAAACAGATAACCTCATCATCCTTAACGACATCCATCAACATACCCATATTACTCACCAAGCCCTCTATAACCCATCATCTCCAGACATCACCTTTTGCTCCCCAGAACTCGCCCCCACAACATCCTGGAGGGTGGTCAGAACCTTAGGCTCTGACCACCTCCCGATCATTATCACCACCAAAACCAGACTCACCCCAGCTAGCCACAAACACACATACACCAATTATAAAAGAGCTAACTGGGAAGCATTCACAAATGAGACATAACAACACTTCACACTCTAAACAGTACACCCATCACTAACATCAACAATGCTGTACACATACTCAATAAAACTATCCAAAACGCTGACAAGAAACACATTCCAAGAGGTAACAGAAAAAGACACAACCCCAACTTCACACCAGAAATTCAAAACCTCAACAGACAATGCAACACACTGAAACACTCCCCAGCACCCCACACACAAGACATCACACAACAAATTCAAGCACTCATCACCCAAACTAACAACAAAATACAAGAACAAAAACTAAATTGGAATAACTTCCTACAAACACTTGATCACAAAACAAACCCCAAAAAACTCTACAAAACACTAAACAGCATCACACTTTCCAACAGAAACACAACACAATCACATGCTGCAATCACAACAACAGACTCTACTCCTTCATGTAAACAACAAGCAAACACTCTCATCAATCACTTCTCACATGTGAGCCACCTAAAACCTCACAAAGACGACCGACGTGTCATCCGACGTAAGAGACAATTCCCCACAGACCCTGACTATACACCCTTCACCAATCACCAGACAAAGCATATCATCAACAATCTCAAGCACTCACCCGCCTGTGGCCTAGACAACATAAGCAACATACACCTCAGACACCTGGGACCACAAGGCATACAAGCACTCACTAACATATCAAACTACAGCTATTCACACAACACAATACCAGACATTTGGAAGCATGGTATCATCATCACATGACCCCAAACCCAACAAAGACCCCACGCTACCCTCCTCGCACCGCCCCATCACACTCCTTTGCTCCCCCTCCAAAGTCATGGAACGCCTAGTATTACAACTAATTACACCCGACCTACCCGTAGCTCCAACACAACATGGCTTTAGGCCACTGCACTCCACAAACACTCTTCTCACAGACCTTACACAAAGAGCTTTTGACGGCATCAACTCAGCTAGACCACCACACAGATCACTATTAGCCACACTCGACATTAGTGAAGCCTTCGATGCCATCCCCCGCCACAACCTAACAAACAAAATCTACAACACAAACATGCACAACAACACAAAAAGGTTTTTGGCCAACTTCCTAGCAGGCAGATGTGCACACGTATCTTTTGCCGGTCATTCATCTAAAATCAGAAACTTTCCAAACGGAGTCCGACAGGATCCGTCCTATCGCCCGCACTCTTCAATCTGTATATGCACGATATAACTACACCCAATACGCCCCAAATAAACTTAGCCTCCTATGCAGATGACATAACACTCACATGCACACACCATGACCCAAAAAGAGCAACAGATCTCCTTCAACCCTATCTCAACACACTACATGGCTGGTGCACTACAAACAGACTTAATCTAGCCCCAGCCAAATCCACCGCAACCCTGCTCACAAGCTGGACAGGAGAACACGAATACATCCCTCAACTCACCATAAACAACACACCCCTAACACATACACACACACCCAAAATCCTAGGAGTAACATATGATACTATTATGACAGTCAAACAGCACACCACAAACATTAAAAAGAAACTGACACCCAGACTTAACGCCCTCAGGTCACTTGCTCACACAAAATTTGGACACAACAATGAAACTACCACCACAGTATATAAACAATACATATGATCAGTGATGGAATACGCAAGCCCAGCCTGGGCTTCTAACCTAGCTGAAACACATCATAAGACCTTACAGACTATTCAAAACAAAGCCCTGAAGATCATTACAGGCTGCACAGCTACTGCACCCACAGATCACCTACATCAAGAAACCAAATCCTCAAAGTCAAAGACCATCTGGACATGAGAGGCACTCAATTCCTGGCAGCAGCCTCCACGAACCAAGACCACCCACTAAACTACATGGCAACACACCCACAGACACCAAGAATATCAAAACAACACCCAGCACACGGTATCACACCCAATTATTATCCTCTCTCCCTCCCTGCCCACCCCGAACCAACTTCCAGAAGTACATCCATACTCATATCTTCCGCCAATCCATCCACTCACTCACAGACAACACGCAGCTGCATGCACGACCTCCCGAAATCCATCCTTCCGAATCCTCCCTCCCTCGCGAGGACAGAGTCCACCTGGCCAGGCTGAGATGCGGACACCATCCAGCTCTCCTGAGCTATCAGAAGAGACTGGATGACTCCGTTGTCGACGCCTGCCCGGGATGTAACATAGCACCCCATACTATTAAACACATCATAGAAGACTGCATTTCACACAACCACTTATGCCAATAACTCAATCTACACTCAATGAGAGCTCTGTGGGAAAGCCCGATCGTGGCCATGGCCTTCCTCAGGGACTCGGGGCTGTTCGGCCAGGCAGCTTAGGGAACAACAACAACAACAACACACGGAAGAAGCGCTGCACTACAGTATAGGTACTTTACCTCTACCTAGGAAGAAGTCCAAAATTGAGACATTTGTATGCATAGTATGCAAAGGTGAGCTTGTGATCAATGATCGGCTCGGGAGTGTTAACTTTGGCAATGAGGCACTGGAGATGGTGGACAAGTTTTGCTACTTGGGAGATACCATCTCCGCCGGTGGTGGGGCAGAGGCTGCCACTATTGCCAGAATTAGATAAGGCTAGGGAAAGTTCAAAGAACATTTGTCAATACTTACAATGAGAAGACTCTCTCCCCCCTTGAAGGGAGAGGTGTACGCTTCATGTGTTAGAAGCGCAATGACATGCTTAAGAAACGTGGCCTGTAAAAGCTGATGATAGCAACAGAATGGAACCTAACGAGATGAGAATGGTAAGATGGATGTGTGGGGACAGTGGGGCCCAACTGCAAGATAGGATATTTATTAGTGGCCCCTCCATCATTGACGAACATGCCTATTACATAAGGCATCCTCTTCAAACACTAATCCGCCGTAGTTTGAATCTACCGCGCAGAGCATTTAAAAACTGAGGAGCCTTCATCATGAGCGCACGCGACCTCACTCATGGCTTCAGTCATTATGAATTGGGTTCTCACTACGAAAAAACTTTGTAAAAAATAAAAACAAAAAGAAAATAAGAATAACTATCCAATAAGCTTTCCATCATATCGTGGATGTACTTGTGTGGATCTTTGACCAGACGCTGATTCAGGCGTCATTCTTCCTTCTCTGCTCTGCGCTCAGCCTGCCCGGACGTGTCTCCCCACGCTCTGCTGGTTCCGCATTTGCTGCGTCCCTCGTGAGTTTTTTCTCATTTGCTTACTCCGGGATGTATCGAGTAAGGTTAGGATATGCGTAGCAGGAGTGTCCTGGGCTGGTTGCCCGCAGTGCAGTGTATTTTGGGTCGTGTGTTTGGGGCATCTATTTCGGATGTACCCTCGTGGTCCTGTTGTGGACTTGTGATCTTTTCACAGTTGAGTTAGCTTGTGATGCAGGCGGCTTTCATTACGCGATTAATTAGGCTGCCTTTTATCTTTCTGATGAGGTAAGCGTTGCTTACTGACGTTCCCAGCGTATTTTTCTTCACTTAGTGAAGTTTTTTCTGGGTCCCGAGTCAGTCTTCCCTTTGCCGGAAGTTTTTGCTACAGTGGTGTGTTGGCGGTGGTTCCTGTTGTTATATTTCCAGTGTTTTTTTGTTTATATTTCAACATTTCTTATGCCGTCTACTTAGGCCTAGCCAGCCGCTCGTAGCTTTGCCACATGTACAAGTGTTATTGTTTATTTTATAAATATGTCCTACTGTGTCATGTGTATCCGGGTTTAGTTTTGTATTGGCTAATTCCACGGACTATGTTTGTTTCCTGGTTTAGTTGTGTATTGGCTAATTCCACGGATTATTGTGTGGACCTAGGCTAGTCGTGCTTGGCTTTCCTTCGAGTCCGATGTTCGTTCAGATGGTTCTGAACGGGGTGGGTTACCTTCCGGCGGGTTTTTTCTCGGTTTCACCATGAAAAAAACCCGGCCGAGAGCCGTGTTGGGCCACACGTGGTTTCAACACAGGCTTGTGTCCCCGGCGATGAGGTGTCTGTGGCTCTCCAGGACTGCGTCTCTGTGTTGGTGCCTGTTTTCAGGCTCCCTTTGATTCCCGGCGGAGTGGCTGTACCCATCTAACATTGTTCATGCGGACATATGTTATGAAGTTTTTCTACCCGGTTTTACAAACCACAGAAAAAACCTAGCTGTTGTTAAGGGCTTTCCTCCCCGGCGATCTTTTACAAAGAAGTGGGGACAGGAACTTATGAGTTAACGTTTTGACATCTCACCCGGCGGGTGCACCTTGGTAGGGTGGGATGAACAACTTAAGTCATTCAGTTAGTTAACCGATCCATTTTAGTGATACTATATGTATCGCCGCCTTTACACTTACGGCGATTGAAGGTTCAATTAGGGTTAACATCGTTTTTACACCCGGCGGGTGCTCCTGGGTGGAGGAAATAAGGAATTTACAATTCAATTTCGATTAACCACTTAATTGAGAGATACGTTTATGTATCGCCGCCTTCAAACTTACGGCGATCTTTTGTGACAATTCGTTAGATATCAGATCTCGTATCAGCCTGCCCTGTGTTATTCTACTAATATAATTCAAGGGCCGGCGTCTTTGTGGGGGGTTGTTTTTCCAAAAATTGAATCTTGAAACAGTCACCACCAGAAAGACTATAAACGCCATGCTGGTCCTTTATATTATGTCAGAGGGTATTCTTCACTTTCTTAAAAAGATATGTTTAGATATTCTGAACCCCGCCGCGTAGCGAGCTGTGATCGTTGTGTCATTACATCTCGTTACCCGGTGGGTTATTAACACTTGTGTGCGAACATGTTGGGTTAACCTTATGAGCATTAATTCCTGGAAATTTTCTTTTTTCCAGAGCTGGGCTCCGGCGGACCAATACAGACCCGGCAGTTGTTTTCCCCACCAGTCTCTGTCATGGCTACCTTGGCCCCAGTCTTTGCTTTATGCACTACCCCTACCTGTGCCGGTATTCCTATTTTTGCGCACACTCTTTGCATCAAGTGTGTTAAATGTCTAGACCGTTCAAGGGGTCTGTGGATGATGCGCAACTGTTCCTTTTGCTCCCAATTAAGTGTCAAGGTCCTCCGCGACAATGATAAGACCGCAGCGGTCGCATTAAGAGGTTAGGCAACAGATGTCAGCATGCACGACGATTGTAGCTCATAAGTCACTTCAATGTGACAACGTCCCTCTTTGGGATAGACTGCTTTTCGAACACCCTCCCCCTAAACGTTCCTCTCGAGTAACTAGTAATAAGCCGGCGGAGACTGGTCAGGGTTCTGTGTCTTCTGCTGCTACTCCGAAACGTCCAAGAGAGCCTACACCCCCGGCGACCGCCTCCTCGTCTCGGGAGAGATCTCGGTCTAGGTCACCTCTCAGACACCAGCCATCTAGTCTTGCCTCTTCACCATCGAGTAAGAAGAGTAAGACGGAAAGTTCCACCAGTGGTCACGGCGATAAATCCTCCAAATCAAAGAGTAGTTCACGGTCACACCGTAGCCATAAATCTTCCAAAAAGGATTCCCATAATAGAAAGGCCTCCCTACATTCGCCAGTTTCTAGTGCTTCTCATCGTACCTCTACCCCAGACAGAGTTTGTGTTAGGTCTCAAGGGTCCAGTACGGTGCCTATACCTAAAGATGATTTACCCATTAACATTTTAACCCTGGAATTCAGGGGGATCAGTGATTGAGTGTTTTTCAGACTCCCAAGAGAGTGTAGGCCAAGGCCTCGGTGTTTGGCGATTTTCTCGGCCGGGGTCTGACCACCCACTTCCGACTCAAACTAGTCACACAGTAGCTGACGTCCACAGGGACGCGGCGATCCCATCCTCTATTCCTGACTTATCTTGGCAACAAGGTACCCCAGCTTCGGCGGGATCTTCTCAGGAGGAACAGGAGGAGAAAGACGAGGTTTCAATAATTTTGGATATGGAAGGGCAAGAGTCAGGTTCAGGCTTAGACGCCGCGCAGGATATTAATGATTCACCAGTGAGTACATCATCAAGTCAATTTGTCACTGCACAGGAAATTGATGGGCTACTTAGTCATGCTTTATCAAAAAAAATTGGCCAACAACAGGAAACTCCCACAGTGGACTTGGGAGCTCCCACAACAAGTTCTACGGTACGGCCTCTGATGACTTCTATTGCTTTAACTAAGATCCCTCACCCTCCCACTCTGTCACCATCAGTGGTTACTAGGCCTGCTACGGCGGCATTGACCACTTCGAATGTAAGGGTTATAACGGATGTCAATCCACCCCCTCTAGACAAGGCACCTCTCAGAAAGGTAGCTATGCCCTTGCTTTACGGACCAGACGAGTCATGGTTCCTTTTGACCCCCACTAAACCAGAGCTCGCCCAACCTACCTTGTCAGGGGAACTCCCAGTACCGCGTGAGTGGGTCATCCAGGGCAATAAATCAAAGAAATTAAGGGCCTTGGATACTTTGGGAAATGTACTAGACGTTAATATAAAGGCTATACCTAGTTATTATCACCAAGACTATTTTGTGTATGCTACTAAGCCAGCTTTACCCCCTGCCTCAGCTTCAAAATTATTTTCAGACTGGTCTAAGCTGGATGGGTTTAATGACATTAAGACTCTGTCAGCTCTCACTCCAGAACTTGATTTACAAACCGTCACAGACGAAGCAGCTAATCCAGTCTTGAAGGTGGGGCAGTTGGGTCCAGGACCTTGGGTGGATTGGGAGACAGAGGCTCAAAACTTTGTGACCACATTTACTTCCAAAACTTCCCACCAGATCCCTCAAGATACTCATTCGTGGTTCTCCATGCCAGTGTGTTCTGCCGGCGGAGTCCCTTCAGCTTTGTTTGCTTTCTTAGCTGCCCCTAAAATTAATCTTTGTGAGCTAAAAGACCCTTTCACTACCCCTACCCCAACTCACCTAGACCGAGAATTTAGGCTAAGGGGTAAACCTTTTCGCCTGTTCTCTCAATACATAGTGTCTCAACAGGTAGCAAAGTCTTTGCTCCGGTCCACTCAGGCAATCGCAGACGCGGATGCCAGACGATCGGTTGAATTGTCCCGGCGACTGCTTCTTCAGTCGTCAATCCAATCTCTGGGTGACATCCGCACCGCCTTCCTTGAGGCGGTACGAGCGAGACAAGACCTCAGAATGTCTTTAGTCCGCAAACTGCCTGATCGCATTGCGAATCAGGTGGTCATGTCACCAGTGCTTACTCCCTCTTTAATGTCCCCTGACGTGTGGCGAACGGTGTTTAATATGGCGCAGGCCTTTAAACACAGTCCCGCCCCTTCTAAGAAACCTGCCTTTAACTTCCCCAAACCCAGGCCAGCCGCTAAAGCTCAGCCGGGGGGATCTAAGCCCTTTCTTCCACCTAAGTCCTCCCCCTCCCCTCAAGGTCAGTACAGGCATAGACAGAGTAGGTTTTCAGGTCAGAGAGGACGCGGCCATAATAAGCCAGGTCAGGGCCCGTCTTCGGCCAACACCAGCCAGCCGGCGAAGCGTCCAGCACCACCAACCCCACCATCAAAAAACTAAAGTCTCTCTCACTCCCGGTGCCAACCTTAAGGCCGGCGGATCCGAGGGTAGTACAGCCGGCGAACCCTTGTCTGCTAACTGGGTCGTTCCGAACGTGTCACCAAGCATGGCCGTTAAACACTTGGGCACGGATGGTGGCACGCAAAGGCATCACTTGGCAGTGGCTCCGGCGACCTCGCTTACGTCAGCCGACAACGGCGAATTTTGTTTCTTTAGAGGTGGAGTCACTGGTCCAGGAAATGATTGCCAAGAATGTCATCATCCCGGTCCCCCCAAATTACCCTGTATTCACGTCCAAGCTATTTTTGGTTCCCAAAAGGAACAGTGTTCAGATGAGACCGGTCGTAGACCTGTCTTATCTGAATCTTCACATTCACAACGAGTCTTTCCGAATGTTAACAGTACACCAAATCAGGCTAACACTTCCGCCGGGAGGTTGGATGTGTTCCCTAGACCTGACAGACGCCTATTGGCACGTATCGGTCAACAAAAGATTTCAAAGGTTTTTGGCCTTAGTAAAACGTTTAATATTGGAAGGCAACAAATATTTCCCACTCTTACCGGCGGGAAAATTATGGCCCATCCCGAAATTAATCCACACCTTACTAGCGGTCTGGGCGAAGAGGAAAACGTTGCACTCAATAATGTCATGGACCTCTCCTCCACCAACGGCATGGGTAGACACGGATGCGTCAGGCACAATAGGGTGGGGATTTCAGTCAAATCAGGGGCACCAGGGTCAGGGGCTTTGGTCCCACTTAGAAATCTCCCACATCAATGTCAAAGAATTACTAGTCCCCTTGTATTCAAACTACGGCGGATTAGTGTTTGAAGAGGATGCCTTATGTAATAGGCATGTTCGTCAATGATTACGGGGCCACTACTAAATATTAGGTTTTCTTTATCTCCTTACAGGAGTCAAACCTATAATTTATTAGTGGCCCCTCCATCATTGACGAACATGCCTATTACATAAGGCATCCTCTTCAAACACTAATCCGCCGTAGTTTGAATCTACCGCGCAGAGCATTTAAAAAACTGAGGAGCCTTCATCATGAGCGCACGCGACCTCACTCATGGCTTCAGTCATTATGAATTGGGTTCTCACTACGAAAAAACTTCGTAAAAAATAAAAACAAAAAGAAAATAAGAATAACTATCCAATAAGCTTTCCATCATATCGTGGATGTACTTGTGTGGATTTCTGACCAGACGCTGATTCAGGCGTCATTCCTCCTTCTCTGCTCTGCGCTCAGCCTGCCCGGACGTGCCTTCCACGCTTCGCTGGTTCCGCATTCGTTGCGTCCCTAGTGAGTTTTTTCTCATTTGTTTACTCCAGGATGTATCGAGTAAGGTTAGGATAGGCGTAGCAGGAGTGTCCTGGGCTGGTTGCCCGCAGTGCAGTGTATTTTGGGTCGTGTGTATGGGGCATCTATTTCGGATGTACCCTCGTGGTCCTGTTGTGGACACGTGAACTTTTCACAGTTGTGTTAGTTTGTGATGCAGGCGGCTTTCATTACGCGTTAATTATTGCTGCCTTTTATCCTTCTGATGAGGTAAGCTGTGTTTTTCTGACGTTCCCAGCGTATTTTTCTTCACTTAGTGAAGTTTTTTCTGGGTCCTTGTCAGGCTTCCCGGGGTGGGAAGTTGTCGCTACGGTGGTGTGTTGGCGGTGGTTCCTGTTGTGTTATTCCAGTGTGTGTTTATATTTCAACTATTTTCATGCCGTCTACCTAGGCCTAGCCAGCCGCTCGTAGCTTTGCCACATGTCTAGTGTTATTATTTATTATTATAAATATGCCCTACTGTGTCATGTGTATCCGGGTTTTAGTTGTGTATTGGCTAATTCCTCGGACTATAATTGTTTCCTGGTTTAGTTGTGTATTGGCTAATTCCACGGATTATGTTGTGACCTTGGTTAGTCGTGCGTGACTCTCCTCGTGTCGTATTGTTCAGATGGTGTCTGTTCAGGGTGGGGCTTGCCTTCCGGCGGGTTTTTTCTCGGTTTCACCATGAAAATCCTGACCGATGAGCCGTGTTGGGCCACACGTGGTTTTTAACTCTGGCTGGTTCCCCGGCGTGGGGAGGTGTCTGTGGCTCTCCAGGACTGCGTCTCTGTGGGTGCCTGGTTTCAGGCCTCCTTTAATTCCTGGCGGGATGGCTGTACCCATCCTTATATATATATATATATATATAAAAAACAACGTTCTTGCGAACATTCGTTTTTATAGGGTTTTTTTTCTACCTGGTTTACGACAACCACATGGAAAACCTAGCTGTTGTTTAGGCGTTCCTCCCCGGCGATCTTTTACAAAGAAGTGGGGTCAGGAACTTGTGGGGTTAACTTTTAGACTTCTCACCCGGCGGGTGCACCTGAGCAGGGTGGGATAAACGACTTAGGTCTCATATAGT
The DNA here is from genome assembly GCA_032716605.1 of Paralithodes platypus. Lineage (NCBI taxonomy): Eukaryota > Metazoa > Arthropoda > Malacostraca > Decapoda > Lithodidae > Paralithodes > Paralithodes platypus. The sequence continues at coordinate 22,781,791 of CM064486.1, forward strand.
TAACCAATCCATTTTAGTGATACTCTGTGTATCGCTGCCTTTACTCTTACGGCAATTGAAGGTTCAATGAGGTTTAACCAAATCGATTCCCACACCCGGCGGGTGCTCCTAAGTGGAGGAACTAAGGAATTTATAACAAATTCAATTTCGATTAACCTTAATTTGGTGATACATTCAGTATCGCCGCCTTCTATTTTTACGACGATCTTTTGGGACAATTCGTTAAAATATCAGATCTCGTATATTCCTGCCCTGGGCTATTCTACTAAAATATTTCAAGGGCCGGCGTCTTTATGAGGGGGGCTCTGTTACAAAATTGAATCTTGAGACAGTCACCACCTCCTACAGACTATAAGTGCCATGCTGGACCATTATATCAGAGGGTATTCTTCATGTTCTTTAGCTAAAAAGATTTGTTTAGCCTCTTTACACCCCGCCGCGTAGCGAGATGTGTTAGCTGTGTCTTTGCATCCCGTTACCCGGCGGGTTATTAACACTTGTATGCGAACACTTGGGTTAACCTTATGAGCATTAATTCCTGGAAATTTTTCTTTATTTTTCCAGAGCTGAGCTCCGGCGGACCAATACAGACCCGGCGGTAGTTTCCTCACACCAGTCTCTGTCATGGCTACTGTGGCCCCAGTTTTTGCCCTGTGCATTACCCCTACTTGCGCGGGTATCCCGATTTTTGCGCATACCCTTTGCATAAGGTGTGTTAAATGTCTAGACCATTCAAGGGGTCTCTGGGTTACACTTAATTGTTCCTTTTGCTCCCAATTAGCCAATAAAGTCCTGTGTGACAATGACAAGACCGCGGCGGTAGCGTTGAGAGAGGTCAGACAACAGATGTCGGCCTACACTACCATTGTCGCACATAAGTCACTTCAATGTGACAACGTCCCACTTTGGGATAAGTTGCTGTCAGAGCACCCTCCCCCTAAACGTACCTCTAGAGTAACGGGTTTTAAGCCGACAGAGACTAGCCAGGGTTCTGTATCGTCTGTGGATACGTCTAAACGCCCGAGAGAGCCTACTCCCCCGGCAGCCACCTCCTCGTCGCGGGCGAGATCGAGGTCAAGGTCACCTCTCAGACAGCAGTCTTCAAGTCGTGCCTCTTCCCCGGCGAGTAAGAAGAGTAAGACGGAAGCTTCCACCAGTGGTCATGGTGGTGATTCTTCCAAATCTAAGTCTAGTTCGCGGTCACACCGTAGCCACAAATCCTCCAAAAAGGATTCCCATAGGAAGTCCTCTCGACATTCTCCTAAGTCTAGTGCATCTCGTCGTACCTCTACACCTGAAAATGTTTCTGTTACAGCCTCAGAGTATAGTGAAGCGCCTGTCCCTAAACAAGATTTACCTATTGATATTTTAACCCTAGAAATGGAAAGTTCAGGAAATTCAATAATTGAGAATGTTTCAGACTCACAAGAGAGCGTAGGCCAGAGCCTCGGTGTTTGGCGGTTTGCTCAACCAGGGTCTGACCATCCACGTCCGACTCATACGAGTCACACAGTAGCCGATGTCCACAGGGACGCGGCGACCCCATCCTCTATCCCTGACTTATCTTGGAAACAAGGTACCCCTGCCTCGGCGGGGTCTTCTCAGGAGGATCGGGAGGAACAAGATGAAGTGTCAATAATTTCAGATAGGGAAGGACAAGGGTCAGGCTCAGGCTTGGACGCCGCCCATGATAATACTGATTCACCTGTAAGTTCTGCATCTAACCAGTTTGTTACAGCACAAGAAATTGATGGGTTACTTACTCATGCTCTATCTAAATTCTTTAGTCAACAAAGAAAAACCCCACAATGGACTTGGGGGCTCCCTTGACAAGTTCTGCGGTACGGCCTCTGATAACGTCAATCGATTTATCTAAGATTCCTAACCCTCCTACTCTGTCACCGGCAGGGAGCTCTAAGCCAGCTACGGCGGCATTCACTACGTCAAATGTCAGGGTCATCACGGATGTTAATCCACCCCCTCTAGACAAAGCGCCTCTTAGAAAGGTAGCTATGCCCCTGCTTTATGGGCCAGACGAGTCATGGGTTCTTTTGAACCCCTCTAAGCCAGAGCTTGCCCAGCCTACCTTGTCAGGGGAACTCCCGGTACCACGTGAGTGGTTTATCCAGGGAAATAAGTCAAAGAAATTAAGGGCATTGGATGCCTTGGGTAATGTTTTGGACGTAAATATCAAGGCTATACCTAGTTATTATCATCAGGATTATTTTGTTTATGCATCTAAGCCTGCTTTACCCCCTGCCTCAGCTTCAAAACTTTTTTCAGACTGGTCTAAGCTGGATGGGTTTAATGATATTAAGGCTCTGTCGGCTCTTACTCCTGAACTAGATTTACAGACCGTCACAGACGAGACAGCTAATCCAGTTTTGAAGGTGGGACAGTTGGGACCAGGACCTTGGGTGGATTGGGAGGTAGAGGCTCAAAACTTTGCAACCACTTTCACTTCTAAATCTTCCCACCAGATCCCTCAGGATACACATTCATGGTTCTCCATGCCGGTGGGTTCTGCCGGCGGAGTTCCGTCAGCTTTATTTTCTTTTCTAGCTGCCCCTAAGATTAATCTTTGTGAACTAAAGGACCCATTCACTACCCCTACCCCTACTCACCTAGACAGAGAATTTAGGCTAAGGGGAAAAGCTTTCCGCCTGTTTTCACAGTACATAGTTTCTCAGCAGGTGGCTAAGTCTTTACTCCGGTCTACTCAGGCAATCGCAGACGCGGATGCTCGAAGATCAGTTGAGTTATCCCGGCGTCTGATTCTTCAGTCGTCGATTCAATCCTTAGGTGACATACGCACAGCCTTACTTGAGGCGGTGCGAGCACGACAGGATCTTAGGATGTCATTAGTTTGCAAGCTGCCTGATCGCATTGCTAACCAGGTGGTAATGTCCCCAGTACTTACTCCTTCTTTAATGTCCCCTGATGTATGGCGAACAGTGTTTAACATGGCACAGGCCGTGAAGCACAGTCCCGCACAGGCTAAGAAACCTGCATTTAACTTCCCCAAACCTAGGCCTCCTACTAAAGCTCAGCCAGGGGGTTCTAAGCCTTTTCTTCCGCCTAAGTCCTCCCAATCCCCCCTGGGTCAGTACAGGCATAGACAGAGAGGGTTTTCAGGACAGAGAGGACGCGGCCAGTATAAGCCGGGGCAGGGCCAGTCTTCGGCCCACACCAGCCAGCCGGCGAAGCGTCCAACACCACCAACCCCACCATCAAAAAACTAAAGTCTCTCTCACTCCCAGTGCCTATCTTAAGGCCGGAGGAACCGAGGGAAGTACAGCCGGCGAACCCTTGTCTGCTAACTGGGTCGTTCCGAACGTGTCACCAAGCATGGCCGTTAAAAACCTGGGCACGGATGGTGGCACGCAAAGGCATCACTTGGCAGTGGCTCCGGCGACCTCGCTTACGTCAGCCGACAACGGCAAATTGTGTTTCATTAGAGGTGGAGTCGCTGGTCCAGGAGATGATTGCCAAGAATGTCATCATCCCGGTCCCTCCAGATTACCCTGTATTCACGTCAAAACTGTTTTTGGTTCCCAAACGGGACAGTGTTCAGATGAGGCCGGTCGTAGACCTGTCTTATCTGAATCTTCACATTTACAACGAGTCTTTCAGAATGTTAACAGTTCATCAAATCAGGCTAACACTTCCGCCGGGAGGCTGGATGTGTTCCCTAGACCTGACAGACGCCTATTGGCACGTGTCGGTCAACAAAAGATTTCAAAGGTTTCTGGCCTTGAGGATCAGGCACCAAAATTTTGTTTTTCAGAGGATGCCGTTCGGTTTGAACCTAGCACCTCGAGTATTCACGAAACTAGTCCGGCAAGCCCTGATGCCGTTGTTAAAACAGGGAATCAGAGTGTTGTGGTATCTAGACGACTGGCTGGTGGTGGCAGAGACACAACAATTATGCATAAAACATGTCAATATCATTTTAAATCATGTCAAAACTCTAGGCTTCAAGGTAAATCTGGTAAAGTCAAATCTTGTTCCCTCAAGAGTAATTCAGTGGATAGGGCTGGTCTGGGACACCGCCGCTCTCACTCTGAGTCAGAGTGTGGACAATCGCAACAGGTTTCGCAGGAAACTGTTCAGGTTTCTTCACAGTCTGACTACGACACGAAGAGTCTGGGAGTCTCTGGTCGGCTCTCTCAACTGGATTCAGCTAACTGTCAAGTTGGGCCGGTTGAAAGTAAAACGATTAATATTGGAAGGCAACAAATATTTCCCACTCTTACCGGCGGGAAAATTATGGCCCATACCAAAATTAATCCACACCTTACTAGCGGTCTGGGCGAAGAGGGAAACATTGCACTCAATCATGTCATGGACCTCTCCTCCTCCAACGGTATGGGTAGACACGGATGCGTCGGGCACCATAGGGTGGGGATTTCAGTCAAATCAGGGGCACCAGGGTCAGGGGCTTTGGTCCCACTTAGAAATCTCTCACATAAATGTCAAAGAGTTACTAGTCCCCTTGTATTTCCTTCAGGCTCACGGCCCGGCGTTACGGGGCAAGTCGGTGGCCTTCAGAATGGACAATCTGAATGCAGTTCACTGTATTCAGAAACAAGGGTCAACGAGGTCAAGGAAGTTGCTACTCGTGTCGGAAGAGATTTTTGTTCTAGCCAGCAGTCTAGATATTTATCTTCACGCATCTTATCTCCCAGGCGTAGCGAACGTCTGGGCAGACGCTCTGTCCCGGAGACAGAGCACGACAGTAGAATGGGAGCTCAAGCAACCCATTTTCGACCTAATGATTGCGGAGCTCTCCCATCCACAAGTGGATCTTTTTGCGTCCGAGGAGACTCACAAGCTCCCTCTATACCTCACCCGCCGGGCGATAACGCCGGCAGGGGGGCCAGACGCCCTAGTGACAGACTGGAACAGATGGAGCTCCATCTATCTGTTTCCGCCGCCAGATGCGTCACTAATGTGCCACGTAGTGAACAAACTACGAGTTTATCGAGGCTTAGTCTCGCGCCCCTGTGGCCGGCGCAGGTGTGGTACCAGCAATTAATAATGTGGTGCCCGGACCCGGTATCGCTCCCGGTCGGGTACTTCCACTTAGACACGATTGGCAACCTAGCGACCTCGCTGACTTTTGCATTATGGACATTCAGGAGGCCAAGTGGCTAGCACCATACGGTAGGGATGTGACCAATAAATTGCTCAATCAATATACTCAGTCTACTAAGCGACAATATCAATCACATTGGAAAGCTTTTACTTCTTGGATTGTTAGAACGGAACAAACTGTACCCTCAGTGGCATTGGTTTTTAATTACTTGAACTATCTGTTTGAGCAGAAACGTTTATCTGTGGTAACTTTGAAGAATCACTTAACTGCGATTAGAGTGCCCTTTTTCGACCTTACAGGTCTATCCATACCGGTGGCGGAGGAAACAGGATTTATGAGAGCGTGTTTTAAACTCCGCCCACCTCCCCGTCAGCTCATGCCTACTTGGTCTCTGGACAAAGCTTTGTCTTTACTTCATTCTCGTCTGTATCAAAATACTGCAGACTTTGCTTTAATCTTAAAGAAGGCAGTTTTCCTTTTGGCTTTGGCCACCGGAAACAGAGTGTCTGAGCTGGCGGCGATGAGCAACACACCTAATTGTCTTAGGTTTGGTAGACTTAATGATTCAATTTCCATTGCACCCTCCCCGGCGTTTGTAGCCAAGAATGAGCATAGTGCACACGTGTTTTCTGAGTTCACGGTGCCGGCGTTAAAAAGGGGAAAGGTGCATCATAATTTATGTCCAGTGCAAGCTCTAACCAAATATTTGAGAATAGCTCCCCAAGGTGCTTTATGGGTAGCGAGTACGGGTAAACGCTTACTTAAACGGCGATTAGCCTCTCTTCTGGTAGAAGTCATTAAAGAGAGTAATCCCGGCGTTGTGGGTAGGGCCCACGATTTACGCAAGTGGGCGGCCTCTTTACGTTTCCTGAAAAACTTTTCAGTTGAAGATATTGCGTCCACACAGTTGTGGGCGTCTAATCATACGTTTCTCTCTAGATACTTGTCAGTTGCTCTAGACAAACCTTCCTTACCATGTATAGCTTTAAGGCAGAGGGTCTAGGTGGCCCTGCAGTCACTTATGTTTACTTTCACGGAAGGGGGGGGTGCAGTCAGTTGACATAGGACACCCTAGACCCCGCCGGAGTATGAGAGCTGTGATACAATTTAAGGTTAAAATGTGATATGAAAATTTCTCTGCGAGAAATTGTGCTAGTACAAGGTTTAGTACAAAACAACGGTGTTGTTATAGTAGTTTTAGCTGCGAAAGCAATGTAATATTAGTTCAATGGAGTTCATTTGCAATTGATCTCCACATGTATTTTGGGGTTTATGATGTGCACATATAAACTTATAACTTATTATTTTTGTCACCACTCGTTGAGTGGGGTGCCTTTTGTAACTACAGATCTGTGTTCAGAATCTTCAGGGTTACCCATTTTTGTCGGGCAGGCTTCTTTGAAGCACGCACCTGCCTGAACCCCTTTTTCTTGTATATTTCCGGCCTACGCCGTATTAAATACATTTTTCAAAAGTAAGAATACTATGTGGTTGTTTTTATTATCTGCTTTTCTAGAGTTATGATATGATTACGAATGTCCCCCTCCAGTCTTAGATATCAGGCATGTTCGTCAATGATGGAGGGGCCACTAATAAATTATAGGTTTGACTCCTGTAAGGAGATAAAGAAAACCTAATATTTAGTAGTGGCCCCATAATCATTGACGACTGGGGCCCTCCCGACCGTCCCCTTCCCATTCGTTGATGTATTAAGGATTTTGGTTTACTTGATATGTCAGTGAAGGAGGAATGACGCCTGAATCAGCGTCTGGTCAGAAATCCACACAAGTACATCCACGATATGATGGAAAGCTTATTGGATAGTTATTCTTATTTTCTTTTTGTTTTTATTTTTTACGAAGTTTTTTCGTAGTGAGAACCCAATTCATAATGACTGAAGCCATGAGTGAGGTCGCGTGCGCTCATGATGAAGGCTCCTCAGTTTTTTAAATGCTCTGCGCGGTAGATTCAAACTACGGCGGATTAGTGTTTGAAGAGGATGCCTTATGTAATAGGCATGTTCGTCAATGATTACGGGGCCACTACTAAATATTAGGTTTTCTTTATCTCCTTACAGGAGTCAAACCTATAATCTAGTGAAGAGCAAAGGAGACGGTTAGATATCAAAAGTATCAGTGATGAGATGCGTACTTGTAGGCTTGGATGGTTGTTGTTGTCATTCCCTAGGCTGCCTGGCCGATCAGCCCCCGAGTCCCTAAGGAAGGTCATGGCCGCGATCGGGCTTTCCCACAGGACTCTCAAGGAGTGTATATTATGTTGTTGGCATAAAGGCCACGTCATACAGAACTCTAATCCATCAGAACCCACTGGAATCGAACTTTTCACCGGAATTGACGAGAATTACGCGGCCTTAATCGAGTGTGACTTCAGAGTAGAATGCGACCCGTCAATGACCAGAATGTAACTCGAACGTAACTCGATGGACTCGAATGTAACCCAAATATGAGTCGATGTTAACCAGTAAGTGGCTCGAAGGAAACCGGATGTGGAAAGAAGACTATTCGATCCCAAGTCGAATGCAACTCGAATGACCAGAATGAGACCGGAATGTCAGTATATCATGACCAGAATTACATGAAGTTAAGTTGAACGTAAGTGGAACTAAGTTGAACGTAACTCGAGCGTAAGTGGAACGTGACTCGAATAGGCAGGTGACTCGATGAGGAACCTTTGAGTATATAAAGGGAGGATTGGTTCACAGGTACACCAGTAGTAACAGGGCACTCACCACGGCAACATAAGCACTTTCAATCACATACACACATACATGTACACAAGGGGAGGGGGGGGGGGTGGAGATAGGGTTTTTCTGGACCCCCTTCTCCCTCATGTTTAGCCCCATTAGTTTTTGAGATGTTATGACGTTCATTCCATTAGTTTGGAGGTTATAAAAAAAAAATCCCTATTTCTTTGTTACGTCCGACATATAAAAGAACCTTCATTACTCGTCGAGGGAGCTAGAGGCTTGAGATTTATGTGAGATACTCCTTAGGATTGCCGTACAATGCCATGCTCAGTTTTTACCTAGTGCCGGGCAATGGTCATGCGGGGGAGCGAACTATGAAACCCCCCCCCCGCCCCCCAAATGACGAAATGAGTTTTTTTTATGTGTGTCTCCATTTCTCACCATTCTCTCCCATGTTGGCTCAACAAATTTTTTGAAGCGCCCCCCCAACCCCCACGGCCCCCCCCCATGTCAGAGGTGATTTTTTTTTGTTTTTTTTTCATTTCTCATCCTTGTCTTCCATTTTAGCAAACAAAAAAAATAAGTGAAAATGGCTTGCGACTGGGGTGAACCAAATATTATAACTAGCCGGGGCTCAACGGGTTAATATTAAGACCTTTCGTGCCATTTAGGCATAGGTTTATTTCCTGGCGAGCGATAGCGAGCCTGTAACTTTAGAAGGAACTGGTCATCGGCTGGGACACTTTTCTACCGAAAAATGTACAAATTAATCTCGAATTGAGTGTGTTTTTTAAGCTTTGATGGATGTCTAGCGAAGAAAGTAAAAACAACAAAAAATATATAGGCTAAATAAAAAATTGACCAAAAAGTAACCCTACCCCCTTAACTCACACAGCTGGGGTGAAGGAAGAACACTTTTCATTGGTAGACACAACTGAGGGGAAGCCGGAGTTAAGGTGTGGAGAGTTAGATGAGTAAGTTTGATTCCAGGTACTACAGTACTTGAAATACAATGGTCTCGTATAGGGCCGATTTTATATTTTATTTTATTTATTATTATTTGTTTGTTTGTTTTTTTCAATCCGTTATATATTTGGGGCCGCACCTAGTCGAGTTATATTTTGGTTGTATTCCAGTTACCTTCTAGTTGGATTCCACTTGTATTCTAGTACTTCTAGTCATGTTCGAGTCGACATCCAGTGTACACTCGATACATCAAGCAAGTATGCAGTCATCTACCAGTCATATTCTAGTCGGCATCCATTTGTATTCTTCTTAATTCGAGTTATATTCAACTCTCATTCCATTACATTCAATTTTAAAGTGGAATAATCAACTTGTCATCCAGTTGACTTCCGGTCATTATCGAGTGGCATTGAGTTACATTCAAGTAATTTGAGTCGGCATCGACTATAAAAATGACATCAGAACATGACCAGAATAGGTAGAATGCGACTAATGCGACTCGAATGCGACCAGGATAAGACTAGAATGTAACTCGATCATTTTTAACGTTTTTTTCACTCGATAAATCGTAGAAAGTTAACGCATGCACTAACTTTTTGCTCACTCACTCGATCAATCGAGTGACGACTAGAACATCACTCGAAACACAAGAATAGACAAGAATCTAACTAGAACACGTACAAGAATAGACCAGAATGGGGAAGAAGTGGCTAAAATATGAATTTTTGAATTCATTCCGGTGGGTTCTGGTGGATTCGAGTTCTGTATGACGCGGCCTTATGTGATTTTGTGGAATGCAATCTTCTATGATGTGTTTAATAGTATGGGGTGCTGTGTTGCATCCTGGGCAGGTGTCGACAACGGAGTCATCCAGTCTCTTCTGATAGCTCAGAAGAGCTGGATGGTTTGGACATGTGGAGAGGATGGAGGAACTAAGTAGGGAGAAAAGATTCATTGAACGTGGGGGAAGCTGCACCAAGTGGCAGATCAAGAATGACGTGGGATCAGATCTTAAAAAAAAAAAAAAAACGGACAAGTGAGGCAGCTCTGAACACAGCTGCCTGGTGCATTAGGACGTTAGACTAGAACCGCACTTAGTCTTTAGATTTATGTATGTACAGTATGTATGTATGTACAGTATATATATTAATTAATATTTAAAACTTGCAAACAAAACAAAACAGGAACCACACAATGTAAAGACAAAATAACTTATCAATCAAAATAACTACTGTATGTGGAAATAACACATTGAAGATTTAGCAAACAATATTCTTATATAAAAACACAAAACTAATTATGTAAAAAATTCACATGATTGTGAATGTTGGCAAGTATGGTTAGATTTATGAAAAGTAGTCCTTGTTTTGAGTTGTGATAGAATTTGCTTTGATTCCAAAAACTGTATTTTGTATTTTATGTATATACTGTATGTATATATGACTTAAATTGCTTCAAACTCTGTGTGTCCAGGCATTTTGGCTCGAACGTCCCTTGATTTTGGCCCTGTCACTTATTCAACTCTGGGGAGGCACTTGTTACAGGCAGTTCTGCCTGTTGTCTCCCTCACTCACATGATGATGATGATGATAATGATGATGCGGTTTTTACCACCATGCACTCCCTACTCAAGAGCTGAGCTAGGTTGGGTGCCCTGATGATCAGGGACTTCAGTGAATAGTTGCCACAGATTGCTAGACCGCGCCGTCCACCAACAGCACTGGCGTCTGCCAATAACACACTGACCGGCCCGAGACTCAAACCATCAACCTCGCGGTTTGCAGGCGAGTGTTCTACCAACCTTGGAGGCACTGTCTAGACTTTTTAGAGGCGGACTCCCGTTGGAACTGTTTTATGCAGACGATTTAGTCCTAATAGCTGACAGTATGCAAGATGCTGAGGCTAAATTCAGAGAGTGGAGAGAGGGCATGGCGAGCAAGGGTTTAAGAGTCAATATTAACAGAACCAAGGTTATGCATTGTAGATTGAGACGAGGCAATGTGGAAAAGAGCGGTGCATACCCATGTGCAGTGTGTGGAAAGGGAGTGGGCGTTAACTCAATTCAATGTAGCATCTGTCGATGTTGGGTACACCATGGGAGTAAGTGCTGTAGTAGAATAAAGGGACCCCTGCCAAAGGATAAGTCAGAAATAGAGAAATTTGAGTGCGTAGTGTGCAAAGGCGAGCTTGTGTAAAGTGACAATCCTGTGGCTGTGAATTTTGGAAATGAGTCTTTGGAGCTGGTGAACAAGTTTTGTTACCTAGGAGATACCATCTCTGCCGGTGGTGGGGCCGAGGCTGCCACTGTTGTTAGAATTAGGTGTGGCTGGGGGAAGTTCAGAGAATTGATGCCAATCATGACCATGAAAAGAATGCCTCTCCCCCTGAAGGGAAAGGTGTATGCCTCATGTGTTAGAAGTGCAATGACGTATGCCTCAGAAACATGGGCCGTTAAAGTAGAGGATGTCAACAGAATGGAGCGTAATGAGATGAGAATGGTGAGATGGATGTGTGGGGCCAGGCTACAGGATAGAATAACAAATGTTGAGCTGAGGAGACGTTTAGGTATAAAGAGTATTAGCGAGGTGATGCGTACAAGTAGACTGGGATGGTATGGACATGTGGAGAGAATGGATGAACAAAATTTGGTGAAAAAATGCAGGTCTGTGATTGTGGAGGGAGCTGCACCAAGGGGTGGACCGAGGAAGACCTGGGATCGGACTATACGCGCCGATCTCAAATCCAAGAACTTGACAAGTGAAGCAGCCCTTAACAGGGTTGCCTGGAACGCCACCATTAGGACAAGAGACTGAAACTGCACTGATGTGTGGAACACTCAGTCTTAAAATTTTATGTATGTATGTAGGAACAGAATTGGGGCCAAAACTGATCCCTGGGGAACACCAGCATTTATTGAGTGAAATTGAGAATAAAGGCCATCTACCATTACACATATTTTTCTGTTATGAAGATAAGAAGAAATTAGTGGAACTAATGATGCAAGGCCGTAGTGTGACATCTTCGACAATAAGGATTGATGCCAGACTCTATCAAATGCCTTTGATATATCCAGTGCTATTGTATGTGTTTCACCATGTTGGTCTGTAGCTTGGTTGATTTGATGCGTAAGAAGGCAAAGAATGTCTGCAGTTGATCGACATCGTCTAAAACCATATTGCCTATCACTGATTAATTTATTATTCTCAAGATGCTTAATTATGTGATTATTTAATATAATTTCAAAGACATTACCAAGAGTGGAAGTTATAGCTATTGGTCTGTAGTTTGATGGATCTGAAGAGGCACCTTTTTTAGGAACTGGATCAATGTTTGCTTCTTTCCAGGGTACTGGGAAGCATGAGGTATGAGAACACAGACGGAAAATTTTTGCCAATACAGGAGCGAGCACCAAGGAGCAATTCTTAAGTACTATTGGAGGAATTTCATCTGGACCAGGAGCCTTATCTACTGAGAGATTCTGCAAAATAGTTTTGACATGTCTGGTGTGGATCTTAAGTGAGGGAATTTCAGGCGAATTAAAATTAAGTACAGGGACATCTTGATTTATTTCATCTAAGGTTGAGTTGGTAGAGAAAATATCCGCAAGAAGGTTAGCTTTACCTCTTGGGTCACTTACAAGATTGCCAGTCGGAGATTTTAATGGTGGAATGGATGAAGCAGTAGTGAAGTTGGATTTGAATGAGTTAAGAGTAGACCAAAATATTTTGTTTTCATTTGGATTATTTAGAAGTTTATTTGCCTGCTTGTGGAGAAAGTTTGATTTAGTTAGGGTTAATACAGTTTTGGCATGATTTCTGATGTTTCTAAAGTAATTAAAGGCTTCATGTGTTTTTGATCTTGTGTATGCATTGTAGGCTATTGCTTTTTGTTCAGTTACTCTAGCACAATTATGGTCAAACCATTTAGGTGAATTAGATCTTTTACTGTACTTTTGATGAGGAATAAAAGTTTCCATTCCAATTTTTACAAAATCTTGTATGTGGCTCAAGGTGGAGTGTGCATCATTAGAAAAGAAAGAGGTCCAGGGAATATCAATAAAGAAACCTTGAAGACCCTCCCAGTCTGCCCTATCGTAATGCCATTTAGTCACCAAAACAGGTTCAGAGTGGGAAGGTGTGGTAGGTGATAGACAGGTGGCCTGTATCAGTCAGTGATCAGAAGATCCAAGCGGGGACCTCACTGTAACATCATAATTTTCTGAATTGGTTGTTAAAAATAAGTCCAGTAGGTGGGAATTATGATTAGGATTATCTGGTACACGGGTGGGTTGGTTGACTAGTTGAGTGAGATTAAATGAGTCTGCAAATAGCTCACATTCAAGACCAGCATCATCAGTCCTGGCTGAATGAGTGAGCCATTCAACATTATGGACATTAAAATCACCCAACACAGTGATTTCAGAAGTGATTTCATTTAAGTTGAGGACACTGAGTTGTGAGGACAGAGAATCAAAAAGACTTTGCTCTGGAGGAGTATTTGGGGAACGGTAGAAAACATTATTACGAGTCTAAACGTACATATTGTCCCTAATAAATTGTTTCTAATAGTGCGGCACTAAACATCTTTAGTTGAACCAAATAAATATATGCTTTTCAATTTCAGCTGATTCGGACGACCTACTTTACAAGGCTGAGCCGGGAGGAACGAGAAGACGACCGACAAGCAAGAGAGAGATCACAGAATGAACTCCTGGAGATGACTCAGAGTCAAGTTGGTAGGTTGAGGTCAGGAAGTTTTAACACTGATCATTGTTGTGTTAGCAAGTCAGTTAAAGATTTAAAAGAAATAAAAAATAGAAACTAAAATAAAAATAAAATGTATGTAGGCTATGTATGTACAGAACAGTATGTACTGTATATTTTTAGGCACATACCCCATAGCTGGGGGTGGCAGACTCAAGACAGAGCCCGAAAAGGGGTAACTCAACACAACATAAAAACAAAATAAAAGATTCACACATATCTAGGTTGCCCAGGAAAAACCACAAAGACTCCATTTGGGGGTCCCCCAGACCTCCCGGAGAGGTTTCGGCCTCAGTAAGCAGACACGCAGAAGCCGACCACCACAATGCCCGCCCACCTTACTTCCAGGCATGAACCTTCACAACATAGACCGGTTCCCCGGGGTAAGCGACTGACGGACTATTATCTACTCCTACTGGCACCCGACCCCCTCTCCCTACGACTGCTTTATAACTCATCTATTCACAAGCCATTCATTACCACTCATCTTGCCTGTTCTTCAGACATCTCTCCACCTTCCAACACTTGTATTACACCATCTCTCCATCTCATCTGAGGTCTTCCTCTCCCTCTATTTCCCCTTTGTCTCGGACTCCTACAATCTCTTTGCAAGCTTTTTATCTCCCATTCATTCAATATTGCCATACCAGCATAGCACCCTTCTTTCCACTCTGGCCAATAAGGGTTCCTGCTGCTCCACTCTCCTACGTACCTCTTCATTCCTCAATCTGTCTCTACGTGTTACTTCACACATACACCTCAAGCAGCTCATCTCCATCACATCAAACTTTCTTTCCTCTTGTGCCTTTAAATTCCATGTCTCAGCCCCATACATCACTGTTGGTACAACTATCCCTTGATACACTACACTTTTAGCTTTCATTCCGAGATTTGTCACCTTCCACATACAGTACTTCCCATTGCTCCGAAAACTTTCCTTCCTTCAAATACTCTGTCTTACCTCCATTTCCACACATGCTTATCACTCCTCCTAGATATTTAAAACACTCCACTTGTTCCAGTATTTCCCTATCCAGTCGCACATTTAGATTTACCCTACGAGCATCTCTCTTACACACTATCACTTTACTTTTATTGACATTCACCCTCAGCTTCCTCCTCCCTCATCTATTTATCTATCTATATACTCAGGCCCAATCCCTACTTTTCCAAAAAAAAACAAAAAAAAACAAAATGGGGGGGGGGGACTCAAGACAGAGCAAAAATAGGGACAACACAAAACACAACAGAAAACAATGAACATACAAAAACAAAATACAAATTCACACACATCTAGGTCATCCAGGAGAAGACCCAGAGACCAGGATCACCAAGGTCCCTCCTGCACTCCCCCGGCCCCCGACCACCCGGAGAGGTTCCGATCTTGGCAGGCAGACATGCAGCGGAGCCAAAGCCACAAGCCCGCCCACCACACTTCCAGGCGCACCCTTCATATAAGTCGTCTCCCTGGGCCAGGCGCCTGATGGACTATTAGCTAGTCCAACTTGCACCCGACCCGTTCCCCCAAATGACCACGTATTCACTCATCTCCATTCATTCCTGTTTATTACCACTTCCCTTGCCTGATCTATAGTCATTCCTCTATCATCCAAAGCTTGTCTTACACAGTCTCTCCATCTCAATGGAGGTCTTCCTGCCCTTCTACCTCCCCTTGTATCCTCCCTCATACTGAAAATAATATAATACTGTACTGTACAATAAAATACAGGCCGTAGTGTGGTTACATACATACATACATAAAATTTTAAGACTGAGTGTTCCACACATAAATGCAGTTTCAGTCTCTTGTCCTAATGGCGGCATTCCAGGCAACCCTGTTAAGGGCTGCTTCACTTGTCAAGTTCTTGGATTTGAGATCAGCGCGTATAGTCCGATCCCAGGTCTTCCTCGGTCCACCCCTTCGTGCAGCTCCCTCCACAATCACAGACCTGCATTTTTTCACCCAATTTTGTTCATCCATTCTCTCGGTCCACCCTTGGTGCAGCTCCCTCCACAATCACAGACCTGCATTTTTTCACCCAATTTTGTTCATCCATTCTCTCCACATGTCCATACCATCCCAGTCTACGCATATACATCCCTCAACTCACCATAAACAACACACCCCTAACACATACACACACACCCAAAATCCTAGGAGTAACATATGATACTCATATGACATTCAAACAGCACACCACAAACATTAAAAAGAAACTGACACCCAGACTTAACGCCCTCAGGTCACTTGTTCACACAAAATTTGGACACAACAAAGAAAGTACCACCACAGTATATAAACAATACATAAGATCAGTGATGGAATACGCAAGCCCAGCCTGGGCTTCTAACCTAGCTGAAACACATCATAAGACCTTACAGACTATTCAAAACAAAGCCCTGAAGATCATTACAGGCTGCACAGCTACTGCACCCACAGATCACCTACATCAAGAAACCAAAATCCTCAAAGTCAAAGACCATCTGGACATGAGAGGCACTCAATTCCTGGCAGCAGCCTCCACGAACCAAGACCACCCACTAAACTACATGGCAACACACCCACAGACACCAAGAAATATCAAAACAACACCCAGCACACGGTATCACACACAATTATTGTCCTCTCTCCCTCCCTGCCCACCCCGAACCAACTTCCAGAAGCACATCCATACTCATATCTCTCACCGATCCATCCACTCACTCACAGACAACACGCAGCTGCATGCACGACCTCCCGAAATCCATCCTTCCGAATCCTCCCTTCCTCGCGAGGACAGAGTCCACCTGGCCAGGCTGAGATGCGGACACCATCCAGCTCTCCTGAGCTATCAGAAGAGACTGGATGACTCCGTTGTCGACGCCTGCCCGGGATGTAACACAGCACCCCATACCATTAAACACATCATAGAAGACTGCATTTCACACAACCACTTACGCCAACAACACAATCTACACTCAATGAGAGCTCTGTGGGAAAGCCCGATCGTGGCCATGGCCTTTCTCAGGGACTCGGGGCTGTTCGGCCAGGCAGCTTAGGGAACAACAACAACAACAACAACTTGTACGCATCACCTCGCTAATACTCTTTATACCTAAACGTCTCCTCAGCTCAACATTTGTTATTCTATCCTGTAGCCTGGCCCCACACATCCATCTCACCATTCTCATCTCATTACGCTCCATTCTGTTGACATCCTCTACTTTAACAGCCCATGTTTCTGAGGCATACGTCATTGCACTTCTAACACATGAGGCATACACCTTTCCCTTCAGGAGGAGAGGCATTCTTTTAAATCCAGTTGTTACAAACATATTATGAATGGAGGATGCCTTTAAAATAGGCACATGGACCTTTTTGTTTTATCTGTGTTTTTCCTTCCTCCGTTCATTGTCTCTTAAAAAAATAAAAAATAAAATATCGTCCACATGAAGGAATTGTGATATCAACAACTTTAAAATCCTGATATGACTTCAAGACAAAAAAGTATAGTCCCACCCATAAATAAACACATACAGTATGTATGTACAGTTTGGCGCACATATTCTATTCCGTTGGAGTCGTGATTTGGCAGCGCTACACCCACTTCCCTAACCCCCCTCCCTCCCTTCACCTTATATTGATAGGAGGTGGAGTGAGGCCCTCCCTCACTCCACCTCCTATTGGGGGGTGGGTGCAGCGCTGCCTAATCACGACCCCAACGGAATAGAGTATGTGCGGCAAACTGTACATATTCATATTTTATTTTCTTCTTCTACCACTAGGAGCGGCCTCAACACCACACTTATGTTTCAGCTATCTGAAAACATCCAATGGCGAAAACTAAATGAGGATTTCATTAAGTCACGGGGGGGAGGAGGGCAGATCCTCTATCCAATGGCTATATCCGAGCCAACTTTTGCCTCCCATTTCATATTTTTGGTTGCTATTTCCATCGTTAATTGAAACAGCTTCCTTTACTACTATTTATGTCATTTAACCCCACATTTTCCCTGATCTTCATAGTCCCTTCCCCTACTATCGGGGGGAATAATTTTAAAATTCCTGGGAGTTATGGGTAAGCTTATACAAATCCTCCATTCACAGAATGATAAATAACAATAAACATTATATTTCTTGAAAACAGAAAAAATCTTGGTAAACAAGCCTGCAAAACAGATTTTAAGTGGTACCATATATTTAATTTTAAACTTAACCATATTTCTGTTTCCCAGGTCTAGAATACACCCCTGCCTCACTTCTATAATGACAGGGAAGAAGATTATATGCCTCAATTACACTTGATAGCACTCTCAATGCATTGGATCAATAATTGCCATTGGATCCCACTAAATGTCAATAGTTCTTACATATTCTCTTGATGCAATGAATCAAATGCCTTTTTGAGATCAATACTGTATAGACAAGCAGTTGTTGTTGAAATACAAATCAGCATTCCATATTCCATAATGACCATGGGTACGAAGATTCTGGTACCAGTTGAATTCCTGGTTATGGTTATGAGTCCAGATTGCTCGTCTTATCCATTGAGCAGATGGTCTTATATTCACATAAGCAGAAGACAACTAAAACCTTTGCTTCACAGAATTGACAATGTTACACTTCAGTAAGTTTTACAAACCTATCAATTCCCTTTTCTGCTTTATTTACTCAGTACTACTAAGGATTTTGGTAATTGCACTATAATCAGATGTGGATAATCTTAACTGCCATCCAAATAAACTCAAGGAGTTGAAATGGAATAGTGCTGCTTCAGGACTTCATCTACAATATGTATCGTCTCACTAACACAATACTGTATATGGATGGAGTCATGAAAGAAATATAAGGAAGAGCAGTGGATGTTGGTGTACTGCTGATAAGGGAAGGAAAGAAGTGGAAGTTTCCTGTACTACTGTTTGCTGATGATACAGTTCTGATGAGTGATAGTGACTGGGAGTTGCAGGGTCTGGTAAATATGTTTAGAACAGTACATACAATGGTTTAGCTTAATTTTTCCATTACATGCATTGTAACGGCTCAGACTGGGTTGCCTTTCAGTAGTTGGAGTGTAATGTTGTACAATTAAGTCCCGCCACAGCACTGCCCCACCAAGTCATCACTGTGACTGATATTGGTATAGTGCTAACCGTGCCTCAGCAAGATTCAACAGAGTCCCCTTGCAGCACTTGCACCTGCAGTATCTGGAACCACACCAGCCTTAACAGTGATACAAAAAGACAGCACCATAACAAGACTCTACTGTATATTAGGAAATTCCCGGCGCGACCGAAGCCGCTCCAAGGACCCGTGCCCCCAGGGAGGGGGCAGGGCACAACAAAGAAACTACCACCACAGTATATAAACAATACATAAGATCAGTGATGGAATACGCAAGCCCAGCCTGGGCTTCTAACCTAGCTGAAACACATCATAAGACCTTACAGACTATTCAAAACAAAGCCCTGAAGATCATTACAGGCTGCACAGCTACTGCACCCACAGATCACCTACATCAAGAAACCAAAATCCTCAAAGTCAAAGACCATCTGGACATGAGAGGCACTCAATTCCTGGCAGCAGCCTCCACGAACCAAGACCACCCACTAAACTACATGGCAACACACCCACAGACACCAAGAAATATCAAAACAACACCCAGCACACGGTATCACACACAATTATTGTCCTCTCTCCCTCCCTGCCCACCCCGAACCAACTTCCAGAAGCACATCCATACTCATATCTCTCACCGATCCATCCACTCACTCACAGCCACACACAGCTGCATGCACGACCTCCCGAAATCCATCCTTCCGAATCCTCCCTTCCTCGCGAGGACAGAGTCCACCTGGCCAGGCTGAGATGCGGACACCATCCAGCTCTCCTGAGCTATCAGAAGAGACTGGATGACTCCGTTGTCGACGCCTGCCCGGGATGTAACACAGCACCCCATACCATTAAACACATCATAGAAGACTGCATTTCACACAACCACTTACGCCAACAACACAATCTACACTCAATGAGAGCTCTGTGGGAAAGCCCGATCGTGGCCATGGCCTTTCTCAGGGACTCGGGGCTGTTCGGCCAGGCAGCTTAGGGAACAACAACAACAACAACAACTGTATATTAGGCAATTTGGACTATAGAACAATAAAGTCCTGCCCCAACACTTGCTCCAATTGAACATGCAAACACTGTTGCTGACACAGGTGTGGTGCCAAACAGCGCCCAGGTAAGACTTGGTCCCCTGTGGCACCTATTCGCACCCCACCAGCCTCGGCAGTGCCATACCAAGACAGTACTAAGATAAAGACTTTATTGCATAGTAATGGCTGTTGGTCCACAAGTCTATCGCCATCCCCCCCTATTAGTCGCCTTGTGCGACACGCAGTAGGATGTGTGAGGCATATTCTTTTTTTCCTCCACCTTTAGATGAAGGCCCCCTTACCCCCTGGGGGGGTAGAACAGTGTGTGGAAAACGAAATCTGAAGGTAAATGCGGGAAAGAGTAAGGTTATGGTCTTTGAAAGGGGTGCAGTCACAGAGTGTGAGGTGAGGTTGAACGGCCAGGTTATGGAGAATGTCAGCTCATTTAAGTATTTGGGCCGAGTGTTGAGTATAGATGGGAGTATGGAGGAAGAAGTGCGGGAGAGGGTGCAACAGAGGAAGAGGGTTGTAGTGACTGAAAGCTGTAACATGAAATAGGGTGGTCAGCATGGAAGTAAAGAAGTCCTTGCATGATACAGTAGTGTGGTAATCCTGACATTGATGTACGGTAGTGAAGCATGGATATTGGTGGAGAGAGACAAACCAAGAGTGAGAAGGGTGGAAATTAATTACTTGAGAAGTGCGTGCAGACTGCAGAGCTACATGGAGGGATAGACAAACAAATTAGTAAGTACGAGAGCGGTGTGGTGTGGATGTAGATGTGCTGGAAAGTGTGAAAAGGAACACCTTGAGATGATTCAGCCATGTGGAACTTATGGGAAACGAGAGAATGACTAAGAGAGTGTACAAGAGTGAAGTGGAAGGACAGAGGGGGAGGTAGACCAAGAGAGAGGTGGAAGGATAGAGTTAAGAAGCATATGCGTGAAAGCGGTGTTGGATGAGAGGAGGGGTGTTGACTGACTGGGGACAACAGAGGTGCATGGGGGCGATTCATTCGTGGCCACCCCTTCGGGGATCATGGTGTCTTATAATAGACAGATAGACTAACACAAATCTCTCATAGACTTTGGTTTCTCTTAAGTTGTCAATGCACCACATTTATTTATGTGTACTTGTAGGCTCTGGTAGGTGAGTTATGATAGTATATGTGGTGATGACAACAATAGTGTGGAGACATTATTACCTTCCAAAGTTGTGGTGGGTTAGTGATGAAGGTGGTGACATACTCACCTTCCAAGGTCGTGGTGGGTTAGTGATAAAGGTGGTGACATACTGTACTTACATTCCAAGGTGGTGGTGGGTGGGTGATGAAGGTGGTGATGACAGCCACAACAACAGTCAGCCAGAACAGCACTGTAGCAAAGTACAGTACATGTAGTGCAGCTGTGGGCAGGAACCAATACTTAGTTTATTGCAGGCATACAGTTATGAGTACTAAAAACTACGGTTTTGACAACCCGTATGTAATGCCCTCGTAAATATCCCGCAACCCCAATAATGTACTACCCGAGTTGACGTCTGGTATAGTGTAAAATAGTCGTTGATGGGAAGTCCAATAAACTCATCACGTGAATCACCACGAGACTATCACCTGGTTCTTACAAATAGGACTAAGGTTACTATACTTTTGTATGTCCTTGGTAGCACAGTGGGTTAGCGCGCGGGCCTGGTTGACCTATGGAGGATATGGTTACTAGGGTTCGAATCCCACCCAAGGCATCTCAAAACCTGTGGGTTTTAGGAGGGTTAAACTCCTTTCAGAGGTTCGAGCCCCGCGCCAGGCACCAAGGAAGTGGGCCTGTAGAGTTTTCAGGAGACCATAAATTCCCTTCACACCCAGCATTTCATTGGTGGCAGCGGTTGGATTCGAACCCACGCCTCCGGAGAGACTGGTGATAGTCTCGTGGTGATTCACGTGATGAGTTTATTGGACTTCCCATCAACGACTATTTTACACTATACCAGACGTCAACTCGGGTAGTACATTATTGGGGTTGCGGGATATTTTCGAGGGCATAAGAACTAAGGTTATAGTCTCGTGGTGATTCACGTGATGAGTTTATTGGACTTCCCATCAACGACTATTTTACAATATACCAGACGTCGACTCGGGTAGTACATTATTGGGGTTGCGGGATATTTTCGAGGGCATTACACCGTAAGGGAAGGAAGGAAAAACTAATATTTATTGGTGGCTCCTGGAGTCAATGACGTAAGAGCCTATGTTAATATGGCCTCATTCCGGGCTCCTCTGAGCCCGGGTTAACCTAGATCACGGCGGTCGAGAACCAAGATCATCATAGGGGGTACCCCTTAATCATTCCTACGGTACGTCATTGGAACGGAGCCACTGAAAAGTAGGAAATAAAAAGAAAAGAATTAGCACAGTTTGAACACCGCGCCTACGTGCGCTCTGATCTTCCTCTGTTTCCCATACACAGCTAGCCACTTGTCCCTCCCAGGGATGTTCTCTAATGTAATATCAAGTTGAGCATGTGTATGGGAAGGGGATGGTGGGAGGGCACTTTTCGTCATTGACTCCAGGAGCCACCAATAAATATTAGTTTTTCCTTCCTTCCCTTACGGGTTGTCAAAACCGTAATTTATTGGTGGCTCCTTACGTCAATGACGTAAGAGCCTAGAATATCACGACCGGTGGAGGGACCTTCATATGCTCATCAAGCTAAACCGCGAGAATCTATTAGGAAGACCAAAACGAAAACTGTGACATGAGTCTAAATATAAGAGTACAGTCGTAAGAAAAAGATGTATAAGGCGGGTACCATTAAAGAAGCCTTATCTCGGAAAGACAGAACTACTGAGGTGTGAATACTGATAATTGTATATCACAAAATTAAAATTAAAATAAAGTTATGATTTATAGTTGCAATAACGTATAGATATTGTTATGTAACAGATCTAGTGCAGTAATAGCACTCTTGTTATTCATTCCGGATTGTGTGTCCTGCCAGCTTGTCCTGGACTTACCCCCCCCCCCCTTTTTTATTTTTTTTCATTTAAGGTGACAGGTAGGACGCACTTTCTATTACCTTACACCCTGGTAATAAGGCATTGAATAAACATAACCATCTACTTATTGGCTTTGGGGGGCATCATCCTGCCCTAAAGCTATGTTTGGTAACTTGGGTCTTCTCCAGATGTACCGACAAGTATATGGCTAGGGACGCATTGCTAGAGGGCCAACAGGCCCGTCTGAGTTATATCTTCCCCTGAAAAAACCTTTGAGGAACACTAATGGTAGCGGACCATATGTGTGTCTCATGAGATTTTGTGATCACCTGAGGTTCAGCTTCCTTAATTATCTTTGTAAAAGGGATCCTAACACTTTCTTTCCCCACCTTATTTTACCATCATGGGGAAAGCCCAATTGTGTCTTATTCCTAGGAACAACAGACTTAGAGTAGGTATACAGTGCATTAACAGGGGATAGAGCATGGAGCATCCTTGCTCTTATCAAGGCAGGAATAGAGAAAGGTGTGGGGAGATGTTCCTGGTTGTTCCTTTTCGTGATTACTCTGGTGTAGTAATAATATGTACAGAGTCCTTGTTTTTTTTTTTGTTTTTTTTTTTTTTCTATAGTCCAACTACTCCCTCTCGGGCATAGGCTGAGAGCCTGTACATTCCACCGCTCAACACGGTGAAGCCCGTGAGGTCTTGTTCCAGCCTGGGGAGTGAGACATGTGAAGCATCCATCATGGCTCAAAGCAGCTCCATCTCTGAAGCGGCTGGTTGCTTCGCTCAAGTGCTTCACCGTCTCACCCTCCAGACTCAGACCCTCACTCTCAGAACGCCACCTATTGAGCAGTGAACTCACTAGGCATTGTCCCCCTGTAACATATTTTGAATATGGGAATATTCATACAGTGTTATTTAATCAGGGAACAATGAGGGTATTTTTTTGGCATTTCGGTGGGCTTTGTGGTAATGCACTGATACTAGGTACAGCACAAATTCAATCCCAATAATATCTTCCCATTGACATATCGGGATTTGAACCCGGGTCCATTGGATTACCAATCCAGTGGCATGACCACTCCACCACACCTCCCCTAAACAGGGGAGTTTTGTTAGTAGCAAAACTAGACTGTTAATATACCTTGTCATGGATGTCAATTCTGAGACCCATTGGCCAATAGTCTGGTTCATTTGAAAATACGCACTTATTAAGTTTCTTGTCATATGTGGTCTCATAGGAGAAGGACTAGACTGTGACAAATTTAGGGCCTTCGAAATTGACCATTGAGGAAGCAAATGGCGATTTGGGGCTCTAAGCTTAACACCAGCCTGCATAACACACCCCGTTGGTCTTTCTGGGGCAGAGATAAACTACTAAGGGTCAAGAAGGGATTTTTTATGATGATACATGGTTTATAAGTGTGTTAATTGTTTGCTCTTTTTAAAGTAAATTTAGAAATTTAGGTGCTTCAGAGACCCAGCACCCGATGGCGACTGATGGTTTTGATCCTGCACTCCGAGGTGTAAATTGTTTAAAGCGTGAACTCTCCCGTCTTAGAGTTGAAGCTGTGTATTGACTAGTGAGTGTATCTGTGACTTCCTTGTCGCAGGATGGTAGCCACTCGGATTAGAGGATGTCCATATCGTAAATGCTATATCTGTCTACGGGTTGGGGAACCCTGGTAGAAATGTTGCATGGATTAATGGGGAATGTTTTGGACTAGAAGGCATATCTTTTCCCCGAGAAATTCTAGAGAAACCTGGTCCGGGTGGGGACCTGATTCTCCAAGCAAATTACAGTCGTCATGGTGTCCATCTGGTATGGCATTGACCTGGAGGTCAATGATATTGCATGAACTTTGGGAAAAATGGAGGGACTGTTAGTTCTTGGGTATTGGTGTGACACTGACTTAAGGTTGTCCATTTCCCTCGACTGATGAGCTTCAGAGCGACTGATAGTGCCAACCTATCAGACTCGAAGCGTCTGTGTCCAATCCCAAGAGTGGGAGGTGGATCTGACCAATGTGTCACTGATTACCCTTACTTGAGATTTGTTCCCGCAAAGCTGGGGGATGTCGAATTCTCTTTGGGATGAATAGAAGGGAATTGTGAGGTGTTAGCGGAATGGTTTTGTTGCCTGGTGAGATTAGTTCCTTCAATCTGAGGAAGCCTAGGAGCCTTGTAATTTTGAACCCAATTTATTTAAGGAGCCTATCGGAGATTATCAAAGTTCCTGTTTACAGTCTTAGTATGTAAAACTGTGAATGGTTATATTTGAAGACTTTTGGCATTGGATGGAATTTGTTTTATAGTCTGGAGTTGTGTATCTCAGATTGAACCTATTCCTTCTGCTGATTGTGTAGGAGTGAGAATTTAGATTTCTCTAGATTTCTTCTGAAAACTTCTTTTGTCACATGTTACGTGACTATCAGGGTTTATTTTTTGGCTATGGAGTTGAGAAGACCACAGTATTCTACAATCTTAAAGGCTAAACAGTATTATTACGCTGACTTTTGAGTAGAGGAAGAAGAGTTTGTTTCGCTCCCTTGGTGAAAAAAATGGGAGCTATGTCCACGCTGGAAGAAATTCTGGTGAACATTCTCGCTCTGATTCTGAATGGGATAGCTAGGACCTTTTTGGTACCTCTTGTTTTTGGGATGTGCCAGCGGACTCTTCTATATCTGGAGCAATTATCCAGACCTTTGATTGTAGAATTAGTTCTGCTTGGGAACTAGTTAATATCCTGAACTTTCTATTGTGAATTGATTTGTTGAGGGGTAAACATGTTTATCGTAGGGTTTTAATCGTAGACTGTCTCTTTTGGGGAGAGAAATATATGTGATAGAAAACTGGGATGCCTTCTGGCACCTAAGTCACAACAATTGTCTGTCAACATTTGGTTCATTAATGTTTTTGATTCTAGAGGTAGTTGTCCATTGTTGGCCTGAGCTCTGAGGAGGGGTTAGTTTGTTTATTAACCTGCTCCAACCTATCTATCTGAGGGCTTAGTAACTGAGCATGAACTTCGTTCCGGTTGTCTGGGGAATCAAACTACCCGTGAATCGAGGTGACGAGAGTGCTAGAGTGGCCATGTCTTTGAGTATATTCTTGGACAATTGGATGAGTGGATACTGTCTAGTTCTAGTTGCTTCAAAATTTGTAATAACGGCGGATCCCCAGATCGACCTTGGTGATTTCACCTACATCACCACAAGCGTAAACAAACGCAAATCTTGACATTCCCGGTGGTCTTCCGAGAATTACCCCGTGAAGCTCTTCTGATAAAATGAAGTGTGGACTTGGAGTGTTATAATAATAATAATAATAATAATAATAATAATAATATTTATTCAGTCAGCAATTTACAGAGTTGGTACCACATAGTTTGTTACAAATATGACATGTACCAGCCTTGCATAATTCCAACTAAGGATAGCCCAATAAGGCCGTAAGGCGTATGTCCATTGGGGTCCATGGGGTTTCCATGTTGTTGAGGGATAGACTGCTACTTGCCTCATGGCTTGCATGGGATGTTGTTGTGTGATAAAATGTTGACAGTAACCAATGGGTTCTTTGACGCAGTCTAACGTCTTTGTCAATCCGTGCAGGGTAGGTGTATTTATCATGGGGTCAATTAGTTGGTTACAACTTATTATTTGGGGATCTGAGATATTTCCAGAACTTCTGGGGAATAGAGTAGGATTTTTTTATGTATGACTAGTGGTAAATTGGAGATCTTCCAATGGGAGTTTTGTGGGGGGGGGGTTGCATCCCCCCAAGACAGGGCCAATCACTCTGACTCAGTCAACCACTTGGCCCCTGGGTCATCTCTTAGAGTGTATACCCCCATCATAGGGTTTTTTGTTCCCTGAAATTTGTTGTGGAGCAACCTACGGATTTATAGAGATTAGAGAGATTTAATGGTAATATGTCCATCCGTCTTATTCACGCCAGACCATGGTTTGCAGCGTTTCCTGAATGAACCGTGGGTGTCTGTGTGTAAGAAAAGTACATCGCCTCCAATCGAATTGGGAAGTGTTTTATTTTTTTATTTTTTATTTTTTTTAAATATGTCCAGCAAATGGCCTTGTGCTTCTTTGCACGTATATTCTTCAGCTCGTCCATTTTAACAATCCACTACTTTGGTATTGATACCAAATTTGGATGATCTGTGTCAGCATTAGTAGGTGTTACTCTGGTGGTTGTCTCCAGTATCGGGAGTTGTTATTTTACGAGCAGGTTGTTTAGGATGGACAGGTACCTGAGCCAGTGGAACTGTGTTTGGTATGGTATGTTGTAGTCTGGAAGGAGCAAGAGAACTACTTTGAGATCTCGGATAGTCTTATCTAACGGCGTAAAAATGTCCGTTGGATTTGCTTGCCACATTCCTGCATGGATTTAAGAAAAATTACTTGAATTTAGCCCCACTATCCTCCTGGGTTTATGTATTTCAGCTTCAGTATTCATCTGAATCAATTTTTTAAGGAGAATCAATGTGGGTGGAGAAAACAACAGGGTTGAATCAACATGTTGTTCAATAGTATCACCTAGGGATACTAGCGATAAAATCGCTATGTGGAAATAACGCTTACTAAAATAAAATGTATGAAATAACAGATCACAATCCATAGGGTGTACATTAGCCTACTACATGAGCAAGTTAATCTGTGTCCCAAGCAAACTAATCAATTAATAATTAAGATAAAGAAACAGCAATTTACCATCAGCTGGAAAAAATAGACTAGGGGAGAGGGTAAACGTAAATGTAGAAAGCCCTCTCCTTGGCGGGTGTTGGAGGGATGTTGTGGCAGAAGTGTCGTTATGTCAACCAGGCAGGCCGACAATGTGCTGGGCGTTGGTTTTGGTTTTTTATTTGGTTTTTACACCATGCTCATAAGGAGGGTTTTTTTGTTGTTGTGGTTTCCCAGGCTGTCTGGCCGAGCAGCCCCATGGTCCCGAGCAAGGTCAAGGCCATAACCGAGCGCCCCCACAAAACCCTCCCTGCTTACCACTAATAAAGCCCAGGTGACCGAAGCCACTCCAAGGCGGGGAGCTGAGGAGGGTGTGGAAATGCCCGGGAAACCAAAGCCCCACCCAAGCCCCTGTGCCTCTCAGCAATTATGAAGGAGGATTATGGAGCTCCGATCTTACTTTCAACCATCTTGACAATTTTACCAACACACCTAATCATCGTTAGATGTGGAAACAGCCTCCCGAAAATCTGCACCCAGGGCGGGAATCGAACCCGTCTCCAAAAATAAATTGCTTCGGTTTGACATCCTGCCTGGATGGGTTGTATCTGGTGAAGGATACTACATTAATAAGTAACACCCTGTTCTTAACATTAATCATCAATTACAAACCCCAATGTACTTGAATAAACTAATGAAAACATATGGTCCAACCAGGATTCGAACTCGGGACACCACACCCAGAACATAAGCATCTAAATCATTACACCACCAACACAGTTAAAGGTTGAGTACACGATCACGATTAATATCCATTTTCAAATTTTGGATATCAATCTAATCATGTACTCAGACCCAACTGCATTATGGAAAGCGTAATGTTTTAGTGAGAGGAAAGAACATAGAATGGGGCCAAGATCACTAAGGACCGGCCTCGCTATACAAGTTCCTGAACCTATAGAAATAAGTAACACCCCGTTCTTAAAATTAATCATCAATTACAAATGTACGATCACGCTAATAATAATAATAATAATAATAATAATAATAATAATAATATTTATTCAGTCAGCAATTTACAGAGTTGGTACCACATAGTTTGTTACAAATATGACATGTACCAGCCTTGCATAATTCCAACTAAGGATAGCCCAATAAGGCCGTTAGGCGTATTTCCATTGGGGTCCTTGAAGTCATGTCCCAGCTGTCATTACGTTTGGCTTTCTCTGTGCTGTATTAATGTCTGTCAGATGTTGAATAGGGTGGGTAAGTATTGGAACATGTTCGTATATTTCACTCAATATGAAGAAATGAAGCTTAGATAGTGCTGATACCAATTATTAATCAAAATATACTTGGTGACGAGACATCACTTAATAGCGTGATTGTACAGTAGGCTACATACACTGCTCCAGAAGCTGATTGCACCACTCTACCTTTTGGATAACTATCATGTCGTACACCTTCGGATAAATATTGGCATCGATGTCGACCCTTAGAAGACATATTGTACAGTCGCGCTAATAAGTGATGTCTTGGCACCAAGCATGTTTTGATCAATAATTGGTATCAGCAATATCTAAGCTTCATTTCTTCATATCAAGTGAAATATGCAAACATGTTCCTAAACTTACCCACCCTATTCCACATCTGACAGACATTAATACAGCACAGAGCCAGCGGTTCGTTCGTGGCCACCCCTTCGGGGATCACGGCATCAGGCAATAGATAGATAGATAGATAGAGCCAGCCAAACATAATGACAGCTGGGACATGACTTATTAGTGCGACCGTATCAATACTTTTTTCAGTAATTCTTGAAGGTTTTACATGCTTTTAGCTTTGTATATAGTGGTGTCATGTGTTATTATATAAGCATAATTACATAGAAGGGAAGAATATGCTACCAAGTTAATGTGAATGAAGTATAGTATTGACACTACTCTTCTAAAATATTCCTTTGCATTTTCAGTGATCATGGCGGTGGGAGGGACGGTGCCGGGTGGTGTGTACTCGGACTTAATGAAGGCCGGAGTACTGGACCAGTTCGACTACTAGTACCGCTTCAACGACCTCGACTATCGTTGGGTCTCAAAGATGAACTGGACTTACTCTACCCAACTAACTGGTCAGTACGTTGTGTCTTACCATCTTTTATATCAGGTCAGGTGAAGGTATTGAGGGATAAGCCTTTACAATGGCACCTTGTAGCTACTTTCTACTTTTCCTACTTATTTGAAGAGTGTAGAGAGGGGAGATGGGGTGTTGGAGAGAGAGGAAGCTGTTGTAGTGGCTTTGTTATGTGTGTTATTAGTCTGTATGCGTCGTTGCTTGTTTTATAACTTGTATCTAAAAAGATAGTGCTAAAAAGATACATATAGGGCTTCTGAACTGGACGGACCCAATGTCAATCCTGTAAGTCCTTAAATATACTGGCACGGGTTGTCCTCACCGGAGACACATCCGCTTGGGAGCGTTTTGTGTATGGCCACCCTCCTAAAGGGGACTAAGGTGTCCGGCAATAGATAGAGAGGGCATGTGGAGAAAAATGGATGAACAAAATTGGGTGAAAAAAAGGTCTGTGATTGTGGAGGGAGCTGCACCAAGGGGTGGACCGAGGAAGACCTGATATCGGATTACACGTGCCGATCTCAAATCCAAAATCTTGACAAGTGAAGCAGCCCTTAACAGGGTTGCCTGGAATGCCGTCATTAGGACAAGAGACTGAAACTGCACGTATGTGTGGAGCACTCAATCTTAAAATTTTATGTATGTATGTATTGAGGATATACTTGAAAGAAAGAAAGAGGAGTTCTGGATGAATGTGGAGGCGTGCCTGGAGAAGTTTGACAAGAACGAAAGAATATTTCTGATTGGGGATATGAATGGTAAGGTGGGTGATAGGAAAGTTGAGGGAGTGGTGGGAGGGTGGGGGGTACCATCAGAGGTGAATGGGAATGGTAGTGCACTTGTGGACGTATGTGTGGGAAGGAGGCTGTGGATAGCCAACACCTTCTTCCGACACAGAATGATCCACAGGTACACGTGGAAACGGATGTTGACGATGAAAGATAAGACAGTGGTGGAACGAAAGTCATTGATTGATTATGTATGTGTGGATGAACGAATGAAGAAATCTGTGATGGATGCTAGGGTGTATAGGGGTATTGGAGGGGGTCTGTCTGATCATTATGTAGTGGTAGCTAAGGTTAGGATACAAAAGAAGTGGGTGAGGAGAGCGGGAGGGAGGCGAGAGGAGGGTGGAATGGTGAGGAGGGTGGAGAGGTTGCAGGAGGAGGAAGTCAGGGAGGAGTACAGGAGAGCAGTGGAAAGACGACTAGGTGGGTTCGACCTGGAAGTTATGGAGGAAGTGGAGGAGATGAGCAAGGTGTTTAAGGATGAGATCTGTGCAGCATGTGAGGAGGTGTGTGGAGTGAGGAGAAGAGGGAGGGGAGTGAAAGGTACAGCATGGTGGACAGAAGAGGTAAGAATAGCTGTGGAAGAAAAGAAGAAAGCATATAGAGTGTGGTTGGGTAGTAGAGGGAATGAAGATTCCGAGAGACAGAAACGAGCGAGGTACGTGGAGAGTAAGAGGGTGGTGAAGAGAGTAGTGAAGGAAAGTAAGAGAAGAGTAGATGAGGAATTTGGAAGGAATCTGAGTGTAAAATGGAGGGAGAGTAAGAAACTGTTCTGGAAAGAAGTCAAGAAAGTTAGGGAAGGTAGCAAGGGAAACAGTAAGGGTGTGAAAGATAAGAATGGGAGAATGCTAGCCGAGAAGCAAGAGAGAGTCGAAAGATGGAGGAGAGTACTTCAGTGAGTTGCTAAATGAAAGGAATGAAGAGCCAGCAAACATAGCTGGATATGGTATGGGAGGGAGAAGAAGAGAAGTAGTGGAGGAGGAGGTGGGGATCAGGAGGTCAGAAGTGTGGGAAGCCATGAAAAGAGTGAAGTTGGGGAAAGCACCAGGAACAGATGGAGTGTGTGGGGAAATGTTGAGGTATGGTGGTGAGATAGTGATAGAATGGGTATGGAAAATGTGCAAACTAGCATGGGAGAAGGGGAGTGCACCCGATGACTGGAAGACTGGCATAATAGTCCCCCTATATAAGGGCAAAGGGGAAAGAGGAGTGTGTGGTAACCACCGAGGAATATGTCTTCTAAGCGTAGTAGGGAAGGTATACAGTAGGGTAGTGATTGAGAGAGTGAGAGTGAGAACGGAGAAATGGATAGGCGACGAGCAGGGAGGTTTTAGGAAGGGAAGAGGATGTGTAGATCAGATTTTTACCCTGAATTGTGTTGTGGAGAAGTATCTGGAGAAGAAACAAAAGGTGTA
This sequence comes from Paralithodes platypus, assembly GCA_032716605.1. NCBI lineage: Eukaryota > Metazoa > Arthropoda > Malacostraca > Decapoda > Lithodidae > Paralithodes > Paralithodes platypus. Next base: position 22,813,478 of record CM064486.1, read on the forward strand.
TGTTGCCTTTATGGACTTGGAGAAGGCCTATGACAGAGTGGATAGAGAAGGTTTGTGGAAAGTACTTAGAATATACGGAGTAGAGGGCAAGTTGCTGAAAGCAGTGAAGAGCATGTATGAGGGTGCAAAGGCGGCAGTACGTGTGGAGAGTGAGCAGAGCGAGTTCTTTGACCTGAATGTTGGTTTGAAACAGGGGTGTGTGATGTCCCCGTGGTTGTTTACTGTATATATGGATGGAGTCATGAAAGAAATACTATCAAGAGCAGTGAATGTTGGTGTATCGCTGAAAAGGGAGGGAATTGAGTGGAAGCTACCTATACTGCTGTTTGCGGATGATACAGTTCTGATGAGTGATAATGAATGGGAGTTGCAGGGTCTGGTAAATGAGTTTGGAACAGTGTGCGAAAAACGGAATTTGAAGGTAAATACGGGGAAGAGCAAGGTTATGGTCTTCGAAAGGGGTGAAGTCACAGAGTGTGAGGTGAAGCTGAACGGTCAGGCTATGGAGATCGTCAACTCTTTTAAGTATCTGGGCAGTGTGTTGAGTAAAGATGGGACTATGGATGAAGAGGTGCGGGAGAGGGTACAACAGGGGAAGAGGGTTGTAGGAACGCTAAAAGCAGTAACAAGAAATAGGGTGGTCAGTATGGAAGTGAAGAAGTCCTTGCATGACAGTGTGGTAATCCCGACACTGACTTACGGAAGCGAAGCATGGACGTTGGTTGAGAGACTCAGACCAAGAGTGAGAGCAGTGGAAATGAATTACTTAAGGAGTGCGTGCGGAGTTACATGGAGGGATAGACAGACTAATGAGGAAGTAAGAAGGAGGTGTGGTGTGGAGGTAGATGTGCTGGAAAGTGTGAAAAGGAACAACTTGAGATGGTTCGGCCATATGGAACGTATGGAAAGCGAGAGAATGACTAAGAGGGTGTACGAGAGCGAGGTGGAGGGACAGAGGGGGAGAGGTAGACCGAATATGAGGTGGAAGGATGGAGTGAGGAACTACATGAACGAAGGCGGTGCTGGTTGGGGGGAGGGGCGTCGACTGACTGGGGACAGAGGTGCATGGGGGCGGTTCGTTCGTGGCCACCCCTTCGGGGATCACGGCGTCAGGCAATAGATAGATAGATAGATGTATTGAGTTTTTAGTAGTGCTAGTGAATTTCTGTGGAATTAAGTGGCCCTTGGGCAAGCAAATATATTGAATACTGCACAATATTTATATTTCGCCAGCTGACGCCTCACTGTTGAACTACACCCGAGTGGCGCTGATCTTTGAGGATTTGGACACGGTGGCAGAAGTACAGGTCAATGCTCAGACGGTGGGACGCTCCGACAACATGTTCGTCAGATATGTCTTTGATGTCAAGAACCAACTGCAGGTTAGTTGGTTTTATTTATGTAGTCAACATAAGGTGATTCTATTTAGTTATATTAGTTTGTTAATGTTGCTAATGTTAATGTTGCTAACCAAAGAAACATGTGAGATTGGGACATCTTTCACGATAGAGAGCTTTAAGATAAAATTAGATGGGCATATGGAGGAGATGGGTTGGGTGTGAGGGGCCTCTGCCGGGTGTGGGCCAATCGGCGCTCTGAAGACCCCCGTTCTCTTGTGTTGACTCTGACTGTTTTGGTGAGGTCAGTCCTCATGGTGTTAGTGAGCTGTGCCTATAATTAGGCCTTATAATTGGGGTTGGGTGTGAGATGGATCTGCCTTGTGTGGGCCAATCGGCTTTCTGCAGACTCACATTTTCTTATGTTCTTATATTCTGCCTCCTAGGAAGGTACCAGCAACACCCTGGATGTGAAGTTTGAGTCACCCGTCAACTACTCCGCCCGGGAATACGAGGCACAGGCGGCGGACTATGTGGTGCCGCCCAAGTGTGTTGACCCGGCCTTCAAGGGGGAGTGTCACGCTAACCACATACGCAAGATGCAAGCCTCGGTCAGCTGGGACTGGGGACCGGCGTTCCCCAATATTGGCATTTGGTCAGTTCAATTCTTCTTCTTCTACTGATCTATCTACCCATATACATCAATCAAACCATCCACATCTATCCCTCCACTTCTTTGGGATATATATTGTATATAGCTGAGTCCCGTGCAGAAACGCCCGGGACACCAAAGCCCCACCCAAGGCCCTGTGCCCCTCAACAATTATGAAGGGAAAGTTGAAGATTTAGAGTTATTGATGTTACCTTATTTCTACAGGTATATAACAACTGATTATAGTATTGTGGGTATTTTTTAAGTTATTTTGTCTTTACCTGTATATTGTGCAGTTCCTGTTTTGGTTTGTTTGTTCTAAGTTTTACATTTTAAATGGGAAACAGATTAATTTGCTCATGCAGTAATGTACACTGTATGTGGTGGATTGTTTTCTTATAATTCAAGTTTTTTTGTTTTGCTAAAGCGTTGGTTCCACATAGTGATTTTGATTAGTTCTTTTGTCTTTATATTGTCTTGTCCTCGTTTTGGTTTGCTTATTTTGCAAGTTTTACATTATAATTCTGTAGAGTATTGTTATGACCAGGAAGGATTGGAAGCTCGTTGGTTGGAATTCGCTGCTGGTGACGGATATTTACTTCGCAGCCGTCCCGACCTCGCCCCTTCCGTCAAAACCCGATTCATCCTTCAAACCAGGCTGGGAGGTCACTGTTAAGGTCAGTTTGGGTTAGATTTATATATATAGGTCTCCCTCGATATACAATTGAATGACATTCCTGAAAACCCGATGTTAAATAGAAAAATCATATAGAAAACCCTGAAATGAATGGGGTAAATAGGGATGCGTTCTGGGACCAGCCAAAACCCAAACCTAAATGCCTAAAAACTTATAATAATAACATAAATTGGGTTATCAGATAGTGAGGGAGACCTGTACATACACTACGGTAAATAGAGTGAGGGATACATAGGGGTTATGGTTTCTGTCTATGGTAGGTATCTATCTATCTATCTATCTATCTACTGTATCTATCTATCTATCTATCTATCTATCTATCTATCTATCTATCTATCTATCTATCTATCTATCTATCTATCTATCTACTCTGGCACATACCCCATTTGTATATTTTTTTATGTTTTTATTTTATTTTTTTATTGGGTGTGGCTGACTTGAGACAGGTATAGATAAATTTATTTATACTAAGTGGCAAATTAAGCTTAACTATCAAGTTAGATGAAGAGATGCAAGTCTATGAATGTGGAGGGAGCTGCACCAAGGGGCAGACCAAGAAAGACATGGGATCAGACCTTATGGTCTGATCCCAAATTTAAAAACCCGACAAGTGAGGCAGCTCTGAACAGCGCTGCCATTAGGACGAGATCAGAAGCACACGTTGTGTGATGCACATGGTTATAAAATGTATGTATGTACATATATGTTTACTGTATACTGTATGTATGTACAGTAGGTAGAATTGAAGTAGAGTAAGAAGTGTCAAGTCACCTTTAGCCATCAAGTTTCAAATAGGTAGAGTTTAATTAGTTACAATGTTAGTCATCATGTTTTAAGTACGTAGGATTCAATTACTGTTCTTTAAATTAAGTTCCAAGTCAAGCTGATTAATCAAGTTATAATCCCAATTAATTTGTGTTCTATTTTCCCTTGTATCAGGTTTGGTGTGATGCATCCATAGAGTCCGGTGAGATAGACGGCAGCCTCACTATATCCCTGGGTAACATATTCTCCCACAAGAAGGGAGTCACCGCCACCGTCCAGGATTATCAGGCGGTGCTGGTGGCAAGCTACACTATAGATGAGGTAAAGTTATAGAGTAAAGTGGATATACCGGAGCGCTTTTTCCTGCAACTTTAACCGTCTTGGTGGTGTAATGGTTAAGGTGTCAAAAATCTGTGTGTGATAACCCGGGTTCGAATCCTGGTGGATCGCACATGTGCTTTCATTAATTTCATTGGAGGTGTTTGGTGTTGAGGTGAAGTTAATAAAAAATAGATTATCAGTAGGTTCAGGGATATTTCGTAGCGAGGCCGGTCTATATGATCTGTGCCCCATGAATATTCTTTCCTCTCACTTAAACATTAGGCTACCATGGTGCGGTGGGAGTATGAACATGATTAGATTAATATCCAGTATTCGAGAATGGATAATAAGTCGTAGGCATGTGCATAAACCTTTAACCGTCTTGATGGTGTAATGGTTAAGGTGTCAAAAATCTGTGTGTGATAACCCGGGTTCGAATCCTGGTGGATCGCACATGTGCGTTCATTAATTTCATTGGAGGTGTTTAGTGTTGTGGTGAAGTTAATAAAAAATAGACTATTATTCCCTTGGGGGTAAGGGGGCCTGGACATAATTATGTATATGTACATTATATACTCAGGCACATACCCCATAGCTGGGGGTGGCCGACTCGAGACAGAGCCCGAACAGAAACATCATTTAAAGTTCAAAATCATAGGGTCCAGGAGCGCTTTCACGTTCCCTCGCCCCTTACTCTGTCTTGTCTAGTACAGTAGGTGAATTATTCAAGTCGTACAGTAAAGTGGATATAACCGAGCACTTTTTCTTGCAATTATTATTCCCCTGGGGTAAAACCGGTATCACACGAGAGCTTTTATAGTCAACATTCGATGATCAAAAAATTTCTGGCAACATTTCTGGAGTATCTTGCACTGGTATCAGAAACTAGACTGTTGGAAGTGTTGGTAGATGAATTTAGGTAACCGAAATATAGTAAATGTTGACCACATAAGCTGCCAGAACAGTGTTGAGGATAAATGTTGAGTGAAAAAGCGCTCGTGTGATACCGGCTTAAGGGGGCCTTGACACATGATGATGCAGTTTTTAACACCGTACACTATATTGTGGCCGGCAGGGAGGGTTTTGTGGGGGCGCTTGGTTATGGCCTTGACCTTGCTCGGGGCCTTGTAGGGCGTGCCCTTGTTATTCTTACAGTTTCTTACAGTAGATCCTCTGGAAAAAGGCAAACTAGGCCTGTTTATCCAGCTCAGTACCAGTACTTGCACTGCTGTGGTTGTTCACGGTTTTGGCTGCGGCGGTAGCAGACGCAACATTACTGGACATTTGCCATGAATCACTAGACCGAGCTTCCCAAAGTCTACCAATGTCACAGAGTGGGATCAAACTGCAGACCCTTCAATCAGCAGTCAGATGTGCTACTCTAGTAATATTTATTATGTACAGTACTATTATTATTTATTATTATTTGTTATTTTAGAATGAGGTAGACATGTGGTGGCCCAACGGTTACGGTGAGCAGCCCCTGTACCAACTGACTGCCTTGTGGACCGACACCAACCAGGTCGAGGAATCCACCAAGTCCGTCCGTGTGGGCTTCAGGACTGTCGAGCTCAACCAAGACTTTATCGACCCCAGTGATGAAACTTAGGGTAAGAAGAGAGAGAGTGAGGGTGTGAGAGAGTGAGAGAGGGGATAAGGAGGAAGAAATGTGTGTGTAAGAAAGAGTGATTGAGAAACAGAGAGTAAGAGTGAGTGAGAGAGAGGCTGAGTAATCCAGCAAGTCCGTCCGAGTGGGCTTCAGGACCGTCGAGCTGAACCAAGACTTTATCAACCCCAGTAATGAAGATATGGGTAAGGAGAGAGAGTGAAAGAGTGTGTGTGTGTGTGTGTGTGTGTGAGAGAAAGAAAGAAATAAAGGGTGAGAGAGATAGTGAATGAGAAAGAGTGAGAGAGAGAGACCAAGCAGTTCAGCAATTCGGTCGAGCTGAACCAAGACTTCATCGACCCTAGTATAAAGATACAATGGAGGGAAGGGAAGAGAGAGTGAGAGAGTGAGAGAGAGAGAGAGAGAGACGGAGGGGGATTGCAGTGTACGTTCCTGTCAATGCCCCCAGGTTACTTTGTCAAGATATACTTCCTTTGCCTATGCCACAATGCCAGAATTGACACAATTGTTATAAAAGTATAATTCAGAAGTGGCCAGATTAGAGTTGCAGACTTGCAGAAGATTGTAAATATTTTATTTGAGTAGCTCGACAACTTAGCTGAAATGCCTGCCAAACACAGCAAACCAAACTATGCCTAAAATCACAACGCAAATTAAAATGTAAAACTTGCAAACTAAACAAGCCAAAACTGAGACGATACAAGATAAAGGCAACTTATCAAAATCACTATGTGGAAACAACGCTTACTAAAATAAAAATTTATGAAATATATGAACACAATCCACCACATAGGGTGTACATTACTACATGAGCAAGTTAATCTGTTTCCCAAGCAAACTAATCATTGATTTCATTGATTAGGTTTATTTGTAAGTTAATTGGTGGGTTGGTGAAAAATATGAAATTATAGCGTGTCTTTCCTGTTTTGGTTTGTATATTTTCCAAGTTTTACAGTATAATAGCTCCTGTTTGACACTGTTCTGTTGTCCCCAGGTCGCTACTACCGGGTAATTGTAAACAACGTGCCGATGTTCATGAAGGGAAGCAACTGGATCCCTGCCCACATCTTGCCGGAGGAGGTCACCCCGACGTACACCCGATCGTTGTTGGAGGCAGCCGCTGACACCCACCAGAACTGTATTAGGGTGTGGGGTGGAGGAATATAGAATCTGATGTCTTCTATGAGGTAGGTTTAGCCCCATTACTTTGGCGATTTCAAAACCTTTCGGTCCTTTTCTCTGTCAATATTAAGACGTTTTGTGTCATTTAGGTGTTCGTCTTCTTCATGTATCATCATCATCACTATCATCACTACTATCATCATCATCACCACCACCATCATATTCATCATCATCATCAGTAACTGGATCCCCGCCCACATCTTGCCGGAAGAGGTCACCCCGACGTACACTAGGTCGTTGTTGGAGGCGGCCGCTGACACCCACCAGAACTGTATCAGGGTGTGGGAGGGAGGGATATATGAGTCTGATGTCTTCTATGAGGTAGGGTTCATCGGCTTCATATTCATCTTAAATTTTTGTCCCCATAAAATATTCTTTCCTTTTGCTTAACCCTTCCAGCCTGGGTGTCCTTTTAAAAGGACACCACGAAAGAAGGGCAGGAGCCCGGGTGTCCTGTTAAAAGGCTTGTGCTTGAAAGCGTGCTTCAAAATTCGCGCGACCAAATTTTACTTTGCAGGGGCGATCGCAGCGCCACCAAGCCTCAACTACTACCGTTATCAGTTCCTACGTGGCCGCCATAGCGAGTAATACTAAAAACATGAATTCCGACGCGTCCGATTCGGTGCAACCTCCCGCGCGCCCCACTGCTACCCCGCTCGCAACTTCGACGCCTGTTGCAACCGACAAGAAAGCTCAACGAAAGAAAGTGAAGCGTTTGTTGAGTGATAGTGCTATACAGCGACAACTGTTTGATATTGAAGAGAGCAGTGGCAAAAGCTGGGTGGAAAAAGAACAATTTATAAGTGCAAGCGAAGAAGACGATTTTGTTGGCTTTGGAGACGATGATAATGTGGATGTATTTGAGGGGGGAGACAGTAGTGATGATCCTGATGTGGAAGTGTTTCAGGAAGGTGCTATTGAACTTCCAAGTGTGCTAGAAGCTAGGCCTACCCCCTCGCCATTTTTGGTAGGTCAGCCTAGGCCTAGGCCTAAGCCTATCCCTAGCCCAGGACCTTCCCCTTTGCCTGCCCGTACGCCCTTGAAAGTGGGAAAATATTTTTATAAACAATCGCTGGTGAAAAGTGCAGCTAAAAAAAGCACGCAGGGCAGCCGCAGAAAAGGCTAGGGAAGGTGAAGAGAGTGATAGTGATGCCGACCCTGGTCTAGCAACCACCCACATTCCTTTGTCCCGACGCCTTGACCCGGGACGCCGCGTGGGTCACCCACAGCCCTCGGCTTCATCTCTCCTTCAGGATGAGCAAAGGGCCTCTTCAAGTGGTATTGGTAGTGTGCCACAGCCCTCAACATACCGCAGAGCATTATTTGATGCGGAGAAGCCCTCGGCTCGCCGCAAAAGGAGCCCAGCTCCCGAGGCCGAGGCTCCCATTGTTCAACCTCCCGCCGCCGATGCCCGGTCACTTCTTCACCAGAATTATCTCCTGAAGAGGATGCTGACGACCCCAACATTGCCCCAGATGACCTGATGTCGCCTGAGGAGGAAGAGGAACAGGAACAGGAGGAGGAAGAGGAAGTCCCGACAAGACGCGTGAGAGGGCGAGGTCGTGGACGTGGTCAGTCTGCCGACGCCGCTGCCCCTGGGCGTGGGCGTGCAGGGCGTCCGCGTGGCCAAGGGCGTGTGCCAGGGCGTCCAGGGCGTGTGCCTGCTGCACCTGCACGAGCATCATCATCCGACCTGTTTGTGTGGACAGATGGGGCTGATTTTGAGCCAGATTGTCCTGCCTTTGACGAGGTACAGATGGGTTCCGGGGTGTCACCAACATTTCCCTGTGGCCCAGATGCTACCCCCAGTGAACTATTCTGTGGCTTCTATGACAATGAAGTCATGGAATACCTCGTCGAGGAGACCAACTACCATCATGAGATCTGTGCCAACTTTCTTGGCAGGAAGACCAGTGCCAAGATGGTGGCATGGAGAGCTTGTCACTTTGGCAGAACTATATGTGTTCTTGGCACTCACAATGCTGATGACACATATCAGGAAGCACGCTCTGGCTGACTACTGGATCACTGGCGACATCATAACGACTCCTGCATTTGGCAAGTACATGTCCAGGGACAGGTACTTCGACATCCTCTCCTATCTCCACCTGACAAACAACATGGAAGTCCACCTTCCCGACTCATTATGGAAGATCAGGAAGCTGTATGACATGATATGTCATCGGTTCACCACCTACCTGATTTCTTTCCAGAAGATGTGCCTCGACGAGTCTCTGGTCCTGTTCCGTGGTAGGCTGCACTTCCGAGTATATCCCGTCCAAGAGACACCGCTTCGGCATCAAGCTCTTCGTCCTCTGCGACTGTTTGACGGGGTATGTGCTGGACTTTGTGGTCTACAGCGGCAAGGGTGGAGAAGTTGAGACTGACCCCCTCATTGGTTTTGGTGGCGCTGTAGTGAAGAAGATGATGGAGAGGCACTTCAATCAAAACCACATCCTCTACACAGATAATTACTACACGTCGCCTATCCTGACCAAGTACCTCCATGACTGCAAGACCGGAACTGTCGGCACAGTCAAGGGCAAGAGGAAGGGCATGCCAGGCTACCCAACCAAGACGAAGAAGCCGGACATCTTCCACAAGAAGAGTGGCCCCATCCTCTCCATCCACTGGCATGACCAGCGGAAGGTCAACCTCCTCAGCACATGCCACAAGGCCGAGATGGTCGCCACAGGGAAGGTGGACCGAAAAACCAAGAACCACGTCCAGAAACCAGCTGCTGTCCTTTATTACAACCTTAACATGCGCCTCGTTGACAAGTCCGACATGCAGATGGGCTTCATCGACTGCCTGCGAACATCTTGCAGGTGGTACAAGAAGTTTATCCTGCATACGGTAGATATGTCGGTCCTCAATGCCTACAACATCTACCGTCTGAGGACTCCAGGAGCCAAGAAGTACAAGTCCCTGCGGAAGTTCCACAAACAGGTGATACTTGAGCTCCTGGCTAAACATGCGGGTACACCAGGGAGGCCACTACAAGGACCAGGCCAGCTGGACAGAACGGGGTGTGCTGACTTTTTCAGGAAGCACCAGCTCAACGCCCTTCCTTTCCAGGGTCCTAATACTAAATCCAGAGTGCAGAAGAGGTGCCATGTGTGCAGCCACACAACAAGAAGACCCCGCAAAGCCACAAAAACCACCTGGGAATGCCTCGAGTGTCAAGTTGGACTGTGTGCTGGCACCTGCTTCAACGACTTCCACACACTAACAAACTTTTGAAGTGGACGTGACAACAGTGAAAGTGACACTCAAATGTAGGCTAAGAATAATAATATAACTAAGTATAAGTGAAAAGGACACATATAAGTAATAATAAGTGCCCTCAATAACAATATGAACAAGTGAAAGTGACACTAAAATATATATTTCTAACAATAAATAAGTGAAAAAGACACTATCAATAAGCCTAGTCCAGTGAAAGTGACAGTATAATAATAATAAAACTAAGTATAAGTGAAAGAGACAGAAAACAAGTAATAATAAGTGCCTTCATAACAATATGAACAAGTGAAAGTGACACTATATATATTATTAGCTTACCTAACAATACATAAAAGTGAAAATGACACTATCAATTATCAAAGTCCAGTGAAAGTGACACTATAATCATAATAATAATAAAACTAAGTAATAAGTGACAGAGACACAAATAACTTCATGTAAATAACTTTATTGAGTGAAAAAACATAATAACTATAATAAATGACATAGGCCTAATAAACAATAAAACACTATCAAATCGCTTGCCGGCATAATTGCGGGTGGAGCGACGAGTGCAACTGGGCGTCGTAGCCGGGGCCGCGGTTGAGTGTTAAGACGCGCCGAGGTAAATACGCGACAAAGTTACCTCCACTTCCATCACCATCACTCTGGAACCAGTTGAGCTAGAGAGCTCTACTCAACGCCATTCTATGCGGCAAGGTAAGGCGCCCAATTCTATATATGTTTGATTAATGTAGGTAATATATTAAGCGAGATTAGCCTTACTTTACTTTTGTTGATATTCGGCCAGATCGCCCGGATACGAGCTCCGTCCTTTGGAGAGACAGCCCGGGTCACGAGGGTTAATTGGGTAATATATTATTGGTTTGGGGGGTGGGGGGGATCATACAGTGGTCAGGGTAGCCTATTATGAACAAATATTCACTACCGGTAGGCTAGGGTGATTTCCTGTCTAAATTAAATGAGTCGCACCAGAAGCTATTAAAGTTTTGCCCATCAGTGAAGAGGGGGACGAATTTGCAAATTTATCATGTATTTTTTCTTACTTCTTGTAATGATGATTTGCCGAGAACACATAAATACTTATTATTGTTGGTCTACAAGATGTACGATAAAGTCTTCAATGACATTGTTGCCACCTCAAAAAGTTACCGTTGTAGCCGTTGACTTGCATGGCCATAACAACGGTAAAATTTTGAGGTGGCAACAATGTTATTGACGTTTTGGAATGGCCATAACTGTAACTTTTTGAGGTAGCAACAATGGTTTTGATGTTTCGTTAACTGTTTGAGGTGGCAACAATGTCATTGACGTTTAGGAATGGCCATAACTGTAACTTTTTGAGGTGGCAACAATGGTTTTGATGTTTCGTTAACTTTTTGAGGTGGCAACAATGTCATTGACGTTTTGGAATGGCTATGTGTAACTTTTTGAGGTGGCAACAATGTCATTGAAGTTTCGTCATGCATGCAGCCCCGTGGTGCCGCACGGCCATCCCCTCTTTTCTATTCCGATTATTTAGCTTGATTCCACTGTATTAACTGAACTAACCTAATTTAACGGAATCAAGTAAAACTAAAAAAATACATCAAAATATAATCGTGATTATGCGCGTATGTAACGGCACCATAGCTGCGATCCTTGTATTGGGGAGGCGTTGAATGTAGCTCTAAAACATGACGTCACTCATCATCTGCGCATGCGTGAGAATCTAGGCCCCGCATCTCAAATGTACAACTATTATATTGGATTAGATTAACCTAACCTAACCTAACCTAACCCAACCCAACCCTAAAATATAACCAAAATAACCAAAATAACAAATATAACGAAATAAAACAATAACAAATATACCATATATGAGTGGGATCGATCGCTGGTTTCCTCAGTGACGGGCGGCCGTTCTATCGAATGAGATATGGAGAGTTCTGGGAAGAACGGTTTGAAGGGTATATTTAAACGCCACGGAAGTGAGGGGCGGGGCCAAGGGGGGCCTAGATTCTCACGCATGCGCAGATGGTGAGTGACGTCATGTTTTAGAGCTACATTCAACGCCTTCCATTGTATTGACTCTTGAGTCAGATCAAATGAAGTATTGAGGGATAAGCCTTTACAACGGCACCTCGTATTTACATTCTACTTTTCCTATTTTTCTGAAGCGTGTAGAGAGGGGAGAAGGGGTGTTGGAGAGAGAGAAAGCTGTTGGAGTGGCTTTGTTATGTGTGTTTAGTCTGTATATGTCGTCAGGATGGCGTCATCACATCTTAGTGTGTGAGCCCCTTCGGGCCTCACACACTAAGAACTCCATCATTGCTGGATTTGGGGGGGGGGGGGGGTAAAACCATATTTTGGACTTAAAATCATAACTATTGCATACATTCAAAAAATCTTTTTTGACTGACCGTTGCATACACGCACCGAATGTTCGTTAGAAGTTTGTGTGAAAATCCGTTGAACGGTCTAGGAGGAGTTTTCGGAAAGACAGACATACGTCTCACTATCATCATCACATCTGAGACATATGTATGATGTGTGGCTTTCTGTGATAGGGGCACACACACACACAGGGAATAGGTACATGGTGGGCGGTGGTGGTCCTGAAGGGAGGGGGGTGGGGGGAACCATTTTTAGGACCTAAGATCATAACTATTTCACAAATTCAAAAACAATAAAACAGACAGACAGACATTTCGGTTAGCATGTACCAATATACGGGGGGCGATACCACTCTGCTTACGCAGAGTTGATAATAATAATAGTTCTTAACCCTCCTCTAGCGGGTGCTCTGTGGCCGTTTTGGGCCTTTCTGGGCCGTTCTGACTGCTATATCAACCATCAGTATGAAAGGAACTGTATTGCGCCGAAAACTAGGTGGAAATCGCTACACAATGACGCCACATACAGCTACGTAGCACTCGTGGAGCACTGACAGTGTTACCTCGAAGATGGAAGTTTAGCTGATTTTGCTACCTTGCTCACTTTTAGCGAACTATTGGTTACACTGTCATCCTCACGCGCGGTGGGGGAACTGGAGTTAGTGTGGGCCGGGAGGCCACAGATGTCGGACGTATGGATCATTACTATCCCACCCTTTTTTCACCCGTTTTTTGCCATTTTTTTCAACTCGACTTATGTTGCGCGCCGATCTTTAAGGGTTAAAGCTAGCGCATGCTAAGCCAGCTAAGGATAGCCCAATAAAGCCGATTAGGCGTATTTCCATTGGGGTCCTGTACTACATCCCCATCCCCTTGCTCATGAGGGATGGTAACGACTCAGTGCTTGTGAAAAATCTTTAATGCGCCGAGCGTGGGCGCGATCCCGGGCCTTCTGGGTGGAAGTCCGAGACGCTAGTCACTACACCAGAATCAATTGGGACAGGCTATGTGAGCAAGAGCTCCAGAGATAAAGAATCTTAACTGAAAACATTCTAAATTAAATAGTTGTCCCTGAAGCTGCATACTGCTCTGACCTACAATGCATTGATAAGAATAATCTTGACTCCATTAGAAGTATATATAAGGATATCTTGTGTTTTATAAGACAGGCCAGTCACTCACAATTGGTCCAGTCATGGTCACCACTCACTAATGGGGTTGGACAGGTTGGGATATTGTCACCGTACCTGTTTAATTTCTATATTGATGGTCTGAGTTTATCTCTGAACACTCACAATATTGAATGCTATATGAATGATCAATTGGTGAACCACATAATGTATCTGGAAGATTTGCAGACTAGCATGGGAAGGAGGGAGAGTGACAGAGGATTGGAAGACAGCCTAGTACAAGACATTATATAAATAATACCTGTAATTGGTGTGTTTGTGCCAACAGACGATGAGGCTGAAAAGTACACAGCTCCCCAACCCATTTCTATCCCTAAGTGATCAATGAACTGACCTTGGCTGCTATAAAAGTTCTATATACCCCCAGGGTAGTAGGGCATTGGCAGCAAAACATAGTGGTCCCCAGAGGTCGATCCACCAGGACTTAATTTACACGGACAGGGAAAGCTTTTGCGAGAAACTTCCCTTGCTGGCAGTGGATTAAATACCACCATCGTCAGAGCCAACACTTCAAGTACAGAGACTTAACCCTATTGCTCACCGGAAGACGCACTAACGTCTTTCCGTATCTCTCTCTAAATGCACGAGGATGTGATATCGTGCCTTTAAAAGCTAAAATATTTGGCATAAATCACCCAAAGACGCGAATCACGCCTTACTCCGGCTGTGAGAAGCTGAAGAAATATGGAACTAGTTGATGATAGCTTGCAACATTGTAGGCCAATAACAGTGTCACACCAAAGGCTTGAAATATTTTATTTTCTCAGTATTTTTTGTGCCTCTTACTGGGAACGTATATTTACTTGAACCTTTATTTTTTTGGAATCACTGCCTCTATGTACAATTTGTGTCTTTCTGTGATTGAAATTTATTTATACAGTCCACCTCCAATAAGACCGAGGGATAGGTTCCCAAAAAGGTTTGGTCTAAGCAAATTTCGGTCTTAATGAGCCTTAACCCTTCCAGCCCAGGTGTCCTTTTAAAAGGACACCACGAAAGAAGGGCAGGAGCCCGGGTGTCCTGTTAAAAGGCTTGTGCTTGAAAGCGTGCTTCAAAATTCGCGCAGCCAAATTTTACTTTGCAGGGGCGATCGCAGCGCCACCAAGCCTCAACTACTACCGTTATCAGTTCCTACGTGGCCGCCATAGCGAGTAATACTAAAAACATGAATTCTGACGCGTCCGATTCGGTGCAACCTCCCGCGCGCCCCACTGCTACCCCGCTCGCAACTTCGACGCCTGTTGCAACCGACAAGAAAGCTCAACGAAAGAAAGTGAAGCGTTTGTTGAGTGATAGTGCTATGCAGCGACAACTGTTTGATATTGAAGAGAGTAGTGGCGAAAGCTTGGTGGACAAAGAACAATTTATAAGTGCAAGCGAAGATGACGATTTCGTTGGCTTTGGAGACGACGATAATGTGGATTTATTTGAGGGGGGAGACAGTAGTGATGATCCTGATGTGGAAGTGTTTCAGGAAGGTGCTATTGAACTTCCAGTGTGCTGGAACCTAGGCCTACCCCCTCGCCATCTTTGGTAGGTCAGCCTAGGCCTAGCCCTAGCCCTACCCCAGGACCTTCCCCTTTGCCTGCCCGTGAGAGAGAGAGAGAGATGCAAAACGTTGTCAATAAAGTGCTCCTCCACATGTGATGTTTATATTAATTCTGTTAACTTTCAGAGTTCATTTTTACATTACACTACAGTACTTGTATGTTAAGTTTGTTTTGTGTTTTTATATTTCATAATCTGTATTATAAAAAAAAAAGGAAAACAAAAAGGAAAAGTGGGGATTGGGCCTGAGTATATAGATAGATAGATGATAGATGTATATACTCAGGCACATACCCCATAGCTAAAGGTGGCTGATAAGAGACAGAGCTCAGCTCTAACAGGAACAACATTCTAAAGTTCCAATTCTTGAGGTCCGGGATCACTTTTGCATTCCCTCGCCCCTTTCTCTCTCTCGTCGAGTTGGAGAATTGTACAATCGGGGGTATTAAGTGTTGTCATATATTACAGTGGTTGTCGCTCAAAAAGTGTTATTGGTATCTTTTTAGTTACTGGGAAAAGTGCTTATCCCTCGGAGTATTAGTCAGTGTCCGAAACTTTGTGAAATATCTGACAACACTTATTAACCTCGACTGTACAAGGGGAGGAGGATTCCTAGCCCATAATATAGTTTTGCTAAATCTTCAATGCATTATTTTCACATAGTGATTTTGATCAGTACCTCTGTGTTAATAATGTGCCATTCCTGTTTTGGTTTGTTTGCTTTGCAAGTTTTACATTATAATTAATGGGTCTTCTCCTGGATGACCTAGATGTGTGTGAATTTGTATTTTGTTTGTGTGTGTTCATTGGTTTTGTGTTGTCCCTATTCTGGCTCTGTGTTGAGTCGGCCACCGCCAAAAAAAAGAGAAAAAAAAGGAAAAGAGGGGGAAAAGGGAAAAAAAAAGGAAAAGTGGGGATTGGGCCTGAGTATATAGAATAGAATAGATGTTGTGGACCTTTTGACATTTATAACTTCATTACACTACTGTACTTGTATGTTACGTATCTTATGTCTCTCTACCAGATTGCAGATGAGCTAGGGATACTGATCTGGGAGGACCTGATGTTCCCGTGCAGCATGTACCCTGTCGGGGGCGCGTTCCTGGATAGTGTGAGGGCGGAGGTGGTGACCCAGCTACGTCGCCTCCACCACCACCCCAGTATACTCCTCTGGGCCGGGAATAATGAGAACGAGGCGGCACTCAGAGGTGATTGGTATGTATTTATGTATGTATGTTTGTATATATGTATGTAGTATGTATGTACAGTATTTATGCGTACAGGGTGCCAAACGAAAGCAGAGTCCGAATATGAACATGATTAGATTAATATCCAGTATTCGAGAATGGATAATAAGTCGTAGGCGTGTGCATAAACCTTTAACCGTCCTGGTGGTGTAATGGTTAAGGTGGCAAAAATATGTGTGTGATAACCCGGGTTCGAATCCCGGTGGATCATATATACTTTAATTAATTTCATTGGGGGGTGTGGTGGTGAGATTAATAAAAATAATATTATTAGTAGGTTTAGGGATATTTCTTCGAGAGGCCGGTCTATATGATCTGTGCCCATGAATATTCTTTCCTCTCACTTAAACAGTAGGCTACCATAGTGCGGTTGGGAATATGAACATGATTAGATTAATATCCAGTATTCGAGAATGGATAATAAGTCGTAGGCGTGTGCATAAACCTTTAACCGTCCTGGTGGTGTAATGGTTAAGGTGGCAAAAATATGTGTGTGATAACCCGGGTTCGAATCCCGGTGGATCATATATACTTTAATTAATTTCATTGGGGGTGTGGTGGTGAGATTATTAAAAATAATATGTAAAGATAAAATTAGGGTTTATAGTTCAAATTATATCTTTGTAGATGATGAAATGGCCAAAACAATGCGTATTTCACGTTAATTTTCATGTATTCGTTGTGATATGCATTTAAGTCTTCAAACAAAATAGCTCCGGTTTGACACCCTGTATGTACGTATGTATATACTCAGGCACATACTCCATAGCTGGGGATAGCCGACTCAAGACAGAGCCCGAACAGAAAAACAAAATTAAAATTAAAAAGTCATACAACTGGTCAGGGCAGATTTTGGCCGGTATTACTTAAGCCCATTTTCCTGCATATTTTGTCTTGAAGTTTCTTGATGGGCGTTTGGGCTTGAGCGACTCTCCCCTAATGGAATGGAACAGGCTAGAAGATCGAATTAACAGTAATTGCCTCAGCATATGGAAGCATATGAAGGCGGTTCATTCATGGCCACCCCCTTGGGGATTAAGGTGTCTGGCAATAGATAGATTGATTGTGTTTCTTTAGTTGTACTGTATAGGAATAATATAGGTCCACTTACATTAATTCTATCATAAAATCTACATACAGTATTTATCTTGAATTGGGATCTTGAGGATAATTTATTAAGCTCAAGCCTCAATGGTGGTCTATGGAGGAAACTAGAACCATGATAAATAAATAGATAAATAATAAAATAAGCCCTACTCACTTAACCCTTTCACGCACAGAACGCGATTTGCGCCTTTTCTGGGATACTTTGTGACCATCAGGGGTGTTTAGAAATCTTCAGGTTTAGTTACTTCAACCTCTGCAGTTTTCTTTGAGTGAGCTGTGGGCAGAAAACTAATTTGGAGAGGTACTTATGAGATTGAGAAAACTATTTTGGAATGCTAAACGGCAATACAGAGTCCACAGGATAGCGAGAGGGTTAACTGTCTATTCTATTCTCAGGTACGGAACAATCTCCAACTTTGAGCAGTACAAGGAGGACTACATGCAGCTGTACGTTGACACCATACGTAACGTTAGTTTGGAGGTGGACGACACAAGGCCGTTTGTCGTCAGCTCATCCAACAACGGCATAGAGTCGGAGGAGGAGGGTTTTGTGGCTAAGCATCCATATAGCAACTTCTATGGTGACGGTAAGGGCTGTGTTGATGGTGTAATGGTTAGAGTGTGTAAGTTCTGTATGTGATATCCTATGTTCGAATCCTGGGAGAATCACATGCTTTTATTAATTTAACTTGGGGTGTTATTGGTGTTATGAATGATACTAAAAATTGAGACAGCAAATTTAGCTATGGTATAGTAGGCTACACTCGGATACCATAGTCTCTAGCTCACTCTTAAGAATTTGTGGACCCTCTATTTCTCTATGTTTTACTTTATGCAATTATAACTATCTGGATTGAATTTTCATATAAGTTGCTTTCAATTTATAGTACAGTATATATAGTTTTGTAGTGTGTGAATTTTGTGTTTTGTCTGTGTTTGTTCGCTGTTTTGTCTTGTGTTTTCCTGTTCTTGCTCTGTCTTGAGTCGGCCACCCCCAAGAAAATACAAACAAACAAACAAAATAGTACAATAGAGGAAAATAGAATAAAACAAATTGGAAAAAGTGGGGATTGGGCCTGAGCATATAGATAGATAGATAGTTTATGTATGGACCATTATATTCCTAAATTTGTTTCCAGAGATATGTTTCCATAATAATAAATAAGTGAGGTCCACAAATATTTGAGTGGGGTAGAGACTGTGGCATCCAAGTGTATTATGATAGCCTACACTTTATTTTGATAAAGCAACGGAAGAAGTATGTATCGGTAGCTGTAAATTATAATGTAAAACTTGCAAAATAAACCAATCAAAACATGTATGTACAGTATATACTCAGGCACATACCCCATTGCTGGGGGTGGCCGACACGAGACAGAACCCGAACAGAAACAACATTTAAAGTTCCTATTCTCAGGGTCCGGGACCACTTTCGCGTTCCCTCGCCCGTTGCTCTGTCTCGTCGAGTAGGAGAATTATACAAGGGGAGGAGGATTCCTAGCCCCCTGCCCCCAAACATGAACCACACAATATAAAGACAAAGGAACTTATCAAAATCACAATGTAGAAATAACACGTTGAAGATTTAGCACAACAATACTATGAAATATCTATCTATCTATCTACAGTATTTGCTCAGGCCCAATCCCCACTTTTCCTATTTTTTATTTTCCTCTATTTCATTATTATTATTATTATTATTATTATTTTTTTTTTTTCTTGGGGGTGGCCGACTCAAGACAGAGCAAGAACAGGAAAACACAAGACAAAACAGCAAACAAACACAGACAAAACACAAAATTCACACACATCTAGGTCACCCAGGAGAATACCCAGAGACCAGGGTCACCAAGGTCGTATGAAATATAAAAAACACAAAACTACCACATAGAATATACTTCACTATATGAGTAAATAAGGTTGTTTCCCAGGCAAACTATTCTGTTCATTCTAGGTTGGGCAGAAATTGTAACCTCTAACCTCTATAACTCAAAAAGGACTAGAGTAATCGTGCTAATTTGTCTACCAAATAGGAGGACTTGGTCAGGGAATAGGTGTGGAAATTGACAGCTCATTTGCTCTAGCACTTTTTGAGTTGCAAAGCTTAGCCCTCCGGATCCGGGGGCCCTCATATGAGGCAGTTCGCTGTGTCTGGGGCGATTTTCGTACAGTCAAGCTTCATAATTCAGTAGCTACTGATTGAGACCACCTAGAGCAGTCAGTATTTTGCAAATTGTAGAACATCTTGTTGTCTGTAGACTGCCGTTGAGATGGCGGCGCTACGACGCGTGGTTGCCGAGTTATGATGATTTTAGCGGAGATTTTTAGCCGCAATTTTTACCTCATATGAGGCCTCCCGGACTCCTAACCAAAAACGTTTTGCCTCATATGAGGCCTCCCGGATCCCAAGGATTAAAGATTACAATTTCTGCCCAACCTAGAATGAACGGACTATAGTTGAGGCACCAAAATGGCGTGAAAAGAAAAATCAGGCCACTCTTTCTTACAACAGGATCTCTACTTGACCCAATGTTCATGTTACACTCCACTACTACAACTACATCCTGGACGCCTGGCAGGGGAGAACTTCCCGTGCTGCCGATTTGCTTCAGAGTAGGCCTACGGCTTCCAGTCCTGGCCTTCCTTCAAGTAAGTCTCTCCTTTATATTGTATTTTACCTCACAATATATAGCCAGACCTATGAGAGTTCCGTATGGAGCTCAGTGGTCTGGTTAATCTGCTCTACATACCTAACTAACCTCACAATATATATTTTTTGACACAAACTCAATGAAAACTAGAATGATGTACTTAATGACGTCCTTCATCCTTCAGAAACTTGGATTTTAACTGTTGTGCACCAAACTATGGTGCAGCTACTGACAAGTGTTTGTGAGTTCTTGTGATTTTCTTACAAATATATGCATTTAAGCCGGTACCCCACAAGCGTTTTTTTCTCTCAACACTGGTCTGGCAGCTTATGAGGTCAACATTTACAATATTTTGGTTACCTAAATTCAATTATCATCAGTTTAGTTTCTGATCCCAGTGTAAAATATTCCCAAAATGTTGCCAGAAAAATGTTGAGCACTGAATATTGACTATAAAAGCTCTCATGTGATACCAGCTTTAGATTGATGTTCAGATCAAAGCTGCTATGATGCATTTTTATCACCATGCACTCCCTGCTTAAATTAAGAGCTGGGCTAGGGTGGATGCCCTGATGTTTCAGGGACTTCAGTGGACAGTTGATACAGATCGTTAGACCACACCATCCACCAACGACACTGTTGTCTACCAATAACGTACACTGGTTGGCTTGAGCATCAAACCGTCATCCTGTCAGTTTGCAGGCGAGTGCTCTGCCAACCACTTATGTTTTGAAAAGGGCTTATTGAGATCGTATTTACGCATTGGTTTTCTTGTAGTTATTTTTGCTTTTTGTGCGTGACCTGTCACCTGTTTTGTGTTTTGTTATATAGCTACAGTACAGTAATTGTTGTGTACCGGTATGTATTCAGATCTATGAGTGAGGTGACCATTGAGCAGGATTGGGGCAGGAGTTCGGCCATGTCTTACCACCGCCAACACCATCCACTCGGACAAGAGGAACTGGAGATGCAGATAGGGCTACATATGGTCATGCCACCGGACGACGGATAGACTATCACTTACCAATACTACCTCTATCTCTCACAGGTACAGATTATATGTTCACTGGTCTATTTTTGTATTATATACAGTATACAGTATATTTATTTATTTTTATTTTCTCTCTTTGCAGTTCTATGTTATATATTTCTTTCTCTTCTTTCTCTTTTTTCTCTCACTTTCTGAACGGAAATTGTGACACTCTACAATTTTAATATCATGGTGTAATGGTTAGAGTGTTTAAGATTTGTACTGTATGTGATAACCCAGGTTCGAATCCCGGGAGGATCACATACTTTCATTAATTTCATTAGGAGGTGTTTGGTGTTGGGAGTGAAATAAATAAATGAGATTATTCTTGTGTATTATTTAGGTTCACCAAGCCATGGCAGTCAAGGCGAGACAGAGTTCTACCGGCGGTGGAGGAGTTCAGTGACGGACGAGGGTGAAGGGTACACCATGGGAGCGCTATACTGGCAACTCAACGATATATGGCTAGGAGCGTCGTGGGCATCTATTGGTCAGTTAAACATTTGTACAGAATTTACCAGAACGTCCTGAACTTCCCAAATTGACTAATTACTTGATTGTGAAGATAGTGCGTTGTTATTTTTTTGCAAGTTTTACAAGTTTTACATTACAGTATAATTATAAATTAACCATAAAAGTTCCCGTGTGATACCCCCTAATACATAACTGATATTACAGAGTACAAAGGGCGTTGGAAGATGCTCCACTACTACGTCAAGAACTTCTTTGCTCCGGTTATAACTTCTGTATACATGGATGTAGAAAATGTAAGTCCATCATGTATTTTTGTCTTGATAGCGTAATGCATAAATTCGCAGAATTTTTGTGTGAGTATCTTAGGTTCGAGACCTTGGAGTGCCACATGTATTTGTTGATTTCATTAATTGAGTTTAGCAGTAAAGTTGGTTGGTGAAAAAATATGAATTTAGTACAGTAGCATACTGTCTTTATAGCGTACTGGTTAGTGTGCGGAATTTCAGTGTGAGTATCTTAGGTTGGAATCCTTGGAGTACCATATGTATTCATTAGTTTCATTGATTTTATTAGTTGTTTTTGTTAGTTAATTAGTGAGTTGGTGAAAATATAAATACTGTACCCTGTTCATTATAGGTAAGACAATAATACCAACCCCATGCTCTCATAACTCATAAATTACTTCAGTACTGTACTGTAGTGATTTTGATAAGTTCTTTTTGTCTTTGTATTGTGCATTCCTGTTTTGGTTTGTTTGTTTTGCAAGTTTCACATTTTAATTGATCTGTTATTTCTACCATTTGGAAAGATTCAACCAGGAAATAGGTGTGGAAGTATTCATACAGCCCATTTGCTTTAGCCATGTTTTTAGCTTTAGCATTATTTCCACATAGTGATTTTGATAAGTTTTTTTGCCTTTATATTGTGTCCCAGTTTTGGTTTGTTTATTTTGCAAGTTTTACATTTATTATAAGATCTTAGGGGTCATGATTTTGGCTTAATTATAATTAATAGGCTTTAGTTTTACTGAAAATTTATCAAACCAAAATGAAACACTGCAAATTTGTATTATGAACACTCATAGATGAATATTATTGTCAACAAATGTACACTTGCCTGCAATAGTACAATAGTGCGTTGTTATGTGTGCGATTAGTTTGCTTGGGAAACAGATAAACTTGCTCATGTAGTGATTTACACCTTATGTGGTGGATTGTGTTCTTTTATTTTAAAATTTTATTTGATTAAGGCATTACTTCAACATAGCAATTTTTGTTCTTCTTTTTATCGTGTCGTCCCTGTTTTATGATTAGTTTGTTTGTTTTGCAAGTTTTACATTTTAATTTTAATACTTCAGGTGAAAGTGTACGTGGTGAGTGACCTGATGGATGACGTTGAAGGAGCGACTCTCACCATCAACCTCCATCGCTACGACCAATTGGTTCCTGTGTCATCATCCAACACCACTATCACTGTGGTTAGTACACTAATAGCTTTACCAACGTTGCCTCTTCTCATTTCTCTACCAACATTACCTCTTCTCAATTCTCTACCAACAAGAGTATCACTGTGATTAGTACAATAATAGCTCTAACAATACAACCTCACTGCCACTGTGGATATGCCTGGTACCAGCAAACTTGACAGTAGAGATACACACTCTGGAGCACTTGCTGGAATAAAATCAGAAGATTGGGGTGTGAGGACTCTTAACCAAACTGTCAAGGTTGTTGACGCAGGGTGTAGTACATTAAATGTCAACACAATCATACTCTAGTTAAATAATTTACTATTCGATATGATGCGGTTTTTACCAGCATGCACTCCCTGCTCAAGAGCTGGGCTAGGGTGGGTACCCTGATGATCAGAGACTTCAGTGAACAGTTGCCACAGATTGCTAAACCGCACCGTCCATCAACAGCACTGGTGTCTGTCAATAACACACACTGGCTGGCCCCGTCAACCTCTCGGTTTGCAGGCGAGTGCTCTACCAACCGCACTATGGCTTGTGGCCGTGGTGGTTTGTAAATTTGTAGCTCTAACTATGCTGCCTCTTCTCTATTCCCTACCAACAAGACTATCACTTTACCAACACTACCTCACTACCACTGTTGTTATATTATACCTGGCACCAGTGAACTTGACATTTGATATACCATACTCCCTTTCACTTGTTCCAATATTGTCTTCATGTTGTGTTTCTCAATAGCTTGTTTCTCATTCAGGACTTGCTATGCCCCTCTGAGTTTTCATTTTTTCATAGCCTAGGTGTACAGTTGGTAAACAATCTGAGATTTCGTGGTGGCGGTGCTGTTTGTAGGGTTTGTGTCGGCCGCATTATTAGCGTTATTCCCGAGTCCCCCCTTTCGAGCCTTCACTGTGTGACGCCTCCCGGCGTTAACAGAATGGTTGCGTGGGGCATTGCAGCTCGCTAGCGCTCGCCAGGATGGGGGAATGGGCTACAGTTGTCCTAGAATGATCTGCTTTAGGTAATTAGTGTCGTGTGGACACAGACAGTCTAGAAATGGTCTTTGTTTTGGTCTGTGACCGCGCCTTATATTCGCTATAATATAAATGTTGCTTGTGTGGGAGGCGAGCGAGAGAGGGTGAGGGGGTACACCTGGCAGCGGGGTGAGCTATGACACGGCTCGCTTGGGCGCTGACGGCGTTGGCGGCCGGGTGGTCAACTAGTCCCTGCCCATCGCGGCCTCGTGTTTTTTACCAGCTCAGAGCTTGCTTGACACGCGTATCGCTTACATCCTTTGCAATTCTGTCCCCCATACTCGCCACTTTGCATACTATTTCTCTCTCTCGACTTCTCCTTTCTCATTCTCTAATCTTTATTAAACTCAACATCCCTTCTGGTTTCAGCATAGACGTTCACCGTCGACCAGTCGTATTGTACGCGAAGCTCTCAGAGATTTCCATGTACTGTATTAGGTTAAGGAGGTATTATGCTTTATTGAGGGTTAGAGAGACGGACTTTTCCGTATGTGTCCTCTCTCGGGAAGGTTGTAGACCGGTATAAGTCTCCCTGACAAGGTGTTGAGTGATAATGCTTGGTTATCTAAAGCTAGACTGGGGGGTAAGGTTACTGTGTCGTTGTCTCCGATGTGTGCAGTGTTAGCTAAGCCCTGCACGACATCGACAGGTACTGTGGGAGCCTAAGTTGTCTTCGGGTGGGTTTACTTTGCGAGCACAGCGCTGTGGTGTGAGAGGGCCATAGCCTATCCCTCACAACATAGTGCTGCCTCTTTGTGTTGACTTCTGAGGGATCGCCAGGATAGAACTAGGTACTAGAGACCTAGATTTATCAAGAGAGCATCCCCGTCATATAACGTAATCTTCATTATACCACCTTCGGACAACGTTAGGCTACGAGCCGCATGCTCGCCCATTGTTGCCCTGCCTTGATACCCCAGCTAGACTTTATTAACTGAGCAGACACTGGTTAGAGACAAGCCCCCATTATTATATGTATGCAACATTATTATTCACTGCACTTTTGAGCCGAGGTTGTTGTTGAGTTGCACAACCCTAGTAGGCTGTTGCGTTGTATCACGAAGCATTTCTTTAGTTGTCGAGCATTACTACCTTTGCGCAGTCTTTATTATTCGCCTGCCTATTATTACTATATGTCCTAGTATTTATTGTGACCCGTATTCTGCATTATAATTGTTCAAGATTCTTTACGAACATCTTCCCAGCATCAGACTTATTTCAGAAGTTTCCAGTTGATGTTGCAGGACTAGCATTGCACTTTCTTTAATACAGGAGTGCCAGTTATTTGAGTATCTACCGTAACGTTAATTAATCACGTTAACTATCTTTTCTTTGTGTAACCTAATCGAGTAATCTTTTACTGTTTGAGAATAGGCTGTTTCATAGAGCGTCAGCCTAGTGTGTGTGCACCAGTTACCGAGTCATAGGATACCTCGTTGTCCAGGCACGACTCAGGGCGGTAATGGTGTTTTGTTTTCCAGTGTTTAAGGCAGGGGTTGGATCTAGTGTTACCGTTGTTGCATTTTGCCATTATCTAGTCCAATGTTGAAGAGCCCTGTGTCTTTGAGAACCTGGATCATAACAACTGTGTCTCAAGGGCCTGGGCGACTGGTGGTTCGTGATATCCAGGGGTACCCCACGGGGGCCCCTCCTTCACACCACAGGGTTTTTCGCCCCTGACACATTCTCTCCTCACGGCTAGGCCACCCTTTTTCTCGCCAGTTTCATTTACTGGTTTTTGTTTTCCCTTCCTGTTTTCACCTCCATCCTTTCATAGTCTTTTGCCCAATCCAGGGGTACCCCACGGGGGCCCCTGTTCGTGCCAAACCACCCTCCCTGCCACTTCTCCTCATGGGCTTTGCTCTATCTCTGTGGGTTGGGTGGTTCCTGGGGGATGTGCCTCCTCTCCCCTGGTGTGTCTTCCTTGCCTCTCCCTTGCCCGGTTCTATCTATCTATCTATTGCCTGACGCCGTGATCCCCGAAGGGGTGGCCACGAACGAACCGCCCCCATGCACCTCTGTCCCCAGTCAGTCGACGCCCCTCCCCCCAACCAGCACCACCTTCGTTCATGTACTTCCTCACTCCATCCTTCCACCTCATATTCGGTCTACCTCTCCCCCTCTGTCCCTCCACCTCGCTCTCATACACCCTCTTAGTCATTCTCTCGCTTTCCATACGTTCCATATGGCCGAACCATCTCAAGTTGTTCCTTTTCACACTTTCCAGCACATCTACCTCCACACCACACCTCCTTCTTACTTCCTCATTAGTCTGTCTATCCCTCCATGTAACTCCGCACGCACTCCTTAAGTAATTCATTTCCACTGCTCTCACTCTTGGTCTGAGTCTCTCAACCAACGTCCATGCTTCGCTTCCGTAAGTCAGTGTCGGGATTACCACACTGTCATGCAAGGACTTCTTCACTTCCATACTGACCACCCTATTTCTTGTTACTGCTTTTAGCGTTCCTACAACCCTCTTCCCCTGTTGTACCCTCTCCCGCACCTCTTCATCCATAGTCCCATCTTTACTCAACACACTGCCCAGATACTTAAAAGAGTTGACGATCTCCATAGCCTGACCGTTCAGCTTCACCTCACACTCTGTGACTTCACCCCTTTCGAAGACCATAACCTTGCTCTTCCCCGTATTTACCTTCAAATTCCGTTTTTCGCACACTGTTCCAAACTCATTTACCAGACCCTGCAACTCCCATTCATTATCACTCATCAGAACTGTATCATCTGCAAACAGCAGTATAGGTAGCTTCCACTCAATTCCCTCCCTTTTCAGCGATACACCAACATCCACTGCTCTTGATAGTATTTCTTTCATAACTCCATCCATATATACAGTAAACAACCACGGGGACATCACACACCCCTGTTTCAAACCAACATTCAGGTCAAAGAACTCACTCTGCTCACTCTCCACACGTACTGCCGCCTTTGCACCCTCATACATGCTCTTCACTGCTTTCAGCAACTTGCCCTCTACTCCGTATATTCTAAGTACTTTCCACAAACCTTCTCTATCCACTCTGTCATAGGCCTTCTCCAAGTCCATAAAGGCAACATACACCTTTTGTTTCTTCTCTAGATACTTCTCCACAACACAATTCAGGGTAAAAATCTGATCTACACATCCTCTTCCCTTCCTAAAACCTCCCTGCTCGTCGCCTATCCATTTCTCCGTTCTCACTCTCACTCTCTCAATCACTACCCTACTGTATACCTTCCCTACTACGCTTAGAAGACATATTCCTCGGTGGTTACCACACACTCCTCTTTCCCCTTTGCCCTTATATAGGGGGACTATTATGCCAGTCTTCCAGGGGGCGGAGCTGGGAGGGGGGGGAGGGAAGGAGGGGGGTGGGGGGATAGGGAGGGGGTGGTAGGGAGGGGGTGGGGGGCGGGAGGGGGCAGGGGTGAAGGGAAGGAAGGGGGGTAGGGTGGTAGCGGGGGTTAGTGGGAGGCGGGGCGATAGGGGTGGTGGTAGGGGGGCTCGTTGTTGGTTAACTCCCCCACCCAGCCCCACCCCCACCTTCCTTCCTTCCCCGCACACCCTGCCCCCTTCCGGCCGCCACCCCCTCTTTACCACCCCCTCCCTACCACCCCTACCCCCTTCCTTACCTCCCGCCCCCTGTGTTTAAGGCAGGGGTTGGATCTAGTGTTACCGTTGTTGCATTTTGCCATTATCTAGTCCAATGTTGAAGAGCCCTGTGTCTTTGAGAACCTGGATCATAACAACTGTGTCTCAAGGGCCTGGGCGACTGGTGGTTCGTGATATCCAGGGGTACCCCACGGGGGCCCCTCCTTCACACCCTTGCCCGGTTGAGTCAGGATATTATCAAGGAAGACACTGCTCAGCTTGATGGCCATCGTCGCTTGGAGTTCATAAGGCGATGACTCTTTTTTATGGGCCTTTTTTGGTATTCCCTAGACGCTCCTCTCGCTTTTTCGGCGCCGGACCATCTCGGCCGGTCCCGCAAATTTGCGGAGAGCTCGATTCGGTCCTCTGGGACGTTTCGGCTCCCCGCAAATTTGCGGAGATTGCTGGGGGGTCCCGCGGAGATGCGGGAGGGTTGTGTCGGTACGGTTATGCCTTCATTGGCCCGCAAATTTGCGGTTATAGTTGGCTTTCACTGTTGACCTTTTTTATGTCATATTGTTGCCTGATACTATATTGGTGTATGCACTTTACTGGTGTTATGGACCCTGCATGTAAGGTGTTGAGTGGTGGTTAACACTTTCTCCATCTTTGCAGGTTCTGCTTGTGCTCTTCCACCTCGCCCGCCCTCCTCACCTACCTCGGTGCTCCCGGTTTAGAGTGAGTACGAATTCCGGTTTGCATGTTTGTTCCTGTTTACCCATGCTCATTCCCTGGTTTTTATTGGACATTATCTACACTTACTCCGTCGACGTGCTGCTTATGGTGTGTGTTCTTCCATTGCAGGTGGGATGCCTTGCTTTCGCCAGGGCTGGGGCTCCCCGTGCTTGGAATGCCACAGGTCCTGCTTACGCCACTCTCAATGTGTGTCCTCTACGGCCTACCTCCCTGCTCTGTGTGGCCTGTGTATGGACCTGGTGGATGTGGTGGACCATCACCCTGGTTCCTCGGACGCGGCGGTGGCCTCTGCTTCCCTTCAGTCTGTGTGGGCGGTGGTCTCCCACCACATTAGGACTGTGGGCCACCGTTCCCCGGCCTTTGTTGACGACCGGATCCGCGTCGCCCTGGGCATCCCTGACCCGTCTGGAGGCCGTTCACGTGGCCCTCTCCCTGCTCGGGCCCTCCTCCCTGGGTCCCGTGGTCGGTCGTCACATCGTCGGGAGGATCCCCAGCTCCGTCCACGCTCTTGCTCGCCTCATCGCCCGTCCTCTACTGCCCCTGATCGCCTTGACTCCGCCCGTCGCCCTAGTCATGGTTATCGCCCTGAGGCCGGGGTTAGCGTCTCTGCCCCTGTACGCCCTCCCCTGGCCTCTCCGGATAGGGGCTCTACTACCTTCCGCCCGCTTCCCCTGCACAAAAGACGTCCTCTTCATTTGTCCTCTACGCGCGCGGATGTTCATGCTGTAGCTGGCCCTCTGCTCCCTCCTCCTACTCTGTCCAGGGGGGTCCGCCAGGATGTAGTTGCTTCTCCTCCTACTTCTACTGCTTCGGTGCCTCTTCTTCCTTCACGGTCTCGTCCCAAGGTGGTGGTCCGTCCCTCCTCCGCCTCGGTGTCGGGCTGCCCTGTTCTCTCAGCCCCGGGGATCCTTGCTCTGTTTCCCCCCGCGGCTCCTTCTGACCTCCTTTCACCCGGCCAGCCTTCCCACTCCCATCATCCTGCTCCTCTTCATTCTTCTATACCTGATCTTCACTTCCCAGCTCGCCAGGGGGGTACCCCGCCGCTTGACTCGGTGGAGTATAGCGAGGTTTCGGGGTCCCCTTTCTCGGGAGCTGACGTGTCGCTGGAAGAGGGGGATGGTGATGTTTCCCCCTCGGGCGTTAGTGATCGGGGACGAGACCCTCCGGGGCGCCACGGCCGTCGTCGCTCGCCTTCTTTGGGCCGCGACGCTGCTGTTTCGTGTCATGGGTCTCGCTCTCGCTCACGCTCGCCCCTGCGGGCCGAACAATCTTCGGGGGGGGTCGCCTCTCTCGGATCGATTTTCGGCTATGCAGAGGTGGGTTGTGTCACACTTCGACGCGCGCTTTGAGGCGATGCAAGATTCCCTTTTGTCGCGCTTCTTGGCGGTGTCACAACCTCAGCGCCTCACCCAACCTACCCCTGCTTTGGTCCCCCTCCCTTCTGCGGTGGACCACATTCCTTCTCGCCCTGCTTCTCCGCCTGCCCGGTCGTCGGCTAGTACTGCTCCTGCCCTAGCTCAGGTGGTTGCCCCTGCTGTCTCCCATGCGAGGGTTCTCCGTCTGCTAGGGCAGGGTCTGCGCTTGCCCCCCATCCAGAAGGCCAAGGTCCCATTGCGGACTATGCCGCTCCTCTATGGCTCCTTGGCTGTTTGGAAGGGGGTGCAGGCCTCCCACCCGGAGCATGCTACCGGCTTCCCGTCTGGTGAGAGGGCCCTCCCTTCGGACTGGTCGGTGCAAATTAATGATAAGATGCAGTTCAGGGCGATCAGGGTGGATGGTCAGGTGGCCGACGTGGAGGTGAGGGCTTACCCGACGAGGACTGACCTTCAGTACTTTTCGGTGAAGCCTAAGCCTCCGTCTGCTCCTCGGACTAAGCTCTGGTCAGACTTCAGCCGCCAGGACATCCTTCAGGATGTTCAGTGTTGGATGGTTCAGTGTTCAGTTCAGGATGGCTGTGTTGACGGGACTGTCCTCCTATGGGACGGGTTTGTGCGACGACGGTAAGCCTGGCTTAGCCGTCGTGCTCGATAATCCTCTCCCATTGGAGGCCTGGTTTGCTGAGGCCTTAGAATTCGCCAACCGTTCCGTCGACAGATCTGTTTCAGTCCCTCCCCCGGAGTCATCACTGCTTTTGCCTCCTCTTGTATCTGTCGGCGGATTGGATGGCAAGTTCTGGTCCTGGATCAGCGCGCCCAAACTTGAAATTTGTGCTATTGCTAACCCGTTCTTCTCTCACCCAGATAAGTCCTCTGTCGACAGGGATTTTACCTTGCGGCAGAGGGTGGCAAACTTATTATCTTGTCTTTTAGGTTCCCTCCAGACGTCTGTTCACCACCTGCGGCTTATCGAGGCGACTGCACCTGGCGATCTTCGCGAGGGTTTGGACCACGTTCGGCGGATCCACCTTCAGCTCGCGGTGTCTTTGGTTCCCGAGCTGAAGGCGGTTTTGTGCGAGGCAACTCGACAACGCCAGACGGTAAGGTCCTCGTTCTGCCGGAAAGCCCCCTTGGATATTCGTCAGGGTTTGTTGTACTCTGAGCTCTATACATCGGGGCTTTTTGCGCAGGATGCTTGGGAATGCTACGCTTCTCTGTCAGCGGACCCTGCTTACGACACGCAAAGACGCGCTGTGTCGCGACCAGGGTCTTCGCAGTCCCGTCCTTCTGCCGGTTCTCTTCGGGGTGCTGCCGCCAAGAAAGGGCGCAGGAAAGGGAAGTTGTCGGCCAGAGCGTCGGTTCCGCCTCGCACTTCTGCTCCTGCTCCCTTTCATCCCCGCCGAGAAGGGGCTGGCCAGCCTTCCACTTCCGGACGCACTTCGACGGGGACAGACGCGAGACGGACAGGGGATGGGGTGATCCGCCCTTTTCGCCGAGGTGGGGGGGGTAGAGGAGGTCAACGTGGCTCTTATGACCGCAGGGACCGTACCGGGGGACCCTCCACGTCAAAAAATGTGTAGGTTCTCCAGGTCGGTCTCCTCCTTGTTCTCCTTCTTGCCTCGCCGAAAGGGTCGCTCACCTCATCTCGGGGGCTCCCACAGGTTGTTTTCGCCCTTGCGCCCCTCGGTGGCCGCGAGGGACGTGGGGGCGGAAGATTGCACGGAGGGGTCTAACCTGGAGATGGAAGTCCAGACCCCCACTCAGCTCTTGTCAACAAAGCCGGCCTGTCTCTTCGGAGGTGGCCGACGTGATTACATCCATGCACGAGCAGGGAATCGTCAAGGAGGTGAAAGCCGGTCAACCGGTTTTCCTCTCCCATGTGTTTCTGGTACCGAAGAAGGACTGCGACGCGATGCGACCGGTGGTGGATCTGTCGGCCCTCAACGGGCACATCGTGAACACACGGTTTCGGATGCTGACGGTGCACCAGGTACGACTGGCCCTGCGACCTCTGTCGTGGGTAGTGTCGCTGGACCTCAAGGATGCGTATTGGCACGTTCCTATCCATCCTCGTTTCCAGCGATTCTTGGCCGTTCAGACTTACGATCGTGTGTTCATGTTCGACATGTTCATGTTCGCCGAGGCGACGTCAGGCAACAATCGACTCTGCAGGAACCGTAAGGAGGCAGCAAAGGACCGCACATCGTGCGCAGAACCCCTACAATCAGGGTTACTGGCACGAATGACCCGACAAATGTGGCGTCCTATCTGTACCTTCGAGAGCCTCCCACCAGTCCGAGGAGACACCCACACAGCAGTACCCGAAGTCGGCGCCACAGACTCAATATAGGCGTGCAAGGCTTGCACCGGGCACAACACATGGTGAGTATGCCCACGCTTTAAAGCCTGGATGGTGAAAGGCTTGAAAACGTGGGTCTCTCTCTCATTCTTGGCAACAAAATGAGGGGAGGGGGCTAACGTGACGACATTCAAGGACGGGGAGAATCGCATGCATTCCTGGGACCGTGACATGGCAGCTAGTTCAGACACCCTATCCCCAGTGGCCAGAGCGACAAGGAAGAGTGTACGCTCCAGCAACTGAACCGGTGTAGTGTCCCGTGTATATGTGTGTGAAGCCAGAAGGTCCAGAGCACGCCCCAGATCCCACTGAGGAGGGATCTGGCGCGGAGGCGGTCGCTCCCTGAAGGCAGCCTTCATGAAGGAATCCAGCTCCTTCGGCGGAACGACCAGCCCAGTGACGGACTCAAAGACCTCCCGGATGGCAGACAAGTGGTTACGTATAGTGTTGACTTGAAAGCGACGTGTACGGAAGAGGTGAAACAAGTAGTGTAGGACGAGGGAAGGAGAGCTAACTGTCTGGCGAGTGTCCTGTATCCACCTAGTAAAAGACCTCAGTGGGACTCGTAAGTCCCCCAAGTCGAAGACGTCTATGAACGCTTCAGGAAGTCAGTCAGGTCCCGTCCGTGGACTGGGAGCCACCGTGCCTCACGAACATCCACGATGCGAAGGCCAACGAGGTCCGTAGGTCTCCATCCTGGCTCAAGTGGAAGTTGGAGAGAGGGAGAGGGACCGGACTCGGGCACCACCGCTTCAACTGGGAGTACCGAGCCTGGGCCGGCCACAGAGGCGCTATTAGCCAGACTCTGCCGCGGTACAGCCGCAGCCTCGCGAGGACTTTGCACATCAACAGTGCATCTGGCGGCGGAAATATGTATATCGACTGCCACCTGCTCCAGTCTTCCATGAAAGCGTCCGGACCCCCCTCCGGAGTACGAGTCCGGAGGGTTAGGTACCGAGGCAACTTGCGCGTCTCCTTCGATGCGAACAAGTCGACCTCCGGAACACCCCAGGAGGCCGCGAGGTTGTCGAATACAGTCTGTTTCATCGCCCATTCTACAAGAACGCCCTGTCCTCTCGACAGGGCGTCCGCCCAGAGGTTGGCAGTCCCGGGCAGGTAGGAGGCGTGCAGGGAGATGTTGTGTCGGTTCGCGAGGAAGAACAACTTCTCGGAGATCCCCAACAGAGTCAAAGACCTGGAGGACCCCTGCTTTTGGATACAGTGGACAGCTGTCTGATTGTCCATCCTGAAGGCCACCGACCGGCCCCGAAGGGCCAGCGCGTGGTCCCTCAGGAAGAACAAGGGAACCAACAGTTCGAGGGCATTGATGTGTAGGTGTGTGTGTCCCACCCACCTGCCGTGATGTTGATGTCCCAGGTTGGATTGGTAACCCCACCCTACCTCGCTTGACGCATCTGTATCCACCCAGATTGTCGGCGGGGGGGGCGGTCCAGGGCACAGCCGCAGAGAGCGTGCCCCGAGCAACCCAGTGTCCTAAGTATCTGTGAATGGTACGCGGGATCGGCATGAGCCGATCCATAGGGGCCAACAGAAACACCTTGTTGCCCATGAGTATTAGGCGGCGCAGCCTGAGCCTCCCTAAGGGAATGGTCAGAGCGGCCCAATTCAGTGAACCCACTAACGAGTCCCAGATCCTCCTCGTGAGGGAGACCGAGTGCAACACGGCGAAGACCTTCCTGCGAAGTTTCACCGCGTTTGGCTGACTCTGGGTCACTGTAGCGCTGGTCAGATCCCATTCGAGACCTACCCACGTCACGACACGCGATGGGGTCAGGCGTGACTTGGGAATATTGATTTTGAACCCTAGCTGTGTGATGTGTCGAACTACTGTGAGGGTGTCGTGGACGCACTGTTCTAGGGTGTCTGAAACTATCAACCAGTCGTCCAAGTAAAACAGGACCTGGAGGCCGCTCCTGAGGAGAGGATCCAGAGCCTGCTTCACCAGTTCCGAGAAGATCCGCGGCGCGATGTTGAGACCGAAGTGAAGTCTGTCGAACATGAACACACGATCGTAAGTCTGAACGGCCAAGAATCGCTGGAAACGAGGATGGATAGGAACGTGCCAATACGCATCCTTGAGGTCCAGTGACACTACCCACGACAGAGGTCGCAGGGCCAGTCGTACCTGGTGCACCGTCAGCATCCGAAACCGTGTGTTCACGATGTGCCCGTTGAGGGCTGACAGATCCACCACCGGTCGCATCGCGTCGCAGTCCTTCTTCGGTACCAGAAACACACGGGAGAGGAAAACCGGTTGACCGGTTTTCACCTCCTTGACGATTCCCTGCTCACGCAGGGAATGCACGACTTCCTCGTCGTAGGACGGGAGCCACTTGGATTTGAGAATGTCCACATAGCAAAATTGAGCGAGGTCTGCAGGTTCCCAATTTCTTCCAAGTGGAAATCTGTTAGGGGGAGTTGCAGGGGGTTGTTGCACCATTGAGTAAGTTGAGTGTACCACGCTTGAGTAGGCCACATTGGAGCGACCAGGGTTACTTGTCCCTGGAACGATCTGAGGTGGTGAATGACTTTGCACATTAGTGAGGTGTCTGGGGGTGGGAAGAGGTAAATCGATGTCCATCTGTTCCAGTCTACTGTGAAGGCATCCGGGCCTCCCTCCCGTGTCTTGAGATCTCAAGAAATGTGAGCCTGGAGCTTCGTTGATTGAAGAGATGCGAACAGATCGATTTGTGGTGAAAATGGTAGCACTAATTGGTTGAACGTTTCTTGTTTGAGGGCCCATTCCACTGAAGTGCTCTTTCCCCTGGATAGAGCGTCGGCCCATAGATTGGAGACCCCTGGTAGGTATGTTGCGTGGATTACTATGGAGTATTTCTGGGCTAGATAGAATATCTTTTCTGAGAGGTCTTGAAGGATCCTGGACCGGGTGGAGCCTTGTTTCTTTAAGCAAGTTACGGAAGCTGTGTTGTCCATCCGGAACGCTATTGATCTGGAGGTCAATGACGTCGCATGGTCCCTGAGAAAGAATAGAGGAACTGCTAGCTCTTTGGCATTGATGTGATACTGACTTAGTGTGGTCCATTTCCCGTGGTTCTGATGGCCTTCCGTTGACTGGTAGCCCCATCCTATCAGGCTCGAGGCATCTGTGTCTATCCATAAGGTGGGAGGTGGATCTGACCAGTGTTACGAACTGGCACTCGGGTACACAAGGGCTCTCAATCAGGACTCGAATACGGCTCGCTGCCACAACGGAAACACACGATCCCAACCCCTGAGTACTGCCAGCCGAACAAAAAACACCAATACCCTCCAGAGTTCAATCTGCTATAACGGGGTATACAAGAACTCGGTACTAGTGTTCAACAACAGACTAATAAAGAGACAGGAATTCTCTAGTCTGGTCAACAATCAAACAAAGAAGTAAGAAACAACAACACCAAAGAATGGCGGGTGCCCAACCCCGAAAAGGGTTGAAATAGGGGAGCTATCCCCCCGCCAAAGGCGGCTTTCTAGGGCCTTTCCTAGCTGATGCTGAGAGGATTGGGTTCTAGTCATGTGGTGATGGGCTGGTCTATCAGAGTGAGAACTGAGCGATCTCTGCCATACCCATTAGCTTACTCTGACTGTTCCTTTTACTTATATATTTTCTAGATCTCAAGTGACGGCGTCTCTTGCGTGGATTGACCTCCTAATCTACCAAGATTGGAAGCCAAAGCGTCACATCTTTCCTTTGCCCCTCAACTTTCTCTTCTTAATTGCTGAGGGGCACAGGGCCCTGGGTGGGGCTTTGGTTTCCCGGGCGTTTCCGCACCCTCCTCAGCTCCCCGCCATGGAGTGGCTTCGGTCACCCAGGCTTTATTGTGGTCGGCGGGGAGGGTTCTGTGGGGGCGCTCGGTTATGGCCTTGGCCTTGCTCGGGGCCTTGGGGCTGTTGGGCCAGGCAGCTTGGGGAAAAACAACAACAACAACAACACCAAAGAATAGTGTTGGCCGAAGCCGAAGTAATCCACCCTTGACTAAGAACTTAAGAAGTCCTCCACCCTCTACTTCGGATCGGCACTATTACGTTACGTTAATTAATAGTCCTTAAGCATCGAGCAAGGAATCTTCTGAAAAAAGTTAGATGCTTCTCGGATGCTCGTAAGAAGTACGTATCGGATTTTGAACAGTAATTCAATAAGCAAAAACACTGGCAATTAAATACTATTAAAGGTTTAAATTGGCATAAGAATAATTAAAAGAATATGCAATAGTAAATGGCAAACATTAAAAAGAAGTACTCCGCAAATGCAACGGCAATAGCCTACTCGGATTGTGCTCGTGGGCCACTAATCACTAAAGTAGCCAAGCGTGCAACACATGAAATCAATAGTGCATAAACAATATCATACATAAGGAAAGCTTCAATACTATTCTGTATCTACTAATCGAGTAAAGTCTAGCTGGGGTACTGTGGGCAAAAGGTAGCAGTGACTGAGCAAAAATGGCTCGTAGCCTAGCGAAGTCCTCACAACTGTTTAAAGTATTACGTTAAAACTAACAAGTGCACTTTGAGAAATCCAGATCCCTTGTATCTGGTTTTCTCCCGGCTCCTTGACAAAGTAAAAACAAACTGTTAATAAAATACAGGGTGGTTAGGCTCTTGCCCTCACGCACTGTAAATTATTAACTCAACACAGTCAGCCGCGAAGACAACCTAGGCTTCACTGAACCGAAACGAGTATGCAGGTTTATCGCTTAACCACTGCATCAAACAACAACTCGTAACACAGAAAAGCCTTACCCCAGTCTAGCATTACCTAGACTAGCAGAAAACAGGAATAATAATAATAACACACAGGGAAATGCATATACAAGTGCAACAAACATAAATCAATCCTATTCTAAGTTAACCCTTCCAAAATAGGCTATCTAATAGGCAAGTATCTCGTGAGAACTCAAGCGATAATACGTTGGCTGCCATGTCTGCACCAACGGGACCATGGAAGTTAAACAGGCAGGGAAAAGAGGAGATAAGAATGTAAGGTAGTAGAGAAAGTTCACATCAGTCAGAAGAATATATATAGTTAGCAAGGGAAATGAGAAGTCGCTCTGCCTAATGAGTTCTGATGAAAAAATGGCTAGACTTCCCTTTTTATACCCGGCCCTCTAGTGAGCCCAACGTGAACTATTAAGGACCGCCCACTGACAACCATTACGTAATTTCTCTCTCTCCTCTGGGATAGACAAAGGCTCCCCTAGCACTGAGGGGAGGGGGGAGTGCTAGTGAGTTAGGCCCACCTCCCGCCTGGCGCACCCACTGACCCCCAACTGTGGCTGTTTCTCTTCCCATCATTACAAATAAGTTTTACACACAATACTTATAACTAATGATATAAAATAGAACTCGTTGACTCAGATGAAAACAAAATACATATTCATAATACTTATAGTACAACGGCTCACATGAACTAAGTTAGGAAACTCTACATAGACTACAGCCAAAGTTCCTGCCCTGACGATCCTAGCGAGAGTGGGGCATGACTAGGCGTTCTGTACAGCATGCTCACACTGGACATGTGTCACACCTCCCCCAAGATTTTACTTGCGCAACCCTGAGCTAAAATCTGACAAACACAGAACCCCATCAAGCCCCTCACACCCAGCGACCGCATGGCACTAAAACAAAGCTGAGTTTATCACCAAAACACATCTTATTATTAAAAAAAAAAATCACATTTTATAACTCCTCCCAACAATAGCAAAAAGACACAATATCATGCTCCCAGAGCGAGCTTACAGCAGCTCAGCCGTTTGATAGTTCGTGGACTACTCAAACTCTATAGGCTATGACAAACTTATACGATTACCTATATCAAAAGAAAGAGTTTTTTATATGATTTTTATATTTTAATATGTTTTTCCCGGCTGCACTATAAGGGCAGCCTATTTTCCTCCACTCAAACCCACACACCTGTGATAGCCTACGACTGATCATCCACCCTTGATAAACAATCCGCGATCACATTGTCACATCCAGCAATATGACTGATGTCCAGGTTATACTCCTGCAACATCAAAGACCACCTGGTCAGTCTCATATTGCGATTGTGAAATTGATTCAGGAATCTCAAAGGGTGATGATCAGTGTAGATAACCACGACTGGGCCATAGGCTGGAACATACACCTCGAAGTGCCTGAGCGACAGCACAATCGCCAGTAATTCCTTTTCTATTGTAGAATAGTTCTTTTGTGCAGCATTGAACTTCTTAGAAAAGAAACTTACTGGGTGTTCCACACCTTCATTGTCTGTCTGTAGCAAGATGGCACCAGCCCCTACACCACTAGCATCTGTTGCCAGCTGAAAAGGCCTGTTAAAGTCTGGGGCCCTGAGTATCGGGTGAGTACATAGCAAATGTTTCACCAAAGTGAAAGCCTTTTCACACTCAGGTGCCCACAAAAACTTTTTGTCTTTAGATAACAAATCTGTGAGAGGTACCAACACCATTGAGTAACCTTTTATGAAGCGTCTGTAGTAGCCTATCATACCCAAGAATCTCATAATCTGCTTCTTGGTTGTTGGGTGCGGAAATTTATTGATAGCCTGTACCTTGTTCTGAGGAGGGCACACCTGTCCCCTTCCCACTACAAACCCAAGGTACTGCACAGTGGCTTTTACGAAGTCACACTTTGCCAAATTTACTACCAGACCTGCTTCACTAAGTTTCTGGAACAAGGTCTCAAGGTGCTCACAATGGCTCTCAAAGTCGTCATCATAAATGATTACATCGTCCAAATATACGGTGCAATTTGGAATGTCCTTTACATTTTCATTCATCAGGTTCTGAAACGTTGCTGGTGCATTCTTAAGTCCGTAAGGCATAACATTGCACCGGTAGGTACTCCCGTCCACAACAAAACCACATACCTCTTTAGCACGCTCGGACAAAGGTACTTGCCAGTAACCTTTTACTAAATCTACTTTAGACAAAAAACGAGCATTACCAATTTTGTCAACACTATCATCAATCCGAGGAAGAGGATATGGGTTAGTTGGAGTCAAACCGTTTAACCTACGGAAATCAATACAAAAGCGTACCTTGCCATCTGGCTTAGGCTGCAGTGTTACGGGGGAAGTCCACTTAACTGTGCCTTTCTCTATCAACCCTCTACCGAGCATATACTCCAACTCATCCCTCAGAGCTGGTAGTTTTATGGGGGGCACACGGTACGGGATTGACTTAAAGGGTAGATGGTCCCCCACGTCAACATCATGCATAGTCTGAGTAGTGAGGCCTGGGTGTTCAGCAAATACAGTGGGGTATGAACCGAACAACTGACGGATAGCATCAAACTGCGGCTCAGGCAAATGAGCTATAGCCTCGTCAGCCCTTAGGCTCGAGTTCCCCGCCCACTGATCCGCTGAAACATGTTGATCCCAGCTATCCTCCTCTGAAGCTTGACTGTCCCCCTCTCCTTCTCCACCACGGCCGCAACAAGCCAACACAGGGACAGTGAGAGGCTCAGAGGGGCGCCTCACATACTCTTTAATAAGGTTCACGTGACATAATTGGTTCTTTTTCCTCCTGTCGGGAGTGGCAACAAGGTAATCTAAGTCTGAAATTTTTTCTACAATTTTATAAGGTCCAGTGTACTTCGCAGAGAGGGGGTTACCAACCAAAGGCAACAAAATTAATACCTCTTGTCCTACAGTGAACTTCCGGAGCCTCACTTTGCGATCATACCTGTCCTTCATCAAAGCTTGTGATTCTGTCAAATTTCTACCTGCCATCTCCAGACTCTTAAGCATGCGCTCACGGCTTTCAAGCACATACTTTAATAATGGACAAGGCTGCACAGTCCCCTCCCAAATTTCTTTCAGCATGTTAAGGGGGCCCCTGACACGGTGTCCAAAAATCAGCTCGTTTGGACTAAATCCCAGGCTCTCACCAGGTACCTCCCGAGCAGCAAACAGCACATAAGGCAATCCAAGATCCCAATCCATACCGTTGTCAGCACAATAACACCTGAGCATGCTTTTAAGTGTAGCATGCCACCGCTCAAGCACCCCTTGACTCTCAGGGTGATACGCTGACGATACTACTGCTCGTATCCCATGCTGTTGCATTGTTTGCTTGAACATGTTGGAGGTGAAATTAGATCCCTGATCAGACTGAATCTCCTCCGGGTACCCGTACCTTGAGAAGTACCACAACAAGTTACTGACTACCGTCTTAGCCATTCCATTTTTCATAGGGTATGCATCGGGGTATCTAGTGGCAACATCCATTATGGTTAACAAAAATTTATTTCCAGCCTTAGTGGGAGGGAGTGGACCAACCATGTCAACAATAATTTTACTAAAGGGTGGCCCAATCACAGGAATAGGGTGTAACGGAGCCTTAGGAATAACTTGGTTCGGTTTCCCGACACGTTGACAAATATCACATGAGTTTATCCATGACTGCACATGAGACTTCATCCCCGGCCACCAAAACAATTTCCCCAAAGCCGCCACCGTTTTTCTCACCCCTAGATGTCCTGCCAGTGGTGTGTCATGCGCCAACCTCAGTAGGCTATCCCTGCACTCCCGTGGCA
Source organism: Paralithodes platypus (assembly GCA_032716605.1). NCBI lineage: Eukaryota > Metazoa > Arthropoda > Malacostraca > Decapoda > Lithodidae > Paralithodes > Paralithodes platypus. Next base: position 22,854,071 of record CM064486.1, read on the forward strand.
CCACCAACTGGTCCACTACTCCGGACCCCTTTTGCCAACTACGTTTAGGGTCTTGAAAACGCCTATAGAGGATGCCTTCTAAATACAAAAAATCTCCTGGCTGTGCATCGCCGTCCTCGTCGAGCTCTACAGCTCCATTAGCACACGTTTGGAGCTCAGGGTCCTCTAGTTGCAACCGACGTATATCTGAGGGTGCCAAGCGATCTAACTGCTCCCGGAGCAATGCATGACCTTCCCCGATACTGGGCTGCTCCCTCTGTCTCTCTCGATGTACATAACGTTGCTGTCGTGGAGACTCGTCATGCCCAGCCTCGTCCCTCTCGATGACAGGCCCAGGGGCTACTCCAGAATTAAGTAATGGTGCTAATACTGAATCACCCAGGAGAGCCGCCGAGTCAAAACTCTTAAAACCAACTCCAGCTTTAGCCTCCTCCTGTTGATCGTTCCTCCGCTGGTCTGAAGACGGAGGACTAGGCTGTGACACTTTAGTTGCCCGAGCTCGGGTGACAACACACGCCATGGGTTGTCTGGCACCGCTCGACCCACTCTTGCTCTTCCCTACTCACGTCGGCCGGCCTCTCGGCAACGACTAAGGGTAGAACCTCAGAAGCGGGCATTGCAAAGTCGTTGCCGAGAAGAAGGTCGACGCCCTCCACTGGCAGTTTCTCCACAATCCCGACATCCAATTCACGTGCCACACCATCCACCTCCAACTCCAACCGCACCAGCGGGTATGACCGAGTTGCATTAATACCCTGCACCACTACCACCCGAGCCGCGTTTATAGGGTAGCCAGTCAAGTTTTTCATCAGAGTCTGGGAAGCACCTGTATCACGCAAGACCTCTACTTCATGCTTGCCCACATCACGCAACCCCGCCCTCTATGGTCGCAAAAAACATCCTGAGCAGGGTTCGAGCCTCCCAGGTGCTTCTGCATTGGCTGTGCTTCAGCCTCTGACGAACTGCCCCGGGCAAACTCAGATGACTTCGGAGACACACCAATGTTGCAGGCCAAAGACACAGCTGCTGTAGGTGGTTTGCTAGGACAGACTCTTGCAAAGTGCCCCTTTTTATGACAATGATAACACTCCAACTCCCCTTTGGGCTTCCCTTGGTACTGGGAAGGGCCCGGCCCCTTCTTAAATGGGACGGTGCTAGTCTTGTGGTCAGTCTTGGTATCATGGCTCTTGTACTTGTTTGCATAAGGTATATCACTAACTCGGGGGGGTGGGGCGTCACGCCCCTTGTTACCTGCCTCACTACGCTGGGCAGACCCGCACCCACGAATTAGTGATAGCCGGAGGTCAGCCATCTCAGCTGCCTCCTGTAGAGTTTTTGGGTTCTTTTCTTTAATAGTTAAAGTCATTTCTGCACCAGTACACTTATAAAACTGCTCGAGCAGAAACAGCTCAGTCAACTGTTCTGCCGTCTCAGCTTTCTCAGAACGTGTCCAGTTTTTAAGTGCATCTTTTAAGTCCCGGGCATGTTCAAGAAAGGTCGCCTCCCTAGTCTTTGTAACACCCCGAAACTTCAATCGATATGTTTCCGGTTGCAACTCGTATGCCCGTAGGACAGCTCTCTTCAATTCTGGGTAGTCAATGCAAGACTCTAAAGGCAGTGCATCATAAGCCTTCAGACCCTTACCCGTAAGTCTTGAGGAGACTAGAGCTGCCCACTTCTCTTCAGGCCAATTATGCTCCCTACACTTCTTCTCAAAACGATTAAAAAATTCTGTGACTTCAGTTTCACTAAATACCGGCACCAATTTGACTAAGTGGGCTAAGGACTGTTCTCTTACTTGGCCCTCACGGCCCATCCGAGTCCCTGTCGACTCTGCAAGAGTCTTATCTAAATCTAATTTAGCACAATATTTCTCTGAGTCGTACCTAAGCTCAGCCTCATGCCTCCTGGTCTCATCCTCTTGCCTCCTAACCTCAATCTCATGCCTCCTAGTCTCATTCTCCTGCTTCCTAGCCTCAATCTTAGCAAGCTCAAGTCTAAATACCATATCAGGAGACAGGCAGGAAGAGGGAGCTGCCACTACTGAAGGAGGGGGGGCAAAAACTGGGGAACCACCATGTGCACCACCCGAGGGCACTCCAATCTGCCAATTCTCATCCCTCTGTGGGAGAGTGCTAACCTCCGGTAACTGAGTGGACGGCACTGTGGGAGTCGAGTGAGAGGGGAGCTGGGGAGGAACCCCCCCAAACGCCCTCTCCTCCGAAACCCCATGTCGCCCACGCAACACCCAGGAAATCAGCTCCCCCTTGGACATCCCTACTACATTGGAAATGCCCAAAACCTTGGCTATCAGGTGCAAGCCACAAACATCCACCCCAGTCAGCCTCTCCTCCGTCACGTGGTACCGCTTACTCACAAAAACTCTAGCATCCTCCTCACTGGTTACTATCGGCACACCTTCAAATGACATCTCTCGCTCATCGTCAGTGCTAATGCACGACATACTGAAGTCCACAAAAAAATTCTCGAGACAAAAGTGTTAAACTTCCTATGCAAGCACTAATTACTAAATTAACTGGAGTCTCTTAAATACTTTACTAATTGCCATACAAAAAAAATATTTTTCAATATGCACGCTAAAATACAAACAAACAAATGTACAACTCTGCAAAAATGTATACTGTTCACAAAATCCTAAGCAAGGTCGCCATTTGTTACGAACTGGCACTCGGGTACACAAGGGATCTCAATCAGGACTCAAAAACGGCTCGCTGCCACAACGGAAACACACGATCCCAACCCCTGAGTACTGCCAGCCGAACAAAAAACACCAATACCCTCCAGAGTTCAATCTGCTATAACGGGGTATACAAGAACTCGGTACTAGTGTTCAACAACAGACTAATAAAGAGACAGGAATTCTCTAGTCTGGTCAACAATCAAACAAAGAAGTAAGAAACAACAACACCAAAGAATAGTGTTGGCCGAAGCCGAAGTAATCCACCCTTGACTAAGAACTTAAGAAGTCCTCCACCCTCTACTTCGGATCGGCACTATTACGTTACGTTAATTAATAGTCCTTAAGCATCGAGCAAGGAATCTTCTGAAAAAAGTTAGATGCTTCTCGGATGCTCGTAAGAAGTACGTATCGGATTTTGAACAGTAATGCAATAAGCAAAAACACTGGCAATTAAATACTATTAAAGGTTTAAATTGGCATAAGAATAATTAAAAGAATATGCAATAGTAAATGGCAAACATTAAAAAGAAGTACTCCGCAAATGCAACGGCAATAGCCTACTCGGATTGTGCTCGTGGGCCACTAATCACTAAAGTAGCCAAGCGTGCAACACATGAAATCAATAGTGCATAAACAATATCATACATAAGGAAAGCTTCAATACTATTCTGTATCTACTAATCGAGTAAAGTCTAGCTGGGGTACTGTGGGCAAAAGGTAGCAGTGACTGAGCAAAAACGGCTCGTAGCCTAGCGAAGTCCTCACAACTGTTTAAAGTATTACGTTAAAACTAACAAGTGCACTTTGAGAAATCCAGATCCCTTGTATCTGGTTTTCTCCCGGCTCCTTGACAAAGTAAAAACAAACTGTTAATAAAATACAGGGTGGCTAGGCTCTTGCCCTCACGCACTGTAAATTATTAACTCAACACAGTCAGCCGCGAAGACAACCTAGGCTTCACTGAACCGAAACGAGTATGCAGGTTTATCGCTTAACCACTGCATCAAACAACAACTCGTAACACAGAAAAGCCTTACCCCAGTCTAGCATTACCTAGACTAGCAGAAAACAGGAATAATAATAATAACACACAGGGAAATGCATATATAAGTGCAACAAACATAAATCAATCCTATTCTAAGTTAACCCTTCCAAAATAGGCTATCTAATAGGCAAGTATCTCGTGAGAACTCAAGCGATAATACGTTGGCTGACTAGCTCTGCACCAACGGGACCATGGAAGTTAAACAGGCAGGGAAAAGAGGAGATAAGAATGTAAGGTAGTAGAGAAAGTTCACATCAGTCAGAAGAATATATATAGTTAGCAAGGGAAATGAGAAGTCGCTCTGCCTAATGAGTTCTGATGAAAAAATGGCTAGACTTCCCTTTTTATACCCGGCCCTCTAGTGAGCCCAACATGAACTACTAAGGACCGCCCACTGACAACCATTACGTAATTTCTCTCTCTCCTCTGGGATAGACAAAGGCTCCCCTAGCACTGAGGGGAGGGGGGAGTGCTAGTGAGTTAGGCCCACCTCCCGCCTGGTGCACCCACTGACCCCCAACTGTGGCTGTTTCTCTTCCCATCATTACAAATAAGTTTTACACACAATACTTATAACTAATGATATAAAATAGAACTCGTTGACTCAGATGAAAACAAAATACATATTCATAATACTTATAGTACAACGGCTCACATGAACTAAGTTAGGAAACTCTACATAGACTACAGCCAAAGTTCCTGCCCTGACGATCCTAGCGAGAGTGGGGCATGACTAGGCGTTCTGTACAGCATGCTCACACTGGACATGCGTCACACCAGTGTGTCACCGATTCCTGTGTTTGAGATCTTGTCCAAAAAGCCAGGAGATGTAGGATCCTCTTTGGGATGGCGAGCGGGTAATTGTGAGGTGTTAGAGGGAAGGCTTTGTTGCCTAGCCAGATTAGTCTCTTCAGTCTGAGGCGGCCTAGGGGTACTGTCATTTGTAGTACCCAATTTAGTGAGCCCATCAAAGATTCCTAAAGTTTCCTGGTGATATTCTTCGCATGTAATACTCTGAACAGTTTTAATTGTAGACATTTGGCATTGGCTGGGCTTTGCTTTATCGTTTGGAGTTGTGTGTCCCAGATTAAGCCTACCCATTCCGCTGATTGTGAGGGAGTGAGCATTGACTTCTCCAGGTTCACTCTGAAGCCCAGCTTTGTACCATGTTGTACTACTTTCAGGGTTTGTTCTTGGCATTGGAGAGGTGTGGACCCGAGAATCAACCAGTCGTCTAGGTAGAACAGGATCTGTACTCCATTTTCGAGTAGTGGGAGGAGAGCTTGTTTGACTATCTTGGTGAAAATTCTGGGTGCTATGTTCAGACCGAAGGGCATTCTGGTGAACATTACCGCTTTGTTTCTGAATGGGATAGCTAGGAACTTTTGGTATCTTTTTGCTATTGGAATGTGCCAGTAGGCGTCTTTTAGGTCCAGGGTAATTATCCAGGCCTTTGGTTGTAGTACTAGCCTTACTTGGGAGATAGTTAGCATTCTGAATTTTGTATTGTGAATTGACTTGTTGAGAAGGGACATGTCTATCATGGGTCTTAGTTGGCGGCTGTCTCTTTTTGGGACGAGGAACATGCGTGACAGAAAAACTGGTGTGCCCTCTGGAGGGTGAGTGAGAACTTTGTCTGTTAACATTTGGTTTATCACTGTTACCAATTCTGGAGATAGCTGTATCTTGTTGGGCTGAGCTCTGAGGCGGGGTCTTGCCAGCCATTTCCATGTGAGGCCCTTCTTTACCACTCTCTTTGCCCAGGATCTTTGAGGCCAATGCTGAAAATTTTCCCTGAATTGGCCTGTCGAATGCAGGGCCAGTTCTTGGTTGATGGCCTCTTGGAAAGTCAGTTTTTTGGATCCTGCGTCGTTTGGTGAGAGTTGGTGGTGACCTTGTGGTTTCTGGTGGTTGGGAGCATGGTGTCCTGCTTGATGAGTCTGACGTCCTGTATGTTGAGGTCTTTGTTGTGACCCGTAGTTTTGTTGTTTCGGTGGAGGTCGTGTGTAGGGTGATGGTTGGGTCCTTGGTGAGCCTCGACCTCTGGCCTGGTAGTGTCCTCTGTGCCCTCTGTTGCTTGATGAGTTACTCCTGTGCGTCTGAAATGTATGAGGGGTATATTGTCGAGGGGGGAACTGGCCCCTCCCCTTTCCCCGGTGAGAGTGAGGGTGGAACCTACTAGGGTGGCCTTGCCTATATGCTTGAGACTGTCTTGACGTTGCTATCTCCGGTCGTAGTAGTAGGGAGTGGACTTCGTTCCATGTTGTTTGGGGCATTAATCTGCTGGTGAATAGGGGTGAGAGGAGGACTCGAGCGGCGATATCTTTTGGCATTTTCCTGGACAAGTGGATGCGTATATCTTGTCTTGCTCTGGCTGCTTCATAAATAGCAGTCTTGACATCACCCGTGGTCATTAGAGAGTTGACAAGAGATGCTCTCCTGATGAGATGGAGAGCTGTTCTGGATTTTTGTTCAGCGGTGGAATCTGCCACCTGTCTCATGGAATTAGAGAGCTTCTGCCATGTGATGAAGCTTGATAGCAGTCTGTGGGCTTTTTGGCGTAGTCTAAAATCCTTGTCGATCAGCGTCGGAGTCGGTGTAGAGATCATGGGGTTATTGGATGGCTTGCATACTATCTTTGGGGCTCTGAGGTATTCCCAGAACCCCTGGGGAATAGAGTCGGAGTTGTGCACATACATTGTGGCAAACTGATGATCATCTTGTGGGATTCTTTGGGGTGTAGTATCCATACTGGAAAGAGCAAATTTTTCTGCCCCAGATACCCATTCAGACCATGGGCCATAGCCTAAGGATGAAACCTCCAGCATGGGAATTTTACTTTCGGACATTTTTGTGGAGCATTGTATGTCTGTTGCGAGAGTGGATAGAGATTTAATGGCATTATGCCCGTCGGCTTTATTCAAATCCGACCATGGTTTGAAGCGTTTTCCCGAGGGGACTGCGGATGTCTGTGTGAACGTAAAGTACCTAGCGTCTGACATAGACGGGAAAGGTTTTATGATTACGTCCAGTACTTGGTCCTGTGCGTCTTTTGCCCGGAAGTGTCGCAGTTCGTCCATTTCGATTACCCAGTCATTTGGGACTGGTATCAGTTCTGGATGGCCTGTGTCCGCATCTTCAGGTGTTTCTACTGGTATTTGCTTCCAGTGACGGGAGTCCCCAAACAGAAGAGGGAAGGGTTTCTTGGAGATTTCCGGTTCTTGTTCAATATGGGGGGGACGAATATGGGACAGGAATAGGTTACTGGGAAGGCCAGTGGCTTGAAGACTGGGCTGAGTGGAGGATGACGGAGTGGGTGTTAATTCCTGATCATGCTGTTTGGGCTGGGCAGGTATCTGAGCTAGTGGGACTGGGTCGGGTGTGGCTGGTTGTAACATGGATGGGGACAGGGCCCTACATTGAAGGTCCTGGATAGCCTTATCCATAGAAGCCAATTTCTGATGTAAGTTGTCTGTTAACTCGTTGGTCAATGATCTTAAAGTATCTTTCATCTCTCCATAAGTCATTACGAGGGCTCAGTCTTGAGTCTATGTCAGACTGGTGAGGATCTTCTCCTGAATGGTCTCCCTGATAAATGCGGGAGTCCTTGTCATTCCAACTTTCGTCAGTGTGGCTGCTGGAAATGATGTCGTAGCACTCTATTCTGTCGTCGGCCATATCGTAGGGTTCTTGGGTATCTTCAGGGGGTATTGTATTTTGATCTTCAAATGTACTGTACCCTACTTGGTCTGGGTCTGTCAGAGTGGAATGTGATTGGGCTGTTGGATGTGAAGGATGGTGGTAAGATAAGTTTCCTGGGGTATGTATTTCCGCTCTTACATATCTTGATTGTATGAGGGGGAGCTGGTTCGGTAGAGGTAGGTAAGGGGGTTAGTTTAAATTGTTGATCCATAGAGTCCGCCCACTTGTCTAGGGATAGTGGGGAGGGGTTGACCTCCTCAGAGCCTGGTTCAGTCTGGATGAATGGTGGTTCTTTGGCATGGGGTTTCCTTGTATGTTTGTGTCTTTTACTGGGCGACTGGGGGCTGGTTGACCTCTCTCTCTTCTTGCTAGAATGTGACTTTTTCCTGTCGTGTGATGAGGAAGAGCTACGGGATCTAGCTACGGATATCTCTAAGAATTTTACGTACTCTGGGTTTGCAATTTCTGGGTGTTTCTTCAATGTACCTGAAATATACGATTTTACCGCATGCCACACAGCTTTCAGAATATTCTTACATGTGTCGGGGGCTAGTGTAGAAAGTGGGTTATGGAACTTAGCTATGTAATAATTACACCTGTCACAAACTTTAGGGTTCCACCTAGCTTTTGTCCTATCAATACACATAGCGTGATAGGAGCAGAGATTATGAGCTGTAAGGGATAATGTGGTGCAATCCCTGCTTGAGCATAGGGTAGAGTCCTCGGGAGGGTCCATTTCATGTAATGTGATACTGTCCATGTAGGCTGGTGAGGGTTCCGGGGAGGAGAACCCTCTGAAGGAGAAATCGTCTTCCAGGATGAGGACTTCTGTTTGTTGCACCTTAGCTTTCTTCTATGGTTGCATGTAGGCCCTGACAAGAGGGGAGAAAAGAAAACAAAAGGATTCTTTTAGAGAGGGGAGACAATTTGTGTTTGTTTCCTGAAAAACTAAAATTTTGTACGTAGGCCTATCCCTGTAAATTAATTAAATTATGTAATTAGTGGGAATTAATCTTAGCCGGTGGACCAGAACAAACTTCTAAAGATTTGACTCGTAGACTCACCTGATATTGCAGGTTTGTTAGGTGTGGGCCGGGGCCCACAGGTGGCTTGGCTAGGGCTGTCAAGGGCTTGAAGTCCGGGATAATGTACAGGACCTGTTGTGGTATCTCTTGGTATGGAGGGAGTAGGTCTAATTGATGATCAGAGCTCCTCTGTAATGTCGTGTCTTGCCTGAGCCTGTTGAAATATCAAGGAGTCAATGTTGCATAATGAGATAAGCATCGTTCTTATTAGGTTTACTTGGTTTGGGCTAGGCTTAGGGTCTAACCTTGCATGATTTGCTTTAATTTAATTGGTTATGCAGACGTGTTTATCATAAGTTCTCGTATTTGATTTAATTCTGAACGTTTTGTTAAATATTGTTTAACATGTTTAAGGTTAATTAGCCTACTATAGTATGGTCTAACCAAGAGTACCCAGTAATCATTTCTATTTGAATCCTGTATTTGACGCCCTTCTCTTAGGGTACCTGGTGTTGTTGGGATAGGCTTAGGACTAGCCTAGTGTTAGAGTACCCGGTTCATAGCTTGATGGTATCCGGCCGGGTGTTGTGGGTTATCAAGACCTATTCTAGTCTGGGGATATCTGGGTACCAGGGACTGTTGTCATACTCGGTAGTTCCGGTATCGGGTCTTGGTGCTCTGGCTTTATAAATATAAGTCCTAGGGAAAAAACCTGGGAGTCTTGGGTTATATTTATATGGTAGTAATGTCGTTCCTGACCATCCGGGTACCCGGGACTTTAGCCATACTCGGTAGTACCGGTAGCCGGGTCTTGGTGTCCTAGTTTCATCGAAATGAGGGCTAGGATAACCGGGGAAAATATGAGTGTATCGTAACATAGTGTTGTCCGCCTGTTTGGGTGGGTCTCCCTACCCGGCAGTCTTGAGACCCGGGTCTTGGGGACCGGGGTTTGTTGAGATAATGACTCGGGAACCGGGAATTTGGTATTGAATGGTATTCTGGTGTCTCCCGACTGATCGGGCACTCGGGACTGCCACCCCGCTGGCGGTCCCGGTGTCCGGGCCTTGGTACTGCCACCCCGCTGGCGGTCCCGGTGTCCGGGCCTTGGTACCGGACCCTTTTGTGATGGGTTTAGGTTATCTGGGTAATTGGAATATTATCAGCATGTCTTACTTCATTTTTTTCATTGTAGAGGGACAAGGTCAACTATGATATTATTATGGGTGCTCATTGGGAGTAGGCGCTCATGATAACTTGGGAAAATAAAGTTATATTATACGAGTGTTTAGATGAGCAGAACCCGCGGGTTAATACAATTTCGATCCATAGTCGATGAAATGCTGGTTTCTAGGAAACACTGTCATGTGACAAAAACTTGAAGGTAATAAATATGATGAGTGATTCGTGACCGACTAGAGTGGAAACTAAACGAATTAAATTAAAAAAGACTTGAATGTAAATAATGAAAGCACTTTTGTCCCCAATAAACAATTTCGGTGGCGTGACGTGTAAACCCTGGCCAGAGCACAACCAGAGGTTACTGTCTAAACGAATTAAATTAAAAGAGACTTGAATGTAAATAATGAAAGCACTTTTGTCCCCAATAAACAATTTCGGTGGCGTGACGAGTAAACTCTGGCCGGGGCACAACCAGAGGTTACTGTCAGCCGATATAGTTAAAAAGGATAGGGCACTTTATATAACATGATACTTAAGGGAAAACTGACGAATTACACTTTAAAAACAAATTTACAGAACACTAAGACACTGCAGCTATAGGGCCGAGGTTCGTATGATACGAACAAACGAGATAAAACATAATAGTTAGCGGCTCTGTGAAAAGTGGCTTCTTGAATGGCACGTTCGTAGGCCAGCCAGACGAAAGATCTTACTTCACAGGCTTACAAGTGAAAATTAGTCCATATACATACTTTCTTAGATGCATATACTATTACAGCTGCACAAAAACTCACTATGGACAAAGATTTCGCGTCGAAGAGGGGCTATATAAACACTGTGGTGGAGATAAGAAAACTTCGTCTGCCTCCTATGGCCTACGGACGAGAGAGGCCATTTCAAGGCATGCTCATGGGAACAGAGGAAGATCTGAATGCGCAAGTGGCGCGGCGTTTGAACTGTACTATCCCTTTTTCTTTTATTTTTCACTTTTCAGTGGCTCCGTCTCAATGACGTACCTTAGGAATGATTAAGGGGTACCCCCTAAGAAGATATTGGTTCTCGACCGTAGTGATTAGGATTAACCCGGGCTCAGAGGAGCCCGGAACGAGGCCATATTACCATAGGCTCTTACGTCATTGACGTAAGGAGCCACCAATAAATTGGGGTATCTACTAACACAACACGTTACGGAAAATACAAGATTTAGAGGAGGTGATGAACCATCAAGACTTGATTTAATATTCACCAAAGACCCCCAAGAAATAAAGAACCTAACATATTTGAGTCCCATGGGAAAAAGCGATCATGCTGTGATTGAATTTGAATTGACAGTGGAATTTCTGGAAGGCTGAGAGGAGGAACATAGGGAATATAGACTAAATTATAGTAAGGCGGATTATGAATCATTACGAGGATACTTTGCAAATATAGATTGGTCATTTATTGAGCAAGAACAGAATATTCAGGTAAAATACACCATGTTACTAGATATTTACAGGGAGGGGGTAGATAAATATGTACCAACATTTAAGGATAGAAAGCTGGCTAAGGAGAAAGAGTGGTTTAACATGCGATGTCACATTGCCCAGAACAAAAAGAACTCTGCATGGAATAAAGTGAGAAGGAGACACACTGAGGAAAAATGGAATGAGTATAAGAATGCTAGAAACAACTATGTCAAGACTATAAGAGAGGAGAAAAAGAACTTTGAAAAAGATATAGTAAACAAATGTAATAAAGAACCCAAACTGTTCTATAGTTATATCAACGGCAAAACAAAAATAAAGGACAAAATAACAAAGCTTAGGGTAGAGGGTCAATTATATGAAGACACAGTGGGTATGTGTGAAATTACGAATGATACATTAACATCCGTGTTTGTGGAGGAGGATGACTATGTAGAACCTGTGGTGGAATTGAACGAGATACAGGGACTAGAGTCGATAGAAGTCAACCAGGATGAACTAAAATCATTGTTGGAAGAATTGGATGTGAGAAAATCTATGGGCCCAGATAACATTGCTGGATGGGTATTAAGAGAATGTTCTGAACAACTAGTGAGAACTATTTTTAATATTGTTCAACACTCATTAAACAAGGGGGAACTTCCCTTAGAATGGAAACAAGCAAATATAACTCCAATATATAAAAGTGGAAATAAAAAAGACCCGCTATATTATCGACCGGTATCCTTAACGAGTGTTATATGCAAGCTTTGTGAAAAGATTATTAGAAAAAGATGAGTGGGTATGTTGGAGGAGATGGAAATAATTTCAAGCAAGCAGTTCGGGTTCAGAAAAGGTCATTCGTGTACCACAAATTTGTTGAGTTATTATGATAGGGTAATTGACATTGTACAAGGGAGGGAGGGGTGGGTAGATTGTATTTACAGTACTTAGATTTCAAGAGGGCATTTGATAAGGTGCCTCATAAGAGATTGTTGTGGAAGCTCAGGACTGTGGGGCGGGTTGAGGAAGTATTATTAAAGTGGATGGAAAACTATTTAATTGGGAGGGAAATGCGAACAGTAATAAAAGGAAAGTTCTCCTCGTGGAAAAGGGTAAAAAGCGGAGTGCCTCAAGGATCGGTGTTGGCCCCAATCATGTTTTGGGTTTTCATCAACGACCTTCAAATGGGAATAGGCTCATATATCTATGTTTGCTGATGATGCAAAATTAATGAAGCATATTACAAGTAGGAGTAGTTGTGAAGAATTACAGAGACCTAGATAAATTATATGAGTGGAGTCAAACTTGGAAAATGGAATTCAACACGAGTAAGTGTCAGGTTCTTGAGATGGGAAAAAGTAAATATAGACCTTCTTGGGAATATAAAATAGGAGATGAAATAATTAGTAAAGCTGGGAAAGCAAAAGACCTAGTGGTAGTTATGGCAGACAGCTTGTCACCTGAACAGCATATAAATAAAATAACTGGTGAAACTTATGCAGTGTTGACTAACATGAGAATAGCTCTGAATTATTTAGATGAAGAGATGTTAGCAAAATTAATAGGGACAATAATATGACCAAGACTGGAGTATGCAGCAGTGGTGTGGTCTCCACACCTTATAAAACATAATAAAAAACTGGAAAGAGTTCAGAGAGTTGCCACTAAGATGATAGCTAGCCTTAGAGACCTGCCATATGAGGAGAGATTGGAGAGGCTAAAGCTGCCAATGCTGAGGGAGAGGAGAGAGAGAGGTGACATGATCATGATTGTGAGAAATAAATTGACTACACCGGTATCTGGGGAATGTTGGCAACAACCTTCCGATAGGGTAACCTCACTAGAGTGAACAATTTCCTACCAGAACCCGGTGATTGTATATATTGTAGATATTAATTAATGTTAGGTAATTTAGTACTGTATAAGATTACCTTGATCAAGTTAATTTAGTTATAAAACCTTGTAGAAATAAGTTTAGAAGAACTGTAAAGAGGATCAGTTTAAATATTCCCGCGACCGCATACGCGATCCACCGTTTGCTTTAGGGTCGTTAATATCTTGATATTATGTTCACTAAATCGTTGTGAAACGATGTTCACCTTTATAATTATATAATTTAAATGCTGATAATTATTTATGATTTCGTGAAGAGGGAATGAACCCTTGGTAACGAATTAATATATAGTTTATTTAAGAGTCGGAAATTGAAGTTCCGATCAGACGCTAGTAAATATCTGAACGGTAGAGACGTGTCCCGTGATCTCCTCCACCACAATTCCCACGCCCGGCCCGGAGTCCTGACCAATAACCCTTATCTACTGAAGCCGGAATCCTCTGAACTAAACCAGGACCCTAGTTATAGCTAAGTCATTGATATATATGGCCATTTATACAATGTTTAGTTAGGGCATCCTGAGAGATAGGCTACCATAGTTCATACCATAAGGTAGGCGATCTCAGGCTTTATTTTTATTTATGTTGATTAATTTAATATTTCGATTGGTGTGGTAAGAGATAACCTTTGGCCATATTATCCCCCACATTTTGGTGCCCCGAGTGAGGATTCCGATCGGTGTGTAGACTAGGGGTTGGGTTAGGTCAGGTCAATTTTGTTATTAACAGTTAGGGTCCCAATTTCTATAAATGTATAAGGTCGCATTTGTGGGACACAGTTTGATACCCCGCCATTTTGAGGTCCTTAACTGTGAAATTAGATGCTATCGAGCCCCAGGAGGTAGAGCCCGTAATTTCATGACAGACAGGCGACTGAATCGTGTACTCGATTGGCCTCACCAATTGACCATCTTATATTTGGGAGGCAACGACGTACACGAAACAGTCCAAGTGTCAGAAATTACGGATGACATCATCTCTATCATCCAACTAATTGAGCAGCGCTGTGGCTCTAAGGTAGCAGTCGTCTTGCTGGAGCCACGAGAGCTACCCCCCATTCCTGAGGGTGAGCCAGGTGTAACCCGCGGTCATTACCGCACAATATACCAAGCCGTGAATCGGCGACTGCAGAGACTACTGCGCGGCTATCGAACGTTCCAGTTTGGAGCCAGACCATATCGCCGCAATTTGCGTCGTGACGGCGTCCACTGGAACCATAGAGCTCAAGCCGCGCAGGTAGCCCGCTATCACGAGTACATCGTCGATTCACGGGCAGATTGGTTGGTTTACCAGGTGATGGCCGTGGGTGAGTGGCACTGGCATGGCGTTTAAATCCTGTGGTAGAGGACTGGTAGGAGGGCCTGCAATGTTGCGTTCTCTGGCGTTTGTGAAACTCGGAGCTTGAGCTTCGTTGCAGTCCCTAAATTTCCCCCATATTTTTCTTATTTAGACCATTTTATGTCACCGCCCTTAATGTCACCCGCGTCTGGCAGACTAGGTCGACCAGCTAAATGCTCGGGACGGAGCATATACCAAATTTAATAATTAATAAATGTGTTTCCCCCCCCCCCTTTTAGAAAAATGCTACTACCACAGGTAACCCACTAACATCTGGGATAAGAAAACTATGATTAACTAAATATTTACAGCTTTAGCTTCATTCTTGTACCTAAATTCTCCCTATTATTTGATAATTTAGGCCATTTTTATGTTTCTGTCCTTTAATGTCACCTGCGTCTGAAAGACCAAGTAGACTAGCTAAATGCTCGGGACGGAGCATATATGACATTTAATTCAATAATAAATATATTCCCTCCCCCTACTAGCGTGCATTCCCACGTATTAGGTAAATTATATTGTGGACTTAATGTTTTCAACTAATTATTCATCTGAATTTGTAGCAAATAATGGTACGCATATAATGCTAAAGATTAACAGCTAAATTGAGTATGTGTTAGGCTATATCTAAATATAATTTTGATTGTTGAAAATTAGTCTTCAGTATAAACATTAATAATAGTCCAGAAAATAATTACCCATTTTCCAAAATGACTGATACACTCTTGAGAAAATCTATGGTGGGGAAATTAGGCTGGGTAACTAGAGCATTAAATAATTGCCAGGAGGTAAAAAGACGCGACCCCTGTCCAAGGGAGCTGTTAAAATCTCAAATCCAAGATCTTAAAACCCGGTGGGCTAATTATGGAGAGTCTTGCAATAAATTGGAGGACTTTTGCATTAAACAAGAACAATCTGAAAGGTTTGAGGAATTACAGCAAGCCTATGCAAATGCCCATGAAAATTATTTGGATCAACTAGCTGGGTTCGAATCCTTGGCGACAGAGACAGTTACCGAAACAGGAAGTAATGGTACCAGTAATGGTACAGCGGCTCCGGGACAACAAAGCTTTAAGTTGCCACCTATAACCTTACCTGAATTTGATGGGCAATCTGATTGGAATACCTTTTGGGACAAATTTAAAGGTTTAGTTCATGACAGGTTAGATATTTCTGCAGCAAATAAATTTTCATACTTGTTGGGTCAACTTAGGGGTTTTGCATTGGACTTTATCAAGGAACTTCCCATAACAGATGCCAATTATACAGCAGCTCTAGACGTACTCAAGGAGAATTTTGAAGATACGGAGTTGACTCTACAGCGCCTAGTTTACAAATTGCTGGAGTTATCAGGACCAAAGCATACGTACCAGGATCTTCAGTCATTCCGGATCAGCTTGAATTGTGTTTTGAAATCACTTAGTACCCAGAAAGATCTTGATTCAGCTTCTTGGCTCTTGAACCATATTGTACAACAAAAGCTCTCTCAGAAAACCTGTGATGAATTGTACCACAGGTATAAGAACTACTTCACGTATCAAGAGATAGAAGAGGGTTTAAGAGAGCTGTGCAAACACATGCAGGTTTCCAAGAAGGATAGCGGTATCAAGGAAGGAGACAACAAGGTTAAATACACAAAAGTGTCTACAACAGGGACTAAGGAAAAAGCAAAACCGTTCAAGAAGGAAGAGGTTGGTACCTATGTGACATCCGTCCAGCAGAATAATCAAACTAATACAGTATCTAAAACAAAAGGTGTTTGGGAGAGAAAAAATTCCAGTCTCAATTCTCCAGTGACCCAAGAAGTAACCAGAAATATTAACCCCACACCAGGGATAAACCAAGAAAACCGGAAGGTGTGTATGTTATGTTCAGAACAACATTCCACAGTGTATTGTAGGACTTATCCCAATCTTAAGGCTAGACTTCCACGACTCATCGAACTAGGTAAGTGTCTTGTTTGCCTTAGCACCAGACATTCTACTGAGGAATGTGCCACTAAATTAAATTTATGTTTTCGGTGCAATACTGGTGTACATCATACCGCGTTGTGTCCCAAGATCAGTGAAGTACAACCCAAACCGACAAGTGTAAATATGACCCTGACCACTGGGAACCCAATGCATACACTCAGCTACAATGCAGCTACTCCTACAGCCGAGATTCAACTGATCAGAGGAAAAGAGGTTATGCCGGTCAAAGCACTCTTTGATACTGGAGCGCAAAAGACCTTCATTGCCGGAAATGTTGTCAGAGCCATGAATTTGCCAACAGTAGGAAGAGTGAACATGGCAATAACTGGATTTTTGTCAAATAAGGAAACACAAACATTTGACGTGGTTAAACCCCTGCTTAAATTGGGCAAATATAAATGTAAGGTGACTGCGGTGGTTAAGGAAGACATGAACACTTCTGTGGTAAATAAGGGTTTAACCCTTGCTTAGCGGGCCCTCTGTGGCCGTTTTGGGCCTTTTCAGGCCGTTCTGACTGCTATATCAACCATCAGTATGAAAGGAACTGTATTGCGCCGAAAACTAGGTGGAAATCGCTACACAATGACGCCACATACAGCTACGTAGCACTCGTGGAGCACTGACAGTGTTACCTCGAAGATGGAAGTTTAGCTGATTTTGCTACCTTGCTCACTTTTAGCGAACTATTGGTTACACTGTCATCCTCCCGCGCGGTGGGGGAACTGGAGTTAGTGTGGGCCGGGAGGCCACAGATGTCGGACGTATGGATCATTACTATCCCACCCATTTTCACTCGATTTCCACCCTTTTTTCACCCGTTTTTTGCCAGTTTTTTCAACTCGACTTATGTGGTGAGCCGCTCTTTAAGGGTTAAAGGAAGCATCTAACTTCTTAACAAAGAAGGGTGTTCAACTAGCAGACCGAACTATAGAGTCTGACGTAGTAGGTCCAATTCAACTGATCATCGGCTCCGACTATTGTGGTCGCTTCTTGCGAAAAATGACTCGGAAACACGGTATCCAGTTAATTTCTTCATCAGGTGGATATATAATCATGGGATCTCTACCCACATGTGGCCCAAGTGAGTCAGACAACCGGATGGATCCAGTCTTTGTGACTCCGGCACAATCTCTGGTGGTGGCTAGAATTGGTGCGGAATTAATACCATCACAACTAGGAGACATTCTAGAAGAGCAACAAGAACCTGTTCACAAACTTTGGGAACTGGACACTGTGGGAATAGAAGCAGATCTTCCCACCCCTGAAGACATCTTAACATATAACCACTACCTAGACACAGTTGAGTATAAGGATGGCCAGTACTGGGTGGGACTTCCATGGATGATAAATGCCCCTGAATTACCAACTAACTACCAGAGTTCAAGATGTCAATTAAATAAAATGGTGGAGAGATTGCGTCAACATCCTGAACGACTGGACATTTATCATAAAATAATTCAAGAGCAGTTGGAAAATGACTTTATTGAAGAGGTCCCAGGTGAAATAAACCATAAAGAGGGTCATTACCTTCCTCATCATGCTGTAAGTAAGGACTACCCCCATCAGAGTGGTATTTAACTGCAGTTCTCGAGCAGCGAAGAATGAAGCAAGTCTAAACGATTGTCTCTATGTAGGACCAAATCTGACTGAAATACTGGGTGATGTACTATTAAAATTCAGGACGAAGAGATTTGGGTTTGTGGCAGATATCTCCAAAGCCTTTTTGAGAATAGGTTTAAAGGAGCAGGACCGCAAATTCACAAAGTTCCTTTGGCCTGAAGATCCTTTTCAGCCTGGTGGGCGGATAAAAGAATACCGCTTTCGGTCAGTGTTGTTTGGTTCCTGCTCTAGTCCTTTCTTGTTGTGCAGCACTTTGAGATATCATTTCCAGAAGACAGAGAAACCGGAAATGGGTCAACTGTTTTACATGGATAATCTTCAGGGCGTTGCCGACAGTGGAGAAGAGGTGTTTGAAATCTACAATTTGGCAAGGCAAGAATGTAATAAAGCCAATATGCCACTACAAAGTTGGAATTCAAACTCTCATATTCTTTTGGACCAGATAAGAAGAGACTATCCTGACTACCAAATACCAGAATATCAACCAGTACTCGGATTACTGTGGAAAACAACTACTGATGAGATGTCTCTAAAGCCCCTCAAGTTTCCCGATGTAAAACTCACAAAACGTACACTCTTAAGTCAGGTCTCTATGATGTTCGACCCATTGGGCATATTTAGTCCCATATCAATTAAAGGGAAGATTTTAGTTCAGGAGGCCTGGAGAGAAGCACCGAGTTGGGATACTCCATTACCTGAAAAATATACAGAAGAGTGGAACAAATTGCAGGTGGAATATGAGAAGGTATCCTCAGTCAAGTTTCCTAGAAGATGTGATCCTACCTCTGATAATGAGTGTGCTCAATTGCACATATTTTGTGATGCCTCATCTAAGGCGTATGGTGCAGTAGCTTATTGTGTCACTGAAGTCCGATCTACTATGATTATGTCCAAATCCCGAGTAGCGCCATTAAAACAACGTACCCTTCCACAGTTGGAGCCGACCGCTGTTGAATTGGGAACTAGGTTAGCTACTTATTTGAATGGTATGTTTCCCTTTTTAGGTGAGACATATATATGGACAGATAGTGAGATATGTTTGCACTGGATAGCTAAGGATGATAGTCACATAGTTTATGTGCGTAACAGAGTACACAAAATAAAGGAACTGCAAATGAACTATACATTCATGCATGTTAAGTCCAAAGATAATCCGGCTGACTTGGTGAGCCGAGGTGTTGGTGTCAAGAAACTGATTAACGAAACTCTGTGGTTTCAGGGTCCGGTTTGGCTACGTCAGAGTGATTGGCCAGAACAAAAATCATACCAGAAGGTTAATGATGATAAAGTTCATATGGACCCAATAATTATCCCAGAGCCTTCAGTGATTGACATCACCAAGTTCTCCAATTTGGACAAACTATTAACTGTAACTAAATTTGTGTTTAAGTTCCTGAGCAAGAAGGTAAAGATGGATGAATTAGACCCACTTACCTACTGGATCAGAAGGATACAAGCTGAAAAGTATGATGAGGAATTAACACAGCTACGTAAACCCAATCCCAAGCCAACCAAAAGAATGAAGGACCTTGGGCTGTATCTAGACAATCAAGAATTAATATGTTGTCGAGGTCGTATTGGTAAAGCTGATCTACCCCTCAAAACTCGGCATCCGATCCTATTGCCCAAGGATTGCGACCTCACCAAATTGATGGTTTTAAAAGCGCATGAAACCACTAAACACGGTGGGGTAGCAGACACTCTAGCCTATATGCGACAAACATATTGGATACCCCAGGGACGACAAGCTGTTAAACGCTGTATCAAGAATTGCATTATTTGCAAGAGGTATACAGCTATCGCTATTCCTTACCCTGGACCACCAGCTCTTCCGCCAGACCGCATTCACCAAAGGACACCGTTTGAGGTAACAGGTATAGATTATACTGGTGCCATCACTCTCACAGGAGATGATGGTCCACCCAAGAAGGTTTACATATGTCTATTCACCTGTACCAGCACTCGGGCTATCCATTTGGAAATAGCGGAGGACATGAGCTCGGAAACCTTTATTAATTTATTTAGAAGATTTGCCGCTCGGCGAAGTTGTCCCAGACGTTTGATTAGTGACAATGGGACAAATTTTGTGGGCGCATCACCGTTGGTTTCTGAACTATTAAAGAGCAACGCAGTACAGCAAATGCTAGATTCTAGAAATTGTTATTGGTCATTCACAACTTCCAGAGCCCCTTGGCAAAATGGATTTACAGAGAGAATGATAGGTATTGTAAAATTGTGCCTGAAAAGGGTTCTTCACAAGTCCAAGGTCACCTTGGATGAGTTAAGAACTGTTGTCACCGAAATAGAAACCAGAGTAAATAATCGACCACTAACGTATCAAGATGACTCCAATCTGGAAATTGAGGCCTTAACACCGGCTCATTTATTATATGGTAGACGATTGGACCCAGTCCCCCGTTTGGACGTGACCGAGGAATTAGTGGATCCCTCCGTTAATGAAGCAGATGCACACTTGTGACGAAGCTACCATAAACTCTGCAAAATACTGGACGCCTGGAACAAACATTGGGCATCTGAGTATATCTTGAGCTTACGGGAGAGGTATTATGGTGCGAATTCTGCTAGTAACCGTCACAAACCGATAGTGGGAGACATAGTCTTGTTGAAAATGGACCAACCTCACTCTAAATGGCCCTTAGCAAGGATCCAAGAAGTCTATCCTGATTCCGAAGGAGTTATCAGAACCGTTAAGGTTGTATCTCGAGGACAAACCACTCTCCGAACTGTAGATCGTCTCATACCTATGGAACTCGCCATCCCACCGGAAGAAGAACAGCAACCCATAGTAATAGGGAGCCCAAGACCACCACGAGCAGCTGCTGCGGGGTCTAGAAGAAATTGGCGTGATTTGTTAGCCGCAGGTGATATAACATGATGCGACACATCATACTTCGCCGGGCCCCAATCTGTGAGAAATAAATTGACTACACCGGTATCTGGGGAATGTTGGCAACAACCTTCCGATAGGGTAACCTCACTAGAGTGAACAATTTCCTACCAGAACCCAGTGATTGTATATATTGTAGATATTAATTAATGTTAGGTAATTTAGTACTGTATAAGATTACCTTGATCAAGTTAATTTAGTTATAAAACCTTGTAGAAATAAGTTTAGAAGAACTGTAAAGAGGATCAGTTTAAATATTCCCGCGACCGCATACGCGATCCACCGTTTGCTTTAGGGTCGTTAATATCTTGATATTATGTTCACTAAATCGTTGTGAAACGATGTTCACCTTTATAATTATATAATTTAAATGCTGATAATTATTTATATGATTTCGTGAAGAGGGAATGAACCCTTGGTAACGAATTAATATAGTTTATTTAAGAGTCGGAAATTGAAGTTCCGATCAGACGCTAGTAAACATCTGAACGGTAGAGACGTGTCCCGTGATCTCCTCCACCACAATTCCCACGCCCGGCCCGGAGTCCTGACCAATAACCCTTATCTACCGAAGCCGGAATCCTCTGAACTAAACCAGGACCCTAGTTATAGCTAAGTCATTGATATATATGGCCATTTATACAATGTTTAGTTAGGGCATCCTGAGAGATAGGCTACCATAGTTCATACCATAAGGTAGGCGATCTCAGACTTTATTTTTATTTATGTTGATTAATTTAATATTTCGATTGGTGTGGTAAGAGATAACCTTTGGCCATATTATCCCCCACAATGATGTTTAAGTGTGTGAAAGGTTTTGAGAAGATCGACAAGGGAGATTTTGTGGTGAGGGACGAGGGAAGAACCAGGGGTCATGAATGTAAGTTGAGGAAAGTTGTATGTACGTCTGATGTAAGAAAGTTCAGCTTCCCGTATAGAAGCATTGATTGTTGGAATAAGTTGGATGGGGAGGTGGTGGGAGCAAGAAATATCCAAACTTTTAAAGCAAAATTGGATAAATGTAGAGAGAGAGACAGGACAACACGAGCTTAGGCTCAAATCCTGTATACTGTACTACAATTAGGTGAGTACCGTTTAATACGAAATTAGGTAATAAACACAACTGTATATACTGTACATATACAGTACAGTATATATACTGTAATTTTTTTTTTTTTATTCAAGTTTCCTCCCTAGACCTCCATCAAGCTTAAACAAAATGTATAATGATAGCTAGACTGTTATGAAGAGCGAGCATAATTGGATACTGAAAGGGTTAATCTTAGCCATACTGTTGTTTTCTTAGGTGTTTTGGGTGAGCCCTGGTGTGTTTTCATGGGGTTTACTCTACTTCTTGGCAACTCATATTGACAATTGTTACTTCTCTTTTTTGTTAGACTAAAGTGACTAAATTCTACAGCTTTAAGGGGGGTCACCGTTTTTTTTTTTATCTTTCTCTTTCCCTGGCTTGTATCCATTCGGCCCCATTCAGCCAACTGTTTTAAGACGTTTATCCCCATCCAGGTGTCGATTTCTTCCTGGCGAACAATAGCAAGCCAGCATTGTATGGAGATATCCATTTTTCTATCGAAAAATTTACAAATTTAGCTTGCTGTCTAAACAAAAATATAAGCTGGCTCGCTTCCGCTCGCCAGGAAAATATTGACACCTGGATGGGGGTAAACGTCTTAAAACAGTAGGCTGAATAGAGCCGAATGGATACAAGCCAAAGAGAGAGGGAGAAAGAGAAAAAAAGCGAGGTGGGTTCCTTTAACCCCTTCTGTACCGGCGATGTCTTTTGTATTTTATTCTGGCTATATTTAGACGATTGTATGCCGTTTAAGAAGGATCCACCATTCTATTGTGGTCTAACGAAGATCTTGCTCATTTCTCCTCGTTGAAGGGTCTTTGGATAGACAGAACAAAAAGATATCCTGCCTAATTAATAATTTTATGCTCCATGTCAACATTAAGTAAGTAGATGTTTGCTGCCACCATCCACTTTTGTGGGAAAATATGGGTATTCTGTCCCGAAATAGTTTATATAAAATGTTTATAGTAATATAGCACTCTTAGCTGTAGGGTAGGGATGAGGGAAGGAGACAAGCAGGCATCCAACAGGTCCATATATTTCTTGGTTAAAGGTAGGCTACATGAGAACAACACAGCCCTGTTGTCCCCGACTCACACAACTTGACCTTACTCCAGGGATCACACAACTGGACCACACTGGGTTAACCCAGGCCTTGAACCCTGTCAAATTATTTAAACAAATAATATAGATAATATAGATAATATATTTTAAACAAATAATATAGATAATATATTTTAAACAAATAATATAGATAATATAGATAATATATTTTAAACAAATAATATAGATAATATAGATAATATACTGTAGCTATAGTAATATATTACATAAAAATATTTGCGGTAATTCTGTTTATGAAATTCAAGAAAATTTAATTGTTGATAACTTAATTAATGAACATACTAATAAAAATATAACCTTTGATATTAAACTTTCTGATAAGAATAAATGCATTGCTAAATTATACATGTTACCCAAATTTCATAAAAGACCTTATAAATATCGCTTTATTGCCGGAGCAAAATTTGCTACCACTAAAACTTTGTTAAAATACATTAAAAGTACTCATAAACGATATTGTGATACCATCAAGAATAGAACTAGCATTAACTATTATTGGAGTGTTGACAATTCAGTAGAAGTTATTGATAAACTTAATACCATGCAGAAAGTTACCTCAGTAGGCTACATAGGTTCGACTTTTCAACTTTGTATACCAATTTGCCTTTAGATTTAGTATTTTCAGAACTTTGCTTTATTATAGATTTGCATTTTGACAGATTTGAAAGTAGTCGTAATCATTACATAAATTTTAATTCATATTTTAATAATGCGTCACTTAGCTTTGATCCCACTAGTTCAGTATATTTTGATAGAACTAAACTTAAAGATGCCCTTAAATTCCTCCTTTTCAATACTTATGTTAGATTTGGGCCCTACATTTTCAAACAAATATTAGGAATTCCTATGGGTGGAAATGCTAGCCCTTTAATTGCAGACTTATTCTTGCTTCCTTTAGAATTTAAATTTATAAAAAAATTAGTTGACAGTAGCAAGAACAATAACATCCCAGAAAAATTAGCACTTGCTAAATTGTTAAGTAATAATAGTAGATATATTGATGATATTCTTGTTTGTAATATGTTAAATTTTAATCAAGTCGCTAAACAAATTTATCCAAATTCCATCCCCCTCACACATGGTAACGTAAATGATGATGTTGAAAATTTTCTTGATATAAATATACAGATTGTTAATGAACAGTGCACACTTAAAATATACCACAAAGTTGATGATTTTAATTTTAACGTAATAAACTTTCCTTTCCCTAATTAAAATGTAAAACTTGCAAACTAAACAAACCAAAATTGAGACAAGGACAATATAAAGTCAAATTAAATTATCAAAATCGCTATGTGGAAACAACGCTTACTAAAATGAAAATTATTAAATAAAAGAACATAATCCACCACATAGGGTGTACATTACTACATGAGCAAGTTAATCTGTTTCCCAAGCAAACTAATCGCACATATAACAACGCACTATCGTCACGTTAAAGGAATTAGTCAAGTTTGGGAATAGTAGTATTGATAGCAAAATAACTTATAATTGTTTTTATTCCCAGCTACTGTAATAAGATTTTGTAAAATTTGTACCAGAGTAGAAGACTTTTGGGATAGAGCTAGGTTACTATACAGACTCTTAGTAGACAGGTTTTGTTGCAAGTAAATTGTTGCATAAATTTAATCTTTAGGTCAATTATTTTGACTGTATTTTAAAATTTGATATCAATAATTTTAATCAAGCATTATTAACTTGAAGTTTCGCTTAAAACCTCTGCTTACTTTTTGTCTGTATATATTAATTGTTTATAATTTTCTATTGTTATTATTAATTTGTATAATTGATTGTAATTGTTAAAAGAGTACTCTTTTGTTTAAATCTATTGTGCCTTCTTCAAATTTTAAAATATTTATATTTATTATATTATATATAATCATTGTCGGTAGGATTAATTGCTTGCTTTTGCGATTTCCTTAGTTTATTTGTACAATAAATGTAGGTTATTTGTAGGGTAGTAATTGTTAGGGGTCACTTGAAGCATGTTATGCTTACAGGTACAGTACCTACCCGATAGCACTATCGTTAGTGAGTATTATTTGTATTTTGTACTATTGTTATTATCTTGTCAAGTTGCAAATTTGATTTTAATATAACATTTGACACTTAATGTAGTTTCTTTATTCATGCAGAGTCTAGTCAAATTTACCAGAACGTCCCCGACTTCCCAAATTGACTAATTCCTTGAACGTGACTATAGTGCGTTATGTGTGCGATTAGTTTGCTTGGGAAACAGATTAACTTGCTCATGTAGTAATGTACACCCTATGTGGTGGATTGTGTTCTTTTATTTATAAATAATTATTTTACATAAGCGTTGTTTCCACATAGCGATTTTGATTAGTTATTTTGTCTTTTTACTGTGTTCGTATACGTTTTGGTTTGTTTATTTTGCAAGTTTTACATTATAATTCTAACCAATGAAAATAACAAAATTGTGCTAGTGATTACAGCCTAGCCTATGAATAAAACAAAACAAATAATAATTGTATATAATAATGAAAATACCATAGCATTCAAAAGTAGATTATTTAAATTTAACTAATGTGTAACAATAGGCTACATACTATACAGCACATCAAAATAACAACAGGTGGATTTGATATAAATTATAGCATAGGCTATACCGGTACTAAACCTTTATAAATAAGGTATACACACAGGCATGTACTGTATGTATAACTATGGCTTAACTCATTCCTTATCTTAAACATAAATCATATTAATATTACAGTAAATCGAAACCCAAATAACTCGTACACAAAGCTAACACCATCAGGTTTACTCAAGTTGTAGGCTGCATTAGGCTACTCCCAGCAACATTCTATTCATGAATTTGGTGATAAATCATTAAGATACGAAACTTTGTGACTCTGAGTATACTCAAATAACCATAATTACCTAATGGAGGGCAAAATTGATCACTTAACCATTAAAACTAGGGGAGGGAAAGGAAATTTAATGGGAGAGTCATCGTGCGCTCACGCCTTCAGTGCAGCTCGTCTCGTTCTGCCGAGTAACGTAACTAATATTCCTCCGCCTCGGGCAAGGAGTTGCTAGCCTCGCCAATAGGGGAAATCTTTACTAATTAAACTTACTACTTTGAGTCAACTTTACTGGTCCAAGTCAAATAAATATATTCATGTTCAAATATTAAAAGATAAAAAAACAATATCAAATGTAAATTCATTGCTCATTAGTGTAGGATCTAGTTTACATGATGGATTCGAAAAGTAACACGTCAACCCAAGCTACTCCTAGGCATGACAGCAATAACTCTTGGGAAAATGTACAGTTGGATACCAAAGTTCATTACTCACACAAATATATGACAATTCCTTTCAATATTCTATACGATATCCAGTTGAATGGGGTAAAAATTGGTAAACAAAGACAAAAGGAAATGCATCAAATGATAGTAAACTTTCTCATCATTACAGCGACGTCTTTTGTATTTTATTCTGGCTATATTTAGACGATTGTATGCCGTTTAAGAAGGATCTGTGGCAATTTAAAGGGTTGATTTAGATAGTTTGAAGCTTTATAATTGCTAGAGATCCTTCCTAAACTGAATAAAATCATCTAATAGAGGCCAGAATATAATGAAAAAGACGCCGTCGGTACAAAAGGGGTTAAAAGGCAATTTACTACCAATTTTAAATTAGCAACAAACATAATAGAGTTCCACTGCATCATTTCTTAAATACTAGAAATAATTATTCATATGCTGAATATCCTAACTCAATATGTCTATGAAAGTATTCAGACAGTACTGTACAGTACTGAATAAGTAATAGCAGCTAAATTGTTTCTAATGCAACTTGGTTAAAGTTAATGTTATGCCCTGATTTTCTGAAGATTTAACTGAGTGTAAGTGGGTTCGGCAGGACTGGGCTATGGGACTTCATGCACAGGACACAAATGAAAACAAGAGAGGGCATAAATAATAGCTGAGTAAATGGTTTATAATGCAGCTTTATTCTCCGAAAAATCACTGGTAGAATATTGGTTATATGTGCATTCGAAACGATGGCAAATTGGATAAGCTCGGTGCGTACTTCTGGACTTTTATAATCTCTTAGCACTGTTCGCAGATTTGGATAGAGTTCTTTCGCTTCCCACTTCCAACGTTCAGGAATAATTCTTCTGATCACCTGACTTCAACGATACGTAGGTTATGCAAATCACTAGTTATCTTGAGCTGGTGTGTCGAGGGTTAACAGCGACTCCGTGGCCGTCCAAGTTATCTGGTAGTGTAGAGGTTACAGTTGGGCTAATTTGTCTAGCCGTTGGTGGCACGTCGTTATGGGACTCCTACTGAAAGCCTTAAATGCCTCTGTCATCGGCGTAGCCAGAGAAAACAGTGGATCGAATTAACGTAAGACAGTCGGGAGAAACGACTTTTCTTACTATCCTGGCCTTATGGGAGGTTCAGACGTGCGAGCGGCTTTTCGCCTTTCGGTCAAATAGACAATTGTTTGCCCAGGAATCTTTCTCGTCGAGTCTTCTCCTAAACTCGCGTAATCCCTTCTAACATAACAAGATCTTTCTACCTTAGACCGGTTATGAGTTATGATTGCTCTTAAGCACAAAGTACTGTACTGGCGAGCCGGCTGACAATACGTTTATGAGACAATCAAAAGAATTCGTAAATCTGTTGTTGAAAGATATAATCTTGCCCCTGGTTTCTCAGTTGCAACAATATATTTGTCAAGGATTGATTCACTCCCTCACGGATGCATTTGGATCGCGAACACCGAAAATCACTGTATATCCTGAGTATCCTGAGAGTGGAGTTGGGGTAATATATCCACGAGTGCGGCACTTCCGTTGCGTGGGCGTCTACCTCCGGAACTGGCTCGTTTTTGGCGCGTGTTTATATATTGAGGGGGGGCAGAGGGGGTTCCTTTGTCTTAACTTTGGATGTCAGAGGGGAACACAAGTTAATTTAATCCCTTGGTTGAAGAAGGTAGCATTAAAGGTCTATTATAAAGTTAGCATGTAGGCCACAATATGATTTACCTTTTTCTGACATTTACTCTAAGACAAATTATTAATAGGGGTTGAGAGGAGGATGTTGGGGAGGGAAAAAAAAATAGTTTGTTCAGCGCCTTTGGGCTCAAGCGGTAAGGCAGTCTACGTTAATATTATCTCTAGGATCCTCCTGAGCTAGCTGAAATGCTATTAGGAATTTAAGACAGTTTAAGGGGGACTTGGGGGTTAGATAGGAATAGGATTTAGGCTGGAATTGAAACTTGGAGGTTGGAATAGGTTGTAGGCACCCGGAGTTTCTAGCAAGAATTTGGCGGGCATGCAGGATGTCTGTAGGCCTGCGCGAGGGGGAAAAGCTGGCCCCCTTCGAGGGGAGGAAGGGGGGGGGCTAACCTCGCACGCATTAATTCGCTGCCCCAGGTTGTAGTGGTGGTTAGCGGTGTTAGGGGATAGTTAAAGGAGGTACCAGAATAGGTTTGTACTCTCTGCTTACGGAAGCTTGAGAAAATTACTTGCTCGGCACAAATTAAAACATCCTGATGGCGTCTTTTTAGAGGGTGTTATTAAGCTCGGGTTGGTATGGGAAGAAAGGACAGGGTGGATAAAAGGTTACAACTGGGCACGCTGTTGTTACGCAAAGCATTGGTGGATAGAAACAAAAGTTAACTTAGGAATGTTGACATGCAGGGATGACGGTATTTTAGCCGTCGTTAATATAAAAGTATGGAACCTGGTTGAATAACTCAAGTTCAATATAGCTACTTAGTGATTAGAAGACCCCACTGGGCATGCACATACACATGTTTATCTTCATAATGGGGAGAGAGAACCTAGATAGCTTTCCTAGGTCTTTCTGGAGAGGATCGGATGCAGATTTGTCAATTAATTTATATAAAACAAAAGAGACACGAAAACAGAGTAGTGTGGACTGTGCACTAGAAGGGGGTGATTGATTAGACGTATAATAGGCGTGGACAAAGACGGAAAGGAGGACACAATGGTGGATGGAAAATACTTAACTTACTAGAACGAAGGCATACAAAAATGACGGTATTAGTCGTCGTCAAAATAAAGTAATGGAACCTGGTGATATGCACGGAATACGATTCGACATGGGCAGTGCCTCTCATCTCATCCAAGTTATGACTTGGCTTCTATGCTGGTGCTTTTTCTCCGATATTTGTTCAGCTAATTTGGCATAGAAGACACTTGCAGAAGGTCCCATTCCTCCTGACGATGAGAAGACCAGAGGAGTAAAGCTTCCTTGATCCCTGTTCAAAATTCTTTCTTCATAAGCGCGTTTTTTCTCACTTTCGTTTCTCAAGTATGCCGCCTTGTGTCCTCGCTCACGATATGTTTGTGCTCTTGGGTTGAAGAGTCTAATGTCGAAAAAAGCCCGTTGTCCCCTCGTCCAAAAACCTCGAGCACTTACGTCCACTCTTGCTTCATTTGAAGTATTTGCAGTATTGTGGGCCAAGCGCTGTCCGTCCATTGGCAGAAGTTCCGGTGCGATTCTGACATCATGGCACACCTCGTCCAGCATTTGTGCAGTGATGTCTCGTACTTCATCATGCCGGATACAGATGAATCCTCCTTTCTTACAGGTCATACAGTGGTCTGAGTTGTTACTGTAATTTCACCACATGCACATTTCAGCGGCAGATTCAAAACTGGCCACCCATACCTCAAGGCTACGGCATCATTAAATTCTTGTTTATTTAAGCTGAAGCCTTTTTCCTTTATTGGTAATGAAGTGAGCCAATTTGAAGCCCCCGTGTCTTGTGCCATCTCAACTCTCATTTTCAGTTCTTCTCTACATTCGGTCTTAATTTGTTCTAGGCTATGTTTCTGTCTCTCTTCTCTGCTCTTTGTAATTTCCTGTCTTGCATTTCGTTGTTCCTCTTCGTCCTCCTCATCATTTTCATTTTGCTCCCGTATTTTTTCTGTCAGAGACGTAGTAAGTTTAAGGGAATTTTGGTACTCATGAGGTGCCGCCTCCACTGGGTTTATGATCCCCATACCTCCGAACCTTGGCGGAAGAGCTAATAGATCTCTTAGCTCTTGCGTGACGCCTTCCATCTCTGTAACAAATAATAACAAATAATAACAAGCAACACATTAACCTATTAACATTAACACATTAACCTGTGAAAAGGAACAACTTGAGATGGTTCGGCCATATGGAACGTATGGAAAGCGAGAGAATGACTAAGAGGGTGTACGAGAGCGAGGTGGAGGGACAGAGGGGGAGAGGTAGACCGAATATGAGGTGGAAGGATGGAGTGAGGAACTACATGAACGAAGGCGGTGCTGGTTGGGGGGAGGGGCGTCGACTGACTGGGGACAGAGGTGCATGGGGGCGGTTCGTTCGTGGCCACCCCTTCGGGGATCACGGCGTCAGGCAATAGATAGATAGATAGACATTAACCTACATCTCGCACTTCAGAAGTACCAAAAACAGATCTTGCAAATCACATTCAATTTAAAAGTAACAAATGTTGATCCTATACTGTATTTACCTAATTGTAGTTTACAGGAGTTGAGCTAAGCTCGTGTTGTCCCGTCTCTCAGTCTACTTTTTATCCAATTTTTTCTTGAAAATATGGATGTTCCTTGCCCCTACCACCTCCTCCTCCAGCCCATTCCATTTGTCAATACATCTATAGGGGAAGCTAAACTTCCTGATATCGTTCTTGCAGGTAGGTATTTTTACTTTGTAGCTGTGGCCTCTAGTTATTCCTGTATCCATAATTAATATATCCTCCCTATCCAGCCTCTCCAGCCCCCGGGTACATTTGTACATCATTATCATGTCTCCCCTCTCTCTCCTCTCTTTTAGACTCGGTAGATTTAATTTGTCTAGCCTCCCTTCATATGGCAGTTCTCTGAGACTTGGAACCAATCTAGTGACTGCTCTCTGGATTCTTTCTAACTTGTGAATATGCTTCTTTAGATGCGGGGACCACACCACTGCTGCATACTCCAATCTTGGTCTAATCATACTCTTCATAATTTTCGCTACCATGGTCTCATCCAAGTAGTTCAGAGCAACTTTCATATTCCCGGCCATTGCATACATTCCGCTAAAGAGCTTGTTAATATGTTTCTCTGGCGACAAATTATCTTGTATAATCAACCCTAAATCTTTTTCTTTTTCGGCCTTGCTAATTATATTATCTCCCATCCTGTACTCCCAATTTGGTCTATTCACACTTCTTCCCATATTTAACACATGTACCTCATAATGTTACTTTAAAATAACAAAAAAGCTGTTGCAAATCACATCACTTCACAAAGTACACTAGGCACTGGAATGATTCAGAAGCCACTACAGGAGGGGGCGGATCAGACAGTTCAACCGGTACACCACTTCAACCAATAAATCTCAACTGGTAGACCATTATAGGTAGCGCCAACGAACTTGACAATAATCTTGACCCCTTAACTTCTTATAACTCGAAATGAATGAAAGCAATCGGGCTGAAATTCCTCTCAATTGGGAAGAGTCCACCAGGTAATAGGTGTGGATATTTACAGCCAGTTTGCTCTAGTCCCTCTTGAGTTACGAAGAGGTCAGGGAAAGAAATTATTGTCAAGTTCGTTGGCGCTACCTATACCAGTTAGGTTAACACTAGCATATCCAACATTTGTAGGACCGATAGTTATTGTGGTACAGTATTTTGTTATTTGTTATTATTGAGGGCTTTTGTGATTTTCATCATTTAACAAAAAATATTATTATTTATCCCATTGACCCCCTTCAAGCGAAAAAAAAATCCTCCCCATTCCCTCCTTAAAGCTAAATTTGTAGAATATTTGGTAGAAAAAAGTCCTGGTCAAAGGCCGTTTCTCCTTAATTAACCCGGCAAGTGCGGGAAGACTCTTAAGAGTTTCCCCGGGCGACTGCGGGAAGACTCTTAAGAGCCTGGGCCTAAAAAAATTCATTTAAAACACCTTAAAAAAACTTGAACCCCCTTTTTTTCCCCGAGTTGCGGCGGGACACTCAGAAATCCTTGTATGGTATTCTGGAATATGTATCCTACGACTAGGTATGAATTGAAAATATATTCGCCTAGTGGGTTTCCCTTCTCCTTAACAAAAATAGGATAGAGGGTTGAGTATCTTTTAGACTGCCGTGGTGTAGTTGATTAAAGCGTCGGCTATCGTCCTGACAGTCGGCGGTTCGAACCCCACTGAGAGATTAGAAACATTTAGTGGCTCACGTGTATTTGTAATATACTGTATACTCAATATTTGTAACTCTCATGCTTGGTGGGTTAGAATTAAATGAAATCAATTTCGGCCCAAAATGCGTCGGGACACTCAGAAATCCTTGTATGGTATTCTGTAATATGGATCCTACGACTAGGTATGAATTGAAAATATATTCACCTAGTGGGTTTCCCTTCTCCTTAACATATACTGTATAGGATAGAGGGTTGAGTGTCTTTTAGACTGCCGTGGTGTAGTTGATTAAAACGTCGGCTATCGTCCTGACGGTCGGCGGTTCGAACCCCACTGAGAGATTAGAAACATTTAGTGGCCACGTGTATTTTTGATATATACTCTCTATATATATATATATATATATATATATATATATATATATATATATATATATATATATATATATATATATACAGGTATATATATATATAGATATATATATATATATATATATATAAATATATATTTATTAGTGGCCCCTCCATCATTGACGAACATGCTATATATATATATATATATATATATATATATATATATATATATATACAGTATATATATATATATATATAGATATATATATAGATATATATATATATATATATATATATAAATATATATTTATTAGTGGCCCCTCCATCATTGACGAACATGCCTATTACATAAGGCATCCTCTTCAAACACTATTCCGCCGTAGTTTGAATCTACCGCGCAGAGCATTTAAAAACTGAGGAGCCTTCATCATGAGCGCATGCGACCTCACTCATGGCTTCAGTCATTATGAATTGGGTTCTCACTACGAAAAAACTTCGTAAAAAATAAAAACAAAAAGAAAATAAGAATAACTATCCAATAAGCTTTCCATTATATCGTGGATGTACTTGTGTGGATCTTTGACCAGACGCTGATTCAGGCGTCATTCTTCCTTCTCTGCTCTACGCTCGCCCCGCCCGGACGTGTCTCCCCACGCTCCGCTGGTTCCGCATTTGCTGCGTCCCTAGTGAGTTTTTTCTAATTTGTTTACTCCGGGATGTATCGAGTAAGGTTAGGATATGCGTAGCAGGAGTGTCCTGGGCTGGTTGCCCGCAGTGCAGTGTATTTTGGGTCGTGTGTTTGGGGCATCTATTTTGGATGTACCCTCGTGGTCCTGTTTTGGACGTGTGAACTTTTTCACGATTAGTTAGCTTGTGATGCAGGCGGCTTTCATTACGCACTTTTACTGCCTTCTATCTTTCTGATGAGGTAGCGTTTGTTTTGCTGACGTTCCCAGCGTATTTTTCTTCACTTAGTGAAGTTTTTTCTGGGTCCCGAGTCAGTCTTCCCTTTGCCGGGAGTAATTGCTACAGAGGTGTGTTGGCGGTGTTTCCTGTTGTGATATTTCCAGTGCTTTTGTTTATATTTCAACGTTTTTTGTGCCGTCTGCCTAGGCCTAGCCAGCCGCTCGTAGCTTTGCCACATGTACAAGTGTTATTTATTTATTTATATAAATATGTCCTACTGTGTCATGTGTATCCTGGTTTAGTTGTGTATTGGCTAATTCCACGGACTATGTATGTTTCCTGGATTAGTTGTGTATTGGCTAATTCCACGGATTATGTTTGTGGGCCCTTGGATAGTTGTGTTTTGGCTATCTCTCGGGTCCTATGTGCGTTCAGATGGTTTCTGAACGGGGTGGGTTACTTTCCGGCGGGTTTTTCTCGGTTACACCATGAAAACCCCGGCCGAGAGCCGAGTTTTGGCAACGCATGGTTTCAAAAAACAGGCTTGTGTCCCCGGCGAGTAGGTGTCTGTGGCTCTCCAGGACTGCGTCTCTGTGGTGGTGCCGGTTTCAGGCTCCCTATGATTCCCGGCGGAATGGCTGTACCCATCTAACATTGTTCATGCGGACATATGTTATGAAGTTTTTCTACCCGGTTTTACAAACCAAAGGAAAAACCTAGCTGTTGTTGTGTCCCCGGCGATCTTTTACAAAGAAGTGGGGATAGGAACTTATGGGGTTAACGTTTATACATCAGATCTCACCCGGCGGGTGCACCTTGGTAGGGTGGGATGAACGAATTGGTAATTCAGTTTAGTTAACCGGTCCATTTTAGTGATACTATATGTATCGCCGCCTTCACACATACGGCGATCGAAGGCTCAATTAGGGTTAACATCTTTTTCATAAGTTTTCACACCCGGCGGGTGCTCCTGGGAGGAGGAAATAAGGAATTTACAATTCAATTTAGTTAACCAGTTAATTGAGAGATACGTTAATGTATCGCCGCCTTCAACTTACGGCGCTCTATGTGACAATTCGTTAGAAGTCAGATCTCGTATCAGCCTGCCCTGTGTTATTCTGCTAGATAATTCAGGGCCCGGCGTCTTTGTGGGGGGTTGTTTTCCAAAATTGAATCTTGAAACAGTCACCACCGGAAAGACTATGTTTATAAACGCCATACTGGTCTTTTATATTATGTCAGAGGGTATTCTTAACTTTCTTAAGACATGTCTAGATATTCGGAAATCTTTATAGAACCCCGCCGCGTAACGAGCTGTGATCGTTGTGACATTACGTCTCGTTACCCGGCGGGTTATTAACACTTGTGTGCGAACATGTTGGGTTAACCTTATGAGCATTAATTCCTGGAAATTTTCTTTTTTCCAGAGCTGGGCTCCGGCGGACCAATACAGAACCTGCAGTAGTTTTCCCACCAGTCTCTGTTATGGCTATCTTTGCCCCAGTTTTTGCTTTATGCATTACTCCAACCTGTGCCGGCATCCCTCTTTTTGCGCACACTCTTTGTATCAAGTGTGTTAAATGTCTAGACCGTTCAAGGGGTCTGTGGGTGATGCGCAACTGTTCCTTTTGCTCCCAGCTCAGTGTCAAAGTACTACAAGATAATGATAAGACCGCAGCGGTCGCCTTACGAGAAGTTCGGCAACAAATGGCAGCTTATACTACGATTGTGGCTCATAAGTCACTACAATGTGATAACGTCCCTCTTTGGGATAGGCTTCTTATTGAGCACCCTCCCCCTAAACGTTCCTCTCGAGTAACTAGTCGTAAGCCGGCAGAGACTGGACGGTTCTGTGTCATCTCCTGCCCCTGCTACTTCGAAACGTCAACGTGAGTCTACACCCCCGGCGGCAGCCTCCTCATCTTGGGAGAGATCTAGGTCTAGGTCACCACTCAGACACCAGCCACCCAGTCTTGCCTCTTCACCATCGAGTAAGAAGAGTAAGACGGAAAGTTCCACCAGTGGTCACGGCGATAATTCCTCCAAATCAAAGAGTAGTTCGCGGTCACACCGCAGCCATAAATATTCGAAAAAGGATTCCCATGATAGAAAGGCCTCCCGACATTCACCAGTTTCTAGTACTTCTCGTCATACCTCTACCCCAGACAAAGCTAGTGTTCGGTCTCAGGGGTCCAGTGTAGTGCCTGTACCTAAAGAAAATTTACCCATTAGCATTTTAACCCTGGATTTGGAGAGTTCAGGGAGCTCAGTGGTTGAGAGTGTTTCGGACTCCCAAGGGAGTGTAGGCCAAGGCCTAGGTGTTTGGCGATATTCTCGACAAGTGTCTGACCACCCGCTCCTGGCCGCCCTAGGGTGCGCGCCGCCAAAGTTCGTGGGCGTGCTGCCCCAGCTGCAGCTCCTCGTCAGCGTCGCCAGCAGGACCCATTTTATATTTTCAACTGGCAGGATGTGGCTGCTGATGAAGTGAATGACCCTGATGTAACCCCTTTTGATGAGGTACAGGAGGGTTCAGGAGTTACCCCAAGTTTTCCCGCAGGCCCCAATGCTCCACCACATGAGCTTTTTGAGGCATTTTTTGATAAGGAGGTTACTGAGTTTGTCATACAAGAGACAAACAAGCACCACCAAATCCAGGTGAACTTTTTTGGCAAGGTGACCGGCCACATGAAGCGGTGGACCCCAGTGACTCATCCCGAGTTCATGGTGTTCCTGGCAATCACCATGCTAATGCCTCATGTAAAGAAGTACAGGTTGGCTGACTATTGGATCACCAAAGATCTGATATCCACCCCTGCCTTCGGGAAATACATCTCTCGGGACCGGTACCTCGACATCCTCGGAGCGCTCCATCTTGTCACCAACACCGACATGCATCTCTCTGACAAGCTGTGGAAGATTAGGACGTTGTACGAGATGATGCGAGAACGTTTCACGTCATACTTCACGCCCTTCTGCAACGTCTGTATTGACGAGTCTCTTGTGCTGTTCCGGGGAAAGCTGAGCTTCAGGCAGTACATCCCCTCAAAGAGACATCGCTTTGGTATAAAGTTCTTTGTGCTGTGCGATTGCCAAACTGGCTATGTCCTGGACTTCCTGGTCTACAGTGGGAAGGAAGGGGACGTGGAAATAGACCCCCTCATTGGCTTTGGCGGAGCAGTGGTTCAAGCCATGATGAACCGGTACTTCCAGAAGAATCACGTCCTCTACACGGACAACTACTACACGTCCCCCACTCTCTCAAAGTACCTCCATCAGCGCAAGACGGGGACTGTAGGCACAGTTAGAGCGAAAAGGAAGGGCATGCCAACTTTCCCTCCTAAAACCAAAAAAGGCGATGTCTTCAAGAAGAAGTCGGGACCCATTCTGGCTATTCACTGGCACGACCAGCGGAAGGTCAACCTCCTGAGCACCGTTCACAAGGGGGAAATGGTTGAGACTGGCAAGGTGGATCGCCGCACCCAAGTCAGGGTGACCAAGCCCGATGCTGTAATGGACTACAACATAAATATGAGGCTGGTGGACAAGTCCGACATGCAGATAGGCTTCATCGACTGTCTGCGTACCTCGTGCAGATGGTACAAAAAGTTCTTTCTGCACATGGTGGACATGTCAATGCTGAATGCCTACAATATCTACAGGCTTCGGAATCCGCGCACACCCAGGAAGTTCAGTAGCCTGCGGAGGTTCCAAAAACAGGTGTTGGTGGAGCTCCTGGACAGGTATGCTACGTCACAGAGGGCAGTGGCACAACCTGGGCGCCCCGTTCAGGACCGTATGCAGTGTGCACAGTATCTAAATGTGCACAAGCTTGGTTACCTGCCTCTGGAACGAGATGGAGTCACCATTAGCAGAAGGCGGTGTCATGTCTGCTGGAACAGCCAGGTGAGGCCGAGGAAGCAGAAAAAGACCACCATGCAGTGTGTGGAGTGCCAGCTGTCACTATGTGCTATACCGTGCTTTGCTGAATACCACACCAAGCAGGAGTACTAACTAATAATCATAGTGAAAGTACCAAAGACTGACAATATGTATGTATATAGGCAACAAGTGGAAATAAAACAATGTATTGTGATAAAAAAGTCATGTATTATGAAAACATATATAAATAAGTGAAAAAGACACAATAAATTGTATATAAAACGTTTACAAAGCATATAACTAAGTGAAAGTGACACATGACATAATATTAGATGGCCAAAGTATAATAAACACCTGTGATAACGAATAATCAGTGCCTAATATAACAATAACCTACCTCAATTACTAATAAAATGTACCGTATCAAGTGAAAATTAGCATTATCAGTGACAGTGACACTCTCTCAAGCATATTTACCAAAGTGAAAGTGACACACGAAGTAATATTAGATGGCCAAAGTATAATAAACACCTGTGATAACGAATAATCACTGCCTAATATAACAATAACCTACCGTGGCGATGGGCTGGTCTATCAGAGTGAGACCTGAGCGATCTCTGCCATACCCATAGCTTACTCTGACTGTTCCTTTTACTTATCTATTTTCTAGATCTCAAGTGACGGCGTCTCTTCCGTGGATTGACCTCCCAATCTACCAAGATTGGAAGCTAAAGCGTCACATTTTTCCTTTGCCACTCAACTTTCTCTTCATAATTGCTGAGGGGCACAGGGCCCTGGGTGGGGCTTTGGTTTCCCGGGCGTTTACGCACCCTCTCAGCTCCCCGCCATGGAGTGGCTTCGGTCACCCAGGCTTTTTGTGGTCGGCAGGGAGGGTTCTGTGGGGGCGCTCGTTTATGGCCTTGGCCTTACTCGGGGCCTTGGGGCTGTTCGGCCAGGCAGCTTGGGGAACAACAACAACAACAACAACAATAACCTACCTCAATTACTAATAAAATGTACCGTATCAAGTGAAAATGAGCATTATCAGTGACAGTGACACTCTCTCAAGCATATTTACCAAAGTGAAAGTGACACACGAAGTAATATTAGATGGCCAAAGTATAATAAACACCTGTGATAACGAATAATCACTGCCTAATATAACAATAACCTACCTCAATTACTAATAAAATGTACCGTATCAAGTGAAAATTAGCATTATCAGTGACAGTGACTCTCTCAAGCATATTTACCAAAGTGAAAGTGACACACGAACTAATATTAGATGGCCAAAGTATAATAAACACCTGTGATAACGAATAATCACTGCCTAATATAACAATAACCAGCCTCAATTACTCATAAAAACTACGGTATAGAGTGAAAATGTGAAATATTAGTGACAATGATAGCCTAATACACATATTTTATATAATTGGACTCCAAATAACTATAATAACATCACTATCAATAAATAAAATCGCCTCCGGGAGGTAAAAACTCTGGCGCGACGAGTGGCTAAGTGCGCAGTCGGTTAGCCAAGCCGGGGCCTGGGCCAAGGCGACGCATCCGAATGCGGGAAGATTTTCCCGCATAAAAATCACTCCACTTCCCGCGCTCGCCATTATGCAATCACTTGGGCTAGAGACCTCTACTCAACGGCATTCTACACATGAAGGTTTGTGCAACATTTTTTTTTTTTTTTTATAACTTTGTGTCATGTATTTCAGGAGTAACAGGTGAATCAACATGGACCAAAATTCCTCAAAACCCCCGGACACAGAGTACAGTCACGATCTACCCTAGCCGGGGTTGGAGGGTTAAGAGTCTTCCCGCAGTCTGCCGGGGGAACTCTTAAGAGTCTCCCGGCAGTTCCCGGGATAATATTAGGACTTTTTGTGACATTTAGGTGTCAAATTTTTCCTGGCAAGCAATAATGAGCCTGTAATATTAGGAGAAACCGGCCTTTAGTTCGGAAATTTTTCTACTGAAAAATGTACAAATTTATCTTGAAAGGGAGTTTAGAGGGTGTTTTTTTTAAACTTGATGGAGGTCTAGCAAGGAAACTCAAAGTAAGTTAATAAATAAGTAAGTAGACCAAAAAGCAAGTACTACCCCCTTAAATATCAACTAAATCATTTATACTCTTGGCTTGATTCCTTAAAAGCTAATGTCATGCATATACGGTAGACATACAGTAGTCCGTTTTTCATAGCTGACCGTAAATTGTCGAGGCTTCATCTTCACTACTCGGCTATTAACCATTGTCTAGCGGCGCGCGACTTATGTCGAGTTAAAGAAACTGGCAAAAAACGGGTGAAAAATGGGTGAAAATCGAGTGAAAATGGGTGGAACAGTAATGAACCATACGTCCGACATCTGTGGCCTCCCGGCCCACACTAACTCCAGTTCCCCCACCACACGGGAGGATGACAGTGTGACCAATAGTTCGCGAAAAGTGAACAATGTAGCAAAATCCGCTAAACTTCCATCTTTGAGGTAACACTGTCAGGGCTCCACGAGTGCTACGTAGCTGTATGTGGTGTCATTGTGTAGCGATTTCTGCCTAGTTTTCGGCACAATACA
This sequence comes from Paralithodes platypus, assembly GCA_032716605.1. NCBI lineage: Eukaryota > Metazoa > Arthropoda > Malacostraca > Decapoda > Lithodidae > Paralithodes > Paralithodes platypus. Next base: position 22,894,022 of record CM064486.1, read on the forward strand.
GTTCCTTTCATGCTGATGGTTGATATAGCAGTCAGAATGGCCTGAAAAGGCCCAAAACGGCCACAGACCACCCGCTAGACAAGGGTTAACCCGGCAAGTGCGGCAAGACTGATATAAGTTTTACTGGTGGGCTGTGGGAAGCCTTATATAATCCAAGGCCTAAAAAAAAACACATTTAAATCAGCCCAGTATAATTTTGTTTATTTTATTTTATTTTATTTATTTACAGTAAACTTCTGTTAATCCGAAGGACAGCGGACCGGCCCTCGTTTGGATTAGTGGATTTTTCGGATTATCGGACTTTACCCCTATGTACCTGTGTATGACGAAAACATTGAGGCATTAGGCCACCCAAATGACACAATGGTGCACACACACATATCATATGTTCATGAAATCACTTCAAAAGTTTACCATTGTCATTGTAGCCTATTACCTACTTCAAAACATTCAGATTAATGGTCAAAGGAATCTGCTGCTATAAACGTCTTCTTCTTCTTCCGTCTACTAGCGAGTTTGTCTTGTTCTTGAAGATCAGATCAGATGTGGTTCGGGAAGTAATGCCTTAACAACGGCACTTCCCTGAGAGGTTCTTGTAATTTTCATTTTGTGATTTTCCTTTTGTGACGTGCTCTGTTATATTATATTGTATTGAAAGCACCCTTGTCTTGTTGTCTTGAAAGCACCCTTGTGACGCTCCGATCACTGAACTATAAATAGTAGCGTATCGGAACGTCCAAAGGTGCGTTTTCAAGCTCAAGACTAATACGTCCAAAGGTGTGTTTTCAAGCTCAAGACTGAATGCACTTGCAGAAAATGCGGTGCAAGCCAGTATCGCATCGGAGCATCCCAAGGATGCGTTAAAGAGCAAAACAAAGTCTCTAGCAGACGATGTGGAAGAAGAAGAAGAAGAAGGTGTTTACGTTTATATCAGTAGCTTCCTTTGACCATTAATCTGAATGTTTTGAAGTAGGTAATAGGCTACAATGACAATGGTAAACTTTTAAAGTGAATTCATGAACATATGATATGTGTGTGCTCCATTATGTGTCATTTGAGTGGCCTAATGCCTCAAAATCAAGCCAAATCTGTTCTTCGACTTGCCAAACACTCTTTCATCAATAATAAATGCACTGAACTATCCAACTCTAGCTCTTCCCAAGCTTTCTGGCATCTAGCCAAAAACCTCTCCAACAATTTCTCTTCCTCGTCTTTCCCTCCCCTTTCTCACTCTGATGGCACAACCATCACTTCTTCCTCTGACAAAGCTAAACTCTTCGCTCAAACTTTTGCTAGAAACTCCACCTTGGATGATTCCGGTGCTATTCCTCCCTCTCCGCCCTCCTCTCTCTTACTTATGCCTAATATCCTAATCTCTTCTATAGATGTACTTTCTACCCTCTCTGGGCTTAACACTAATAAGGCGTACGGTCCGGACGGTGTTTCCTCCTGTTGTTCTCAAAAACTGTGCTTCCGTGCTGACTTCCTGCCTAGGCAAACTCTTTCGTCTCTGTCTATCCTCTAACGTCTTCCCTTCATGCTGGAAGTTTGCTCACATTCAACCTGTCCCAAAGAAGGGTGACCGCTCTCAACCCTCCAACTATCGTCCAATTGCTCTTATCTCTTGTCTTTCTAAAGTTTTTGAAACTATTCTTGCTTCCAAATTTCTTAAGCATTTCTCTTCTCATAATCTGCTCTCAGATCGCCAGTATGGCTTCCTTAAGGGTCGCTCTACTGGTGATCTTCTTTCATATCTTACTAACTCTTGGTCATCCTCCTTTCGGGACTTCGGTGAGACTTTTTCTATTGCACTAGACATATCGAAAGCCTTCGATAGAGTCTGGCATAAATCTTTAATTTCTAAACTACCCTCCTTCGGTTTCTATCCCTCCATCTGTGCCTTTGCCTCTAATTTCCTTTTCGGCCGTTCCATAGCTGCGGTTGTGGACGGCCATTGTTCACTTCCTCACCCTATAAACTCCGGTGTTCCTCAGGGCTCTGTCCTATCTCCTATTCTCTTTCTAATTTTTATAAATGATCTCCTTAACTGTACCTTAATTCCCATCCATTCATACGTAGACGACTCAACCTTACACTACTCCATTAGTTTTTCAGAACGCCCCAGCCAGCAATCCCTCAACGACAAACGTAATGAAGCCATAGAACTCTTAAATTCTGATCTAAATACTATTTCCAATTGGGGCAGAGAAAACCTTGTTAACTTTAATGCTTCCAAAACCCAATTTCTCTCCATCTATCTACCCGTCAGGATCTCCCAGCGGACTATCCCTTATTCTTCAACAATACAAAAATCAACCCTTCATCTTCTCTCAATATTCTTGGTGTCTCTTTTTCTTCTGCTCTCATTTGGAAGGACCATATTACCAGTCTTGCTAAGGCAGCCTCCCAGAAGCTGGGTGTGCTCAACCGCCTTAGGGGGTTCTTTTCCCCTGCACAGCTTCTTGCTCTGTACAGGGCATAGTGCGCCCTTGTATTGAGTATTGTTCACATGTGTGGGGAGGTTCCTCTCACACCGCTCTCCTAGACAAACTTGAAAGGAAGGCCTTTCGTATCATTAACTCCCGTCCACTCACCAACTCTCTGCAATCTCTCTCTCTCCGCCGCAATGTTGCATCTCTCTCGCTATTCTATCGCTACTATAATAATCAGTGTTCCTCAGAGCTATCCCAGTGCATACACCTCCTTTACGTAGGGCACGTGGTACCCGTCTTGCAACTCAATCCCACCCCTACTCTGTGCAACTCTCCAACCCAAGAGTGAAACGTTACTCTCAAACTTTCTTCTACTCAACAGCTGAGCTCTGGAACTCTCTCCCAGAATCAGTCTTTCCCTCTTCCTATGACTTAAATTGCTTCAAACTCCGTGTGTCCAGGCATTTTGGCTCGAACGTCCCTTGATTTTGGCCCTGTCACTCTTTCAACTATGGGGGAGGCACTCGCTATAGGCAGTTATGCCTTTTGCCTCCCTCAATCACATAGAAAAAAAAAAAAAAAAAAAAAAAAAAAAAAAAAAGGGGGACTTTGGGACTTCTTGAAATTCGGACCATCGGGTGAATTCGGATTTGGCCTCAAATTGAAAAATTCGGACTATTGGGAGATTCGAATCATCGGTCGTCGGATGAACGGACTTTTACTGTATTTATTTTTTTATTTATTTTTTTTATTGCCCCTTGGCCATGCCAAATTTCACTCCTCCACATCCCCTCCTTCCACCCTTCCCCCCCCCCCCCCCCCATCATTTATCACCTATTCTCCCTGTTATTCCCTTATTCTTAGGTATATATTCGTGCTAACATTAGCGAGTTGCTAGCAGGGCGTGGTCATCTGTGTTACCAAGCATGGGAAAGAGCGAGAGAGAGTATTGCGCAACGGTGTCTCTCCAGACATGGGGAGGAGTGGAGGAGAGGGAGGTTGACTCAGCCATAAGTTATGTAACTCCCGGCCTCTATCGCCGATTTTGACCATCCAAACGCTGTTTCCACTAGTTTTATTGCTGTAACAGGTTAATACCTTTATAATCATCGTAAAATAGGCGCATATGGATATGTATTCATTATATTTATGGTACGATGACGATTTGAGTTTAGGAAACAGTCTAAATACCTCCGCACAGGGAGGGGTGGCCAATACCCCACCTATGCAGCGGAGAGGTTAAGAAGATTTTGTAGCAAAATATGTTGTTAATTATGAAAACTTGGTATTGATATGATGCTGAGACATAATACTTTTCCATTGGTATTGATATGATGCAGAGACATGAAATTTTTCCATTTTTCCATCGAGTGTCAAGAAATCAGCTGCTAAGGGATTTTCTGGCAGGTGGAAAAAATAGACTAAGGTATAGTTTAGAGTGGCATTGTCCTTGCCTGTGCCACAGAAAGCTAAACACCAAACACAGACACACAGTTTATACTCCTGCATGAGTACTTCACAGCTAAAGTTACCACGGGCGGTAGTGTCAGTAATAAGTACGAGCGGGTCCAGATTCAACTGCAGTAGTGTTGTTGACTTTGGTACATACCATGTAACAAAATATAACTCATTTTAGAGAAACAGTAAGGCATTATTCGGGTAGAATGTAGAGTTTGGGCGTACCGCCCGTCTTGTTTACACTACGCGGAGCGGTGGCGGACGCTTGCCATCATGTTCCAGTCTACAGTATTTTGACTGCAGTTGGATACAATATGTTGAGGGAGGGGCTCCCCTCACCCCCTCATGACATATCATCATCATTATATAATATATATATTGCCAGCAGGGGGCAAATAACCGAAAAAACATCAAAATAGACGTGAACTTAACCGCGGCGATCGACCTATGTAAACATGACGACAGTATGCCCGGACACTACATCCATCCCCATTATTCAAACTACTGTACATGTATCTATAATTAATATTGCACAATATACAGTATGTTATGTCAAACTACATGTATTTATAATTTATATTGCACAATATATGTTACGTATATCAACAAGTAACAGTAACACTACAATTGATACATTTCTCAGCAGTACTGTACTTTCAGAGTTCAAAATTTCACTGCAGTTGAAGTAACTATACTGTATAGTATTTGTAAACATATTTGTATTTAGCTTAGTAGTGCTGTTTCCTGGTCATCTAATTTTTACTTTGTATTAACTCATAATTAATATGTAGACAGACTATGTTAAGACAAACTGATTTTGGGCCGGTGTACCATTTTTTCAGCGGTATATTTTCTTTTCACTGTATTTAATTCCTTTTTATAAATCGCCTAAGTTTTACATTTCTAGTCCCTTTTAAGTTTTTATATTGCCTTTTTTCTTTTAATTATCTTGAGAACATACTTTCTCAAGACCCTTCACCATTTACTATTATATTTTATATTTGGCTGTTTTTAATTTTAATTTTTTAAATGTAGCTTTTAGTTCATTTTTCCCACAATCCGGCACCTTATTTGGAGTCATAATGTTCGGGCCCCAAGTCCTCCTGGGCAACAACTGTGCTCGGTATGCTGCCGGCCAGGACACTCACGGAGGTGGAGGAGAAAAGCGAAAAAATTACGGAAACGTCATTCGGGTGAAAGCCATGGGTCTGTGCCTTCATTGCCAATGAAATAAATTATTTTGCAGATAATGTATTTTAGGAGAACTGAAAGATGGAAGTGTGGATGTGTGTGTGGTGGGTGAGATGTACCTGCTAGGAGTGGGGAGTGTGGGATAGGGAGAGTGAGCATGATGTGTGAGGTGGGGAAGGATGGGTTGTTGTAGTTCCCCAGATTGTCTGGCCGAACAGTACCGAGTCTGGTAGACTGAAGCCATCCAGATGCTCGGGCCCCTAAAGGGACCAAGGTCAGATGAGATCTGTCTCTGAAAGGGCAGCAGGGGGAGGGGATCATCAGCCCACAAGCTTGCACCCCCGGGCCAAAGCCCCCACCGTTCGCAGACCCCCCTGCAGTGCCACCCAATCGGGCGATCTCGCCAGCACCTAGAAGGAAAAGAAGTACAGGAAAAGAGACAGATAGAAACAGCTAAGGTTGGGTAGAGGATGCCAAATCTCGCTCTGATAGGACCAGCCCCCACCCGAGGGGGAAGGATGGGTTGTCTGGTCTGGTGTGGATGCAGAATAAAAACTAAAGAAAAGGAAGGAGTAGCTGTGATCTTATCAGATAGGTTGAAGAAGTATGAATGCGTTTGAGTACAAGATCCAAAGTGATAGATATACTTTTTAGTGGAACGCACTGCCCCAGTATGTAGTCGATTCCGAATCAATAAGGGAGTTTGAAAGTAATCTTGATAAAGCATGGGGAAGACAAGATTTGAAGTTTGATTATAAAGCAAAAATACAGAATAGTAAAAATGTTGCGTCTGCTACCGCCGCCGCCAACACCGTGAACGACCGTAGCAGTGCAAGTACTGGTACTGAGCTGGATACACAGGCCTAGTTTGCCCATTTCCAGAGGATCTACTGTAAGAAACTGTACTGTAAGAGGTGTGTATGCACCTGTCAACCAGGAAACTGGGAAAGGTGTGGAAGATAATAGAATCATCTGGGGTATTTGGAAGGGAGCCGAGTACCACTTTAATATTTTTTATACGGCAACAACTACGACGATTTGCCGTTATCTAAATTTTACCATAGATAGTAGAGATACTGTATTTAGGTTTCTGGTGTTAGTTTTTTGTGACATTAGATGTTCTAAGGTGATTGTGGTGATATGTTGTTTCACCGCCAGTATTGGAGGCAACTGTTGTCAGAGTGAGCTTTGTTTGTTTACATGCAGAAGCAAGTAAAAAAACGATGAGATCAGAATAATGTGATTAGTAATGTATGGGAGAATGAAGTGGAAAAATATATTGAGGAAAACTTCCACGAAGTGGAAGAGGTTACGGTTTTGACAACCCGTAAGGGAAGGAAGGAAAAACTAATATTTATTGGTGGCTCCTGAAGTCAATGACGTAATAAGAGCCTATGATAATATGGCCTCGTTCCGGTCTCCTCAGAGACCGGGTTAACCTTGATAGCGACGGTCGAGAACCAAGATCATCTTAGGGGGTACCCCTTAATAATTTCTAAGGTACGTCATTGGGACGGAGCCACTGAAAAGTAGAAAAGAAAAAAGAAAAGAATTAACACAGTTTGAATAGTGCACCTATACGCCTTCCATTCCTACTCTTGTTTCCCATCCACATGCCTCCTACCGTTATCTCCCGAGATGCGTCCGCTAATGTATATATCAAGTTGAGCATGTGTATGGGAAGGGGATGCTGGGAGGGCAATTGTCGTCATTTACTTCAGGAGCCACCAATAAATATTAGTTTTTCCTTCCTTCCCTTACGGGTTGTCAAAACCGTAATTTATTGGTGGCTCCTTACATCAATGACGTAATATCACGACCGGTGGAGGGACCTTCATATGCTCATCAAAATTAAAAATTTAATAGGAAGACTAAAAACGAATACGTAAACTGTGACATGTGTCTATTTATAAAAGTATAAAAAGTAAGAAAAAGATATATAATGCGGGTACCATTAAAGAAGCCTTATTTCAGAAAAACAGATCTACTGAAGTATGAATACTGGCAATAGTATACCACAAAAAAAATAAAAAAATAAAGTTACAAATTTATAGTTGCAATAATATATAGATATTGCTATATAACAAATTATAATGTACTGTAGTAATAATACTCCTGTTATCCATTCCCAGATTGTGTGTCCTGCCAACTTGTCATGGAACTTAACACGCCCCCCTCTTTTTCATATAAGGTAAATGGTAGGACACACCTTCTATTACACGAAAAACACTGGTAATAAAAGCATTGAAAAACTATCAATCTACTTATTGACCTTAAGGAGTATGTTCTAGCCTTAACGCTATGCATCGTAATTTGGGTCTCTCCAGATGTACCGACAAGTATCTGGATAAGAACGCATTGCTAGAGGACCAAAGACCCGTTTGAGCAATATCTTCCACTGAAAAATTATTGAGGAACCTATTGGTAGTGGCCCATTTGCGCACATCATGAGCTTTTGCAATCACCTGAGCTTCAGCTTCCTTAATTACATCTACAATAATGGATGCTAACACTTTCTTTCCTAACCTTATTGAACCATCTGGATAAACCCACAAATGTGCCTTATTTCTAGGAATAACAGACTTATAGTAGGTATATAGTGCTTTAACAGGACATAGAGCATGGTGCATCTTTCCTCTTTTCAAGGCAGAAATAGAGAAAGATGTAAAGATATGTTCCTGGTGCTCAATTTTTGCGATAAAATCGGGTGCAGGAGCAATATGTACAGAGTCATTATTAGGGGCAAAACGTAGACAGTTAGGAGACCTTGCCATGGCTGCCGAAACCCTATGGCCAGTAGCCAGGGCCATCAGAAAAACACACTTCTAAGTTTCTTGTCTATACTTGGTCTCAAAGAATAAGACCTAGACTGTAACAAAGTTAGGACTTTCGAGATTGACCATTGAGGAAGCAAGTGACGATTTGGGGCTCTGAGTTTAAAACAAGCCTTCATAAAACCCTGTTCGTCTTTCTGGGGTAAAGATAAACCAGTCAGCGTAAAGAAGGGTTCCTTTATTGCTGATAAGTGGTTTCTAAGTGTGTTAACTGCTAGTTTTTTAAAGTCAAATAAGTAATTTAGGTGCTTCAACAACAAAGCTACAGATGGAGTCTGCTGGCCTGACTCTACAATCCAAGTTGTAAATTGTTTCCAGTGTGAACTATACTGTCTTAAAGTGGACGCTGTGTACTGATTTGTGAGCTTATCCGTGGCTTCCTTGTCGTAGGACGGTAGCCACTTGGATTTGAGAATGTCCACATAGCAAAATTGAGCGAGGTCTGCAGGTTTCCAATTTCTTCCAAGTGGAAATATGTCAGGGGAAGTTGCAGAGGTTTGTTGCACCACTGAGTAAGTTGAGTGTACCAAACCTGAGTCGGCCACATTGGAGCAACCAGGACCACTTGACCCTGGAACAACCTGAGGTGATGAATGATTCTGCACATCAGTGACGTGTCTAGGGGGAGGGGGGGGAGAAGAGATAAATCCATTTGTTAGTAGTCTTGGCAAATCCAACGTCAAGGCTATTAACCTAATTGCAATGACGACTTGTCTATTTTGACTGCTATGTCGTCATTCCAACCGCGGTTAAAAAGAAAACGTCTAGAGTCTACTCCTTATCTTGCTCTACGAGACGTTGTACATTAACCAAAACTACCACCGAAGGTGAAAAAAGCATAGAAGAGAAGAAAAAGGGGTTTACCTTAGTTACCGCTTAAGGCCCATCCCGTGTTCCGTCATGTGCAGATCCCTGTCGAACGTGCGCATGAGCGACCCTCTCTTGTCATAATTTTTTCACGCGCTCCATTGAATGAAGTCGCTTTTGTTGTGCTCCTTTAATTCACCCTGTTTAGGTTCGTTTCGGCTTATCTGGCCTTCTTTTTTGTTAGACAGATGTTACGTGATCTAGGGCACACGTAAATGGGCTCCTAAGTGTGTATAATGGAGACGCGTGTGGAAATAGCCTACCGAAGGTACGGGGGCGCCTGGCGTTCCTCGTATATGTTTTTCATTCTTTCTCTTTTCATATTCTTTTTTTCTGTTAGTCTGGGCATAGTTTAGCTTTTAGCTTAATTTATCCTAGCTCGTTTTCTCATTCAGGAATTGCTATGCCCCTATGAGTTTTCATTTTTTCATAGCCTAGGTGTACCGTTGGTAAACAATCTGAGATTTCGTTGGTGGCGGTGCTGTTTGTAGAGTTTGTGTCGGCCGCATTATTAGCGTTATTCCCGAGTCCCCCCTTTCGAGTCCTTCACGGTGTCTCAAGGGCCTGGGCGACAGGTGGTTCGTGATACTCCAGGGGTACCCCACGGGGGCCCCTCCTTCACACCACAGGGTTTTTCGCCCCTGACACATTCTCTGCTCACGGCTAGCCACCCATTTTCTCACCAGTTTCATTTACTGGTTTTTGTTTTCTCTTCCTGTTTCACCTCTATCCTTTCATAGTCTTTTGCCCAATCCAGGGGTACCCCACGGGGGCCCCTGTTTGTGCGAAACCACCCTCCCTGCCACTTCTCCTCATGGGCTTTGCTCTATCTCTGAGGGTTGGGTGGTTCCTGGGGGATGTGCCTCCTCTCCCCTGGTGCGTCTTCCTTGCCTCTCCCTTTACCGGTTGAGTCAGGATAAATTCAAGGAAGCCACTGCTCAGCTTGTTGACCATCATTGCTTGGAGTTCATAAGGAGATGACGCATTTTTTGTGGCCTTTTTTGGTATTCCCTAGACGCTCCTCTCGCTTTTTTCGGCGCCGGACCATCTCGGCCGGTCCCGCAAATTTGCGGGAGCTCGATTCGGTCCTCTGGGACGTTTCGGCTCCCCGCAAATTTGTGGAGATCGTTGGGGGGTCCCGCAAAATTGCGGGAGGGTGGTGTCGGTACGGTTATGCCTCCATTGGCCCGCAAATTTGCGGTAATAGTTGGCTTTCACTATTGACCTTTTTTATGTCATCTTGTTGCCTGATACTATATTGGTGTATGCACTTTACTGGTGTTATAGGCCCTGCATGTAAGATGTTGAGTGGTGGTTAACACTTTCTCCATCTTTGCAGGTTCTGCTAGTGCTCTTCCGCCTCGGCCGCCCTCCTCACCTACCTCTGTGCTCCCAGTTTAGGGTGCGTACGGATACCTGTTTGCATGTGTGTTCCTGTTTCCCCATGCTCCTTCCCTGGTTCTTCTTGGACATTCTCTCCACTTACTCCTTCGACGTGCTGATTATGGTGTGTGTTCTTCTAGTGCAGGTAGGCTGCCTTGCTTTCGCCTTGGTTGTCGCTCCCCGTGCTTGGAGAGCCACAAGTCCTGCTTGCGCCACTCGCTCTGTGTGTCCTCTACGGCCTACCTCCCTGCTCTGTGTGGCACGTGTCTGGCCCTGGTGGATGTGCTGCACCATGGCCCTGGTTCCTCGGCGGCGGCTGTGGCCTCTGCTTCCCTTCCGTCGGTGTGGACGATGGTCTCCCGCCACATTAGGACTGTGGGCCACCGTTCCCCGGCCTTTGTTGCCGACCGGATCCGCGTCGCCCTGGGTATCCCTGACCCGACTGAAGGCCGTTCACCTGGCCCTCTCCCTGCTCGGGCCCTCTCCCCTGGGTCCCGCAGCCGGTCGTCCCATCGTTGGGGGGTTCCCCAGCTCCGTCCACGCTCTCGCTCGCCTCGTCGTCTGTCCTCTACTGCCCCTCGTCGTCCTCCTGATCGCCTTGACGACGCCCATCGCCCTCGTCATGGTTCTCGCCCTGAGGCCGGGGTTAGCGGCTCTGCCACTGTGCGCCCTCCCCTGGCCTCTACGGATAGGGGCTCTACTCCCTTCCGCCCACTTCCCCAGCCCAGACGACTTCCTCTTACGTTGTCCTCTCCGCGCGCGGTTGTTCATGCTGTAGCTGGCCCTCTGCTCCCTCCTCCTACACTGTCCAGGAGGGTCCGCCTGGATGTCGTTGCTTCTCCTACTTCACCTGCTTCAGTGCCTATTCTTCCTTCACGGTCTTGTCCCACGGTGGAGGTCCCTCCCTCCTCCGCCTCGGTGTCGGGCCGCCCTGTTATCTCAGCCCCGGGGATCCTTACTCTGTTTCCCCCCGCGGCTCCTTCTGGCCTCCTTTCACCCGGCCAGCCTTCCCACTCCCGTCGTCCTGCTCCTCCTCATTCTTCTCTTCCTGACCTTCACTTACCGTCTCGCCACGGGGGTACCCCTCCTCTTGCCTCGGTGGGGTTTCGCGCGGTTTCGGGGTCCCCTTTCTCAGGAGCTGACGTGTCGCTGGAAGAGGGGGATGGTGCTGTTTCCCCCTCGGCCGTTCGTGATCGGGGACGAGTCCCTCAACGGCGACACAACCATCGTCGCTCGCCTTCCTTGGGCTGCGACGCTGCTGGTTCGTGTCGTGGGTCTCGCTCCCGGTCACGCTCGCCCCTGCGGGCCGACCAATCTTGGGGGGGGGGGTCGCCTCTCTCGGATCGATTGTCGGCTATGCAGGGCTGGGTTGTGTCACGCATCGACGGGCGCTTGGAGTCGATGCAAGACTCCCTCTTCTCGCGATTCTTGGCGGTGACACACCCTCAGCGCCTCACCCTACCTACCCCTGCTATGGTCCCCCTCCCTTCTGCAGGCCTACGCTCTGGTGAGACTTCAGCCGCCCTGACATCCTTCCGGCTGTTCAGTCCCTGGCTGTGTTGACGGGTCTGTCCTCCTATGGGACAGGTTTGTGCGACGCCGGTACGCCTGGCTTAGCCATCATGCTCGGTCACCCTCTCCCATTGGAGGCCTGGTTTGCTGAGGCCTTCGACTTCACCAACCGATCCGTCGACGGCTCTCCTTCAGTCCCTCCCCCGGAGTCATCACTGATTTTGCCTCCTCTTATGTCTGTCGGCGGGTTGGACGGCGCGTTCTGGTCCTGGATAAGCGCGCCCGTTCTTGAACTTTGTTCTATTGCTACCCCGTTCTTCTCTCACCCGGATCAGCCCTCTGTCGCCAAGGTTTTTCCCTTGCGACAGAGGGTGACGGACTTATTGTCTTGTCTTTAGGTTCCCTCCGGACGTCTGTTCACCACCTCCGGCTTTTCGAGGCGTCTGCGCCAGGCGTTCTTCGCGAGGGTTTGGACCGCGTTCAGCGGATCCACCTTCGGCTCGCGGTGTCTTTGGTTCCCGAGCTGAAGGCGGTTTTGTGCGCGGCACCTCGGCAACGCCCGACGGTACGGTCCTCGTTCTGCCGGCCGGCCCCCTTGGATATTCGTCAGGGTTTGTTGTACTCTGCGCTATATACGTCGGGTTTTTTTGAGCAGGATGCTTGGGAATGCTACGCTTCTCTGTCGCCGGCCCCTGCTTCCGACACGCGACGACGCGCTGTGTCGTTGCGGACCCTGCTTACGACACGCACCGACGCGTTGTGTCGCGCGCGGGGTCTTCTCAGTCCCGTCCTTCTGCCGGTCCTCTTCGGGGTGCTGCTGCAAGTGCTGCCGCCTTGCACGGGCGCAGGACTGGGACGTTGCAGGCCAGTGCGTCGGTTCCGCCTCGCACTTCTGTTCTTGCCCTCTTTCATCCTCGCCGTGTCGGGGCTGGCTGGCCTTCCACTTCCGGCCGCCCTTCGACGGGGTCAGCCCCGCGACTGCCAGGGGTTGGGGTGGCCCGCCCTTTTCGACGAGGTTGGGGGGGGGTAGAGGAGGTCAACGTGGCGCTCATGCCCGCACGGCCCGTACCGGGGGTACCTCCACGTCAACACAATGTGTAGGTTCACTGGGTCGGCCTCCTTGTTCTCCTTCTCGCCTGGCCGACCGGGTCGCTCCCCTCCTCTCGGGTGATCCCTCGGGTTGTTTTCGCCCTTGCGCCCCTCGGTGGCCGCGAGGGACGTTGGGGGCGGCGGGTTGCGCGGAGGGGTCTCACCTGGAGGTGGACGTCCAGACCCCCACTCCGCTCTTGTCACCGACGCCGGCCCATCTCTTCAGAGGTGGCCCACGTGTTCACTTCCATGCCCGAGCTGGGTAGCGTCGAGGGAGTTGGCCGCCGGTCACCCGGTTTTCCTCTCCCGTGTCTTTCTGGTACCGTAGACGAACTGCGACGCGATGCGACCGGTGGTGGATCTGTCGGCCCTCAACGGGCACATCGTGCACACACGGTTTCGGATGCTGCCGGTACCCCTGGTACGCCTGGCCCTGCGCCCTCTGTTGTGGGTAGTGTCGCTGGCCCTCCAGGATGCGTCTTGGCTCGTTCTTCTCCATCCTCGCTTCCAGCGATTCTTGGCCGTTCGGACTTCCGATCGTGTGTTCCTGTTCGACGGCCTTCCCTTCGGTCTCCACATCGCGCCGCGGATCTTCTCCGCACTGGTGGGGCAGGCTCTGGGTCCTCTCCTCAGGAGCGGGCTCCAGATCCTGTTTTCCTTGGCCGATTGGTTGGTAGTTTCCGAAGCCCTAGGACTGTGCATAGGCGACGCCCTCACAGTCGTTCGCAACGTCGCATGGTTAGGGTTCCCCTTCGATGTGCCCAAGTCACGCTTGACCCCGTCGCGTGTCGTGCCATGGGTCGGTCTCGCATGGGTTTTGTCCGGCTCTACGGTGACCCGGGGTCTGCCGGCCGTGGTGCACCTTCGGTGGAAGGTCTTCGCCGTGTTGCACTCGGTCTCCCTCCCGGGGTGGCTCTGGGACTCGTTCGTGGGTTCGCTGCATTGGGCCGCTCTGCCCCTTCCCTTAGGGAGCCTCTGGCTACGCCGCCTCCTCCTCATGGGCACCGCAGTGTTTCCGTTGCCCCTATGGATCGGCTCCTGCCGCTCCCGCGTACCGTTCGCAGACGCTTCGGTCGCTGGGTTGCTCGGGGCGCACTCTCTGCGGCTGTGCCCTGGACCGCCCCCTCGCCGACGGTCTGGGTAGCCACAGATACGTCGAGCGAGGTTGGGTGAGGTTCCCGATCGAACCTGGGACGTCCACTTCCCGGCAGATGGGTGGGTCTCCCCCCACTTACCCGTCTATGCCCTCGGACTGTTGGTTCCTTTGTTCTTCTTGCGGGACCACGCTCTGGCCCTTCGGGGTAAGTCGGTAGCCTTCGGGTTGGACACTCAGACAAGCTGTCCACTGTTTCCTCCAGGTCGTTGACCCTCTTGGGGGTCTCGGTGGAGTTGTTCTTCCTCGCGGACCGACACCCCTTCTCCTTGCATGGCTCCTCCCTGCCCAGGCCGGCCGCCCTGTCGAGAGGGCAGGGAGTTCTTGTAGAATGGGCGATGAAACGGACTGTGTTCGCCGACCTCGCCGCTTCCTGAGGTATTCCGGAGGTCGCTTTGTTCGCATCGGGGGTGCCGCGCCAGTTGCCTCTGGACCTCTCCCTCCGGCCTCGCGCTCCGGGGGGGGGGTTCGGACGCTTTCACGGTAGCCTGGTACAGGTGGCGGTCGATATACATCTTTCCGCCACCAGACGCGCTGTTGATGTGCCCAGTCCTCGCGAGGCTGCGGCTGTACCACGGCTGCGTCTGGCTCCTCGCGCCTCTGTGGCCGGCACGGGCTTGGTACGCCCGGTTGCCGCGGTGGTGCCCGAGTCCGGTCCCTCTACCTGTCTCCGGCTTCCACTTGGGCTAGGTTGGGGACCTGCGGACCTCGTTGGCCTTCGCATCGTGCTTGTTCATGAGGCACGGTGGCTCCCGGTCCCCGGCCGGGCCCTGACTGACTTCCTGCAGCGTTCCTGGCCGTCTTCTCCTTGGGGGACTTACGGGTCCCGCTGGAGGTCTTTTACTAGGTGGCTACAGGCCACTCGCCTGCCAGTTGGCTCTCCTTCCCTCGTCCTACGCTCCTTGTTTCACCTCTTCCGTACACGTCACTTTCAAGTCGACGCTATACGTACCTACTTGTCTGCCGTCCGGGGGGTCTTTGGGTCTGTCGCTGGGCTGGTCGTTCCGCCACAGGAGCTGGATTCCTTCCTGACGGCTGCCTTCCGGGATCGACCGCCTCCGCGCCAGGTCCCTCCGCAGTGGGATCTGGGGCGGGCTCTGGTCCTTCTGGCTTCACCCACGTATACAAGGGCCGCTACGCCGGTTCCGTTGCTCGGGCGTCCACTCTTCCTTGTCGCTCTGGCCACTGGGGATCGGGTGTCTGCACTAGCGGCATTGTCACGGCCCCGGGACTGCGCTGTGGTAAAGAGGATGATGGAGAGGTACTTCCATGACAACCACGTCCTCTATACCGACAATTATTACACGTCGCCTATCCTCGCCAAGTACCTCCATGACCGCAAGACCGGAACTGTCGGCACAGTGAAGGGGAAGAGGAAGGGCATGCCAGCCTACCCAACCAAAACTAAGAAGACGGACATCTTCCATAAGAAGAGTGGCCCCATCCTCTCCATCCACTGGCATGACCAGCGCAAGGTCAACCTCCTCACCACATGCCACAAAGCAGAGATGGTCCCCACAGGGAAGCTGGACCGAAAAACGAAGAACCCTATCACGAAACCAGCTGCTGTTCTGGAATATAACCTGAACATGCGCCTCGTCGACAAGTCCGACATGCAGATGGGCTTCATAGACTGCCTGCGAACATCTTGCAGGTGGTACAAGAAGTTTGTCCTGCATACAGTAGATATGTCTGTCCTCAACGCGTACAACATCTACCGTTTGAGGAGTCCAGTCATCAAGTACAAGAGCCTGCGGACCTTCCAAAAGCAGCTGATACATGAGCTCCTGGTAAAACATGCGGGTACACCAGGGAGGCCACTACAAGGACCAGGCATGATGGACAGAACAGGGTGTGCCGAGTTCTTGAGAAAGCACCAGCTCGTCGCCCTTCCTTTCCAGGGTCCTAACAGCAGAATAAGAATGCAGAAGAGGTGCTATGTGTGCACCCGCACAACTCGACGACCAAGCAAACCCACAAAAACCACTTGGTAATGCCTCGAGTGTCAGGTGGGACTGTGTGCTGGCACCTGCTTCAATGATTTCCACACTATGACAAACTATTGAAGTGTAAGTGACAGTGATAGTGACACTCAATAATAATAATAATATAACTAAGTATAAGTGAAAGAGACACATAAGTAATAATAAGTGCCTTCAGAACAATATGAACAAGTGAAAGTGACACTAAAATATATATTCCTAACAATAAAGAAGTGAAAATGACACTATCAATTACCATAGTCCAGTATAAATAATCATAACTACTATAATAATGACTATAAAACTAAGTCTAAGTGAAAGAGACACACATAAGTAATAATAAGTGCCTTCAGAACAATATGAACAAGTGAAAGTGACACTAAAATATATATTCCTAACAATAAAGAAGTGAAAATGACACTATCAATTACCATAGTCCAGTATAAATAATCATAACTACTATAATAATGACTATAAAACTAAGTCTAAGTGAAAGAGACACACATAAGTAATAATAAGTGCCTTCAGAACAATATGAACAAGTGAAAGTGACACTAAAATATATATTCCTAACAATAAAGAAGTGAAAAAGACACTATCAATTACCATAGTCCAGTATAAATAATCATAACTACTATAATAATAACAATAAAACTAAGTATAAGTGACAGAGACACAAATTACTTCAGAAAAATAAATTTATTGAGTGAAAATAACATAATAACAATAATATATGGCATAATAAACAATAAAACACTAAAAAATCGCTTCCCGCCATAATTCAAGGTAGAGCGACGAGTCAAAACGTTCGTCGTAGCCTGGGCCGCGGTGAGCGTTCGGACGCGGCGAGGTAAATACGCGGCAAAAGTTACCTCCACTTCCATCACCATAACTCCGGAACTACTTGAGCTAGAAAGTTCTACTCAACGCCATTCTACGCGGCAAGGTAAGGCGCTCATTTTGACATATGTTTGATTAATGTAGGTAGTATATTAACCCTTAATTAGCGGCTCACCACATAAGTCGAGTTAAATAAAGCTGGACTATGTGGCGGCGCTCGACATAAATCGAGTGGCAATTTCAGCACGTAATGTTGCTGAGAGAGAGAGACAAGTGGTGGCAGGAGAGTAGCGAGCGTATGACTGCTCCAGACCACCGCGGCGAACATACTGACACGAATCCCAGCTCCCTCCTCCCTCTCTCACTCGCTATATAAGGAATTGTATCGGGAAAGTGGCTAATTACATGCTTTTTGCACTCGCGTTGCACGGTTATTGCAAGAAAACTAGCCATCATAAAAGGATCGTTATGGTGTCATTCGAAAGCTCTGTTTATGCCCTTTCAGGGATAGGTACTTGTTTTACGTTCTGGGTCTTATTTAGGCATGAAAATGATCACGTAAACAGCCCTATTTTGGCTAAAAACACCCCGCTGGGCGGTACATATAAATAAACCGCATAGGCCGCTCGTAAGGTGTTAAGCGAGATTAGCCTTAGTTTACTTTTGTTGTGTTTTCAGCCAAATCGCCCGGATACAGCCTCCGTCCTTAAGAAAGGCTGCCCGGGTAGGAAGGGTTAATGTCGTCCATTTTCCGTGATTCTGATGACCCTCCGTCGACTGATAGTCCCATCCTATCAGACTCGAGGCATCTGTGTCCACCCATAGGGTGGGAGGTGGATCTGACCAATGTGTCACTGATTCCCGTACCTGAGATTTTACCCAAAACGACAGGATATGTAGAATTCTCTTTGGGATCAAGAGAGGACAATTGTGAGGTGTTAGAGGGAAAGCTTTGTTGCCTAGCAAGATTAGTCTCTTCAACCTGAGGAGGCCTCGGGGCACTGTAATTTGAACCCAATTTAAAGTCTATCATAGATTCCCAAAGTTTCCTGGTTATAGTCTTGGAATGCAATACTCTTCCCACTTCCCCTAGTATTGACATTCTCGGTGTAACATTAACTACTAACTTGAGCTGGACACATTATGTTAGAAGCATTGCTAAGAATGCCTCTAAAAAACTGGGACTCCTGTACAGAGTTCGAGAATTCTTCACTGACGAGCAGTTGGCCGTAATATATAAAAGTCATGTGCGTTCTCAGATGGATTACTGTTCACCTCTGTGGAGTGGTTGCATTGAGGCAGTTGGACAAAATTCAAAATAAAGCTATTAGATTAATCAATAACCCTGCAATCACACAGGACCTTCTTACATTATCCATACGAAGAAACGTTGCATCCCTTGCATTATTCTACAGATATTTTCACAGCAATTGTTCCGAAGAACTTGCTTCAATTGTGCCGCCTCTCCACATCTTTCCCCGTAGAACTAGGGCAGCTGAGAGCGCCCATGAATTTACACTTTCTCCTCCACAATGCAGAACTTGTGCTTATCAAAATTCATTTATCCCCAGAGCTACTACTCTTTGGAATTCACTTCCCTCGAGTTGCTTTCCACAAACTTACAATCTACAACAGTTTAAATCCAGTTGTTACAAACATTTTATGAATGGAGGATGCCTTTAGGCACATGGACCTTTTTGTTTTATCTGTGTTTTTCCATCCTCCGTTCATTGTCTCTTTAAAAAAAAAAAAAAAAAAAAAAAAAAAAATGAACAGTTTTACTTGAAGACATTTGGCATTGGTTGGACTTTGTTTATAGTCAGAAGTTGTGTATCCCAGATTAACCCTACCCATTCTGCTGATTGTGTAGGAGTGAGATTTAATTTCTGTAAATTTACTTTGAAACCCAACTTGTTACATGTTGTATGACTCTCAAGGTTTGTTCTTGGCAATGGAGGGGAGAAGACCCGAGAATCATCCAATCGTCTAGGTAAAACAGTATTTTCACTCCGTCTTCGAGTAGAGGGAGAAGAGCTTGTTTCACTAACTTGGTGAAAATTCTGGGAGCTATGTTCAAGCCGAAAGGCATTCTGGTGAACATTACCGCTTTGTCTCTGAATGGAACAGCTAGGAACTTTTGGTATCTCTTTGCTATTGGGATGTGCCAATAGGCGTCTTTTAGATCTAGAGTAATTATCCAGACCTTTGGTTGTAGAACTAGCCTTACTTGAGAAAATAGTCAACATCCTGAACTTCAAATTGTGAATTGATTTGTTGAGGAGGGACATGTCTATCACAGGCCTTAGTTGTAGACTGTCCCTCTTTGGAACGAGAAACATGTGGGATAGAAAAAACTGGCATGCCTTCTGGTACATAAGTCACAACATTGTCTGACAACATTTGGTTTATTACTGTTTCTAACTCTAGAGATAGTTGTACATTGTTTGACTGAGCTCTGAGGCGGGGTCTTACCAACCAGCGCCATGTACTACCCTCTTTGTACTACCCTCTTTGCCCAAGATCTCTGAGGTCAATGACGAAAATTTTCCCTGAACTGACCTGTCGGATGAAGGACTAGTTCCCTGTTGATGGCCTCTAGAAAATTTATTTTTTTGTACTTTGGGCAGGTTGGTATGGATGACCATGTGGTCTCTGGTGTTTGGGGGCATGTTGTTTTGTTTGTTGGGGTCTATGTTGTGACCCATAGTTATGTCGCTTATGAGGTGGTCGTGTGTAGGATGATGGTTGAGTCCTTGCTGCACCCCAACCTCTGGACTGATAGTGTCCCCTGTTTGATGAGTTACCCCTATGCGCCTGAAATGTTTGTGGAGTAAACTTACTAGAGGGAAATTGGACTCTAAATTTTCCACGCTGTGATTGAGAACGAGAGTGGAACTGTCTAGGATGTTTTTGCTTGTTTGCAAGCGACTGCCTATACGCAGCCATCTCCGGTCTTAGCAACAGAGCATGAACCTCACTCCAGGTAGTTTGGGGTATCAATCTACATGTGAACAGCGGAGAAAGGAGAACTCGAGTTGCAATATCTTTGGGCATATTCTTAGACAAGTGGATGTGCAGACCCTGTCTAGCTCTAGCTGCCTCAAAAATAGCAATCCTGACATCCCCAGTGGTCATCAGAGAATTAACAAGCGAAGCTCTTCTGATAAAATGAAGTGCAGCCCTAGAATTTTGTTCAGGGATAGAATCTGCTACTTCCCGCATTGCTTATGCAAGTTGTCGCTGTGTAATAAAATTTGACAGCGATCTATGGGCTCTTTGAGGCAGTCTAAAATCTTTGTCAATCAGTGTAGGAGTAAGTGTACAAATCAGGGGGTCATTTGTTGACTTACAAACTATTTTTGGACCTCTGAGATATTCCCAGAACTCCTGGGGTATAGAGTCGGAGTTGTGGTGGAGTGGTCATGCCACTGGATTGGTAATCCAATGGACCCGGGTTCAAATCCCGATATGTCAATGGGAAGATATTATTGGGATTGAATTTGTGCTGTACCACATTACATGTGCATTACAGTGCATTACCACAAAGCCCAAATGCCCAAAAAAATACCCTCATTGTTCCCTGATTACCCTTTATTGGCGGCGCGCAACTTATGTCGTGTGAAAGAAATTTGGACTAAGTGGCGGTTCACAACTTATGTCGTGTGCCAATTTCAGCACGTAATGTTGCAGAGAGAGAGAGCTGAGCGGTGTGAGGAGCGTAGTAAGGCTATGACCGTCGCACACCACCGCGGTGGGCCAACTGACATGAACCCCACCCTTCCCCACCCTCACGCACTCGCTACACAGGGAATTATGTAGGGAAAGTACCTAATTACATGGTTTTTGCACTCGTGTTGCGCGATCGTTGCAAGAAAACTAGCGGTCGTACAAGGATGGTTGGGATGTCATTGGAAAGCTCTGTTTATGCCCTTTCAGGGATAGATACTTGTTTTACGCTCTGGGTCTTATTTAGGCATGAAAATGATCACGTAAACAACCCTATTTAGGGTAAAAACACCCCGCTGGGCGGTACATATAAATTACCGCCTAGGCCGCTCGTTAGGTGTTAAATAACACTGTATGAATATTCCCATATTCAAAATATGTTACAGGGGGACAATGCCTAGTGAGTTCACTGCTCAATAGGTGGCGTTCTGAGAGTGAGGGTCTGAGTCTGGAGGGTGAGACGGTGAAGCACTTGAGCGAAGCAACCAGCCGCTTCAGAGATGGAGCTGCTTCGAGCCATGATGGATGCTTCGCATGTATCACTCCCCAGACTGGAACAAGACCTCACAGGCTTCACCGTGTTGAGCGGTGGAATGGACAGGCTCTCAGCCTATGCCCGAGAGGGAGTAGTTGGAATATAGACAAAAAATAAAAAATAAATAAAAATATAGTAGCAAACTGGTGATCCTCCAATGAAAGTTTATGGGGGGCAGCATCCCCACAAGACAAACCAAATTTCTCTGCCTTAGTCACCCATTCAGCCTATGGATCATAACCCAGAGTAGAAACCTCTAACATAGAAATTTTATTCTCAAAAATTTTCGTGGAACAACCTACGGATTTGAGAGATTACGGAGAGATTTAATGGCATTATGTCCATCCCGAATGAGAGGTGGAAGGATGGAGTGAGGAAGTACATGAACGAAGGCGGTGCTGGTTGGGGGGAGGGGCATCGACTGACTGGGGACAGAGGTGCATGGGGGCAGTTCGTTCGTGGCCACCCCTTCGGGGATCACGGCGTCAGGCAATAGATAGATAGATGTCCATCCGCTTTATTCAAATCAGACCATGGTTTGAAGCGCTTACCCGAAGGCACCGCAGGGGTCTGTGTGTAAGTAAAGTACTTAGCCTCCAATAGAGATGGGAATTAAGGTTTTATGATTACATCCAGCAATCGGCCTTGTGCATCTTTTGCACGTAGATGCCTAAGCTCGTCCATTTCAACAATCCACTCATTTGGTACTGGCACCCAATCTGGATGACCTGTGTCAGCATTAGCAGGTGTTACCACTGGTAATTGTTTCCAGTATCGAGATTCACCAAATAGTAGAGGAAAAGGCTTCTTGTTCATTTCAGGTTCCTGCTCAATGGGTGGGGGTTGACTATGTGACAGAAAAAAGTTACTAGGAATACCAGAAGCCTGAAGACTAGCCTGAGTAGAGGATGGAGTGGTTGTTATTTCATTAGCAGGTTATTTGGGCTGGACAGGTACATGAGCCAGTGGAACTGTGTCTGGTATGGCAGGCTGTAACATAGATGGAGCAGGAGACCTACCTTGGAGATTTAGGATAGCCTTATCTAAAGACACAAATTTCTGTTAAATTTGTCCATAAACTCTTCTTGCATAGATTTAAGAAACACCTGAAGTTCACAAAATGAGCCACCAGGTGGGCTCGGAGTAGGAACTATATCAGAATGATGAAACTCATCTTCACTTTGTTCTAATGAAGAACCAAGATGGGACTCATTTTCACTCAAACCCTCCTCAATATGGTCACCGGTCTCCAAACCATAACATTCTACAATAGAATCGTTTATGTCTAAAGGTTCTGGAGTATCTTTAAGAAGTACTTCTTCCAGCTTTGCCCCAACCGTACTGTAACCAAAAATGTCTGAAGTTGCCAGAGAAGGATCTAAACGAACAGGTAAGTCCGAAGAAGGCTGAACTGGTGAGTAGTCTATGGGTTTATGCACTTCAGCTTCAGTATTCACCTGAATCAGTTGAGGGTGAATTAATGTAGGTGGAGCAAGTAACGGGGTTGTTGTTGTTGTTGTTGCTGTTCCCCAACCTGCCTGGCCGAACAGCCCCAAGGCCCCGAGCAAGGCCAAGGCCATAACCGAGCGCCCCCAAAGAACCCTTCCTGCCGACCGCAATAAAGCCTGGGTGACCAAAGCCACTCCATGGCGGGGAGCTGAGGAGGGTGCGGAAACGCCCGGGAAACCAAAGCCCCACCCAGGGCCCTGTGCCCCTCAGCAATTATGCAGAGAAAGTTGAGGGGCGAAGGAAAAATGTGACGCTTTGGCTTCCAATCTTGGTAGATTGGGAGGTCAATCCACAGAAGAGATGCCGTCACTTGATATCTATAAAATATATAAGTAAAAGGAACAGTCAGAGTAAGCTATGGGTATGGCAGAGATCGCTCAGTTCTCACTCTGATAGACCAGCCCATCACCAGGGGTTGATTCAAATTGCTATTCAATAGTATCAGCTAACTGTACTAGGGAAAGTGGAGGGGGACTGACAACCTCAGAACTTGGATCAGTCAAAGAAGTAGATTGAGACAGGTAATTTATGTTTAGATGTAACAGGATTAACAGAATGACTGACCACATTAGACAATGTCAAAGGACAGGGGAGATGTGGTGTAGTAGAATGCAAGACTACGGAATCATGACTGAGAGCCGAAGAAGTTTGGGAACTAGAAGGTTGCCTATGAACCAAGCCATGAGTACCCGGCATTATAATATCTCCCGCCAATACTGGCACCCTGGCCTGTCTTTATACTGTTAAGACAAGGCCTAGAGTACCCGGGGACTTGAAAAAATCTCAGCACGCCATAGTCTTAACACCAGCAAGGGTACCCGGTAACGAGTGTTATACGGCGTCCCTTTCTGTATTTTTGTACAGGTTTAAATTCTTTTATATTTCCGGGACTGTAAGTCAGTGAAATATATTCAATCAAAATATTATTTCGAGTACCCCACTGGCCATAGGCCTACTTGGTACCAATGAAAATAATTAAACACGAGCGCAAAAATAAGAACGAAGCCGTGTTATACGGCGTCCCTTTCTGTATTCTTGTACAGATTTAAATTCTTTTATATTTCCGGGACTGTAAGTCAGTGAAATATATTCAATCAAAATATTATTTAGAGTACCACACTGGTCATAGGCCTACTTGGTACCAATGAAAATAATTAAACACGAGCGCAAAAATAAGAACGAAGCCGTGTTATACGGCGTCCCTTTCTGTATTCTTGTACAGATTTAAATTCTTTTATATTTCCGGGACTGTAAGTCAGTGAAATATATTCAATCAAAATATTATTTAGAGTACCACACTGGTCATAGGCCTACTTGGTACCAATGAAAATAATTAAACACGAGTTCAAAAATAAGAACCAAGCCATGAGTACCCGGCATTATAATATCGCCCGCCATACTGGTACCCGGGCCTGTCTTTATACTGTTAAGACAAGACCTAGAGTATCCGGGGACTTGAACAAATCTCAACACGCCATAGTCTTAACACCCGCAAGGGTACCCGGCCCGAATGTTATACAGCGTGCCTTTCTGTATTTTTGTACAGATTTAAATTCTTATATATTTCCGGGACTGTAAGTCAGTGAAATATATTCAATCAAAATATTATTTCGAGTACCCCACTGGCCATAGGCCTACTTGGTACCAATGAAAATAATTAAAACAAGAGTGCAAAAATAAGTAGTACTGTATGTTGTATAGTGAGATGGGAATAATACTGGAAATATTAGGCCTACTTATAATTGGGCAAAAATAGGATCTAGCCTTGTACCGTTTAATTTCTATCTATCTATCTATATGCTCAGGCCCAATCCCCATTTTGGGGGTAGCCGACTCAAGACAGAGCAAGAACAGGGAAAACACAAAAACAACATAAAACAACGAATAAACACAGATAAAAAGCACAAACTCACACACATCCAAGTCACCCAGGAGAAGACCCAGAGACCAGGGTCACCAAGGTCGCTCCAGCGCTCCCCCAGCCCCCGACCACCCGGAGAGGTTCCGATCTCGGCAGGCAGACATGCAGCGGAGCCAAAGCCACAAGCCCTCCCACCACACTTCCAGGCGCACCCTTCATATTAATCGTCTCCCCGGGCCAGGCGCCTGATGGACTATTATCTAGTCCAACTTGTGCCCGACCCCTTACTCCAAATGACCACGTGTTCACTCAACTATTCACAAGCATTCTCCATTCACTCCTGTCCACCACCACTTCCCCTGCCTGATCTATAGTCATTCCTCTATCATCCAAAGCTTTTCTTACACAGTCTCTCCATCTCAATGGGGGTCTTCCTGCCCTTCTATCTCCCCTTGTACCTGACTCACATATTCTCTTTGTAAGCCTTTCATCTCCCATTCGTTCAACATGACTATACCAGCTCAGCACCCTTCTGTCCACTCTGGTTGACAAATGTTCCTGCTGCCCCACTCTCCTACGTCTCTTCATTCCTCAATCTGTCTCTACGAGTAACTCCACACATACTCCTCAAGCAGCTCATCTCCATCACATCCAGCCCTCTTTTCTCCTTTTTCTTCAGAGCCCATGTCTCAGCCCCATACATCACTGTTGGCACACCAATTCCTTGATACAGTGCACTTTTTACTTTCACTCTGAGATTTCTCGTCTTCCACATACTTCCGTTTAATTTAAATAAACTAAAGTTGCCACTTATGTAAGAAATAGCCCAGTAAATTATTACCCGGTATCACTAGATAGAATTACTCGGTAATTTATAAGTAGAGTAAACCCGGAATTTTTATCATAAATTGGTATCTTACAACCTAATACCCGGCAACCCTATAGATCATATGAATCCGGGAAAGTATACTATCTACCCCAGGATTCCTCTTAGCCGGGTATAGCCTAGTCTTAATTACGCACTAAGACTGATATACTTGTATACTTGGTAACATATAAGTATACCCGGTAACCTAAAGCTACTGTATCAAGACCGATAATATTGGGCAAAGTAGGCCTACAGTGGAATCTCACATCTAACACATTTTGATCTAACGAATTTGCATCTAACGAATTTGCATCTAACGACCCTATTGGAGCTCTACCCGATCTCAATCTAACGAACCAAAATCCATATCTAACGGCAATTATTCTGGGTGCCCGGTATCGAATTTACAAATTTCCCGCCAAATAGGTCTACCGTACTGAGCTAAGTGGCGTCCCTCCCTCCTCCCTCCCTCCCCATCACTGTCGTCAGTCCAGTCCGCGCCGCGCCTTAGGCCTACATTACTCAACCCAACTCAATCTTTTGTTGTGTTACTCGCCCCAACCTTAAGCTTTTGTTGTGTTACGCCTTTTGTGATGTCGACCCAATCCTCAGGTACTGGAGAGGGGAGTGGTGAGAATGGAAATATGCATGAAAGAAAGACAAAAGTACCAGTGAAGAGGGTTACGCGTGTTGGAAAAAAAAATGAATAAATATACGGCAGAGGATAAAGCGAAAGTGATTGAACTAATTGAAAAAGGCCTCAAGAACTGCGAGATAGTGAAAATAACGGGTTTCCCGAGGGGACAGTGCGTAACTTTAAGAGTCAGAAAACTAAAATTAAAGCCAGCCTATCTGTTGCAAAGACGTGTTTTAGTGGCAATGTTAAGAGAGGGAGGCGGTGGTGGAGGTGAGGAGGTGCGCGGCGCATCCCAGTTAGCCTAGCCTCCCTGCTCGGATATCTTCGACATCGTCTAACCTACACACTTCATTATTCACTCACAGGTTGGTTTATTATTAATTCTTCTTATAATTAATATATTACATGATTTTAATATATTTGATGTCACAAAATAGCACTCGGAAGGGCAAAAATAGGTAAAAATGGGGACTCTGTCTAAATTTTGGCACCAATTACCATTTTTCCCATTAGTTTATGTACTGTATTCATATCTAACGAATCTGGATCTATCGCGATTTTTTCGGCACCTATTATTCGTTAGATACGAGATTCCACTGTATACTCAATAATATGGAAATATAGGCCTAGCCTACTCGGGAAACGTAAGTCTCTCAATCTAGTTTAGCACGGATCATAACTATGTCAAGTGTTAGGGTGACCGGCCGCTTTTTAATAGGGGGTGTCACTGAGCTTCGTCCGATTTCAATGAGATTTCGCACACGTATAGAAGATGATGAGAAAATGCTTTTTTGTTAATTGTTTTTATTCTAGGTCAATTAGTTCCTGAATTAGGGTGGAAATTAGCTCTAAAATTGAACAAAAATTCGGAAGTCGTATAACTCGAAAGCCAAGCACTGTATAATATTTTCAGAGGGATCAGACAACTCAGGACAGGTGGTTTTACAACTCTCTTGGTCCACTTTTTTCATTTTTTATCTAATTGCGGAATTAGGTGAAACGGAAATAAGGTAATGATTTTGTACTCTGTGGTTAGCGACATATGCCAAGGGGCTGTGTCTCAAATTTAAAAAAAGGCTTCAAGAACTTTATAGAGCATTTCACGCGCTTTCCAATGGTATATAAAACATTCTTAGAGGGCCAAGAATACATTAGTTATAAGAACCCAAAGTGCGACAAAACAGGTGTTGAAAAAAACATGTGAAAGTCCAAGGTAATTGGGTGAACATTTTGAACATTGTTTTTTTGCTTACAATATTTTACGCAGGAACACGGCAGAGTAGAAGATACGGCTTTAGGGAGGTTGTAGAGTATTGTGCGCTCTGTCCATTTATATATGTACGATCCTCGTACGACCAGTAGTTACTGAGCCTGTCAATTTCAAAGTTCGCTATTAAAATACCCCAGAACGAGAAGCCCACCACAGAAGCCACGAACGAACACCACACAGAAACACCAAAGGAAAGGTCCACAGAACGAAAGGACCAGCTGACCGAGCCAGCCATTTCAGACAGGCCCAAGCCCGCAGGGCTAAACAGCTCCAGGACGCACCCATTTACCTTTTCTAAACTATAGGTTTGACTCCTGTAAGGAGATAAAGAAAACCTAATATTTAGTAGTGGCCCCGTAATCATTGACGAACATGCCTATTACATAAGGCATCCTCTTCAAACACTAATCCGCCGTAGTTTGAATCTACCGCGCAGAGCATTTAAAAACTGAGGAGCCTTCATCATGAGCGCACGCGACCTCACTCATGGCTTCAGTCATTATGAATTGGGTTCTCACTACGAAAAAACTTCGTAAAAAATAAAAACAAAAAGAAAATAAGAATAACTATTCAATAAGCTTTCCATCATATCGTGGATGTACTTGTGTGGATCTTTGACCAGACGCTGATTCAGGCGTCATTCTTCCTTCACTGACATATCAAGTAAACCAAAATCCTCAATACATCAACGAATGGGAAGGGGATGGTCGGGAGGGCCCCAGTCGTCAATGATTACGGGGCCACTACTAAATATTAGGTTTTCTTTATCTCCTTACAGGAGTCAAACCTATAATTTATCAGTGACATCATTGACGAACATGCCTGATTTCTAAGACTGGAGGGGGACATTCGTAATCATATCATAACTCTAGAAAAGCAGATAATAAAAACAACCACATAGTATTCTTACTTTGAAAATATATTTAATAAGGCGTAGCCCGTATATATACAAGAAAGGGGTTCAGGCAGGTGCGTGCTTCAAAGAAGCCTGCTTGACAAAAAAGGGTAACTCTGAAGATTCTGTGAACAGATCTGTAGTTACAAAGGCACCCCACTCAACGAGTGGTGACAAAAATAACAAGTTATCAGTTTACATGTGCACATAATAAACCCCAAAATAATCGTGGAGATAAATTGCAAAAGATCTTCACTGTTTTAATATTAAATTGCTTTCGCAGCTAAAACTACTATAACAACCCCGTTGTTTTGTACTAACATTGTACTAGCACAATTTCTCACCGAGAAATTTTCATATCACATTAACCATAAATTGTATCACAGCTCTCACACTCCGGCGGGGTCTAGGGTGTCCTATGTCAACTGACTGCACCCCCCCCCCCCCCTTTTTCTTGAAAGTAAACAAAAGTGACTGCAGGGCCACCTAGACCCTCTGCCTTAAAGCTATACATGGTAAGGAAGGTTTATCTAGAGCAACTGACAAGTATCTAGTCAAAAACGTATGATTAGACGCCCACAACTGAGTGGACGCAATATCTTCTACTGAAAAATTCTTCAGGAAACGTAAAGAGGCTGCCCATTTGCATAAATCGTGGGCCCGACCCACAACGCCGGGATTACTCTCTTTAATGACTTCGACCAGAAGAGAAGCTAATCGCCGTTTCAGTAAGCGTTTACCCGTACTCGCTACCCATAAAGCACCTTGGGGGTTTAGAGGAGCTACTCCCAAATATTTGGTTAGAGCTTGCACTGGACATAGATTATGATGCACCTTTCCCCTTTTTAACGCCGGCACCGTGAACTCAGAAAACACGTGTGCACTGTGCTCATTCTTGGCTACAAATCCCGGGGAAGGTGCAATGTAAATACATTCATTAAGTCTACCAAACCTAAGGCAATTAGGTGTGTTGCTCATCGCCGCCAGCTCAGACACTCTGTTCCCGGTGGCCAAAGCCAAAAGGAATACAGCCTTTTTTAAGAGTAATGCAAAATCTGCAGTATTTTGGTACAGACGAGAGTGAAGTAAAGACAAAGCTTTGTCCAGAGACCAAGTAGGCATGAGCTGACGGGGAGGTGGGCGGAGTTTAAAACAAGCTCTCATAAAACCTGTTTCCTCCGCCACCGGTATGGAGAGACCTGTAAGGTCTAAAAAGGGCACTCTAATTGCAGTTAAGTGATTTTTTAACGTTACCACAGATAAATGTTTCTGCTCAAACAGATAATTTAAATAATTAAAAACTAAAGCTACTGATGGCACAGTCTGTTCTGTTCTAATGATCCAAGAAGTAAAGGCTTGCCAATGTGAGTGATACTGTCGTTTCGTAGACTGAGTATATTGATTTAATAATTTATTGGTCACATCTCTACCGTATGGTGCTATTCACCGACACCGACCTCGCTGACTTTTGCATTATGGACATTCAGGAGGCCATCCTGAATGTCCATAATGCAAAAGTCAGCGAGGTCGCTAGGTTGCCAATCGTGTCTAAGTGGAAATACCCGACCGGGAGCGACACCGGGTGCGGGCACCACGTCTTCAATTGCTGGTACCACAACTGCGCCGGCCACAGGGGCGCGATTAGTGAGACTAAGCCTCGATAATCTCGTAGTTTGTTCACTACGTGGCACATTAGTGACGCATCTGGCGGCGGAAACAGATAGATGGAGCTCCATCTGTTCCAGTCTGTCACTAGGGCGTCTGGACCCCCTGCCGGCGTTTTCGTCCGGCGGGTGAGGTATAGAGGGAGTTTGTGAGTCTCCTCGGACGCAAACAGATCCACTTGTGGATGGGAGAGCTCTGCAATCATTAGGTTGAAAATGGGTTGCTTGAGCTCCCATTCTACTGTCGTGCTCTGTCTCCGGGACAGAGCGTCTGCCCAGACGTTCGCTACGCCTGGGAGATAAGATGCGTGAATATAAATGTCTAGTCTGTTGGCTAGAGTAAAAATCTCTTCCGACACGTTTAGCAACCTCCTTGACCTCGTTGACCCCTGTTTCTGAATACAGTGAACTGCGTTTAGATTGTCCATTCTGAAGGCCACCGACTTGCCCCGTAATGCAGGGCCGTGAGCCTGAAGGAAATACAAGGGGACTAGTAATTCTTTGACATTGATGTGAGAGATTTCTAAGTGGGACCAAAGCCCCTGACCCTGGTGCCCCTGATTTGACTGAAATCCCCACCCTATTGTGCCTGACGCATCCGTGTCTACCCATACCGTTGGTGGAGGAGAGGTCCATGACATTATTGAGTGCAACGTTTCCCTCTCCGCCCAGACCGCTAGTAAGGTGTGGATTAATTTCGGGATGGGCCATAATTTTCCCGCCGGTAAGAGTGGGAAATATTTGTTGCCTTCCAATATTAAACGTTTTACTTTCAACCGGCCCAACATAACAGTTAGTTGAATCCAGTTGAGAGAGCCGACCAGAGACTCCCAGACCCTCCGCGTCGTAGTCAGACTGTGAAGAAACATGAACAGTTTCCTGCGAAACCTGTTGCGATTGTCCACACTCTGACTTAGAGTGAGAGCGGCCGTGTCCCAGACCAGCCCTATCCACTGAATTACTCGTGAGGGAACAAGGTTTGACTTTACCAGATTTACCTTGAACCCTAGAGTTTTGACATGATTTAAAATGATGTTGACATGTTTGATGCATAATTGTTGTGTCTCTGCCACCACCAACCAGTCGTCTAGGTACCACAACACTCTGATTCCTTGTTTTAACAACGGCATCAGGGCTTGCCGGACTAATTTCGTGAATAATCGAGGTGCCAGGTTCAAACCGAATGGCATCCGTTGAAAAACAAAATTTTGGTGCCTGATCCGTAAGGCAAAAAACCTTTGAAATCTTTTGTTGACCGATACGTGCCAATAGGCGTCTGTCAGGTCTAGGGAACACATCCAACCTCCCGGCGGAAGTGTTAGCCTGATTTGGTGTACTGTTAACATTCGGAAAGACTCGTTGTGAATGTGAAGGTTCAGATAAGACAGGTCTACGACCGGTCTCATCTGAACACTGTCCCTTTTGGGAACCAAAAATAGCTTGGACGTGAATACAGGGTAATTTGGGGGGACCGGGATGATGACATTCTTGGCAATCATTTCCTGGACCAGTGACTCCACCTCTAAAGAAACAAAATTCGCCGTTGTCGGCTGACGTAAGCGAGGTCGCCGGAGCCACTGCCAAGTGATGCCTTTGCGTGCCACCATCCGTGCCCAAGTGTTTAACGGCCATGCTTGGTGACACGTTCGGAACGACCAGTTAGCAGACAAGGGTTCGCCGGCTGTACTACCCTCGGGTCCGCCGGCCTTAAGGTTGGCACCGGGAGTGAGAGAGACTTTAGTTTTTTTATGGTGGGGTTGGTGGTGCTGGACGCTTCGCCGGCTGGCTGGTGTTGGCCAAAGACGGGCCCTGACCTGGCTTATTATGGCCGCGTCCTCTCTGACCTGAAAACCTACTCTGTCTATGCCTGTACTGACCTTGAGGGGAGGGGGAGGACTTAGGTGGAAGAAAGGGCTTAGATCCCCCCGGCTGAGCTTTAGCGGTTGGCCTGGGTTTGGGGAAGTTAAAGGCAGGTTTCTTAGAAGGGGTGGGACTGTGTTTAAAGGCCTGCGCCATATTAAACACCGTTCGCCACACTTCAGGGGACATTAAAGAGGGAGTAAGCACTGGTGACATGACCACCTGATTCGCAATGCGATCAGGCAGTTTGCGTACTAAAGACATTCTGAGGTCTTGTCTCGCTCGTACCGCCTCAAGCAAGGCGGTGCGGATGTCACCCAGAGATTGGATTGACGACTGAAGAAGCAGTCGCCGGGACAATTCAACCGATCGTCTGGCATCCGCGTCTGCGATTGCCTGAGTGGACCGAAGCAAAGACTTTGCTACCTGTTGAGACACTATGTATTGAGAGAACAGGCGAAAAGCTTTCCCCCTTAGCCTAAATTCTCGGTCTAGGTGAGTTGGGGTAGGGGTAGTGAAAGGGTCTTTTAGCTCACAAAGATTAATTTTAGGGGCAGCTAAGAAAGAAAACAAAGCTGAAGGGACTCCGCCGGCAGAACACACTGGCATGGAGAACCACGAATGAGTATCTTGAGGGATCTGGTGGGAAGTTTTGGAAGTAAATGTGGTCGCAAAGTTTTGAGCCTCTGTCTCCCAATCCACCCAAGGTCCTGGACCCAACTGCCCCACCTTCAAGACTGGATTAGCTGCTGTGTCTGTGACGGTTTGTAAATCAAGTTCTGGAGTGAGAGCTGACAGAGTCTTAATGTCATTAAACCCATCCAGCTTAGACCAGTCTGAAAACAATTTTGAAGCTGAGGCAGGGGGTAAAGCTGGCTTAGTAGCATACACAAAATAGTCTTGGTGATAATAACTAGGTATAGCCTTTATATTAACGTCTAGTACATTTCCCAAAGTATCCAAGGCCCTTAATTTCTTTGATTTATTGCCCTGGATGACCCACTCACGCGGTACTGGGAGTTCCCCTGACAAGGTAGGTTGGGCGAGCTCTGGTTTAGTGGGGGTCAAAAGGACCCATGACTCGTCTGGTCCGTAAAGCAAGGGCATAGCTACCTTTCTGAGAGGCGCCTTGTCTAGAGGGGGTGGATTGACATCCGTTATAACCCTTACATTCGAAGTGGTCAATGCCGCCGTAGCAGGCCTAGTAACCACTGATGGTGACAGAGTGGGAGGGTGAGGGATCTTAGATAAAGCAATAGAAGTCATCAGAGGCCGTACCGTAGAACTTGTCGTGGGAGCCCCCAAGTCCACTGTGGGAGTTTCCTGTTGTTGGCCAAAATTTTTAGATAAAGCATGACTAAGTAGCCCATCAATTTCCTGCGCAGTGACAAATTGACTTGATGATGTACTTACTGGTGAATCATTAATATCCTGCGCGGCGTCTAAGCCTGAACCTGACTCTTGCCCTTCCATATCCGAAATTATTGAAACCTCGTCTTTCTCCTCCTGTTCCTCCTGAGAAGATCCCGCCGAAGCTGGGGTACCTTGCTGCCAAGATAAGTCAAGAATAGAGGATGGGATCGCCGCGTCCCTGTGGACGTCAGCTACTGTGTGACTAGTTTGAGTCGGAAGTGGGTGGTCAGACCCCGGCCGAGAAAATCGCCAAACACCGAGGCCCTGGCCTACACTCTCTTGGGAGTCTGAAACACTCTCAATCACTGATCCCCCTGAACTCTCCAATTCCAGGGTTAAAATGTTAATGGGTAAATCCTCTTTAGGTACAGGCACCGTACTGGACCCTTGAGACCTAACACAAACTCTGTCTGGGGTAGAGGTACGATGAGAAGCACTAGAAGCTGGCGAATGTAGGGAGGTCTTTCTTTTATGGGAATCCTTTTTGGAAGATTTATGGCTACGGTGTGACCGTGAACTACTCTTTGATTTGGAGGATTCATCGCCGTGACCACTGGTGGAACTTTCCGTCCTACTCTTCTTACTCGATGGTGAAGAGGCAAGACTAGATGGCTGGTGTCTGAGAGGTGACCTAGACCGAGATCTCTCCCGAGACGAGGAGGCGGTCGCCGGGTCGCTCTCTTGGACGTTTCGGAGTAGCAGCAGAAGACACAGAACCCTGACCAGTCTCCGCCGGCTTATGACTAGTTACTCGAGAGGAACGTTTAGGGGGAGGGTGTTCGAAAAGCAGTCTATCCCAAAGAGGGACGTTGTCACATTGAAGTGACTTATGAGCTACAATCGTAGAATATGCTGACATCTGTTGCCTAACCTCTCTTAATGCGACCGCTGCGGTCTTATCATTGTCGCGGAGGACCTTGACACTTAATTGGGAGCAAAAGGAACAGTTGCGCATCACCCACAGACCCCTTGAACGGTCTAGACATTTAATACACTTGATGCAAAGAGTGTGCGCAAAAATAGGGATACCGGCACAGGTAGGGGTAGTGCATAAAGCAAAGACTGGGGCCAAGGTAGCCATGACAGAGACTGGTGGGTAAAACTACTGCCGGGTCTGTATTGGTCCGCCGGAGCCCAGCTCTGGAAAAAAATAAAATTTCCAGGAATTAATGCTCATAAGGTTAACCCAACATGTTCGCACACAAGTGTTAATAACCCACCGGGTAACGAGATGTAATGGCACAACGATCACAGCTCGCTACGCGGCAGGGTTCAGAATATCTAAACATATCTTTTTAAGAAAGTGAAGAATACCCTCTGACATAATATAACGGACCAGCATGGCGTTTATAGTCTTTCTGGTGGTGACTGTTTCAAGATTAAATTTTGGAAAAAACAACCCCCCACAAAGACGCCGGCCCTTGAATTATTTTAGTAGAATAACACAGGGCAGGCTGATACGAGATCTGATTTCTAACGAATTGTCACAAAAAGATCGCCGTAAGTTTGAAGGCGGCGATACATAAACGTATCACTAAATTAAGTGGTTAATCGAAATTGAATTGTAAATTCCTTATTTCCTCCACCCAGGAACACCCGCCGGGTGTAAAAAACGATGTTAACCCTAATTGAACCTTCAATCGCCGTAAGTGTTACATATAGTATCACTAAAATGGATCGGTTAACTAACTGAATGACTTAGTTGTTCATCCCACCCTACCAAGGTACACCCGCCGGGTGAGATGTCAAAACGTTAACCCCATAAGTTCCTGTCCCCACTTCTTTGTAAAAGATCGCCGGGGAGGAAAGCCCTTAACAACAGCTAGGTTTTTTCTGTGGTTTGTTAAACCGGGTAGAAAAACTTCATAACATATGTTCGCATGAAAAATGTTAGATGGGTACAGCCACTCCGCCGGGAATCAAAGGGAGCCTGAAAACAGGCACCAACACAGAGACGCAGTCCTGGAGAGCCACAGACACCTCATCGCCGGGGACACAAGCCTGTGTTGAAACCACGTGTGGCCCAACACGGCTCTCGGCCGGGTTTTTTTCATGGTGAAACCGAGAAAAAACCCGCCGGAAGGAAACCCACCCTGTTCAGAAACCATCTGAACGTACAACGGACTCGAAGGAAAGCCAAGCACGACTATCCTAAGTCCACACAATAATCCGTGGAATTAGCCAATACACAACTAAACCAGGAAACAAACATAGTCCGTGGAATTAGCCAATACACAACTAAACCCGGATACACATGACACAGTAGGGCATATTAATAAAATAAACAATAACACTTGTACATGTGGCAAAGCTACGAGCGGCTGGCTAGGCCTAAGTAGACGGCATAAGAAATGTTGAAATATAAACAAAAACACTGGAAATATAACAACAGGAACCACCGCCAACACACCACTGTAGCAAATACTTCCGGCAAAGGGAAGACTGACTCGGGACCCAGAAAAAACTTCACTAAGTGAAGAAAAATACGCTGCGAACGTCAGTAAGCAACGCTTACCTCATCAGAAAGATCAAAGGCAGCATAATTAACGCGTAATGAAAGCCGCCTGCATCACAAGCTAACTCAACTGTGAAAAGATCACAAGTCCACAACAGGACCACGAGGGTACATCCGAAATAGATGCCCCAAACACACGACCCAAAATACACTGCACTGCGGGCAACCAGCCCAGGACACTCCTGCTACGCATATCCTAACCTTACTCGATACATCCCGGAGTAAACAAATGAGAAAAAACTCACTAGGGACGCAGCAAATGCGGAACCAGCGGAGCGTGGGGAGACACGTCCGGGCAGGCTGAGCGCAGAGCAGAGAAGGAAGAATGACGCCTGAATCAGCGTCTGGTCAAAGATCCACACAAGTACATCCACGATATGATGGAAAGCTTATTGAATAGTTATTCTTATTTTCGTTTTCTTTTTATTTTTTACGAAGTTTTTTCGTAGTGAGAACCCAATTCATAATGACTGAAGCCATGAGTGAGGTCGCGTGCGCTCATGATGAAGGCTCCTCAGTTTTTAAATGCTCTGCGCGGTAGATTCAAACTACGGCGGATTAGTGTTTGAAGAGGATGCCTTATGTAATAGGCATGTTCGTCAATGATGGAGGGGCCACTGATAAATTGACCATTTTCCACACCTCACGTACACTAACCCTCTCGTGTCCTACACTCTTAACTACAAAGATGATGAACATATTAATATGACATTCATATTAAAAACACCCATGCCCTGTCCCGACGTTGAGCCAATGCCAACACATCAGACAGCCATAATTATATCTATGTATGTTCTTACATCCGAGAAGTAGATGTTATATATCTTAGAAGTTAAAACACCCACGCTTGTCCCTAGACCTCGTATATCATTTTCCATGACGAGTATAGATATATGTAACCCGTGCTCAGTCGCCCCTTGCATTGTTCCTCTAGTAACTAAGTCTATAATATTAACTGCCACCAGCATTGATGCGACATAGCGGCACTGTCCTTGTGTCGTATTGTGCCAAGTACAGATCAACCAGGTTTCATCACCTTATTAGGACGACAACTATAATGTCATCGTTCATCGATGTATGCAATCCTTAGGTTAAGTATTTTTATCCGCCATTGTGTTCACCTTTTTCCATTTACTTTCCACAATTGTCATACGTCTTCCCCTTGCCTCCTGCATATCCACAGTCCACACTACGCCAATTTACTTCGTGTCTTACACCTCTTACTCCAACCAGAGATTGTATCAGATAACCTGGTTACCAGTATCTGTCATAAGTACCCCTACGAACTGCCGCTGTTGTTGGTATATTTATATTTAATAGAAAACGCAGTTCCCAGGGCCAACTAATAATATCCATAACCCTCGGACTGATCACATAACTCTATCTTTTCCAGACTCATATACCACCCCATAGTTGCATTCCCCGGTAGCATTTGGCTAACGCATTCTACTGCCTTTTCAAACTTCCATATCAATTGTAGTCTAATGCCACCCCCACGCCCAGGGACCTTAGGGGCAAAATTTCCCTGTAGCCCTTGAACTCTCCCCCCCCCTCTCATTAAGACACCCGCGCTTCTCGACTCTTGTCCGACCTAGTCTCTCTCTCATACCTCTTGAAAATCCTTGAATTGTCCGTTGCTAACGCTCTCCAACCTTTTATATATATACTCCTATCCAGTCTACCTTCACTTAGTAGGCCAGAACAACATTAGAACTTTACTAGCCCCTTGCATGCCATCTATTCTCTTACAACACATTCACAACCCTGCACCCAATGGTCGTCGGTGCGAGGCTAGCCGCCCCGCCAGTAACTAACTTCTATTGCCATACTTCCAGATAAATGTGGCAGAGTTAGCAACCCAGTCTCCACCACATCCAGCAAACCCTACAATTAACAACCAGCCGAGTAAAACCAGCTAGCTAAGGCACCTTCGGTTTTGGTATTAAGGACACCCACATCTGTCTCATACACAGAGGGTTATTACAAACACTGGTGATATGGCAAGCCCCTAGCCACAGCCGCCGGACGACTATCACAGAGAGAGGGCGCCCAGCTCCCCCTTTTTGCCCACCCGAGGAGGGAGACCCCCACCCCCGCGGAGGTATACCTGGCCCCTGTTTTGACTTTCGAGTCATTGCCAGGTAGCACAGGAATTCTTCCTATCAATGAACTAACCATGCATGACTAACACCTTTACTAACCTCTATTAACTCACAATAAACCATTTACCTTTCTTGCATGCTCTGATCACTAAATTAGCACCTCAGCTATACCATAGAATGAAGATTGAACAATCTAGAGAGACGCTCCTATCACAGCTGTCCCCATCCTCCTCGCAAAGTAGATCCAGTCTCTCTCCCCTAAATACTTCCAGTATAGCCAAAATTGGGAGGTTTGACGTACCTCCCAACCTACCAAATAGGAAAACCTACTATTTGGTAGTAGTCTTGGAAAATCCAACGTCAAGGCTATTAACCTAATTGCAATGACGACTTGTCTATTTTGACTGCTATGTCGTCATTCCAACCGCGGTTAAAAAGAAAACGTCTAGAGTCTACTCCTTATCTTGCTCTAGGAGACGTTGTACATTAACCAAAACTACCACCGAAGGTGAAAAAAGCATAAAAGAGAAGAAAAAGGGGTTTACCTTAGTTACCGCTCAAGGCCCATCCCGTGTTCCGTCATGTGCAGATCCCTGTCGAACGTGCGCATGAGCGACCCTCTCTTGTCATCACATCTCACGTCAGCAGAAGAACGCGGATGGGCAGGGGTCCGGCGTGAGGGAGGGTATTATGTACGTTGGATTTTCCAAGACTACTACCAAATAGTAGGTTTTCCTATTTGGTAGGTTGGGAGGTACGTCAAACCTCCCAATTTGTTAGTAGTCTTGGCAAATCCAACGTCAAGGCTGCATAACAAATAGGAGGAGGACATCCAAGCCCAACCTACCAAAAAAAACAATGCATAAAACAAAATTACGAATGACAAAGAAACACAATTTAAACAAGAGAGTTTAATAAAAGAGTGAAAAACTGAGGAGTAGCTAAAAAGAGCAGTTTTAACACGTGCCCGTCATTCATAGTAATGCAAAAACATAGACTTGTCTTAAACCAAAAAGTACTGTACACAAAATCCCTTTTCTTCCAAAACGAACAAAAACATGGATCACATAAACAAAACACAATTTTCAATGAGGCAAAAACACTTATGTACTGTATACATATAACATAATCCCAAACTTGCAATCCAGTGTTGCAAACCCGTACTTCCCTCCCCCCCTTTTCTAAAGAAAACAAAGTAAAAGAAAGAGTGACTAGGGGGGAAGACCAGGCAACTTCGCGAGAGCCCTAGGAAACACGACTCCCGAGAGCTATCACAGGCCGAGGGGGTCTAACAATGGACATGGAGAGGTAGGAGGAGACGAAGGTATGGACAGAAGACCACAAACCCGCCGAGGCGACGTCAGGCAACGAACGAGTCTGCAGGAACCGTAAGGAGGCAGCAAAGGATCGCACATCGTGCGCAGAACCCTGACAAGCAGGGTTACTGGCACGAATGACCCGACAAATGTGGCGTCCTATCTGTACCTTCGAGAGCCTCCTACCAGTCCGAGGAGACACCCACACAGCAGTACCCGAAGTCGGAGCCACAGACTCAACATAGGAGTGCAAGGCCTGCACCGGGCACAACACATGGTGAGTATGCCCACGCTTTAAAGCCTGGATGGTGAAAGGCTTGAAAACGTGGGTCTCTCTCTCATTCTTGGCAACAAAATGAGGGGAGGGGGCTAACGTGACGACATTCAAGGACGGGGAGAAGCGCATGCATTCCTGGGACCGCGACATGGCAGCGAGTTCAGACACCCTATCCCCAGTGGCCAGAGCGACAAGGAAGAGTGTACGCTCCAGCAACTGAACCGGTGTAGTATCCCGTGTATATGTGTGGAAGCCAGAAGGTCCAGAGCACGCCCCAGATCCCACTGAGGAGGGATATGGCGCGGAGGCGGTCGCTCCCTGAAGGCAGCCTTCATGAAGGAATCCAGCTCCTTCGGAGGAACGACCAGCCCAGTGACGGACTCAAAGACCTCCCGGATGGCAGACAAGTGGTTACGTATAGTGTTGACTTGAAAGCGACGTGTACGGAAGAGGTGAAACAAGTAGTGTAGGACGAGGGAAGGAGAGCTAACAGTCTGGCGAGTGTCCTGTATCCACCTAGTAAAAGACCTCCAGTGGGACTCGTAAGTCCCCCAAGTCGAAGACGTCCATGAACGCTTCAGGAAGTCAGTCAGGTCCCGTCCGTGGACTGGGAGCCACCGTGCCTCACGAACATCCACGATGCGAAGGCCAACGAGGTCCGCAGGTCGCCAACCTGGCTCAAGTGGAAGTTTGAGAGAGGGAGAGGGACCGGACTCGGGCACCACCGCTTCAACTGGGAGTACCAAGCCTGGGCTGGCCACAGAGGCGCTATTAGCCAGACTCTGCCGCGGTACAGCCGCAGCCGCGCGAGGACTTTGCACATCAACAGTGCGTCTGGTGGCGGAAATATGTATATCGACTGCCACCTGTTCCAGTCTTCCATGAAAGCGTCCGGACCCCCCTCCGGAGTGCGAGTCCGGAGGGATAGGTACTGAGGCAACTTGCGCGTCTCCTTCGATGCGAACAAGTCGACCTCCGGAACACCCCAGGAAGCTGCGAGGTCGTCGAATACAGTCTGTTTCATCGCCCATTCTACAAGAACGCCCTGTCCTCGCGACAGGGCTTCCGCCCACAGGTTGGCAGTCCCGGGCAGGTAGGAGGCGTGCAGGGAGATGTTGTGTCGGTTCGCGAGGAAGAACAACTTCTCTGAGATCCCCAACAGAGTCAAAGACCTGGAGGACCCCTGCTTTTGGATACAGTGGACAGCTGTCTGATTGTCCATCCTGAAGGCCACCGACTTTCCCCGAAGGGCCAGCGCGTGGTCCCTCAGGAAGAACAAGGGAACCAACAGTTCGAGGGCATTGATGTGTAGGTGTGTGTGTCCCACCCATCTGCCGTGATGTTGATGTCCCAGGTTGGATTGGTAACCCCACCCTACCTCGCTCGACGCATCTGTATCGACCCAGATCGTCGGCGGGGGGGCGGTCCAGGGCACAGCCGCAGAGAGCGTGCCCCGAGCAACCCAGTGTCCTAAGTGTCTGTGAATGGTACGCGGGATCGGCATGAGCCGATCCATAGGGGCCAACGGAAACACCTTGTTGCCCATGAGTATTAGGCGGCGCAGCCTGAGCCTCCCTAAGGGAATGGTCAGAGCGGCCCAATTCAGCGAACCCACTAACGAGTCCCAGAACCTCCTCGTGAGGGAGACCGAGTGCAACACGGCGAAGACCTTCCTGCGAAGTTTCACCGCGTTTGGCTGACTCTGGGTCACTGTAGCGTTGGTCAGATCCCATTCGAGACCTACCCACGTCACGACACGCGACGGGGTCAGGCGTGACTTGGGAATATTGATTTTGAACCCTAACTGTGTGATGTGTTGAACTACTGTGAGGGTGTCGTGGACGCACTGTTCTAGGGTGTCTGAAACTATCAACCAGTCGTCCAAGTAAAACAGGATCTGGAGGCCGCCCCTGAGGAGAGGATCCAGAGCCTGCTTTACCAGTTTCGAGAAGATCCGCGGCGCGATGTTGAGACCGAAGGGAAGTCTGTCGAACATGAACACACGATCGGAAGTCTGAACGGCCAAGAATCGCTGGAAACGAGGATGGATAGGAACGTGCCAATACGCATCCTTGAGGTCCAGCGACACTACCCACGACAGAGGTCGCAGGGCCAGTCGTACCTGGTGCACCGTCAGCATCCGAAACCGTGTGTTCACGATGTGCCCGTTGAGGGCCGACAGATCCACCACCGGTCGCATCGCGTCGCAGTCCTTCTTCGGTACCAGAAAAACACGGGAGAGGAAAACCGGGTGACCGGCTTTCACCTCCTTGACGATTCCCTGCCCGTGCATGGACGTAATCACGTCGGCAACCTCCGAAGAGACAGGCCGGCTTCGTTGACAAGAGCTGAGTGGGGGTCTGGACTTCCATCTCCAGGTTAGACCCCTCCGTGCAATCTTCCGCCCCCACGTCCCTCGTGGCCACCGAAGGGCGCAAGGGCGAAAATAACCTGTGGGAGCCCCCGAGATGAGGTGAGCGACCCTTTCTGCGAGGCGAGAAGGAGAACAAGGAGGAGACCGACCTGGAGAACCTACAAATTTTTTGACGTGGAGGGTCCCCCGGGACGGTCCCTACGGTCATAAGAGCCACGTTGACCACCCCTACCCCCCCCACCTCGCCGAAAAGGGCGGGTCACCCCATCCCCTGTCCGTCGTGCGTCGGACCCCGTCAAAGTGCGGCCGGAAGTGGAAGGCTGGCCAGCCCCTTCTCGGCGGGGATGAAAGGGAGCAGGAGCAGAAGTGCGAGGCGGAACCGACGCTCTGGCCGGCAACTTCCCTTTCCTGCGCCCTTTCTTGGCGGCAGCAGTGGCGGCAGCACCCCGAAGGGGACCGGCAGAAGGACGGGACTGCGAAGACCCTGGTCGCGACACAGCGCGTCTTTGCGTGTCGTAAGCAGGGTCCGCTGACAGAGAAGCGTAGCGTTCCCAAGCATCCTGCGCAAAAAGCCCCGATGTATATAGCTCAGAGTATAACAGACCCTGACGAATATCCAAAGGGGCCTTCCGGCAGAACGAGGACCTTACCGTCTGGCGTTGTCGAGTTGCCTCGCACAAAACCGCCTTCAGCTCGGGAACCAAAGACACCGCGAGCTGAAGGTGGATCCGCCGAACGTGGTCCAAGCCCTCGCGAAGATCGCCAGGTGCAGTCGCCTCGATAAGTCGCAGGTGGTGAACAGACGTCTGGAGGGAACCTAGAAGACAAGACAATAAGTTCGCCACCCTCTGCCGCAAGGTAAAATCCCTGTCGACAGAGGACTTATCTGGGTGGGAGAAGAACGGGTTAGCAATAGCACAAATTTCAAGTTTGGGAGCGCTAATCCAGGACCAGAACTTGCCATCCAATCCGCCGGCAGATACCAGAGGAGGCAAAAGCAGTGACGACTCTGGGGGAGGGACTGAAATAGATCTGTCGACGGAACGGTTGGCAAAGTCTAAGGCCTCAGCAAACCAGGCCTCCAATGGGAGACGGTTATCGAGCACGACGGCTAAGCCAGGCTTACCGTCGTCGCACAAACCCGTCCCATAGGAGGACAGTCCCGTTAACACAGCCAGGGACTGAACATCCTGAAGGATGTCCTGGCGGCTGAAGTCTGACCAGAGCTTAGTTCGAGGAGCAGACGGGGGCTTGGGCTTCACCGAAAAGTACTGAAGGTCAGTCCTTGTCGGGTACGCCCGCACCTCCACGTCGGCCACCTGACCATCCACCCTGATCGCCCTGAACTGCATTTTA
Organism: Paralithodes platypus; assembly: GCA_032716605.1. NCBI lineage: Eukaryota > Metazoa > Arthropoda > Malacostraca > Decapoda > Lithodidae > Paralithodes > Paralithodes platypus. Next base: position 22,936,941 of record CM064486.1, read on the forward strand.
TCATTTATTTGGACCGACCAGTCCAAAGGTAGGGCCCTCTCACCTGACGGGAAGTCGGTAGCACGCTCCGGGTGGGAGGCCTGCACCCCCTTCCAAACAGCCAAGGAGCCATAGAGGAGCGGCATAGTCCGCGACGGGACCTTGGCCTTTTGGATGGGGGGCAAGCGCGGACCCTGCCCTAGCAGACGGAGGACCCCCGCATGTGAGACAGTAGGGGCAACCACCTGAGCCAGGGCAGGAGCAGTACTAGCCGACGACCGGGCAGGCGGAGAAGCAGGGCGAGAAGGAATGTGGTCCACCGCAGAGGGGAGGGGGACCAAAGCAGGGGTAGGTTGGGTGAGGCGCTGAGGTTGTGTCACCGCCAAGAAGCGCGATAAGAGGGATTCTTGCATCGCCTCCAAGCGCGCGTCGAAGTGTGACACAACCCACCCCTGCATAGCCGAAAATCGATCCGAGAGAGGCGACCCCCCCGAAGATAGTTCGGCCCGCAGGGGCGAGCGTGAGCGAGAGCGAGACCCATGACACGAAACAGCAGCGTCGCGGCCCAAAGAAGGCGAGCGACGACGGCCGTGGCGGTCCTGAGGGTCTCGTTCCCGATCACTAACGCCCGAGGGGGAAACATCACCATCCCCCTCTTCCAGCGACACGTCAGCCCCCGAGAAAGGGGACCCCGAAACCTCGCTATACTCTACCGAGTCAATCGGCGGGGTACCCTCACGGGGAGCCGGCAAGCGAAGATCAGGAAGCGAAGAAGGAAGAGGAGCAGGATGACGGGAGGGGGAAGGCTGGCCGGGTGAAAGGAGGTCAGAAGGAGCCGCGGGGGGAAACAGAGCAAGGATCCCCGGGGCTGAGAGAACAGGGCGGCCCGACACCGAGGCGGAGGAGGGAGGAACCTCCACCTTGGGACGAGACCTAGAAGGAAGAAGAGGCACCGAAGCAGGAGAAGTAGGAGGAGAAGCAACTACATCTTGGCGGACCCTCCTGGACAGAGTAGAAGGAGGGAGCAGAGGGCCAGCTACAGCATGAACATCCGCGCGCGTAGAGGACAAATGAAGAGGACGTCTTTTGTGCAGGGGAAGCGGGCGGAAGGTAGTAGAGCCCCTATCCGGAGAGGCCAGGGGAGGGCGTACAGGGGCAGAGACGCTAACCCCGGCCTCAGGGCGAGAACCATGACGAGGGCGAACGGCGGAGTCAAGGTGAGCAGGAGGACGAGGAGGGGCAGTAGAGGACGAGCGACGAGGAGAGCGAGAGCGTGGACGGAGCTGGGGATCCACCCGACGATGTGACGACCGACCACGGGACTCAGGGAGGAGGGCCCGAGCAGGGAGAGGGCCAGGTAGGGTACCCCAGGATTGGGCAAAAGGGAATGAAAGGATGGAGGTGAAAACAGTAAGGGAACACAAAAACCAGTAAATGAAACTGGCGAGAAAAAGGGTGGCCTAGCCGTGAGGAGAGAATGTGTCAGGGGCGAAAAACCCTGTGGTGTGAGGGAGAGGCCCCCGTGGGGTACCCCTGGATATCACGAACCACCAAGCGCCCAGGCCCTTGAGACACAGTGAAGGCTCGAAAGGGGGGACTCGGGAATAACGCTAATAATGCGGCCGACACAAACCCTACAAACAGCACCGCCACCACGAAATCTCAGATTGTGAACCAACTGTACACCTAGGCTATGAAAATATGAAAACTCATAGGGCATAGCAATTCCTGAATGAGAAACAAGCTAGGCTAAAATAAGCTAAACTATGCCCAGACTAACAGGAAAAAAGAATATGAAAAGAGAAAGGAATGAAAAACACATACGAGGAACGCCAGGCGCCCCCGTACCTTCGGTAGCTATTTCCACACGCGTCTCCATTAAACACACTGAGGAGCCCATTTACGTGTGTCCTAGATCACGTAACATCTGTCTAACAAAAAGAAGGCCAGAAAAGCCGAAACGAACCTAAAACAGGGTGAATTGAAGGAGCACAACAAAAGCGGACTCAACAATGGCGACGCGTGAAAAAATGATAACAAGAGAGGGTCGCTCATGCGCACGTTCGACAGGGATCGGCGCATGACGGAACACGGGATGGGCCTTGAGCGGTAACTAAGGTAAACCCCTTTTTCTTCTCTTCTATACTTTTTTCACCTTCGGTGGTAGTTTTGGTTAATGTACAACGTCTCCTAGAGCAAGATAAGGAGTAGACTCTAGACGTTTTCTTTTTAACCGCGGTTGGAATGACGACATAGCAGTCAAAATAGACAAGTCGTCATTGCAATTAGGTTAATAGCCTTGACGTTGGATTTGCCAAGACTACTAACAAATAAACACATTTTAACACCTACAGTAATGGTATTTTCAGGATTTCAAGCTTTTTAAGCCTAAAAAGCGGCCGGTCCCCTTAATGATGCCATGTTGTGTATATTACCTTAAATACGCGGTAAATACACCATTATAGTCGTAAATATAATAGTAGCGTCAATTACTGGTACCCGGGCCTGTCTCTAATATGGTATGACAAAGCCTAGGGTACCCGGCAAAATTAATATCTGCCTCCATTACTGAAACCCGTGCTTGTCCTATTATAGTATGACAAAGCCTAGAGTAGGCTACCCGACAAAAAAATAATATCTGCCTCAATTACTGGAACCCGGGCTTGTCCTTATTATAGTATGACAAAGCCTAGAGTACCCGTCAAAAATAATATCTGCTTCCATTACTGGAACTCGGACTTGTCCTTCTTATAGTATGACAAAGCCTATAGAGTACCCGGCATAAATAAATAGCGGTCTCAATTACTGGCACCCGGGCCTGTCATTATGATACTATGAAGCAAGCCATTAGTACCCGGCATTATAATATCACCCGCCAATACTGGTACCCGGGCCTGTCTTTATACTGTTAAGACAAGGCCTAGAGTACCTGGGGACTTGAAAAAATCTCAACACGCCATAGTCTTAACACCCGCAAGGGTACCCGGCAATACTGGTACCCGGGCCTGTCTTTATACTGTTAAGACAAGGCCTAGAGTACCCGGGGACTTGAAAATGTAAGTCAGTGAAATATATTCAATCGAAATATTATTTCGAGTACCCCACTGGCCATAGGCCTACTTGGTACCAATGAAAATAATTAACCACGAGTGCAAAAATAAGTAGTAAAATAGGCTACTATTAAAATGTTGTTATTGGATTTAACATCAATTTATAATGCCATCAACTACACGTACTTTGATGGCTATCACTGAAATAATGCAATATAAAAACGCCTTGAAGGCGAATATATTGACAAAGCACTCTCAATTGTTATCGTAAAAACATTACAAATTTCACCATCACATAGAACACTTTGATGGTAAACACTGAAGATATTGTAGTCGATATGGTATGAACCATTTATTCCCTACAATGCGTATTTATGATAAACTAATGAACAAGTTAACAATGATCGAAATTGAAGGAAAATTGCTCAAAAAATTACCGGAAAAGCAAAAAGTAAAGGGAAATAAAGTTTAGAAACTAAAATTTTGGCTTTGAAAAATGACCCTTGGCCAACGCACAACCTTGGGGAGAGTACAATCGAATAACTAAATTTTACGAACTTGACTCGATCACAGTACTCAAAACTTAAGGAAATTAATACAAAGCTACAAAGGTAATACACAAATTTAAAAAGAATCGGCAGCTAATGAGCCAAAGGCTCGTATGACAAAGAACAAAATAAGTCAGTGGCGTCCTAAATACACGAGCGTCGACCAGCCCAGAAACTAAGTCCTTGCCTAATTCAAGTTTACGAGTGAATACAATTAAAATAAATACATTCCTAAACGCACATACAACTTAAATATTTGTTAGTAGTCTTGGCAAATCCAACGTCAAGGCTATTAACCTAATTGCAATGACGACTTGTCTATTTTGACTGCTGCCATGTCGGCATTCCAACCGCGGTTATAAAAGAAAACGTCTAGAGCCTACTCCTTATCTTGCTCTAGGAGACGTTGTACATTAACCAAAACTACCACCGAAGGTGAAAAAAGCATAGAAGAGAAGAAAAAGGGGTTTACCTTAGTTACCGCTTAAGGCCCATCCCGTGTTCTGTCATGTGCAGATCCTTGTCGAACGTGCGCATGAGCGACCCTCTCTTGTTATCATTTTTTCACGCGCCGCAATTTGCTTGAGTCCGCTTTTGTTGTGCTCCTTCAAATTCACCCTGTTTAGGTTCGTTTCGGCTTATCTGGCCTTCTTTTTTGTTAGACAGATGTTACGTGATCTAGGGCACACGTAAATGGGCTCCTAAGTGTGTCAAATGGAGACGCGTGTGGAAATAGCCTACCGAAGGTACGGGGGCGCCTGTATGTTTTTCATTCTTTCTCTTTTCATATTCTTTTTCCTGTTAGTCTGGGCATAGTTTAGCTTTTAGCTTATTTTAGCCTAGCTCGTTTTCTCATTCAGGAATTGCTATGCCCCTATGAGTTTTCATATTGTCATAGCCTAAGGTGTAACGTTTGGTAAACAATCTGAGATTTTGATGGTGGCGGTGCTGTTTGTAGAGTTTGTGTCGGCTGCATTATAGCGTTATTCCCGAGTCCCCCCTTTCGAGCCTTCACTGTGTCTCAAGGGCCTGGGCGACAGGTGGTTCGTGATATTCCAGGGGTACCCCAGGGGGGCCCCTACATCACACCACAGTTTTTTTTTGCCCCTGACACATTCTCTGCTCACGGCTAGGCCACCCTTTTTCTCACCAGTTTCGTTTACTGGTTTTTGTTTTCCCTTCATGTTTCACCTCCATCCTTTCATCATCTTTTTTCCCAATCCAGGGGTACCCCAGGGGGGCCCCTGTTTGTGCTAAACCACCCTCCCTGCCACTTCTCCTCATGGGCTTTGCTCTATCTCTGTGGGTTGGGTGGTTCCTGGGGGATGTGCCTCCTCTCCCCTGGTGTGTCTTCCTTGCCTCTTCCTTTACCGGTTGAGTTAGGATCTTATATCAAGGAAGACACTTCTCAGCTTGATGGCCATCCAAGCTTGGAGTTCATCAGGAGATGACGCATTTTTGTGGCCTATTTTGGTATACCCTAGACGCTTCTCTCGCTTTTTCGGCGCCGGACCATCTCGGCCGGTCCCGCAAATTTGCGGGAGCTCGATTCGGTCCTCTGGGATGTTTCAGCTCCCCACAAATTTGCGTAGATCGCTGGGGGGTCCCGCAAATTTGCGGGAGGGTTGTGTCGGTACGGTTATGCCTCAATAGGCCCGCAAATTTGCGGAAATAGTTGGCTTTCACTGTTGACCTTTTTTATGTCATCTTGTTGCCTGAAACTATATTGGTGTGTGCACTTTACTGGTGTTATAGACCCTGCATGTAAGGTGTTGAGTGGTGGTTAACACTTTCTCCATCTTTGCAGGTTCTGCTAGTGCTCTTCCACCTCGCCTGCCCTACTCACATACCTCTGTGCTCCCGGTTTAGGGTAGGATGCCTTGCTTTCGCCATGGTTGTAGCTCCCCGTGATTGGAGAGCCACAAGTCCTGCTTGCGCCACTCGCAATGTGTGTCCTCTACGGCCTACCTCCGTGCTCTGTGTGGCCCGTGTATGGACCTGGTGGATGTGGTGGACCATAGCCCTGGTTCCTCAGCGGCGGCAGTGGCCTCTGCTTCCCTTCAGTCGGTGTGGACGGCAGTCTCCCACCACATTAGGACTGTGGGCCACCGTTCCCCGGCCTTTGTTGACGACCGGATCCACGTCGCCCTGGGTATCCCTGACCCGACTGAAGGCCGTTCACCTGGCCCTCTCCCTGCTCGGGCCCTCTCCCCTGGGTCCCGCGGCCGGTCATCACATCGTCGAGAGGATCCCCAGCTCCGTCCACGCTCTCGCTCGCCTCATCGCCCGTCCTCTACTGCCCCTCGTCGTCCTCCTGATCGCCTTGACGACGCCCATCGCCCTCGTCATGGTTATCGCCCTGAGGCCAGGGTTAGCGGCTCTGCCCCTGTGCGCCCTCCCCTGGCCTCTACGGATAGGGGCTCTACTACCTTCCGCCCGCTTCCCCAGCCCAGACGACGTCCTCTTACGTTGTCCTCTATGCGCGCGGATGTTCATGCTGTAGCTGGCCCTCTGCTCCCTCCTCCTACACTGTCCAGGAGGGTCCGCCGGGATGTAGTTGCTTCTCCTCCTACTTCACCTGCTTCAGTGCCTATTCTTCCTTCACGGTCTCGTCCTAAGGTGGAGGTCATCCTGCTCCTCCTCATTCTTCTATCCCTGACCTTCACTTACCGTCTCGCCAGGGGTTTACCCCGCCTCTTGACTCGGTGGAGTATAGCGAGGTTTCGGGGTCCCCTTTCTCAGGAGCTGACGTGTCACTGAAAGAGGGGGATGGTGATGTTTCCCCCTCGGGCGTTAGTGATCGGGGACGAGACCCTCAGAGGCGACACGGCCGTCGTCGCTCGCCTTCCTTGGGCTGCGACGCTGCTGGATCGTGTCGTGGGTCTCGCTCCCGCTCACGCTCGCCCCTGCGGGCCGAACAATCTTCGGGGGGGTCGCCTCTCTAGGATCGATTGTCGGCCATGCAGGGGTGGGTTGTGTCACGCATCGACGAGCGCTTGGAGGCGATGCAAGACTCCCTCTTATCGCGCTTCTTGGCGGTGACACAACCTCAGCGCCTCACCCAACCTACCCCTGCTACGGTCCCTCTCCCTTCTGCAGTGGACCACATTCCTTCTCGCCCAGCTTCTCCGCCTGCCCGGTCGTCGGCTAGTACTGCTCCTGCCCTAGCTCAGGAGGTTGCCCCTGCTGTCTCCCATGCGGGGGTTCTCCATCTGCTAGGGCAGGGTCCACGCTTGCCCCCCATCCAGAAAACCAAGGTCCCATCGCGGACCATGCCGCTCCTCTATGGCTCCTTGGCTGTTTGGAAGGGGGTGCAGGCCTCCCACCCGGAGCGTGCTACCGGCTTCCCGTCAGGTGAGAGGGCCCTACCATCTGGCTGGTTGGTGCAAATTAATGACAAGATGCAGTTCAGGGCGATCAGGGTGGATGGTCAGGTGGCCGACGTGGAGGTGCGGGCTTACCCGACAAGGACTGACCTTCAGTATTTTTCAGTGAAGCCCAAGCCCCCGTCTGCTCCTCGGACTAAGCTCTGGTCAGACTTCAGCCGCCAGGACATCCTTCCGGATGTTCAGTCCCTGGCTGTGTTGACGGGACTGTCCTCCTATGGGACAGGTTTGTGCGACGACGGTAAGCCTGGCTTAGCCGTTGTGCTCGATAACCCTCTCCCATTGGAGGCCTGGTTTGCTGAGGCCTTAGAATTCGCCAACCGATCCGTCGACAGATCTACTTCAGTCCCTCCCCCGGAGTCATCACTGCTTTTGCCTCCTCTTGTATCTGTCGGCGGATTGGACGGCAAGTTCTGGTCCTGGATAAGCGCGCCCAAACTTGAAATTTGTTCTAACCCGTTCTTCTCTCACCCAGATAAGTCCTCTGTCGACAAGGATTTTACCTTGCGACAGAGGGTGGTGAACTTATTATCTTGTCTTTTAGGTTCCCTCCAGACATCTGTTCACCACCTGCGGCTTATCGAGGCGACTGCACCAGGCGATCTTTGGGAGGGTTTGGACCACACGTTCGGCGGATCCACCTTCAGCTCGCGGTGTCTTTGGTTCCCGAGCTGAAGGCGGTTTTGTGCGAGGCAACTCGGCAACGTCAGACGGTAAGGTCCTCGTTCTGCCAGAAAGCCCCCTTGGATATTCGTCAGGGTTTGTTGTACTCTGAGCTATATACGTCGGGGCTTTTTGCGCAGGATGCTTGGGAACCCTACGCTTCTCTGTCGGCGGACCCTGCTTACGACACGCAACGACGCGCTGTGTCGCGAGCAGGGTCTTCTCAGTCCCGTCCTTCTGACGGTCCTCTTCGGGGTGCTGCCGCCAAGAAAGGGCGCCGGAAAGGGAAGTTGCAGGCCAGAGCGTCGGTTCCGCCTCGCACTTCTGTTCTTGCTCCCTTTCATCCCCGCCGAGAAGGGGCTGGCCAGCCTTCCACTTCCGGCCGCACTTCGACGGGGTCAGACACGCGACGGGATGGGGTGACCCGCCCTTTTCGTCGAAGTGGGGGGGGTAGAGGAGGTCAACGTGGCGCTCATGACCGCAAGGACCGTACCGGGGGAACCTCCACGTCAAAAAATTTGTAGGTTCTCCAGGTCGGTCTCCTCCTTGTTCTCCTTCTCGCCTAGCCGAAAGGGTCGCTTACCTCATCTCGGGAGCTACCACAGGTTGTTTTCGCCCTTGCGCCCCTCGATGGCCGCGAGGGACGTGGGGGCGGAAGATTGCACGGAGGGGTCTAACCTGGAGATGGAAGTCCAGACCCCCACTCAGCTCTTGTCAACGAAGCCGGCCCATCTCTTCGGAGGTGGCCAACGTGATAACATCCATGCACGAGCAGGGAATCGTCAAGGAGGTGAAAGCCGATCACCCGGTTTTCCTCTCCCGTGTATTTCTGGTACCGAAGAAGGACTGCGACGCGATGCGACCGGTGGTGGATCTGTCGGCCCTCAACGGGCACATCGTGAACACACGGTTTCGGATGCTGACGGTACACCAGGTACGACTGGCCCTGCGACCTCTGTCGTGGGTAGTGTCGCTGGACCTCAAGGATGCGTATTGGCACGTTCCTATCCATCCTCGATTCCAGCGATTCTTGGCCGTTCAGACTTCCGATCGTGTGTTCATGTTCGACAGACTTCCCTTCGGTCTCAACATCGCACCGCGGATCTTCTCAAAACTGGTGAAGCAGGCTCTGGATCCTCTCCTCAGGAGTGGGATCCAGATCCTGTTTTACTTGGACGAATGGTTGATAGTTTCAGACACCCTCGAACAGTGCGTACACGACACCCTCACAGTAGTTCACCACATCACACAGTTAGGGTTCAAAATCAATGTTCCCAAGTCACGCCTGACCCCGTCGCGTGTCGTGACGTGGGTAGGTCTCGAATGGGATTTGACCAGCACTACAGTGACCCAGAGTCAGCCAAACGCGGTGAAACTTCGAAGGAAGGTCTTCGCCGTGTTGCACTCGGTCTCCCTCACAAGGAGGATCTGGGACTCGTTAGTGGGTTCGCTGAATTGGGCCGCTCTGACCATTCCCTTAGGCAGGCTCAGGCTACGCCGCCTAATACTCATGGGCAACAAGGTGTTTGCGTTGACCCCTATGGATCGGCTCATGCCGATCCCGCGTACCATTCACAGACACTTAGGACACTGGGTTGCTCGGGGCACGCTATCTGCGGATGTGCCCTGGACCGCCCCCCCGCCGACGATCTGGGTAGACACAGATGCGTCGAGCGAGGTAGGGTGGGGTTACCAATCAAATCTGGGACATCAACATCACGGCAGATGGGTGGGACACACACACCTACACATAAATGCCCTAGAACTGTTGGTTCCTTTGTTCTTCCTGAGGGACCACGCGCTGGCCCTTCGGGGAAAGTCGGTGGCCTTCAGGATGGACAATCAGACAGCTGTCCACTGTATCCAAAAGCAGGGGTCCTCCAGGTCATTGACTCTGTTGGGGATCTCAGAGAAGTTGTTCTACCTCGCGAACCGACACGACATCTCCCTGCATGCCTCCTACCTGCCCGGGACTGCCAACCTGTGGGCGGACGCCCTGTCGAGAGGACAGGGCATTCTTGTAGAATGGGCAATGAAACAGACTGTGTTCGACGACCTTGCAGCTTCCTGGGGTGTTCCGGAGGTCGACTTGTTCGCATCGAAGGAGACGCACAAGTTGCCTCAGTACCTATCCCTCCGGACTCGCACTCCGGAGGGGGGTCCGGACGCTTTAATGGAAGACTGGAACAGGTGGCGGTCGATATACATATTTCCGCCACCAGACGCACTGTTGATGTGCAATGTCCTCGCGAGGCTGCGGCTGTACCGCGGCAGAGTCTGGCTAATAGCGCCTCTGTGGCCGGCACAGGCTTGGTATGCCCAGTTGAAGCGGTGGTGCCCGAGTCCGGTCCCTCTACCTGTCTCAAACTTCCACTTGAGCCAGGTTGGAGACCTGCGGACCTCGTTGGCCTTCGCATCGTGGATGTTCGTGAGGCACGGTGGCTCCCAGTCCACGGACGGGACCTGACTGACTTCCTGAAGCGTTCATGGACGACTTCGACTTGGGGGACTTACGAGTCCCACTGGAGGTCTTTTACTAGGTTGATACAGGACACTCGCCAGACAGTTAGCTCTCCTTCCCTCATACTACACTACTTGTTTCACCTCTTCCGTACACGTCACTTTCAAGTCAACACTATACGTAACCACTTGTCTGCCATCCGGGAGGTCTTTGAGTCCGTCACTGGGCTGGTCGTTCCACCGAAGGAGCTGGATTCCTTCATGAAGGCTACCTTCAGGGAACGACCGCCTCCGCGCCAGATCCCTCCGCAGTGGGATCTGGGGCGGGCTCGGGACCTTCTGGCTTCACACACGTATACACGGGACACTACACCAGTTCAGTTGCTCGAGTGTACACTCTTCCTTGTCGCTCTGGCCACTGGGGATAGGGTGTCTGAACTAGCAGCCATGTCATGGTCCCAGGAATGCATGCGATTCTCCCCGTCCTTGAATGTCGTCACGTTAGCCCCCTCCCCTCATTTTGTTGCCAAGAATGAGAGAGAGACCCACGTTTTCAAGCCTTTCAACATCCAGGCTTTAAAGCGTGGGCATACTCACCATGTGTTGTGCCCGGTGAAAGCCTTGCACTCCTATGTTGAGTCTGTGGCGCCGACTTCGGGTACTGCTGTGTGGGTGTCTCCTCGGACAGGTGGGAGGCTCTCGAAGGTGCAGATAGGACGCCACATTTGTCGGGTCATTCGTGCCAGTAACCCTGATTGTAGGGGTTCTGCGCACGATGTGCGATCCTTTGCTGCCTCCTTACGGTTCCTGCAAAGTCGATCCTTACCTGACATCGCCTCAGCGGGTTTGTGGTCTTCTATCAATACCTTCGTCTCCTCCTACCTGTCCATGTCCATTGTTAGACCCCCTCAGCCGGTGATAGCTCTCGGGAGTCGTGTTTCCTAGAGCTCTGGCGAAGATACCTGGTCTTCCCCCCTTGTCACTCTTTGTTTTACTTTGTTTTATTTGAAAAAGGGGGGGGGGGGGGAGTACGGGTTTGCAACACTTGATTGCAAGTTTGGGATTATGTATTATGTATACAGTACATAAGTGTTTTTACCAAATTGAAAATTGTGTTTTGTTATTGTGTTCAATGTTTTTGTTGGTTTTGGAAGAAAGGGGATTTTGGGTACAGTACTTTTTTGGTTTAAGACAAGTCTATGTTTTGCATTACTATGAATGACGGCCACGTCACCGTCACCGTGCCGCACATGTTAAAACTGTTCTTTTTAGCTACTCCTCAGTTTTTCACTCTTTTATTAAACTCTCTTGTTTAAATTGTGTTTCTTTGTCATTCATAATTTTGTTTTATGCATTGTTTTTTTTGGTATGTTGGGCTTGGATGTCCTCCTCCTATTTGTTACGCAGCCTTGACGTTGGATTTGCCAAGACTACTAACAAATTGGGAGGTTTGACGTACCTCCCAACCTACCAAATAGGAAAACCTACTATTTGGTAGTAGTCTTGGAAAATCCAACGTACATAATACCCTCCCTCATGCCGGACCCCTGCCCATCCGCGTTCTTCTGCTGACGTGAGATGTGATAACAAGAGAGGGTCGCTCATGCGCACGTTCGACAAGGATCTGCACATGACGGAACACGGGATGGGCCTTAAGCGGTAACTAAGGTAAACCCCTTTTTCTTCTCTTCTATGCTTTTTTCACCTTCGGTGGTAGTTTTGGTTAATGTACAACGTCTCCTAGAGCAAGATAAGGAGTAGACTCTAGACGTTTTCTTTTTTAACCGCGGTTGGAATGACGACATAGCAGTCAAAATAGACAAGTCGTCATTGCAATTAGGTTAACCCGCAGAGACCCAGCGTCGCACGTGTTGCGTCGGCAGTCTTTGATCACCAACTCCCAGCGACGCATCACGTGCGTCCGACATATAAAAAACACTTACGTGGCTCGTAAGGTAGCAAATGGCGGGAGAATAGGAGGGGGCGGTACCGTAGTGTGTGGGGGAGCCGGGCCAGTAGGTGTGAGCGGGCCGAGACTGCCGCGCGGCTGGTGGTGGTGGGCTTAGTGGGGATAGTTTACACCCCTAGTTTACCGCCACTTTGAACCTTCATTACTCCGGTCGTATGGGAGCTAGAGGCTTGAGATTTATGTGAGATACTCCTTAGGATGTATGCCGTACAATGCCATACTCAGTTTTTACCCTAGTGCTCCCGGGCGGGTGGTCATGCGGGGGAGACGAACTATTGAAACCCCCCCCCCCCCCCCCCCCGCCCCCCAAATGACCGAAATGAGTTTTTTTTTATTTGTGTGTTCATTTCTCACCATTCTCTTCCATTTTGGCTCAACAAATGTTTTTGAAGCTCCCCCCCCCCAACGGCCCCCCCCCCAAAAAAAAATGTCAGAGGTGATTTTTTTTTGTTTTTTTTTTATTTCTCATCCTTGTCTTCCATTTTAGCAAACAAAAAAAATAAGTGAAAATGGCTTGGGACTGGGGTGAACAAAATATTATAACTAGCCGGGGCTCAACGGGTTAACCCTCTCACGACCATAGGACGCAGAGGTTGCCAGATTAGCAATAAGAAATAGATTACTCTCACTGTTATAATTACCTCTCCAAAATTAGTTTTCTGCCCACAGCTAACTCAAAGACAACTGCAGAGGTTGAAGTAAACAAACTAAAGGTTTATAGATACCCCTGACGGTAACATAGGATTTAAAGTATCCCTAATAGGCTCAAAAATCGCGTCAGGATGTGAGAGGGTTAATAGCCTTGACGTTGGATTTGCCAAGACTACTACCAAATAGTAGGTTTTCCTATTTGGTAGGTTGGGAGGTACGTCAAACCTCCCAATGCAAATAAACTCACTATGAATTAAAAAACTGACGCGTTTAAGAGGGGCTACTAAAACTATACATTAGGCAAGAATACGGTTTTGACACGTCCGTACAGGGTGGGCGACGCTCGAGAGAGGACGCATCTCGGGAGATAACGGTAGGAGGCATGTGGATGGGAAACAAGAGTAGGAATGGAAGGCGTATAGGCGCGCTATTCAAACTGTGTTAATTCTTTTCTTTTTTCTTTTCTACTTTTCAGTGGCTTCGTCCCAATGACGTACCTTAGGAATGATTAAGGGGTACCCCCTAAGATGATCTTGGTTCTCGACCGTCGCTATCAAGGTTAACCCGGTCTCTGAGGAGACCGGAACAAGGCCATATTATCATAGGCTCTTACGTCATTGACGTAAGGAGCCACCAATAAATATTGTGGCACGAGTAAAGAAAGCATGAGTGGACAAAAGTAGCCTGGAGGCGTTTCTGCCATTGTCACTCTTTAGCGGGGATTTCCCAGGAGGAAACAAGGCGTCGGAGAAAATAATAATGAGATCAGAATAATGTGATTAGTAATGTAAGGAAAGTAAGCCCACAATGTCAGACATATAGCAATTGACTACTTGCGAGTTTAGAGTTGTAAGAAAGTAATAGCCTTAACCCTCGTGGCCCGGGCTGCCTTTCTAAATGACGGAGCTCGTATCCGGGCGATCTGGACGAAAAACGTCTAGGCCTAGGCTACCGTATCTTTGTTATTTTAACTGCTAGAAATTTCCCACACATCCCTAAACGTAGTGCGGTTTCCAATCTGTAGACTGACGTTGAGTAGAGCTCTCTAAGTCAACTGGTTCAGTTGTGATGACGATTTCCGTGGAGCGAATTTTTCCGCGATGTTGACAATATTGGAGCTTTTCAGACACTAATTTCGTCAGATCATAAAACAACAACATTGATCCGACGTCTCCTTCTTGTTTTCGGAGGTGCGGTGACGCAATGAACGGCTTTGTTTACATGCGTCGGACGCACAGCGTTCAGACCAAGCTGAATAGGCTTTCAAGCTTACGGTCTGTTAAAAGGACACCCGGGTACCGGCCCATCTGCCGCAGTGTCCATTTAAAAGGACACCCGGGCTGGAAGGGTTAAACATGTTGATATTTAACAGAAATACTGTACAGCAATTCTGTGAGTTTGTTATAGATGAGAAACATAATGAAGTTAAGTTTACGTATTTATGTACAGTATGCACTGTAACCGTATGTTAGTTGTTTATCCTGCTAAGTATTAACGTCTACACCTCTAACTTCCTTATAGCCCGGAACTCGCAAATGGTCAATGCCAAATAGTTTTGTTACTGCCACTCTCCTCAGTGGCTGAATATTTACTGAGGAAAGCCTCAGATCTGAAAGCTAAACACTGACCCAATAACTCCAGGGTCGATGGTTCACTTCTCTACACAGTGAGACCGTTGATGACCTCAAAAACTGTTGGCAATATATACTTTTCTGTCATTGTGGGCTTACTTCTTTTACAGATGAGGAAGGCAATATTAACTACTCAAATTGTTTGGTATAAAGCTCTGTCTGGTATTGCAGAATTTCTTACAGGTGATCTTGTAATTACAGATACAATTCACATTTAGCAAAATTTAGCAAACGTCCTGAACTTCCCAAATTGACTAATTCCTTGAGTATGACGAGAGTACGTTAATATATGCGCGACTAATTTGATTGGGACCCAAATTCACTTACTCATAATATATAGTGATGTACATTCTATGTGGTGGTTTTGTGTTCCTTTATTTTAAAACTATATTTAGCTAAATCATTTCCACATAGTGATTTCGATTAGTTCTTTTGTCTTTATATTGTGTTGTTCCTCTATTGGTATGTTTATTTTGCAAGTTTTATATTATAATTATAAACAGATCTAAAGACAGACCCATTTAACGTCTTCCAACTCAGTGAATGTACGCTAAATTAACTCAATATTGTTGCACAAACTCCTTTATAACACTGCCTTTAACTTCATAAGAATATTCTGAAAAAAAACTTAATCACCTTTCAGTACTGTACTGTATGTTCTTTTGTTGAAATGTAGTTTATATTTATCACATCTTGTATAAGTTTCTTCCATTCTGTTCCACTGAATGTCCCACATATGATCTTGGATTAATTCTTACAGTTTCTTACAGTAGATCCTCTGGAAAAAGGCAAACTATGCCTGTGTATCCAGCTCAGTACCAGTACTTGCACTGCTGCGGTCGTTCACGGTGTTGGCGGCGGCGGTAGCAGACGCAACATTTTTACTATTCTGTATTTTTGTTTTATAATCAAACTTCAAATCTTGTCTTCCCCATGCTTTATCAAGATTACTTTCAAACTCCCTTATTGATTCGGAATAGACTACATACTGGGGCAGTGCGTTCCACTCATTTACCACTCTATCACAAAATGAGTTCTTTGCCTTCTCAAGCCTATTTCTTTCTTTGTAAATTTTCTTAGAGTGTCCTCTCGTTCTTGTTCCCTCCCGCATCAAGAAGATACCTTCACACACATCCTCATCGTACTTTCCTGACACTATCTTAAAAGTCTCTATCATATCCCCTCTCTTTCTCCTATATGCCAGTGTCGGAAGCCCCAGTGTCCTCAACCTCTGCTCATAGCCCGCGTTCTTCAACGTTGGTACCAGCTTAATGGAGTGGAGAAATTGATAGTACTGTACTGTACTTGGTTGTACTGTACTTGGTCGTGGGTGAACGGGTTGATGGAGAAAATTAATAATTAATTATTTTTATAATACCCTACCTGCAACAAACCTTCAAAGATCCCCTAAACAGTGACTACTATGAAGATGTTGCAAGTCGTTGTTGTCAGGATCCTGCATAACCATTTCTTGCAGTTTCTTGCACTGAATGTCCTGCACTTGGTCGTGGGTGTAGGGGTTGATGGAGAAGTGGGTGTAGCAAACGATGGTAACGATGATGATGATGACCAGCATTACGTTCAGCAGCCGAGTCTCCCACACTTCCTGGTGCAGCGTACGCATCTTCAGGATGTGCTGCTGCATCATGGCCGCCTGGTGCTGTAAACAATAGGAGGCAGTGATCAGTGCAGCTCAGTACTGGTACTGAGCTGGATACACAGGCATAGTTTGCCTTTTTCCAGAGGATCTACTGTAAGAAACTGTAAGTATTGTACTGTATAAAGTGTGTCAGAAAGGTTGAGGAAGTGTGTGAAAAACTATGGATGCGTGGACTCAAGAATTGTATGGTGTGAGTGCAAGATTGGGATAGATAGGTATACTTTTATGTGTGTCTATGCACCAGTCAACCAAGAAACTGGGAAAGGTGCGGAAGAAAATAGAAAATTTTGGAATAAAGTCAATAAATGTATAAGAGAAAGGCAAGAGTGTACACAAGTAATATTAGTAGGCGACATGAATGGTAGAGTTGGAAACGAGGAGATAGAAGGTATAGTAGGTAAATGGGGTGTGGAGGGTAGGAATATGAATGGTGACTTCCTTTTAGAAGTATGTGCGGAGAGAGAGATGTTTCTGGCTAACACATTTTTTGAACATCGTCACATTCATAGATATACATGGCACAGAGGTGAAGGTGAGCAGGAACAGAAATCTCTAATTGACTACGCCATGATGGACTCCGGACTAAAAGGAAGAATTTTAGATTCAAAAGCTGTAAGAGGTATGCTGACGGGATCAGACCACTATACAGTGCTGACAAAAGTGAGGATAAGGAAAGAGTGGAAATATGAGAGGAAAGAGAGAAAACTGACAGTAGAGAGAATAAATGTGAGAAAATTAAATGAAGAATGTAACGCAACAAAATACAAGGACATCCTGAAAGAGACTATAAAGGACATGGATGTTATGATAGATCTGGGAAATACTGTAGACGAAGTATGGAAAGGTACAAGAGACTCCATGATTAAAGCAGCTGAGAAAGTATGTGGGAAGAAAACCTTTAAAATGTGGAAGAAGAAAGGTAACGCATGGTTTAGTAAAGAGATAGAAGAAATAGTGAAAAAGAAGAAAGAGTTCAGAAAAAGTATGCTGCAAAAGAATATACCTAGAGAAACTAGAGATGCGAGGAAAGAAGAATATAAACATTTGAAACAAAGAGTGAAGAGGGCGATACAAGACGCTAAAAGGAAGACAGATGAGGCATATGGGAGAAAGATTAGTGAACAGTTTCTGA
The DNA here is from genome assembly GCA_032716605.1 of Paralithodes platypus. Classification (NCBI taxonomy): domain Eukaryota; kingdom Metazoa; phylum Arthropoda; class Malacostraca; order Decapoda; family Lithodidae; genus Paralithodes; species Paralithodes platypus. The sequence goes on from CM064486.1 coordinate 22,954,070, forward strand.
ATGACAGGAAAGCATACTACAGAGCTGTGAAAGAAGCCAGAGGGAAGAAGACTGAGAGTGTCTCAGGTGGTAGGATGAGGGACATGAATGGGGAAGTGGTAGAGGGTGATGGTGTGGTGAAAGTATGGAAAGATCATTTTAGTAGCTTAGCTGTAAAGAGTAGGGGGAAGGCAAAGATCTCATCCATAGGAATGGAGAGAGGTAGAATAAACAGGGTAGTTGAAAGCCAGATAAGCAGAGAAGAAGTAAAAGAAGCAATCAATAGACTTAAAATGGGCAAAGCTGCTGGAGTAGATAACATCCCAGGTGAAATGCTGAGATATGGAGGAGAAGAAGCTGTTGACATAATGCATAGGTTATGTAAATTAGCATGGGAAAAGGAAAGTGTACCAGAGGACTGGAGGAAAGCAGTGATAGTACCCTTGTACAAAGGGAAGGGTAGTAAAGAAGAGTGTAAGAATTATAGGGGAATTAGCTTGCTTAGCATACCTGGAAAGGTACACGCAAGAGTAGTAACACAGAGGCTACAGAAGATAACGGATGACAAAATAGGCGAGGAACAGGGAGGTTTCAGAAAGGGCAGGGGCTGCGTTGACCAGATAGCCTCAATGCGATTGTTGGTAGAGAAGTATCTGGCCAAAAACAGAAAACTCTATGCAGCATTCATGGATTTGGAAAAAGCCTACGACAAAGTAGACTGGGAGGGCCTGTGGGATGTGTTAACAGTATATGGTGTGGGAGGAAAGTTGCTAATGGCAGTAAAATCTTTTTATAGGAATGCAATGGCAAATGTGAAGGTAGGGGATAAGTTAAGTGAAAGTTTTGAGGTCAATGTAGATGTAAGACAGGGATGTGTCATGTCAGCTTGGTTGTTCAATATATACATGGATGGAGTGATTAGGGAATGTAGGGCTGTATCAATGGGTGTGGGAGCTAGACTGGAATCAGAGGGAAGAACATGGAAGATTTTAACATGCCTATATGCGGACGATGCAGTCCTGTTGGCGGAAAATGCTGAAGAACTTCAGAGAGTGGTCACTGACTTTGACAGGGTATGTGAAAAGAGAAAGTTAAAGGTCAATGTAGGGAAATGTAAGGTAATGGTGTTTGAGAGAAAAATGCATGAAACTATAGATTTTAAGGAACAATATAGAATCAAGAAAGAACACAAGAAAAGTTGTAAAATAAAATTGAAAAATGAAGTACTAGAAGAGGTTGAAAGTTTCAAGTATTTGGGAGCTGTACTATGCAAATATGGTAAAATGGAGAGTGAGATAAAAGAGAGAAAAATGCAAGGGAGAAAAGTGATTGGAGAACTTGATAGTATTCTCAAAGGAAGAATGGTTAGCCAGGAAGTCAAAAAGTCATTGAGAAACAGTGTGCTGCTCCCAACACTCTCGTATGAAAGCGAGACATGGACGGCAAGTGACGAGGACCTCTTCAAACTAAGAGCTGTGGAGATGAGCTTTTTCAGAATGGCAGCTGGAATGAATAGGCTAGATGGGCCAAGTAATAGGGAAGTGTACGAGTCCTTTGGAATGGAAGAGCAGGCTTTGGGCATTGATTGTGGTGTGGTTGAGTGGATAAAGAGAAGTACTTTGAGGTGGTATGGTCATGTTCAGAGAATGGATGAAGACAGAATGCCAAGAAAGATATATGGGAGTCAGGTGAGTGGAACCGCTAGTAGTGGAAGACCACCTGTGGTATGGGAAAAGAAAGTGGAAAAATATATTGAAGAAAAACTTCCACGTAGTGGAAGGGGCATTGTGGCACGGGCAAAGGAGGCATGTCTTGACAAAGTAGCTTGGAGATGTTTCTGTCATGGCCATCCTCTAGTGGGGGTTTCCCAGGGGGAAGCAAGGCGTCGGAGATGATGATGATGATGATGATGATGATAAAGTGTAGTAGTTAGGCGAATATCATGACTCCTAACCTCTTATAACTCAAAGCAGGCTAGGGCAAATGGGCTGTAAATTTCCATACCTATTTCCTGGTTAATTCTTCCTAAATGGTAGATTTATCATCTAAATTGCTCAAGCCCTCTTTTAGTTACAAAATGTTTGATGTCACAATTCCTGGCCTATTTATAGTACTGTACTGTATACTGATTAGACTATACTGTAGTAATATAAAATAGTATTATGACAAAAATCTACTAAGGTTTTCTAAGGTCATCAATCTTGAACTATTATCTCCCACCATAACAAATAAGACACCACACTTAACCTATCTTCTACTTACCCTAGATAAATTCCTATCTTAGCCTATAGCCACCACATCTAATCTATCTAATAATTATCCTAGTAAATTCACAGCTAAAAGGATGTGGGTTCATACACCACTTAACAGTGAAACCAAGATACCAAGCTTTTGCTTACCATGTTGATTAAAATAAAAGTAGAGTTGTAGATATTATTATACAGCTATATATTTGAAGATCTGATTCATTACATGGACAATATGATAGAGCTACTATGGTCTATTACCCTCGCACTATTCAAAAGCTAACTTTATATATGTACAGTATATATACTGTTTATTTATTTTTCAGGGTATGGTTAACTCATCCTTCTTGGTGGCAATATCAGTAAGGTGTGCAACTTGCTAGCCAACTATACTGAAGTGTGCTGGTTTGAGTCTCGAAGGGCAGATTCCACAAAATTACAACCCATACGGTTAGTGGCCCGGTCAACCCCTGAAGCCGACAGACCAACTTAGAACCTCCTTCTACCAATGGGAATACATAGCAGTTGTATGCGGTACTGTATAGAAAACAATCCTAAAGCTAGTATGTGGTATCTTTCATACGTTTAATTTATTATCTTTGAATTTGCAGTTAATTCTTACCTGTGCTTTTTCAGAGTCATCAAAGCCAAAGAGCCAGTTCAATAGTTTGTGGCATGAGGACGTGTGTGAGTGTGAGGCGTCGGGCGGCAGCACACATGTCTCGGCCAGAGCCCTCTCCTCCTCTGTGGGAATTAAAATACAGTATTAAACTTGAAAATGAACTCAAAAGTTACTGCTCAAATTAATATAACTAACTCATTAAAATAAAAAACTATTGAAATGACAACACATTAAGAGAAAGATAACTATTGAGAAAAAAGTATGTGATAAATTATTGAACATTAACCCTCGTGGCCCGGTCTGCCTCTCCAAAGGACGGAGCTCGTATCCGGGCGATCTGGCCGAAAATCAACAAAAGTAAACTAAGGCTAATCTCACTTAATATATTACCTACATTAATCGAGCATATGTCAAAATTTGCGCCTTACCTTGCCGCGTAGAATGGCGTTGAGTAGAGCTCTCTAGCTCAACCGATTCCGGAGTTATGGTGATGGAAGTGGAGGTAACTTTTGCCGCGTATTTACCTCGGCGCGTCCGAACACTCAACCGCGGCCCCAGCTACGACGCCCAGTTGCACTCGTCGCTCCACCCGCAATTATGCCGGGAAGCGATTTGATAGTGTTTTATTGTTTATTATGCAATGTATTATAGTTATTATGTTATTTTCACTCAATAAAGTTATTTTCATGAAGTTATTTGTGTCTGTCACTTATTACTTCGTTTTATTATTATTATTATGATTATAGTGTCACTTTCACTGGACATTGATAATTGATAGTGTAATTTTCACTTTTATGTATTGTTAGGTAAGCTAATAATATATATAGTGTCACTTTCACTTGTTCATATTGTTCTGAAGGCACTTATTATTACTTATGTGTGTCTCTTTCACTTATACCTACTTTATTATTATTATACCTGTAGTGTCACTTTCACTGGACTATGATAATTGATAGTGTCATTTTCACTTTTATGTATTGTTAGGTAAGCTAATAATATATATAGTGTCACTTTCACTTGTTCATATTGTTCTGAAGGCACTTATTATTACTTATGTATGTCTCTTTCACTTATACTTAGTTATATTACTTATATTATTATTCTTAGCCTACATTTGAGTGTCACTTTCACTGTTGTCACTTCCACTTCAAAAGTTTATCAGTGTGGAAGTCGTTGAAGCAGGTGCCAGCACACAGTGCCACTTGACACTCGAGGCATTCCCAAGTGGTTTTTGTGGCTTTGCGGGGTCTTCTTGTTGTGTGGCTGCACAAATGGCACCTCTTCTGGATTCTGCTTTTACTACCTGGTGCTTTGAAAGGAAGGGCGTTGAGCTGGTGTTTCCTGAAAAATTCAGCACACCCCGTTCTGTCCAGCATGCCTGGTCCTTGTAGTGGCCTCCCTGGTGTACCCGCATGTTTAGCCAGGAGCTCAAGTATCACCTGCTTATGGAAGGTCCGCAGGGACTTGTACTTCAGGGCTATTTGAGTCCTCAGACGGTAGATGTTATATGCATTGAGGACCGACATATCCACCGTATGCAGGATAAACTTCTTGTACCACCTGCAAGATGTTCGCAGGCAGTCGATGAAGCCCATCTGCATGTCGGACTTGTCGACGAGGCACATGTTTATGTTGTAGTCCAGGACAGCAGCTGGTTTCTGGACGGGGTTCTTGGTTCTTCGGTCCACCTTCCCTGTGGCGACCATCTCGGCCTTGTGGCATGTGGTGAGGAGGTTGACCTTGCGCTGGTCATGCCAGTGGATGGAGAGGATGGGGCCACTCTTCTTATGGAAGATGTCCGTCTTCTTGGTCTTCGTTAGGTAGGTTGGCATGCCCTTCCTCTTGGCCTTGACTGTGCCGACAGTTCCGGTCTTGCGGTCATGGAGGTACTTAGCCAGGATAGGCGACGTGTAGTAGTTATCGGTGTAGAGGATGTGGTTTTGATGGAAGTACAGTCGACCCTCGCAAATTCGGACTAAAAGAGACTGGGCCTTGTCCGAATTCAGGAAAAGTCCGGATTCAGAAAATAGTGTACGGGGGGGCCACACACGCATACACATACGCACACACATTATTAATATTAATAGCCTAGCAGTAAATAAAAGTTACGTAATATACAGTACTGTACAGTACTCACCTTATCCTAAATCTTCTATTTACACTATGTACAGGGGTTGATTGAAGGGGGTTAATCAGAATCCGAGGTCCGTATATCGGAGACGGTTTGCTTCTTGCACCCATACTCCTCACAAACCTGGAGCACTGTACATGGTCTCTCAAGCTTCCTTATCAGTTCTAGCTTTTGTTCTACACTCAGAGTAACCTTTACCCGCTTGACAGTCTTTTGAGGCTTGGGGGGCATGGTGGCTGGCAATGAAAGTCGATAATAACTTCACAAACACCTTAATAACCAGGTAGTCGCACGGCGGGTTGTAAACAAGCTTGAATGACTAGGCGGGAACGGGTGGCGTTACCCGTCGCGAGAGCCACCTACCGGACAAAATTTTAAGTATTCGGACAAGTATGCGTTACGGTACGCACTACCGGACGATCGGACCGGACTCCGGATTGTGTCCGGATTGTTGAAAGTCCGGATTGGTGAAGTCCGGATTTGCGAGGGTCGACTGTACCTCTCCATCATCTTCTTTACTACAGCACCGCCAAAACCAATGAGGGGGTCAGTCTGAATTTCGCCACCCATGCCGCTGTAGACTATAAAGTCCAGCACATATCCCGTCTTGCAGTCGCAGAGGACGAAGAACTTGATGCCGAAGCGGTGTCTCTTGGACGGGATATATTGCCGGAAGTGCAGCCTACCACGGAACAGGACCAGAGACTCATCGAGGCACATCTTCTGGAAAGGAATCAGGTAGGTGGAAAACCGATGACGTATCATGTCATACAGCTTCCTGATCTTCCATAGTGAGTCTTGAAGGTGGACTGCCATGTTGTTTGTGAGGTGGATATATGAGAGGATGTCAAAGTACCTATCCCTGGACATGTACTTGCCAAATGCTGGAGTCGTTACGATGTCGCCAGTGATCCAGTACTCGGCCAGAACGTGCTTCTTTATATGTGTCATCAGCATTGTGAGTGCCAAGAACACATATAGTTCTGCCACAGTGAGAGCTCTCCATGCCACCATCTTGACACTGGTCTTCCTCCCAAGAAAGTTGGAACAGATAGCATGGTGGTTATTTGTCTCTTCGACGAGGTATTCCATGACTTCATTGTCATAGAAGCCACAGAAAAGTTCACTGGGGGTAGCATTTGGACCACAGGGATATGCTGGTGACACCCCGGAACCCTGCTGTACCTCGTCAAAGGCAGGACAATCTGGCTCAAAATTAACCCCATCTGTCCACACAAACAGGTCGGATGCTCGAGGACATGCAGCTGCAGCAGGCACATGCCCTGGACGCCCAGGCACACGCCCTTGGCCACGCGAACGCCCAGGCACATGCCCTTGGCCACGCGGAAGCCCAGGGGCATCGGCGTCGGCAAGCTGACCACGACCACATCCACGACCTCGCCCTCTAACCCGTCTTGTCGGGACTTCCTCCTCTTCCACATCCTCCTCCTCCTCCTCAGGCGACGTCAGGTCATCTGGGGCAATGTTAGGGTCGTCAGCATCCTCTTCAGGAGACAATTCGGGTGAAGAAGTGACCGGGCGTCGTTGGCGTGGGGCGCGGGAGGTTCAACAATGGGAGCCTCGGCCTCGGGAGTTGGGCTCCTTTTGCGGCGAGCCGAGAGCTTCTCCGCAGCAAATAATGCCCTACGATGCAGGGCCTGTGGTGGCACACTGTGGGAGGACAATGCCGCCCCACTAGTACCACTTGTAGAGGCCCTTCGGTCATCGTCAGGGAGAGATGAAGCCGAGGGCTGTGGGTGACCAACGCGGCGTCCCGGGTCAAGGCGTCGGGACAAAGGAATGCGGGTGGTTGCTAGACCAGGGTCGGCATCACTATCACTGTCTTCCGCTTCCCTAGCATTTTCTGCTGCTGCCCTGTGTGCTTTTTTAGCTGCACTTTTCACCACTGATTGTTTATAAAAATATTTGCCCACTTTCAAGGGCGTACGGGCAGGTAAAGGGGAAGGTCCTGGGCTAGGGCTAGGCCTAGGCCTAGACTGGCCTACGAAACTTGGCGAAGGGGTTGGCTCTAGCACAATTGGAAGTTCAGTAGCACCTTCCTCAACCACTTCCACATCAGGATCATCACTACTGTCTCCCCCCTCAAATAGATCTACATTGTCGTCCTCTCCAAAGCCAACAAAATCCTCAACTTCGCTTCCACTTCCACTGTTAACAAATACGTTTTTGTCCACCGAGCTTTCGCCACTGCTCAGTTCAACGTTAAAAAGTTCTTGTTGTATAGCACTATCACTCAACAAACGTTTAACTTCCTTTCGTTTAGCTTTCTTCTCGGTTGGAACAGGCGTCGAAGTAGCAAGCGGGGTAGCACTTAACCCGCGCCCCGCGCGGGAGGTTGCACAGAATCGGACGCGTCGGAATTCATGATTTCGCTATAACTCGCTATGGCGGCCACGTAGGAACTGATAACGGTAGTAGTTGAGGCTTGGTGGCGCTGCGATCGCCCCTGCAAAGTAAAATTTGCCCGCGCGAATTTTAAAGCACGCTTTCAAGCACAGAGGTTTTAAAAGGACACCGGGCAGCTGCCCATCTGCCGTGCTGTCATTTTAAAATGACACCCGGGCTGGAAGGGTTAACCTGCTTGACCCCAGCGTCGAATAAGTCTCGACGGTTATTTATGTAACGCTCTGCCTCAGCGTCGGACATGTCTCGACGGCTATTATCGCCCTTATTTACCCCTGTTATAGGGTGCGTAGAGGGTTCATATTGGTATGAGAATTACTTTAGGATACTGCAGAACAGCCGCGCGGCTGTGGGGTGACGCAGGGGAAGCGCGGGTGAGAGAGGCCTATTCACGCCAGTTCATGTCGACCTCTCGCGAGTGTTATACCGTGTGTAAATGAGTCACACTCGAAAACTGGAGGCATCGTACATCAGCCACACTCACCCAGCCCGCCACAAGCTGCCGGCCCGGGAGTCTTGAATAGGCGCATGGGACCCAGTGGTGGTGGAGACACCCCACCCCCGGTAGGAACTCATTATGATCTCGGTGAGCATTTTTTTATTTTTATATTCCTTCATTTCTAACCCATTTGATGTCTTTTGGGGAAAACAAAAAATCGCTTGGGTTCTGAGTGGGAAACATATTTTTTGGGCGGGGCTCAATGGGTAACAGTAGCCAGTTCCGGTCCGTCATCTTTTCCGAGAACCCATTCACATTCGATGTTTGTTTTGTTAATTTTTGAGTGGATGTTTTATGGTGGCGGGACACAAGCCCAGTACACCAATCTCTCATGAGGATAGAGAGAGAAAGGCCAACTTCTGTCAGTGGGCTGTGAGTGAGACAATGGGAATATAGGTCACACTATTATAGTCCATTGCTTTCAACACTCTCGGTAAAAAAAGAAGGAAATAAGAATGATGAAATAAAAAAAGTCAGAATTGGCTATGGGATGTAGAGCACACCAACCCACACTCTGACAGATCCAGCCCACCACAGTCTATGAATCTCAGCGGTCATATGGAAAGGGAGGTAAAGAGACTTGTAATGTTGACAATGCTAAAGTTGACAATGCATTAAAGTCAGCACTGTCCTTGTACTGTAGCCTTTAACACTAGTCTATTTTCATAAGAACATATGAAAATGGGAATCTGTAGAAAGCCAACTGACCCACACAAGGCAGATCCCTTCACACTCATCATGTTCATTTGCTATGTTACCAATCAAGTGTTTGCCTATGTTTTTTCCGAAACAAAATTGATCTAATTTGAAACCCTTTTTTGAGTTATTTCGCTATCACTGAGCTTCAGTACATCTTTCATGTCCCCTTTATTTATTCCACTTCCCCACTTAAACACCTCTATCATATCCCTTCTAACGAATGCAAACTTAATTTCTTCAACCTTTCTTCATATGGAAGATTTCTAATATTATGGATCATTCTTGCCATTCTTCGTTGTACTACTTCCAAGGAATCTATATCCATTCGGTAATAAGGACACCAAAATTGAACAGCATAATCCATATGTAGTCTCACTAATGCTAAGAAAAGTTTCAGGATAACGGCTGCTGTCCTGTTACTCATGCTTCTCGATAAACAATCCAAGATCTCTGGTTGACTTATTTCGAACACTGATACTGTAAATGTATTTCTTGGCTTTAGATCACTACTGACGAGGACACCCAAATTATTTTTACTATCTGAGTTACTTTGATCTATGTTATATAATTTATATCCTGCATTTTTTATTGATTTCCCAAATTTTACTACACAGCATTTATCTACACTGAACTTCATCTGCAAATATATTGCCCATGCTTGTAGTGTATAGTATCTAGATCTCTTTTGCAGAGCCTGAATATCATTATCAGAATTAATAATCCGCAAATGTACTTATCTTGCTAGTTATGTTTACATCAAGATAATTTATATAAATGACGAATAGCAAAAGGACCGAAGACACATCCTTGTAAGACTCCACTTTTCACTACACCCCAGTCTGATTGCATACCATTTATGCTAACTCTTTGCTTCCTACCAATAAACTATGACCTTATCTATCTTAATAGTTCCCCCTATTCCATGAGCATCTACTTTCTTTAGCAATCTTTCGTGGGGGACTTTATCGAATGCCTTACTGAAATCTAAATAAATTATATCATATTCTTTGTCATTGTCTACTGCTTCGTATACTGTACTTGGAAAACGAAGGTCAATAAATAGGCGTGACAGGACCCACCCTTCATGAATCCAAGAGTCTTTATTAAGTTAGTGACGTTCTAGACGTATTCTGATTTGGGTATAATTTGTCTATAACTGATGTCAAACTAATTGGACCATAATTTGAAGCAATAGATTTGTCACATTTTTATAATACTGTATATGCACAACATATTCAAGTCCCCACTCATCAGAGACAAGACCCGAATTAAGAAAACTATTAAATACAGTAGTTCTGTTAAAGGGTACCTAATTTCTTCTTTACATTCTTTTAATAATCTAGGATATACGGAGTTCAGTCCAGGTGATTTTTGTGGTTTTAACTTGTATAACTGCCCAAGTACTGTACATTGTTTCTACTAATGTTTACTTTACTTTTGAAATGGAAAAATTTAAGTTAATGTGAGCGCTCGTGAATCCACTTGGAGAATTGGCGCTCGAAAAAATAAAATACCAGCATATTATTATTATCATTTTGTGATAGAGTGGTAAATAAGTGGAACGCACTGCCCCAGTATGTAGTCGATTCCGAATCAATAAGGGAGTTTGAAAGTAATCTTGATAAAGCATGGGGAAGACAAGATTTGAAGTTTGATTATAAAACAAAAATACAGAATAGTAAAAATGTTGCGTCTGCTACCGCCGCCGCCAACACCGTGAACGACCGCAGCAGTGCAAGTACTGGTACTGAGCTGGATACACAGGCATAGTTTGCCTTTTTCCAGAGGATCTACTGTAAGAATACTGTAAGAATTATTACTTAAAATATTAGCTAAAATATTAGCTATACAGTACTGTACTTCCATTATGTATCGGATAGATCTACGGTGTCTGCGTCTGCGTCTTTGTCTGTGAAGACGGGGAAAATATTTAAGGTTTTACATACCTGTATATTGACGTCGTTATCTATGAGAACACCCTTCTCCATTTTAATCTATCTATCCATCTATTGCCTGACGCCGTGATCCCCGAAGGGGTGACCACGAATGAAACGCCCCCATGCACCTCTGTCCCCAGTCAGTCGATGCCCCTCCTCCCAACCATCTCATCCATATACAGTAGGGTCCTTATAAGTTTCAATCAGGTTTCAGATGCATGTACTCAACAGACTCCTGTCTCATCCACTTAACGGATCACATTCGTAAAGAAATGTCTAAAGGTAACTACACCGGTATGGTTCTTCTTGATCTACAAAAAGCGTTTGACACAGTAGACCATGATATCCTATGTAATAAACTACAAGCAATGGGCATAGGGTCTGTGAACTGGTTTAAATCTTATCTTAGTGGTAGAACCCAAAGAGTCAAAATTGATGATAATATATCTGATCCTATGCCAATTAACTGTGGGGTCCCGCAGGGAAGTATCCTTGGTCCCTTACTCTTTCTCTGTTATGTGAACGACATGGAACTGAGCGTCTCATGTAAATTATTACTGTATGCAGACGACAGCGTGCTTCTGGTTTCAGGAAAAGACCCAATAAGTATTGCCGCTTCACTTTCAAAAGAACTAGAAACATGTAGTGAATGGCTAGTGGACAATAGACTATCTCTTCACCTGGGCAAGACGGAAGCCATCTTATGTGGAACAAAACGCAAACTGAAAGACATTGTGGGTTTCTCGGTCAACTGTAATGATATTCCTATAACAACAGTGTCACAAGTTAAATATCTCGGACTAAAACTGGACGCGAGTTTGTCAGGTGAAACAATTTTGGAATCTATCCTGAGTAAGTGTAGAGCACGTATAAAATACCTGTATAGACAGGTGGGATGCTTGCCCGCGGAGACCAAAAAGACCCTCTGCCAAGCGCTTGTTCAATGTCATTTTGACTATTCTGTGTCATCCTGGTACTCTGCATCATCTAAATCAGCACAGCACAAACTTCAGGTCACTCAAAATAAAATGGTTAGGTTCATGCTGAACCTAGGACCCAGATCACATGTTGGCCAGGAACAACTTCAGTCACTAGGTATGCTCAATGTCTCTGACAGGGCCAAACAAATCAGGCTCACTAATGCCTTCAAAATTTTCTATGCCAGAGCACCAGAGTATCTAAAGAATGATTTTGTTAAAGCAAATGAGAGGAGTGGACATAATACAAGAAACAGGATGTTTAATTTTAAGGGCCCGAGAATCCAAGGACAGGGTAAGCATACATTCTTCTTCACTGCCATCAAAGACTGGAACGACCTACCCCAGTCAGTCCGTGAAAAGAGAACACTGTATTCCTTCAGACATAGCCTGAAGGAACACACCAAGCTTATGTCTACTACTAAATACGACATAAGAGATAGACAAACCAAACTGAAATTATTACTGATTACGGATTACTGATATTTACTATAGGATGTAAGGTATCTTAAAATAACCCCCTAGAAATACTTTCTCTAAAGTATTTTTTTTATCCTCCCCATTTCCCCAGCTAACCTAATCCCACAAGGACCCCAATGGAAATACGCCTAACGGCCTTATTGGGCTATCCTTAGTTTGAATTATGCAAGGCTGGTACATGTCATATTTGTAATATACTATGTGGTACCAACTCTGTAAATTGCTAACTGAATAAATATTATTATTATTATTATTATTATTATTATTATTATTATTATTATTGTCCCGCATAAAACGTGTTCAGATAAAACGAGTCTCGATTAAAACGAGCGACCTAAAATATTAATATTTCATTTTCGATAAGAACGAATGTGATCACATAAAACGAGTCCGCCGCCAAAGTGGGGCAAATCCGAGGAGTTTTCATATAGAGCGCCGAAATATTGTACAAAACGTACGAAATATCGTACGCTCGTGACGGAAATTTACGCTTACAGTGAACATTGATGATATTGGGCCACCCAAATCAGGGGCGGATTAAGGTTGCATGGGGCCCCTGGCTGGAATTCTGAAAGGGGCCCTTTCTTCGATGAGGGGGTCACTGGGGGGTGGGTGGCGAGCGAAGCGAGCCCTTGTAGCTGGGGGGTCTGAGGGGGCGCTGTAAGCCCCCCCAGGATTTTTTTGAAAATGAAGCACTTTTAGGAGCATTTTGAGGCCTCTGGAGGGACATACTAGGCTATTTCAAATGATATTGAATATAGTAAAAAATTGTGAAAAATAGAGACAAAGAGCTTGGTTTGAAAAAAAAAAATCTTGTTTAAAGATCAAAGGCTAGTACTTGGCTGGAAAGTTGATAATTTCATGGCACTTGCATAAAAAGAGCCCTTTAAATGATTATTTTTGAATGGTAACTGGTTACTAGGGTAAAAAAAGCACTAACTGAATTTTATTGTAACTATATTATAAAATCGAATAAAACTCGAACAAATAATAAGACAAACTAATAACTAACTTATCAAAATCACTATATGAAAGAAACTTGTTGATCTAGCAAACAATAAAATTTAAAAAACTGAAATTATAACACTTCATATTAGTGCGATGTTTGGCTGCCTTACATACTATGTTTGCGAGATTTTTTAATAGCAAAGTCATTTATCAAATCAGTGAATCTCAGCGAATGTACGATTTCATTTTCAATACTCATAAGGGAGAGCAAACTGAGTCGCTGTTGTCCCATACAACTTCGAACCTCATTTTTTATTCTTTTCAACTTTGAAAAAGATCGCTCTCCACTGCAGTTTGATGTTGTCATGGACAGATAGATGCGTAGTGCGATGTGGACATTTGGGAAGCTTTGAGTGCACATATTTTCATTCAGCAGCAATAGCATTCCTATCTCTGTGCTTTGTGATTTTTTCTGTTCTCGACCACTGACGGTCTTGTAGAGCTCTGAAAATTGTATAATTTCAGAAGGAAAGCAGTCTTCGAAATCATTTACAGTACATACTCTTCCATCAACTTGATTGCTGCCCTTCGGATGTCATCTTTGCTGAGCTCAGTTAGGTTGGAAAGAAAGCCAAACTTCTCCTGAATTTCCTTGTACGTGTTCAAACGATGCTGGAGAGCTGAAGATAGTTTGTCAATAATTGGCAGAAATACCTCAACCTGGAAGCTTTCCCTGGGTGAAAATACTATTTCAGCTGATGGACCCTCATCAAACTGACGCTTCCTCTTCTTTTGTCGTTTTGAAGATTCTTTGTACTCTTTGAATACAGACTTCATCTTTCCAGTTTCTTCGTAGTATTCAAATTCAGAACGCTGGCTTTTGATGAACTCGAGGAGAGATTTCAACAAATGAACTGCTGAATTCAAAGGCAGTCCACTCTCTTGGAGGGATAAACTGGTTTTCTGAAATCTTTCTAAAATTGTGTCCCAAAGTTCAAGCAAGATGCGACTTCCAGTTGCTGAAGTTTCTTCAGAAGTCCTTCAGCCTCAAGTCTGCTGTCTCGTGGCTGATTTTCATCGGTTGCCAGTTCTTCCAGCGCTGAAATATTCTCATTGTACCCTTTATTTACAGCCCTTACAGCATCATGTCGAGCTGACCATCTTGTGTCAGACAAGGCCTTGGTAACAGGTAATCGTTTCAAGTGCTTTCGGTGTACCTGCCATCGATGGGTAGATGCGACAAGCCAGGCATAAAGGCTTTGAAGAAAATCAAAAAATCTAGCTGCAGCAGGGCAACCTTCTGCTGCACATTTTCCAACCAAATTTAGAGAATGTGCTGTGCATGGCACATAATAGGCAACACTGCACTTCTCACGTAGGATAGCTTGGACGCCGTTGTACTTGCCGCTCATATTAGCAGCATTGTCATATGACTGGCCACGACAATCTTCAATGTTTATGCCATTTTCTTCCAGGAACTGAAGAATGATTCGAGCAATTTCTGATTCAGTGTGAGAAAACATTGGTATGAACTTTAAGAATCGTTCAACAGGGCCAGATTGTAGAACATAGCGGATAATCACTGTCAGCTGCTCCACATGCATGACATCGGGTGTTGAGTCTACAGATATTGAAAAGTACTTAGCTGTTTTGATTTCATCAACAATAACAGACAATACCTTTTGACCCATGAGCTCAATCACCTCTTCATAGATAGTTGAAGACAGATAAGACGTGTGTACACGGCCCTTGTTGGCATGCTTACTGATATGTTCAGCTAGAAATGTGTCATACTCACTCAGAAGCTCAAGTATTCCAAGGTAGTTGCCATTGTTTGATGAACCTATCTGTTCATTCTTGCCACGAAATGCAAGGCCACGGGCACAAAGAAATTTCACGACACTAACTATCCTCCGAAGAACTTGTTGCCAATACTGGACTTCACGTTCATATTGCTTCGCCAGATCAGAGTCTACCCGACTAGATGATTTTCGAGCACATAGAGCTGCCATTGCATCAAGATGTTGCTTGGAGTTTTCATGACTCAAAAGAATTTCATGTGCATGTTTCCAGTCATTGAATCCACTTGTCAGCTTACTCACTGTAGGCGACATCAACTTGCATACAAAACAATAAACACGTCCACTGGTTTTTGAATAGCATAACCAATTTCTGTCAAATTGTTCCCCTGTTCGTGCATGAACACGCGTAAACAATGCTAAAGTACAGTACCGGCGTTGTGACTCTTTCTCCAACTGTACCACTGATTCCTTAAAGCCATGATTTTTATGTTGACATGAAGCTGCACCAAGTTGTATCCAGTAATTTCGCAAGTTTTCAGAGATTTTTTCTGGCCAAAGATGAAGATCATCAGTTTCATCACTAATAACATCATTCATCACACTTATAGGTTTAGGAGAAGCATTAGCATCCGCATCCACCACAGGTTTTGAAGTAGATCCGACGACAGTCTTCACTTCAGTATCCGTCTTTGGTGCAGAGGACTGCTCCACATCTTCAGTCGTACTTGTAGTTGGTTTGAAGAATGTTGTAAGTTTAGGAGTGTTTTCAGCAATCTCAGTTTCCCTTTTCTTCATTTCCAAAGCAACTACACGCTTCTGTGCTCTACTGGGATAATTACGTTGCATCCTGTGGGTAAAATTCTCTAGGTTATTATTTAGGTTAAATATTGAATAGTGCACTTTTTTCCTTTATTTTGGTCAATGTGAATTCATTACAACTATAATGCAATTTTGATTTTTTGTTTTGCAATTCCTTTAGTTTATAGGGTGTTTTGATTAATTGCTATTACAAATGCCTTTATACCCATTATACCCTTTATACCCTAGGTTGGGTTAGGTTAGGTAAGGTGCGTTAAGCTAATGCCCTAATAAAACCCCTAAGTAAGGTTAGGTTAGAAGGTGAGTTAGGCTATGACCTAATCATTTTGAGGTTTTATTAGGGCATTAGCCTAACTCACCTTACCTAACCTAACCCAACCTAGGGGTTTGGGTATAAAGGCATTTGCAATAGCAATTAATCAAAACAACAATCAAAACACCCTATAAACTAAAGGAATTGCAAAAAAAATAAAAATAAAATAAAATAAAATAAAATAAAAATTGCATTATAGTGTTGTAATTTATTAGTGGCCCCTATCATTGACGAACATGCCTATTACATAAGGCACCCTCTTCAAACACTCATCCGCCGTAGTTTGAATCTACCGCGCAGAGCATTTAAAAAACTGAGGAGCCTTCATCATGAGCGCACGCGACCTCACTCATGGCTTCAGTCATAATGAATTGGGTTCTCACTACGAAAAAACTTCGTAAAAAATAAAAACAAAAAGAAAATAAGAATAACTATTCAATAAGCTTTCCATCATATCGTGGATGTACTTGTGTGGATCTTTTGACCAGACGCTACTGCAGGCGTCATTCTTCCTTCTCTGCTCTGCGCTCAGCCTGCCCGGACGTGTCTCCCAACGCTCCGCGGGTTCCGCATTTGTTGCGTCCCTAGTGAGTTTTTTCTCATTTGTTTACTCCGGGATGTATCGAGTAAGGTTAGGATATGCGTAGCAGGAGTGTCCTGGGCTAGTTGCCCGCAGTGCAGTGTATTTTGGGTCGTGTGTTTGGGGCATCTATTTCGGATGTACCCTCGTGGTCCTGTTGTGGACAGGTGAACTTTTTCACAGTTAGCTAGCTTTGTGATGCAGGCGGCTTTCATTACACGTTATTGCTTCCTTTTATCTGTCTGATGAGGTAGCGTATTTTTGCTGTCGTTCCCAGCGTATTTTTCTTCACTTAGTGAAGTTTTTTCTGGGTCCCGAGTCAGTTCTTCCCTTTGCCGGAAGTGTTTGCTACAGTGGTGTGTTGGCGGTGGTTCCTGTTGTGATATAATTCAGTGCTTTTTGTTTATATTCCGACATGTTACTGTTATCCGTCTGCCTAGGCCTAGCCAGCCTCTCGTAGCTTTACCACATATACAAGTGTTATTGATTTATTTTCTAAATATGTACTACTGTGTCATGTGTGTCCTGGTTTAGTTGTGTATTGGCTAATTCCACGGACTATTTATGTGTCCTGGGTTAGTTGTGTATTGGCTAATTCCACGGACTATGTTGGGCCCGGCATTAGTTGTGTTTTAGCTACGCCTCGGTCCGGTGTTGCGTTCAGATAGTATCTGGACGGGGTGGGTTATTTCCGGCGGGTTTTTCTCGGTTTCACCTTGATAACCCCGGCTGGTTGCCAAGTTTTGGCCACGCGTGGTTTAAAACAGGCTTGTTTCCCCGGCGAGTGTGTGTCTGTGGCTCCCCAGGACTGCGTCTCTGGGGTGCCTGTTTCAGGCTCCTTCTGATTCCCGGCGGGTTGGCTGTACCCATCTAACAGTGTTCATACGGACACGTGTTGTTCGTAGTTTTTTCGGTTTTGCAAAGCCAATATAAAACTATGCTGTAGTTGTATTTCCTCCCCGGCGATCTGTTACAAAGAAGTGGGGATAGGAACAATTGGGGTTAACTTTTAAACTTTAAATCACCCGGTGGGTGCAACCTGGAAGGGTGGGATGACCGAATTTGCAAAATTCAGTTTAGTTGACCAGACAATTGAGGGATGCATTGTGTATCGCCTCCTTCAACATACGGCGCTTTAGGGCACAATTGGGGTTAACGTTTTTTTTTTTTTAAACTATTATTCACACCCGGCGGGTGCTCCTTGGACGGATGGGAATAACGAATTTACAATTCAGTTAGTTAACCAGACAATTGAGGGATACGTTTTGTATCGCCGCCTTCAACATACGGCGATCTAAAAAGATACTTCGGCAGAAGTTAGATCTCGTATATTTGTCAGGCTTCCCAGTTTTTTATCTACGAGATAATTCGGGGGCCGGCGTCTTTTTTAGGGGGGTTTTTTCCAAAATTTAATCTTGAAACAAACACCACCGGAAAGACTTAATCACTTATAAACGCCATGCTGGTCTTTATATATTATGTCAGAGGGTATTCATCAATCTTTTGGACAAATTAAGATATTCTGAAATCTTTTACTTAGGAAACCCCACCGCGTAGCGAGCTGTGGTCGTTGAGTATTACGTCTCGTTACCCGGCGGGTTATTTAACACTTGTGTGCGAACATGATTGGGTTAACCTTATGAGCATTAATTCCTGGAAATTTTATTTTTTCCAGAGCTGGGTCCCGGCGGGTCTATGCAGAACCTGGAGTAAGTTTCCCACCAGTCTCTGTCATAGCTACCTTTGCCCCGGTTTTTGCTTTATGCATTACGCCCTCCTGTTCAGGTATCCCTATTTTTGCGCACACCCTTTGTATAAAATGTGTTAAAATGTCTCGTTTGGTGGGGGTTACCTTTCCGGCGTTTTTCTCGTTGCTTCGAGAACACCGTTTTTGTTTACCGAGTTTTAGTCAGGATGGCTAAAATAGGTAAGTTACCCCGACGAGTTTGGTCGCTTGAGGGCTCATCAGAAACTGCGTTTTCTGTGGTCGAGCCTGGGATCAGGCTTCCTGTGTTATTCATTGCTTTATGCATTACGCCCTCCTGTAATGTCTCGTTTGGTGTGGGTTACCTTTCCGGCGTTTTTCTCGTTGCTCCGAGAACACCGTTTTTGTTTACCGAGTTTTAGTCAGGATGGCTAAAATAGGTAAGTTACCCCGACGAGTTTGGTCGCTTGAGGGCTCATCAGAAACTGCGTTTTCTGTGGTCGAGCCTGGGATCAGGCTTCCTGTATTATTCCCGGCGAGGGGGGCTCCACACAGATATTTTGTTTGGTCTTTCCCTCCCGGCGACCTTTTTACAAAGAGGTCTGGGGCAGGTATAATTGGTTTGACATTGCATATAAAACCCGGCGGTTGTACCTTCGGGTGGTTATATTAACGGATTTGCGATTCGCGATAATTTGCCAAACAATTGATTGATACAATAGGGTATCACGGCCTTCAAGACGGCGATCTATGAGGGCTTCTGGGAGAAGCCGGATTAGAGATTAAGATAGGCTTAGACTTTTTATGGGATAAAAAGATGCCTGAATCTTACTAGTGTTTCAAGTGTAAAGGGATACTTGAAAGACTTCATCTTTAATAAAGATATGCTTCATCTTTGTGAGGATTCAGAAGTTATGCTTAATTCTTTTGAACAGGTAAAAGATATGCTGAAATCTTTAATAAACAATTGAAACAATGTTGTTTGTTTGTTTAGTCTTTCCCTCCCGGCGACCTTTTTACAAAAAAGGTCTGGGGCAGGTACAATTGGTTTGACATTGCATATAAAACCCGGCGGTTGTACCTTCGGGTGGTTATATTAACTGATTTGCAATTCGCGATAATTTGCCAAACAATTGATTGATACAATAGGGTATCACGGCCTTCAAGACGGCGATCTATGAGGGCTTCTGGGAGAAGCCGGATTAGAGATTAGGATAGGCTTAGACTTTTTATGGGATAAAAAGATGCCGGAATCTTACTAGTGTTTCAAGTGTAATGGGATACTTGAAAGACTTCATCTTTAATAAAGATATGCTTCATCTTTATGAGGATTCAGAAGATATGCTTAAATCTTCTGGACAGGTAAATATATCCTGAAATCTTTAATATGAAACTAAAGGAAAACGAAAAGTAGTGGTGGAGTGCTACGGTTCGTTGACCGGCGGTTTTGTGGCACATATTTTGTACCATTTTTTGGGTGTAACCCTATGAGCATTAATCCCCGGAAATTTCTCTTTCCAGGGCGGAGTACCGGTGTTGCACCAGGTGACCAGGTAGTTCCCGGGGGCGGGGTAGTTTTCCCCCAGTCTCTGTCATGTCGGCACTTGAACCTCTCATTGCTGTATGTTCAACGCCGTTAAGATCAGGTATCCCTATATTATTTGTATTTGTTAATGAAATAATTTAATCACTGAATAATAATAACCATATATATTTTCTATGATTATATTATGATAATATTGTGTTTATTTATAGTAATTTAATTTAATACAATTAAATATAAATTAAATTAATTAGTATACTTTATGATTTTGCTCACCAGCTCTGCTTTCAATGTGTTAATGAGCTATGGGAGCTTTTAATTATCATAAACCTTTACAGGGCTCTCTTTCAGAGAGTATACCGAGCTCGCAAGCGAGGGACAGCCACAGCCAAGGTGTATGGCGATACTCACAGTCCTGGCAGGACAGAACACATCCCTTTGTGACTCAACTAGTGCTGACGTCCACCGGGATGCCGATGTACCATCTTCTATCCCAGTTTTAACATGGCAACATGTGGAGGTCCCGGCTTCGGCGGGATCTTCCCATGATAAGCCAGACTTAACGGATGAAGAACAACGATCTCTGGTCTCAGAGATGGAGGTTGAAGAGTCCAGTCACCTTCTAGGCGACTCTCAGGGTACTGTCGAATCTCCACGGAGTTCGTCCTCGGCTAGGTATGTACCGGCGGAAGAGATTGATGGACTACTATTGAATGCACTTAATAGGTTCTTTGGCCCTACGCCGGAAACTCCTTCTGATACGGGAGATCCCGCGATGTCGACGAATGTGCGACCTCTGGCTACATCCTTTGCTTTAGCTAAAATACCTAACCATCCGCTTGTGTCAGACCCAATTTCCAATGTGCCAGGCACAGCAGCTCTCACTACTTCCACTGTGCGAGTCATATCAGACATATCTCCCCCTCCTTTAGACAAGGCGCCAGTCAAAAAACAGGAGCTATGCCTCTTTTATACGGGCCTGATGAGTCAGGGGTAGCAATGTTACGGAAATGTTTTGGATGTTCATATTAAGGACATTCCAAGTTATTATAACCATGACTTATTCTTCCCACCAAATCCCTCCAGAACGCCATTCTTGGTTCTCTCTTCCAGTTTTTGGTGCCGGCGGAGTCCCCTCTGCTGGGCTGCCACCCCCCAAATAATCAATTTGGGCGAATTATAAGCTCCCTTTAGCACGCCTTCCCCAGCTTACCTAGACCGCGAGTTTAGGTTAAGAGGAAAAGCGTTTAAACTGTTTTCGCAATATATGGTTCCCAGCAAGTAACAAAGTCTCTGTTACGCTCTTCTCAGGCAATAGAAGCCGCGGAAGTCAGGAAAGCCATTGAACTT
This sequence comes from Paralithodes platypus, assembly GCA_032716605.1. Lineage (NCBI taxonomy): Eukaryota > Metazoa > Arthropoda > Malacostraca > Decapoda > Lithodidae > Paralithodes > Paralithodes platypus. Next base: position 22,975,124 of record CM064486.1, read on the forward strand.
TCCCGGCGCTTGCTTCTCCAGACTTCCATCCAAGTCTTTAGGAGATATTCGAACGGCCTTATTAGAGGCAGTTCGAGCAAGGCAGGATCTGAGGATGTTCTTAGTGAAGAAACTTCTTGACCGTATTGCAAGCCAAGTAGTTCTGTCTCCAGTTCTAATTCCTTCTTTGATTTCACCAGCAGTTTGGAAGACTGTTTTCAATTTGGCACAAGCATTCAAGCAAGGTCCCCGCAAGCCCTGATGCCCTTGTTAGAACAAGGGATCAGGGTCTGGTGGTATCTGGACGACTAACTGGTGGTGGCAGAAACAGAAAAGTTACGCATCAGTCATGTCTACGTTACGTTAAACCATCTCATATCTCTAGGATTCAAGGTCAACTTGGTAAAAGTCAAACCCTTGTTCCCCCACGAGTATTTCAGGGGATAGGGCTGGTCGAGGACACAGCTTCTCTCACTCTGAGTCAGAGTGTGGACACTCGAAACAGATTTCGCAAAAACTGTTTATGTTTCTCCACAGTCTGACTACGACACAGAGACTTTGGGAATCTCTAGTCGGTTCTCTCAACGGGGTTCAGCTAACTGTGAAGTTGGGCCGGTTGTAAGTCTAACGTTTAATCTTGGAGGGCAACAAATTTTTCCCACTATTACCGGCGGGGATAGTATGGCCTATCCCAACGTTATTACACAACTTACTAGCGGTTTGGGCAACGAGAGAAATGTTGCACGCAGTCATGTCATGAACCTCTCCTCCGCCGTCGGTATGGGTGGACATGGATGCGTCAGGCACGATAGGTTGGGGCTTTTAGTCAAACCTCAGGCATCAGGGTCAAAGGTTTTGGTCCCATTTAGAAATCTTCCACATCAATGTCAAAGACTTACTAGTCCCCTTATCTGTCCTTCAGGCTCACGGCTCTGCTTTACGGGGCAAGTCGGTGGCCTTCAGAATGGACAATCTGAATGTGGTTCACTGTATTCAGAAACAAGGGTCAATAAGATTTCGGAAGTGGCTAAACGTGTCAGAAAAGATTTTTATACTAGCCAACAGGCTGAACATTCATCTTCACGCATCTTATCTCCCAGGCGTAGCAAACGTCTGGGCAGACGCTCTGTCTCAGAGACAAAGCACATCAGTAGAATGGGCGCTCTTGCGTGTGCGGAGCATTACCATCCACAAGTGGATTTGTTTGCGTCTGAGAAGACTTGCAAACTCCCACTGTACCTCACCCGCCGGACGATAACGCCGGCGGGCGGACCTGACGCTCTGATGACGGACGAGAACAGGTTGAGTTCCATTTATCTATTTTCCGCCGCCAGACGCGTCTCTAATGTGCCACGTAGTCAACAAACTACAGGATTAGCGAGGCGTAGTCTCGCTAATCGCGCCCCTGTGGCCGGTGCAGTGTGGTACCAGCATTTGTACACGTGGTGCCCGCACCCAGTGTCACTCCCGGTCGGGTTGTTCCACTTAGAACACAATTGGCAACCTAGAAACCTCGCGGACTTGTTCATTATGGACATTCAGGAGGCCAAGTGGCTAGCACCATATGGTAGCGACGTGACCAAGATATTCACGAATCAATATACCCAGTCTACAAAGCGATAGTTTCAATCGCATTGGCAAGCTTTTATGTCTTGGATTCTTAGAACAAAACAAACTGTGCCCTCGGTGGCATTGGTTGTTAATTATTTAATGTATCTGTTCATGCAGAAACATTTATCTGAAATTGATTTATGAGGGCAGGTTTTAAACTCCGCCCACCTCCCCGTCAGCTCAGGCCTACATGGTCTCTGGACAAAGCATCGTAGTTATTCTCGTTCCCGTATGTACCAAAGACTGCAGATTTTACAAAAGGGCAGTATTCCTTATGGCTTTGGCTACAGGGAACAGAGTATCTGAGCTGGCGGCGATGAGCAACACACCTAATTGCCTCAGGTTTGATAGGCTTCATGAGTGTATTCACATTGCACCTTCCCCAGGATTCATAGCCAAGAATGAGCACAGTGAACACGTGTTTTCAGAGTTCACGGTGCCGGCGTTAAAAAGGGGAAAGGTGCACCATCTTTTTTTTGCCCAGTGCAAGCTCTAACCAAATATTTAAGAGTGGCACCTCTAAATCACCAGGGTGCTTTATGGGTCGCAAGTCCGGGTGAACGCTTGATGGAGCGTACACTGGCTTCTCTCTTGGTCGAGGACTTTAAAGAGAAGAATCCCGGCGTTGTGGGTAAGACCCACGATTTACGCAAGGGGACAGCCTCTTTACGTTTCCTTAATAATCTTTCGGTGGAAGTTATTAGGTCCACACAGTTGTGGGCCTCTAATCAGGAGTTTTTGACTCGATACCTTTCAGTAGCTCTGGACAAACCTTCCTTGCCATGTATAGCTTTACGGCAGAGGGTCTAGGTGGCCCTTTTAGTCACGTTTTGTTTAATTTCAAGAAAAAAGGGGGGGGTGCAGTCAGTGTGACATAGGACACCCTAGACCCCTCCGGAGTATGTGTTCGGAACATACGAGCTGTGATACTGTTTGTAGGCATTGTATTATAAAATTTCTCTGTAGTATTCATTGCAGGAAATTGTGCTAAAGGCCAATAGTAGTGTTACAATAATTCTTGTTGTAAGTAGCTTTGGCTGTGAAGCAATAGATTTTTGAGAAATCTCGGTAGTTGCAACTACGACTTTTACTTTTGAAGTAATTACTTCTCCATAAGTACACGAGTTCAGTACTTCTACGAATGTACAAGAATTCATTTATGTTTGGTTATATTTTTAGGAATATATCCACTAGTTAATGGGGTTTATATGTGCACATGTAAACTTATAAGTTTTTAGTTTTCACCACTTACTTTAAGTGGGGTGCCTTCTTAACTAGCAGATCTGTGTACAGAGTCTCAGAGTTAACCCTTTTTCAAGCAGGCTTCTTTGAAGCACACTCCTGCTTGTACCCCTTTTTGAAGATTTAGGCTGTATAAAGTTTATGCACCCGAATATCTCTTTTTTACAAAAGTAAGAATACTATGTGGTTGTTTGATTATCTGCTTTTCTAGAGTTATGATATGATTACGAATGTCCCCCTCCAGTCTTAGAAATCAGGCATGTTCGTCAATGATGGAGGGGCCACTAATAAATTATAGGTTTGACTCCTGTAAGGAGATAAAGAAAACCTAATATTTAGTAGTGGCCCCGTAATCATTGACGACTGGGGCCCTCCCGACCATCCCCTTCCCATTCGTTGATGTATTCAGGATTTTGGTTTACTTGATATGTCAGTGAAGGAAGAATGACGCCTGCAGTAGCGTCTGGTCAAAAGATCCACACAAGTACATCCACGATATGATGGAAAGCTTATTGAATAGTTATTCTTATTTTCTTTTTCTTTTTATTTTTTACGAAGTTTTTTCGTAGTGAGAACCCAATTCATTATGACTGAAGCCATGAGTGAGGTCGCGTGCGCTCATGATGAAGGCTCCTCAGTTTTTTAAATGCTCTGCGCGGTAGATTCAAACTACGGCGGATGAGTGTTTGAAGAGGGTGCCTTATGTAATAGGCATGTTCGTCAATGATTACGGGGCCACTACTAAATATTAGGTTTTCTTTATCTCCTTACAGGAGTCAAACCTATAATACATACAGTCAGGACCCCCAATTCGCGAGAATAGGGGTGACAGGAGGCATCGCGTATTGTGAATTCGGGTATTGTGGAACTAACTTTAAATGGGAATAATTAGATTGGGTGACATCTCTCAATTATGGCCTATTTTCGAAATTTGTGGCCCTATTTTCGACATTTTTGGCTCTACAGTACAGTCTATATCTTATATATAAGAACAACAATGAATAAAAATATGAAACCTTACCTTAAAATTAGTAGTAGATAGGCTAGGACTAGGACTAGGACCGTAGGACTTCACGATTTTCTCCAACTTCTCCCTCCCTAACCAAATCGTACGAACAGTTTACTCTGACAAGCCTATTGCACAGTTTCCTTCTCCTCTTTTCTTGCGAAACAACAATTCCACCTTCATTTTGTGTGTTATCTTCTTATATTGGCGTGGCATGGCGAAAAAAGTGGCAGGCACTACAAACGTTTGGTCACTCCGCACGGCTATGAGCGCTTGAGCGGGACTGTGGGAGGGAGGGAGGGAGGGAGGGTAAGCGGGAGGGAAGGCAGGCGTATGCCCGTCTTCTTCTTTTTTCAGAGCTACTCCTGGGCCTCGCGAAACGTAGACGTGCTCGCGTATCAAGCGGGAATTGCGGATTTGGCCCCTTCTTAGCTCTCGATTCGTGTATTGTGGTACCACCTCGCGTAATTAATGCTTAATTAATTAATGTTATTTTCGAGGGGTAACTCGTGTATTAGGGTTTTCGCGCATTGTGGAATCGTGTATTGGGGGTCCTGACTGTACATACATACATACATACATACATAAAATTTTAAGACCAAGTGTTCCACACATCAGTGCAGTTTCAGTCTCTTGTCCTAACTTCACTTGTCAAGTTCTTGGATTTGAGATCGGCGCGTATAGTCCGATCCCAGGTCTTCCTCGGTCCACCCCTTGGTGCAGCTCCCTCCACAATCACAGACCTGCATTTTTTCACCCAATTTTGTTCATCCATTCTCTCCACATGTCCATACCATCCCAGTCTACTTGTACGCATCACCTCGCTAATACTCTTTATACCTAAACGTCTCCTTAGCTCAACATTTGTTATTCTATCCTGTAGCCTGGCCCCACACATCCATCTCACCATTCTCATCTCATTACGCTCCATTCTGTTGACATCCTCTACTTTAACGGCCCATGTTTCTGAGGCATACGTCATTGCACTTCTAACACATGAGGCATACACCTTTCCCTTCAGAGGGAGAGGCATTCTTTTCATGGTCAGGATTGGCATCAATTCTCTGAACTTCCCCCAGCCACACCTAATTCTAGCAACAGTGGCAGCCTCGGCCCCACCACCGGCAGAGATGGTATCTCCTAGGTAACAAAACTTGTTCACCAGCTCCAAAGACTCATTTCCAAAATTCACAGCCACAGGATCATCACTTAACACAAGCTCGCCTTTGCACACTACGCACTCAAATTTCTCTATTTCTGACTTATCCTTCGGCAGGGGCCCCTTTATTCTACTACAGCGCTTACTCCCATGGTGTACCCAACATCGACAGATGCTACATTGAATTGAGTTAACGCCCACTCCCTTTCCACACACTGCACATGGGTATGTATGGGTTCATGTAATGAACATTGACCTTTCTTTTTTATAACCTAACCTAACTTGAATAACCTAACCTAATTTGAATAACCTAACCTAACAGTCCTAACTCCAATAACCTAACCTAACCTAAACCTACTTTAACCTAACCTAACCTAAAAAAAACTAAAAACCTAACCTAACCTAAAATAAAAACTAAACCACATTTCATTTAATTATTTTTTGATCAAGTTGAAGAAAATCTCACATACGATCCCATCTGGGATTCAAATTTCAATTCCTGGACCATTTAATCAGCAGACAATCATTGAAACATCATACTAACTGCTACACCACACTGGCCACTAAAGAGGTTTTGGAATCTGTGTAATCTGACAGAAAGACATCTAGGCCTACTGCCCTGAGTTGTCTAGGTCTACATGCAGAAGACATACAGTACATACGAATTAAAAAATTTACACTCCACCCTAATACCAGTGAAGTAGGCTATGGAGGTAGCTCCCAGTCCCAGCCAATGGGAAATCATATAATATTTGGTGATCCAGCTCCTATATACTGTCCAAAACCTTTGGTTAATATTTAAATCATATAATGCCACTTGAAAATGTAGATAGCTAGTGAGGCTAGTCTAGTTTTCTCCAAGCTCCATTTTTAGGTCTCTTACTCTCTTCCATCACTTCACTTGCGTCCTTATTGTATCATCTTTCCAACATGCGTTTTGCTGCACACAAAAGTTTATGCTTGAGATCTTCACTGTTATAGAAGAAGCATTAAAAAATATTAACCAAAAATGCAAAAACCAGGTAATTTAGAGAAACTTATATCTGTACCTTGCGACCTTGCCGTCTTCCCCCCTCGAGTGTCAGTGTCAACAATGAATTCGCATTCGATTAGCATAAAAATATCGATATATTTTCGATTTCCTCTTGTGGGTCTCATGTATATAGATAATATAGTAAATTACAGTAATGATAGATAATATAGTAAATTACAGTAATGATTATGTAACTTTAAAAAATTATCCAGAATAGCAGTAAAAGATTACATATATAATATTCAGTATTGCATTAAATAATAGGTAAACAGGGGCAGGGCAACCAGTTACGAAAGAAAACCATGGTCCGAAGGTAAATACAGCGGTAACTATTTAATTATATAGGCAATGGTCAGAAGGGGCATCTGAGGAAACGCAGGAATTTAATGTGTGTGTGTGTGTGTGTGTGTGTGTGTGGGGGGGGGGGGGGGGGGCGGCTAGATCAGTAGATTTTTGTTCCTCTTTTTTCATAAATAGGGATTAGGTAGGCTTTGTATTTTACATTTTTTCTTTTGTATTACTAACTTTGGGAATTGGGGGCCCCCTAAATGCTGGGGGCCCCTGGCTGCAGCCCAGTCAGCCGCCCCCCCTTAATCCGCCACTGACCAAAATGCCGTGTTCACATAAAACGAAATCGCATAGAACGGCCTCGTTTATCGACCAATTTCTCGTTTCATGTGAGACCCTACTGTACTGTACTTCTTCACTCCATCCTTCCACCTTTTTCTCGTACACCCTTTTAGTAATTTTCTCGCTTTATAGGGATACATTTACCTTGGGTATCATTACTTTAAATGTTGTTTCTGTTCGGGCTCTGTCTCAAGTTGGCCACCACCAGCCATGGGGTATGTGCCTGAGTAGAGTACAGTACAGTATATACAGTATACTGTACATTCATCACTAATGATCATACTGTATTAACCCTTCCACGCACAGGACGCGATTTGCGCCCTTTCTGGGATACATAAAAGCCTTTGTGACCATCAGGGGTGTCTAGAAACCTTTCGTTAAGTTACTTCAACCTCTGCAGTTGTCTTTGAGTGAGCTGTGGGCAGAAAACTAATTTTGGAGAGGTAATTATGAGATTGAGAGAACTCTATTTTTAAATTAAACGGCAACCCCCGAGTCCACAAGATAGCGAGAGGGTTAAATTTAGCTGAAAGAAAATGGGTATTATGGGCTGCCTCATTTGTGCCTTAATCATAAATTTGACTACCTGCTATCCTTAATTCACCACTTAAACTTTCATTGTCGAGGGATTCGAACACACCTGCCAGGTGTCCTCATATTCCATAAATATTGGCTTGTCTAAAATTAGGGACTAGGTCAAGTTTACTATCAATACATTTTTCCATTATATACATATTACATAGTTAAATTTTATAGACCGAGTGCTCCACATGAAGTGCGGTTCAGGTCTCACGCCCTAATGGTGGCGCTCCTGGCAGCCCTGTTCAGAGCTGCCTCACTCATCAGGTATTTTAACGGTCTGATCCCACATCTTTCTTGGTCTGCTCCTTGGTGCAGCTCCCTTCACATACATACAAGCTTAAAGACCGTTTTGTCCACAGATAATGTGGTTACAGTCTCACATCCTAAATGGTAGCTTTCCAGGCTGTCAAGGGCTGCCTCTATTGTCAAGTTCTTTATTTTGAGATCGGACCGGAGTACCCGAGCCCACGTCATTCTAGGTCCAACCCTTACACGCAGCTCCCCCCACGTTCACAGTCCTGCATTTCTTCACCCAGTTCTGATCATCCATTCTCTCCACATGTCCAAACCAACCAAGTCGGCTCGTGCGCATCACTTCACTGACACTCCTAATGCCCAGACGCCTTCTCAATTCCTCGCTCGATACCCTGTCCCTAAGATTAACCCCACACATCCATCTCACCATTTTCTTCTCATTCCGTTCCATTCTATTGATATCTTTCGCTTTAACCGGCCACGTCTCCGAGGCATAGGTCATCGCGCTCCTAACTCACGCGGTATACACCTTCCCTTTAAGGGAGTCTAGCAAGTTTTACCCTAGAACGTGTCAGTGGATTTCGTCTGTATTTCATAAGATTTGGACCACGTATAGGGGACCTAACTACTAAGAAATGTACAAAGTTTTAATTATCTAGGACAATTATTTTTTGAGTTAGGTGAGAATTAGTGTGTAAATTTGACTTTGGGGTAATATGCCCTGCTTCGTTAAATGTTGTTGCTTGATTATTTCAATGTATTGGGGGTACTAACAATAGGTTGTAGTTACCATTCTATGACTACTTTTTCCATTTTGTATCTAATCATGGAATTAGGTCATTTTGAAATTAGGTACACATTAGGTAAAATGTCTCGGGTTGCTGTGTCGAAATGGTTAAGAAAAACAAAAAAAAGGAAGATAGAGTTTGTAGGGAATTCTATGCCCTTTCCAATGACACCAGAATCATTGTTGTTGCATGTTTGGTTGCGTCATTGGAACGCCGACAAGTGAACTTTCTTACGTGAGGTACTAAAGGCACGAGATATGTTGCAAGCCAGCCGGCCAGCCGCACCCTACTCTCTCGCGGCTTGGACCACACTGCTCTTTCTCCTCCACCACCACCACACCCTTCGTTGTTACCAAGGTTGAGTATCAGACACCGTTAGGAAAAATATCTAAAAACGTAATATTTTCACCAAAAATTCATCTTTTTCGTATTTTTTTTTTGCAGTTCCGAAACCAAAAAAGCATTTTCTACGTGTCTGCGCGACCCGCGAAAATTTGAAACTAGCCCAGAAATAATATGCTTCCAGACGGAATATTGCCTCAGGATTTTAACTGATGATAGAGGGGTGGGTGATGATGCCATATACCGGGTTGCGCAATATTGCCGTTTTGGACACTAAAAGCTTGCTAGACCCCCTTAAGGTGGGGTGGGAGCCCTCTCATGGTCAGGAGTGGCAACAGCTCTCTAAACTTTCCCCAACCACTTCTGACTCTAGCAATGGAGCTAGCTTCAGCGCCACCTACGGCGGAAACCGTATCGACCAGGTAGCAGAACTTATTCACACACTCCAGTGTTACACTATCGAAATCAACACCGACAGGCGGGTCATTTAATACAAAATCCCCCTTGCACACTAAACATTCAGAGTCTATGATTACATCAAATGTCCCCTAGCTCCACTACATCTCTTGTGTACCCAGTCACTAGATGCAACATTGAATTGAGTTACTTCCCACCCCCTTCCCACATACTGCACATGGGTAGTCGCCGCTTCTTTCCATAGTTCCACGCCCTACTCCACTAATCATGACCTTTGTTTATCTATGTTAACTCTTAGACCCTTATTTGCCATACCTTCCCTCCATCTTTTGAACTTCTCCTCTGCTTCCTGCGCACTATGTGCGATAAGAACTAGATCATCTGCATATAATAGCTCCCATGGGAGTCCTGTCCTAAATTCTCTTGACAGAGCCTCCAGGACTAAAACAAACAGTAATGGGCTCAGCACTGAACCTTGGTGAACTCCAACCTTCACTGGGAACTCTTCGCTCAGGCCCCTGTTTACTTTAACTGCTGCCTGTGACCCTTCATATATACTCATTATCACACGCACCAGCCACTCTTCTACTCAGAGTTTTCTCATAGCCCACTGCACTACCTCTCTGGGCACCCGGTCAAAGGCCTTCTCCAGATCTACAAAAACTAGGTATAACCCCCTGTTTTTCTCTAAGTACCTCTCTTGCATTTGCCTAAGAGTGAAGATAGCATCAGTTGTGCCATATCCCGGCATATATCCAAACTGCATGTCACTGATAGCAACACTTTCCCTGATATGCATTCAAAGACACTTTCGCTGACTTTCATGACTTGATAAGAGAATTTTCAAACCCCGATAATTTCCCGTCTAAGGAGTCACCCTTGCCTTTGTATATATTTACTATAACACTTTTCTGCCATGCATCGGGAAATTTTTCCTCCTTTATGACAGCATTAATCAGCTCTGTGACCAATTTTACCCCAATATCTCCAGCTGCTTGTAGCATCTCAGCAACAATGCCGGAGCTCCCAGCGGCTTTCCCGGACTTCATTTTATCTATAGCACTTTTAACAGCGTCGTACCCTATCAAAGGCCTTGTATTTACCTAATTGTATTTACCTAATTGTAGTTTACAGGAGTTGAGCTAAGCTCGTGTTGTCCCGTCTCTCAGTCTACTTTTTATCCAATTTTTTCTTGAAAATATGGATGTTCCTTGCCCCTACCACGTCCTCCTCCAGCCCATTCCATTTGTCAATACATCTATAGGGGAAGCTAAACTTCCCGATATCGTTCTTGCAGGTAGGTCTTTTTACTTTGTAGCTGTGGCCTCTAGTCATTCCTGTATCCACAATTAATATATCCTCCCTATCCAGCCTCTCCAGCCCCCGGGTACATTTGTACATCATTATCATGTCTCCCCTCTCTCTCCTCTCTTTTAGACTCGGTAGATTTAATTTGTCTAGCCTCCCTTCATATGGCAGTTCTCTGAGACTTGGAACCAATCTAGTGACTGCTCTCTGGATTCTTTCTAACTTGTGAATATGCTTCTTTATATGCGGGGACCACACCACTGCTGCAAACGATATCTTGGTCTAATCATGCTCTTCATAATTTTCGCTACCATGGTCTCATCCAAGTAGTTCAGAGCAACTTTCATATTCCCGGCCATTGCATACATTCCGCTAAAGAGCTTGTTAATATGTTTCTCTGGCGACAAATTATCTTGTATAATCAACCCTAAATCTTTTTCTTTTTCGGCCTTGCTAATTATATTATCTCCCATCCTGTACTCCCAATTTGGTCTATTCACACTTCTTCCCATATTTAACACATGGCATTTACTTATATTAAATTTCATTTTCCACTTGGTGCTCCATTCGTATATTTTATCTAAATCCCCTTGCAGCTCCTCACAACTACTTTTATTTGTTATTTGTCTCATAATTTTTACGTCATCTGCAAACATTGACATGTAAGAGTTTATGCCTATCGGCAGGTCATTCACGTACATAAGGAACATGAGAGGTGCCAACACAGATCCCTGCGGCACACCACTCTCAACTTTCCGCCACGATGAGTAAGTTCCTCTAATGTTGGTCCTCATTTCCCTATCTGTTAAATAGCTCTCCATCCATTTCAGCAAACTCCCCCTGACACATCCTAGCATCTCAAGCTTAGATAACAATCTCTTATGTGGTACCTTATCGAATGCTTTGGAAAGGTCTAAGTAGACGCAGTCCACCCATCCGCCTCTTTCTTGGAGTACATCTATCACCCTACTGTAATAACATAGCAAACTGGTAACACAAGATGTCCCTTCTCTGAATCCAAATTGCTTTGGGGTTATTATCTTCTTTCTCTCCAACATTTTCATCCATCTCTTCCTAATTAGCTTTTCACAAATCTTGCATACAATACTAGTAAGTGAAACTGGTCTATAGTTTAGAGGGTCCTCAGGGTTTCCATTCTTGTATATCGGAATGATATTAGCTCTTTTCCATTCAACAGGAACCTGTCCTTTATCTAAGGAAGCTTGAATTATGTCCCTCACTGGCTCCACTAATTGCTCTGCACACTCCTTTAAAACCCAGGCAGACACTTCATCCGGTCCCATAGCTTTCCTTACTTCAAGTCCTCTCATCGCAGATAACAGCTCATCTCTAGTTATTTCAATCTTACTAAGACCACTCTCCAGTACTCCCGCCTGTGGTTCATCAAAACCTTCCTCTCTAGTAAAAACTGACCCCAATTTGTTATTCATTACCTCACACATGTACGATACATTTTCATACGTCCTAGCATCAACTCTTAATTTAGTAATTTGTTTCTTTACCTTCAACTTACTGTTTATATATTTATAAAATAATCTAGGGTCACTTTCACATTTATTTACTATGTTCTTCTCATAGTACTGGGACTACAGTGCCGAGCTGTTCCCTGCTCCATTCAAACTCCACATTAACCCTCTGTTCCCGGAAGGGCTCTTGAACGCCCATAAAAAAGCATACACGAGCTGCCCGGAAGGGCTCTTTAACGCCCAGTGGTTGAAAGCCTGTGAGCTTGGTGTGCGAGGCGTCGGTCCGACGCATGTAAACAACAGCCGGCTGGACCGACGCCCCGCATCTCCGGCCACAACAAGGAGAGCGTCGCTTGTTCGTGTGTGCCTGTATGTTGTTGTTAAGTATCGAAAAGTAGTGTAAAGTGGCTGTTGTTGCCGTAAGTTATCTCCAATGAAATCATCATCACAACTGAACCAGTTGACTTAGAGAGCTCTACTTAACGCCATTCTACAGGTAAATAACACAGCTACGCTTGGGGATGCGCGGGAATGCGGGAAGCAGTCAGAATAACAAAGATACGGTAGCCTAGCCTAGACGTTTTTCGGCCAAAACACCCGGGTTTCGGGGAATATTTATGTAATGCGTAGCCGGGGCTGGAGGGTTAAGCAGTCTTTCATAATGCTCCTTCCACACCTCCTTGATTTAGTTTTCTGTGTAAACAGTCATGCCACTGTCATTATTTATGCATCTTACACCCACGACGTCCTGACTATAGTCCCTCGCATTCGTAGCTAATTTATAAACCCCATTGGTATTATTAGTGCTGCAAACTTGTTCTATTACGCTATCCTATATGGTTTTCTTTGCCCTGCAGACCTCTCTTCTAGCATACATTTGGCGGACAGGCATTCTTCCTTGCTGCCACCTTCCTTCCATAATTTGAAACATCTCTTCTTCTCTCTGACTGCAGCTTCGACATCGTTGTTCCACCACCAGGAGAACTTATGTCTGGGTGGCCCCTTTGTTTTGCCACAGACTTTGTCTGTGGTATCGAGGAGGCTGCGCTCTATAAAGTTCCATTTCCTATCAACATCATCTGGCTTAACACCCATTCTCCTTTCGATTTCCATCATTTCATTGTGGAATCTGTCTCTGTACTCCTCTTTTTCCAACAACCATACTTTCCTTTCTGGCAAATGAACTTTTTTTCTAACAGGAACTCTACTTAGGCACATGTCACACACTAGGAGCTTGTGTTGGGGGATGCATTCTTTATCTGGTATGATCTTAGTGTCTCTAACCCATTTCCTGTCAGATTTGCTGATAAGGAAGTAGTCTATCTGGCTACTGGAGCCACCTGATTCATATGTTATCAGATGGCTCATCCTCTTCCTAAACATAGTATTACACACCACCATCCCCGTTGCAGCACAGTGCTCCAGTATGTATTCGCCTCCCAGGTTCCTTCCCCTTCGGCCATAACCCTGTCCTCCGTGCACGCCCTCATATCCGTCGGCACCTGCCCCGACATGCCCATTCAAGTCTCCTCCCACAATTACTACCTCCCCTTCCTTGCATCCAACAACCACCCCTAGTAATCCATTCCAGAACCGTTCTTTGACATCTCTACCTAAGCCTGCTTGGGGGGCATATGCTGATATAACATCTATGACTCTCGCCCTGACTTTCATTCTTAGTAAAATCAGTCTTTCATTAAACCTTTTAACTTTTATAACACAATCTGCCCACCTCTCTGCCACCAGGAAACCCACTCCTCCTGTGCCATGTTCATTTCCCTTCCATATAAACTTAAAGCGTTCATATTTAGTAGTAGCCTCTACGTTCCAACGTAGAGCTTATACTATGACGATGTAATCTGCTTCGCTCTAGAGCGACAATTATCGTATACCCATAGCGCGAATTAAATCGATAACATCTAGAGTAGCACCTTACTCTCTCTACTAGGTACATTGTACATACAGTACTTTTGAGGTCTTTTAAATAGAAAATTGAAAAGAGAAACGAGAAAGAAAAGAAAAAGTTGTCGACTAGGCCATTCCATCTGGCTCTTCAGACCGTTGTCAGGGGCGTACCTGACCCGTTCCTGATTAAAGGGCATCTCTTTCGCGCTACCACTCGAGTACACAGTCTTTTGTAGTGCTCCGTCATTTTGGTGCCTTCCACTCCTATCTTCGTCACCTTTGGTGAGTTTTGGGCCTTTAATTGGCGCCTGGACTTATAGATAGATGATCCGTGTTGTAGGCACAACGTAAAATGGGCACTCAGGTGTTTTATTCGAGTGTTTGCGTTGAAAGTGGAGGTCTCTCATGTTTTCAGCCCTCTGCGCATGCGTGTCTTGGGACGACGCTAGTGTTGAAAGGCCTTTGCCTTATATTGCTTTTAATTTCTTTGAGGTGACTTTAGTTTAGGTTTTGGTAGGTTCTATTCATTTAGGGCTTCTTGTCACTTACTTAGTTTCTGACTTACGCACATTTTTTCGGTGGCTAGGCTAACTTCGGTTTTTCGGGTGATGTTATGGTGGGGGGCGCCGACACGGGATGTCACTTGCCCCATGATGGTCTTTTATGTCTCACTCACGCCTCTTTGGGTGTGCGGTTGCTAGTGGCGTCCTTCTTTTTATTTTTTCCTATCACCTAGTGCCGATTAGGCTAACTTTTTGTGGGTAGCCTAGCCTAAAGGGGGCGTTTTTGTCGTTCGATTCTGTTGCAACCCCTGGGGCTGTCCCTTGACCCCCCTTATTATATTTTGTGGGGTTCGCACCAGTTCTCTGACTACATCTGGCTTTCCAGATCCCCAAATTTGTGTTCTGCTCTTTACCTTGATTTTGCCACCTTCGGGCCTTGTGATTAGGCTATGTCTTCCTCTGCTCCTCCCTGTTCGTGGGTCACTCCCATGCCAGGTCGGTCTTTGGTTGGCGTTTTCCTTTTCTCGAGTCCCTGAGAGGGGGGGGGGGGGGGGGGGGGGGCCTTCTTGGCAGACGTGACACTTCTCATTTTTCGGGCTTTCTGTCTTAAGTGTCGTCGGTGAGTGACGCTTCGGTCCTCTGTTACTTGGGCCTGGCTCGCCGCTCCGCTCTGGAGCGTCGTTCTGACCGCTCCAGGGCGAGCGTCTGGCACTCGTCGCAGGTCTTTTTTCACTTGGACCTGTCCTAGCCCTCAGACTTTTATATGGTGTTCGCCGCTCCGCCCTGACGGTATTCCAGCTCCTGGGCGTGCCTTGGTGTCTGTGTCTAGTCTGTTCCTCTTCAGCCCCGCTCTAGGTCGGGTTTTTGTACCGCCCTCGAGCGTGTCTTTGGCCCTTCTGGACCGGGCGTGAGTCCGCTATGTCATCCTCCCGCTCAAGCATGACCGCCCCGCCCTGGAGCGATGGTTCTCCCTGCTCCAGGTCGGTTCGTTTGGTTTTTCGGCTGGCTCTCTTGGGTTCTATCCCCGCCCCCGCTCTGGGTCGGTCCTTACTCGTCTCGGAGGTGCCTTGGTAAGGTTCTGGTGGCTGTGGCCCGCTCTGGAGCGCATCGGTGTCCGCTCCAGGGCGTGTTTACCCCCGCCCTAGGGCGCGGGTTCTTCCCCCGCTCTGGGTCGGTCCTACTCGTCTTTGTGGTACTGGTGGCTGTGGCCTGCTCTGGAGCGTATGGGTGTCCGCTCCAGAACGGGTTTCCCCCCGCTCTACGGCGGGATTACCCCGCTCTACGTCGGGTTTACCCCGCTCTACGGCGGCGTGTGTTCCACGCTTTTTTGGCTGTCATGTTGTCCCTCCCCAGACCGGAGGGTCCCTTGATGGTCCGCTCCTCTCTGGGTTTTTGGGTTGGGGAGTGCATTGCTACTTGTCCATGCCTGTTGGTACATCGGTTCTGGTGTTTAATGCTCTTCTCCCTTTTTTTCCCAGGCTGTGCTACGCTCCACTTTGGGTGCTCTCCTGTGCTTCCCTCGCTTACGCCTAGGCCTACAGGTAATGTCACCTTCTTTGTTCTCCTAGTTGGGGTTTACAAAGGGGGGGGGGGGCCCTACACTCTCCGTTATCCTTCCTTGGAGTTTTTTCAAGGGGGGTGGGGGGTTATTATCCTTGTCGGAGGAACGTTTCAGCTTCAAGGGTAGGGGCCGCTCGCGGGTGGTTTTCTCCCTTTGTGCCTGTCTCTGTTTTTTAAAGGATTCTTCTGTCTACTTGTAATTTTACCTACCTGTTTGGTGGCTCACGACTGGGTTTTTTCTTCCGGTTGCAGGTGTGATGCCGCTCCCTCTCTGCAACAGGCGGGGATGTGGTAAGCCTGTGGTCAGTCCCGACCATCTGGAATGCCCTACACACGTAGCTTGTTACTCCAGGGATGGTTATGCTCCCAGGAGGTGCGGCCCTTGCCTCATTAATGTCTTGGCGGTGGAGTCTCGACCCTCGTCACCTGCGGCGGCGGAGGCTGCGGCGCGCCTCCTGACTACGTGGGAGGGCATTTCCCGATATGTTGGAAGGACCCTACACCGCATCCCTCACTTCAAGGACGAGGATGTTCGGCTCCTACTCCGCCTTCCTTCTGCTCACCCGTCAGGGCTCCAGGCCGCCCTTCCTCAAGTGCCTCCTCCGGACCTCACGTCGTCATCTTTGGACCGCGACAGGAAGCGGAAGTCTCCACCTTCACCTGTTCGGCCGTCGGGTTCTACTACCTTTCGGGTGAAACGCACTGTACCACCTGTGCCTCGTGTTGTGTCCCCTCACTTTGCCCCACCTCGGAGGACTACCCACGACTTGATCCAGGAGATTGAGGCGTCTCAGACTGCGGGACATCAACCTGTTCCTCCCCCGCCTGCCAGCACTTCGTCGCCTGCTCCACGGGTGGTCTCCTTGTTTGGTCCGGCCGTTAATGTGCACGCCCCGCCTCTGTCCCCTTTGGGGTCCCCGGGTCCTGTCGATCCGGCGTTTCGCTGTGCCCAGTCCTCTCCTGTGGGTCGTGATCCGTCGCCTCCTCCAGCAGTGCCAGACGCCGCTGAGGAGGACGAGTGGACTGACGTGGAAGAGGATTTTGTGGATCCTGGGGATTTCGACGGGGGCGTTTGGATGAAGCCTGAGGAGGACGCTGACGTGGTTGTCTTGGAGGACTCCCCTCGACCGGATCTGCACTATACGCCTCCCCCTCGCTTCCCTGCTCGGAGGTCTCGGCTGCGCGTCGACGTGTCGACTTCCCCTGAATCTACGTCGCCTGCGCGCTCGGCCGCGGCCCCTGAGTGGCTTGAGGCTTTCAACTCTCTCAAGGAGGAGAACTGTGCTAGGTTTGGGGTTTTGCAAGCAACCCTGGACCAGCTTACTGAGGCTCTGGTTAATCCTCCTCAGCTTCCTACAGTGGTTCCTGTTGTTACCCCTCTTCCGCCATTTGAAGATATGCTGCCTACTGGCCTGGCAACCCCTGTGGTGGCGGGCACACTCTGCCTGTGCCTGCCCCCTCTACGTCTACCTCGCCGTCTTTTATCATGCTGCCTGGGAGCGGCCTGGGGATGGTTGGCCAACCCGTTAGTGTTCCCCCACTGTCTAAATTTAAGATCCCCAAACGTGTCCTCCCTTCTTTGTATGGCGAGCCTGCGTCTTGGCAGAATGTGGTGGCTACTAACCCAGGCCTGGCAGCCACTCATGCACGGGAGGAACGGCCGGTTGCTAATAATTGGGCTATCCAGATTAGTGCTAAAGGTGTCTTTCGAGCTCTGACTCCGGACGGCCTAGTCCCAGAGGTCGATATCCGGCCTCACCCCAGTAGGTCGGATATGCAGTTTTTCACGTACCGTCCTAGGGTATCTCCCTCTGGGTCTACACGTCTATGGTCGGACTACACCCGCCAAGACATCTTAGCTGATGCGCCCGCTCTGTCAGCCATTGCCGGTCTTCCTCTGGTTAAGAGTGCTCGCGATGCGGATGGTACCGTCATGCTCGAGCTCACCAATCTTGAGGACGGGCCTTGGGATCGATGGCTGGCGGAAGGGGTTGATTTTGGCGTCAGGTCGGCTGAGAGCTTCATTTCTCTCCCGCCGCCTGACAGCACTTTTGTGTCTGGGCTCGTCCTGACCTCGTACGGGGTCTCTTCCAAGTATTGGCCATGGTTGAATGCCCCTAAGATTGTTTTAGATCATTTGCCCTCATCTTTATTCGTGCCCTCGGAGAAGAGTGCCCTGGATCGGGATCTCCGGCTCCGGCAACGCGCCGCTCGGTTGCTCTCCACCCTCCTTCTGCAGTTCCAGATGGCGAGGATTCACCTCAGGCTTCTGGAAGCCGAGCCGGCTGGCGACCTTAAGAAGGGTTGGGAGACGTTGCGGCGCGTGCAGCTGCAGCTCGCCCTGAACTCGGTGGGTGACCTTCAGGGTGCCGTCCATGAGGCTGCTCGGTGTCGGCAGTCTCTGAGGGTGGCCTTCTGTAAGAAAGCGCCCGCTGAGGTCAGGACTAAGCTGCTCCTCTCTGAGCTCGCTACCCCGGGTCTCTTCTCCGATGGTGCGTGGCAAGAGGCTTACCTCTTTGCGACTGCGGGACGCTTCGCGCACCGTGTTTCTGGGGCGTCGCGGCCTCCCGCAGCCGCTTCCTCCCTGGGTCGTGGGAGGAAGGCCGGTCCGCCTAAGGGACGCCAACCTTGGCGAGGTGCCATCGATGGGCGACGCCAAGGGGGCTGGGGACGGGCCTCGCGCCCTTCTGTCCGCCGCTCGCCTCTTCGCCCATCTCGTCAGCTCGCCATTGAGGCGTCCTCGCGGCGTTCCGACCAGAGGCAGGAGCATAGCCGCCCAACACAGGATCCTCCGCGCCGGTTTCAGGGACGCGGTCGCTCCAAGGGAGGGGGTGCCCGTGGAGGTCAGTCTCGCCGCGGCAAGACTGACGACTATGCTGGGTCAAAATACCGCTAGTTCCTCCGGCTTTTTCCCCCTTCTCTCCCGACCGCCTCCCCGAACGGGTGTTGAGGCTCACACAAGGAGCCCTTACCGTCTTCTTTTGCCCCCACTATCGGCAATGGCCTCGCCGATCGTGGGCGCGTCGGGTGGTGAAGCGGGGTCTGTCCTGGAGGTGGCGGTCTCGGCCTCCTCTCAGACATCCTCCCCGACATCGGCACGTCTCTCCAGACGTGGCCAAAGTTATCTTGTCGATGTTCGAGAATGGGATTGTTCGGGAGGTCTCCCCGCTCAAGCGGGTCTTCTTCTCCCGTGTGTTTCTGGTCCCGAAGAAGGACTGCGATGAGATCGGTGGTCGACCTGTCGTGCCTAAATTTGCATATCGTGAACGCCCGCTTTCGGATGCTCACCATCAGTCAGGTGCGGTTGGCGCTCCGTCCCGGCTGCTGGGTGATATCCCTGGATCTCAAGGACACATACTGGCATGTACCGATTGCTCCTCGGTTCCAGTGCTATCTGGCGCTCCAGCTGCACGAAAGGGTGTTCACGTTCGACAGGCTGCCCTTCGGTCTCAATATCGCACCACGCGTCTTTACGAAACTCGTCAAACAGGCTCTGACTCCTCTGCTCCGTCAAGGGATTCAGATCCTGTTTTACTTGGACGATTGGCTCATCTCCGCAGACTCTCCCACTCAATGTGCACAACACACTCTCCTTGTCATCCAACACATCACACGTTTAGGTTTCAAGGTAAACATTCCCAAGTCGTGCCTCACCCCGTCGCAAGACGTGACGTGGGTGAGCCTGGACTGGGACATGGCGAGTGCGACCGTCAGACAGAGTCGGGTGAACGCATCGAAGATTCAAAGGAAACTTTTCGCTACGTTGCACTCGGTCTCCATCACCAGGAAACTCTGGGACTCGTTGATCGGGTCGCTCAATTGGCCGTGTCTGACCATTCCCCTAGGGAGGCTCAGGATCAAATGCCTGATTCAACTGGGCAACAAAGCATTCCCACTGTTGCCTCCACATCGGCTTTGGCCGATTCCGCGCTCGATCCATTTACTTTTAACACACTGGGTTGTTCGGGGCAAGCTCGCGAGCGCTGTGCCTTGGACTTCGCCCCCGCCGACCATCTGGATAGACACCGATGCGTCGAGCGAGGTGGGATGGGGCTACCAGTCAAACATGGGTCACCAAAACCAAGGCAGGTGGTCAGGTCTCACTCACCTACATATAAACGTCTTGGAACTGTTAGTCCCGTTGTTCTTCCTGCGGGATCATGGGCACACCCTTCGGGGCAGGTCGATGGCCTTCAGGATGGACAACATGACTGCGGTTCATTGCATACAGAAACAGAGCTCCTCCAGATCCGCG
The DNA here is from genome assembly GCA_032716605.1 of Paralithodes platypus. Classification (NCBI taxonomy): domain Eukaryota; kingdom Metazoa; phylum Arthropoda; class Malacostraca; order Decapoda; family Lithodidae; genus Paralithodes; species Paralithodes platypus. The sequence goes on from CM064486.1 coordinate 22,995,186, forward strand.
GTGCTTCAGGATCTGGCGGAGAAACTGTTTTTTCAGGCAGATCGTTACAACATTACACTGCATGCAACCTACCTGCCCGGGTCTGCCAACCTGTGGGCGGATGCTCTGTCTCGGGGACGGAGCACCCAGGTAGAATGGTCTTTCAAACAAACCGTATTCGACGGCCTGGCGGCCTGGCGGCCTCCTGGGGTGTTCCGCAGGTCGACTTGTTCGCTTCTCACGAGACGACCAAGTTGCCTGTGTTCCTGACCCGCTGGATTCGCACTCCAGCGGGGGGGACCGGACGCCTTCAGCGAGGACTGGAACAGGTGGCAGTCACTGTACGTGTTTCCGCCACCCGACGCACTTTTGATGTGCAAGGTCCTCCACAGGCTGAGAGAGTACCAGGGCAAAGTTTGGTTGATCGTGCCCCTCTGGCCGGCCCAAGCCTGGTACGCTCAGCTGAAACGATGGTGCCCGGATCCCGTGCCTCTGTCGGTCTCAAGCTTCCACTTGGGGTCGATTGGAGACCTAGGGACCTCGTTGGCATTCGCATCGTGGATGTTTGTGAGGCGGGGTGGCTCCCCTTGTTTGGACGATCATTAACTGACAAATTCACTCTACATTGGACACCATCTACATGGAAGATATATGAATCTCACTGGCACAGCTTTACTTCTTGGTTACACACCTCTTCACAGACAACTCCATCGGTGGCGCTTGTTTTTTACTACCTAATTTTTTTATTTGAGGAGCATCACTACATGTACAACACTGTTAGGAACCACCTGTCTGCCATTCGAGAGCCTTTTGAGACCTTCACGGGGTTGGTCGTTCCTCAGAAAGAACTAGAGTTCTTCATGCGAGCCTGCTTTCGGCTCAGACCACCCCCGTGTCAGATTCCCCCTCAGTGGTCTTTGGCGGCGGCTCTCAATAGGCTCTCGTCTGCGGCCTACACTCTTAACCCCACACCTGACAGATTACTTGACAAGACACTGTTTCTTCTAGCGTTAGCTACGGGTGAGAGGGTCTCGGAGTTGGCTGCCATGTCTCGGGCCCAGAACTGTTTAAGTTTTGCTCCCATCCTCGGGTCGGTAACTTTGGCTCCGTCTGTTCATTTTGTTGCTAAGAAGGAACGAGAGGCACACGTGTTTAAGCCTTTCACTGTCCCCGCTCTTAAGTGCGGCCATCGTCATCACACGTTGTGCCCTGTTCTTTCACTTCATTGTTATGTTCTAACTATGCCGGGGTCGGGGTTGGCTCTATGGGTGGCGCCTAAGACCGGTAGGAGACTGACCAAACGTGCTGTGGGCCTACGCCTGTGTCGCATCATTAAGGATAGCAATCCTCTGGTTTGGGGTTCGGCGCATGACATCATGTCTTATGCGGCCACGCTCCGCTTCCTTCACAATCACTCCCTCAGGGACATTTCTGACACAGGGCTGTGGTCTTCCCCCAGCACGTTTGTCTCCTCCTATCTGTCCATGTCTACGGCCAGGCCAGGGCGTCCTTGTGTTACGTTGGGCCAAAGAGTTACTTAGGGGTATTCCTCTATGCTTGTCCTTCCCCCTACTGTTTTTTCTCCTATCCTGTCCGCTCCTATATTGGGGGGAGGGGGGAGAGGGGTGGGGCAATGGGTTAAACATATATGTATATAATGTCACCTAGGGTTAAGGACCTTACCTAGGCTTAAGGATATTGTTTTTCCTTCATTATTACATTCTTTGTTTGAAATGTAAGTGTTACTATGTGTTTCATTCATTTCTTCCCATCATCACATTCTGTTCGTTCTGCATCACCCGCTTGTGTCATGTTCATACATTGTCATTGGGGTGTTTGTCCTACTGTTTTTACTGGTAGTCCACAGAATTAAGTGTGCAGTCACTTATCTACTGGGTGTCACTTATCACCTCCGGCACTTTTTTCATTGTGCTCGGTACTATTAGCGGTGTTTACGCTTGGTGTTCTACGGTGTAGTACTTCCTACTTACTCCATATCATGATACGGGGGGGGGGGGGGCATCCTGTCGTCCATATCCAGCATTATATGTAACATTCATACGATTCGGTTCTACAAAGAACATGACATAACTGTATGTGATCTCTCTTAATATGCACCTGTCCGTACACTCTTTATATAAACTCTCTTGTTTAAGTCTGTCTTTTCTTTGTCATGATCCTTAACTAATTGCTGAAATTTGAGTTTTTTCAGCTTGGATGTCCGCCTCCAATTTTGGTACTCTAAGCTCTACGTTGGAACGTAGAGGCTACTACTAAATTGGGAGGTTTAACGACCCTCCCAATACCAAATAAGGTAAACCTCCTATTTGGTTGTAGTCTCGGAGTATCCAACGTCATAGTATCCCTCCCGCAGTCCGTGCCCCTGCCCATCCAATCTTGCCTCTTTTGTTGCTTGATATCGAGATGCCCTTTAATCAGGAACGGGTTAGAAGGTACGCCCCTGACAACGGTGTGAAGAGCCAGATGGAATGGCCTAGTCGACAACTTTTTCTTTTCTTTCTCGTTTCTCTTTTCAATTTTCTATTTAAAAGACCTCAAAAGTATGTACAACGTACCTAGTAGAGAGAGTAAGGTGCTACTCTAGATGTTATCGATTTAATTCGCGCTATGGGTATACGATAATTGCCGCTCTAGAGCGAAGCAGATTACATCGTCATAGTATAAGCTCTACGTTGGATACACCGTAGATATACCTTATTTGGTATTGGGAGGGTCGTTAAACCTCCCATTTTACCCGTAATCCACCTCGCACTCCCCCCTTTCCACCAGATTTCCTAGGCACAAAATACATCCAATCGTCGTCTCTCTAGCATCTCCGCAATCTCACCTGTCCTTCGTTTCATAGTACAGTACCCACATTCACTTCCAGACCTAAACTTGGGAGAAGAATCTGCGGTTGTGTCCTTTTGCGATTTTGTATCAACAGACTTACGATTTCTCTTATTGTTATTTTTTGTCATGATTGGTATTTTACCAACGTTGGAGGTCACTATCCTCATGTATCTAGCTCCAGGCAACCCCGGGTAGTTGTCACCCAGAGGGCATCCCAAGATCTTAATAGGGGTGGGACCTAGGGGCCTCGGGGCACCCCACCAGAACCAACCGCAGGGACGCAATCCGTGCGCGCACATGGCACTACGGCTGGTCCGATATTATGCGCCTATTGATAGGGCAGCCTCCCGGTGCGCTACCTCCAAGTTCGGGCCCCTGTACTTCTAGGCGGAAAGTGCCGGTCTGTAGATGGTGAAAAACACTATGCTCTGTACCCTCTAGGTCCTCCTGGCCAGGATGCACCCCCAGGGGGCCAGAGCTGGGCCTGAGGTAGGTCCCTCCATGTCAGCGAGCCGCCATTAGGTGAGTTTGAAGCATGTTTTACGTGGGGTGCCTGCTCTGACTAGCCCCCAACCACAGTTGTTGGCTGTGGGCCTAGCCTTTGCCCAGAGGGGCTTAACCTGCAAGGCAGCAGGCGGTTTGTGTGGGGTTTGCTCCCCTAGACAGGTTGCCGACCACGGCTGACGAGTCCTGTCTACCCGGATTGTGTAGGGTTGTCACTACTAGATGGGTTGCCGACCAAGGCTAACGAGTCCCATCCACCCGATAGTCCCATCCACCCGATAATTATGTATCAATTTATCTAACTTCAGCATTAAATAATCCCAAAATGTTTCTAGAATAAAGTTGACAGAATAAGCACTTATATAAATCTGACTTTACCCATTCAATACAATGGCGTCATTTAAACCTTGACTCGGCAATCTAATCCTTTCTAATGTATCTTAAGGCTGATTTATAGGAATTAAAGTGGTTAAAGCTATCTAAATTCAGTCTTTCACAGATCCTTCCTAAACTAATTAAAATCATCAAATGATAGCCAGAGCAAAATGAAGGAAGGCGCCATTGTACTGAAAGGGTTAAGCTTTTTCACTCAGGCCAGAATTTTTACTTTATGAAAGCTATATGAATTAAAGTGGTTAAAGCTATCTAAATTAACTGTCTTTCACAGATCCTTCCTAAACTAATTAAAATCATCAAATGACAAAGCATGGAAGAAGGGAGGCAGCAAGGAGGAATACCAGGCAGCTAAACGAACTGCAAAAAGAGTTATTTATTAGTGGCCCCTCCATCATTGACGAACATGCCTATTACATAAGGCATCCTCTTCAAACACTAATCCGCCGTAGTTTGAATCTACCGCACAGAGCATTTAAAATCTGAGAAGCCTTCATCATGAGCGCACGCGACCTAACTCATGGCTTGTCATTATGAATTGGGTTCTCACTACGAAAAAACTTCGTAAAAAATAAAAACAAAAAGAAAATAAGAATAACTATCCAATAAGCTTTCCATCATATCGTGGATGTACTTGTGTGGATCTTTGACCAGACGCTGATTCAGGCGTCATTCTTCCTTCTCTGCTCTGCGCTCAGCCTGCCCGGACGTGTCTCTCCACGCTCCGCTGGTTCCGCATTTGCTGCGTCCCTAGTGAGTTTTTTCTCATTTGTTTACTCCGGGATGTATCGAGTAAGGTTAGGATATGCGTAGCAGGAGTGTCCTGGGCTGGTTGCCCGCAGTGCAGTGTATTTTGGGTCGTGTGTTGGGGCATCTATTTCGGATGTACCCTCGTGGTCCTGTTGTGGACTTGTGAACTTTTCACAGTTGAGTTAGCTTGTGATGCAGGCGGCTTTCATTACGCGTTAGTTATGCTGCCTTTTATCTTTCTGATGAGGTAAGCGTTGCTTACTGACGTTCCCAGCGTATTTTTCTTCACTTAGTTAATTTTTTTCTGGGTCCCGAGTCAGTCTTCCCTTTGTCGGAAGTATTTGCTACAGTGGTGTGTTGGCGGTGGTTCCTGTTGTTATATTTCCACTGTTGTTTGTTTATATTTCAACATTTCTAATGCCGTCTACTTAGGCCTAGCCAGCCGCTCGTAGCTTTGCCACATGTACAAGTGTTATTGTTTATTTTATAAATATGTCCTATTGTGTCATGTGTATCCGGGTTTAGTTGTGTATTGGCTAATTCCACGGACTATGTATGTTTCCTGGATTAGTTGTGTATTGGCTAATTCCACGGATTATTGTGTGGACCCTAGGCTAGTCGTGCTTGGCTTTCTCTCGGGTCCTATGTGCGTTCAGATGGTTTCTGAACGGGGTGGGTTACTTTCCGGCGGGTTTTTCTCGGTTACACCATGAAAAAACCCGGCCGAGAGCCGTGTTGGGCCGCGCATGGTTTCAACACAGGCTTGTGTCCCCGGCGATGAGGTGTCTGTGGCTCTCCAGGACTGCGTCTCTGTGTTGATGCCTGTTTTTCAGGCTCCCTATGATTCCCGGCGGATTGGCTGTCCCCATCTAACATTGTTCATGCGGACATATGTTATGAAGTTTTTCTACCCGGTTTTACAAACCACAGCAAAAACCTAGCTGTTGTTAAGGGCTTTCCTCCCCGGCGATCTTTTACAAAGAAGTGGGGACAGGAACTTATGGGGTTAACGTTTTGACATCTCACCCGGCGGGTGCACCTTGGTAGGGTGGGATGAACGACTTGGTCATTCAGTTAGTTAACCGATCCATTTTAGTGATACTATATGTATCGCCGCCTTCATACTTACGGCGATCGAAGGTTCAATTAGGGTTAACATCTTTTTTCACAAATTTTTCACACCCGGCGGGTGCTCCTGGGAGGAGGAAATAAGGAATTTACAATTCAATTTCGTTAACCAGTTAATTGAGAGATACGTTAATGTATCGCCGCCTTCAAACTTACGGCGATCTTTTGTGACAATTCGTTAGAAATCAGATCTCGTATCAGCCTGCCCTGTGTTATTCTGCTAAATAATTCAGGTGCCGGCGTCTTTGTGGGGGGTTGTTTTCCAAAATTGAATCTTGAAACAGTCACCACCGGAAAGACTATAAACGCCATTCTGGTCCTTTATATTATGTCAGAGGGTATTCTTAACTTTCTTAAACACATGTTTAGATATTCTGAAATCTTTATAGAACCCCGCCGCGTAGCGAGCTGTGATCGTTGTGACATTACGTCTCGTTACCCGGCGGGTTATTAACACATGTGTGCGAACATGTTGGGTTAACCTTATGAGCATTAATTCCTGGAAATTTTCTTTTTTCCAGAGCTGGGCTCCGGCGGACCAATACAGACCCTGCAGTAGTTTTCCCCACCAGTCTCTGTCATGGCTATCTTTGCCCCAGTTTTTGCTTCATGCATTACCCCTACCTGTGCCGGTATCCCTATTTTTGCGCACACTCTTGCATCAAGTGTGTTAAATGTCTAGACCGTTCAAGGGGTCTGTGGGTGATGCGCAACTGTTCCTTTTGCTCCCAATTAAGTGTCAAGGTCCTCCGCGACAATGATAAGACCGCAGCGGTCGCCTTACGAGAGGTTAGGCAACAGATGTCAGCGTATACTACGATTGTGGCTCATAAGTCACTTCAATGTGACAACGTCCCTCTTTGGGATAGGCTTCTTTTCGAGCACCCTCCCCCTAAACGTTCCCCTCGAGTAACTAGTCGTAAGACGGCGGAGACTGGTCAGGGTTCTGTGTCTTCTGCTGCTACTACGAAACGTCCAAGAGAGCCTACACCCCCGGCGGCAGCCTCCTCGTCTCGGGAGAGATCTCGGTCTAGGTCACCTCTCAGACACCAGCCACCTAGTCTTGCCTCTTCACCATCGAGTAAGAAGAGTAAGACGGAAAGTTCCACCAGTGGTCACGGCGATAAATCCTCCAAATCGAAGAGTAGTTCACGGTCACACCGCAGCCATAAATCTTCAAAAAAGGATTCCCATGATAGAAAGGCCTCCCGACATTCGCCAGTTTCTAGTGCTTCTCATCGTACCTCTACCCCAGACAGAGTTTGTGTTCGGTCTCAAGGGTCCAGTATAGTGCCTGTACCTAAAGATGATTTACCCATTAACATTTTAACCCTGGAATTGGAGAGTTCAGGGGGATCAGTGATTGAGTGTTTCAGACTCCCAAGGGAGTGTAGGCCAAGGCCTCGGTGTTTGGCGATATTCTCGGCCAGGGTCTGACCACCCACTTCCGGCTCAAACTATTCACACAGTGGCTGACGTCCACCGGGACGCGGCGATCCCATCCTCTATTCCTGACTTATCTTGGCAACAAGGTACCCCAGCTTCGGCGGGATCTTCTCAGGAGGAACAGGATGATAAAGACGAGGTTTCAATGATTTCGGATATGGAAGGGCAAGAGTCAGGTTCAGGCTTAGACGCCGCGCAGGATATTAATGATTCACCAGTGAGTACATCATCAAGTCAATTTGTCACTGCACAGGAAATTGATGGGCTACTTAGTAATGCTTTATCTAAATTTTTTGGCCAACAACAGGAAACTCCCACAGTGGACTTGGGAGCTCCCACGACAAGCTCTACGGTACGGCCTCTGATGACTTCTATTGCTTTAACTCAGATCCCTCACCCTCCCCCTCTGTCACCATCAGTGGATACTAGGCCTGCTACGGCGGCATTGACCACTTCGAATGTAAGGGTTATAACGGATGTCAATCCACCCCCTCTAGACAAGGCGCCTCTCAGAAAGGTAGCTATGCCCTTGCTTTACGGACCAGACGAGTCATGGGTCCTTTTGACCCCCACTAAACCAGAGCTCGCCCAACCTACCTTGTCAGGGGAACTCCCAGTACCGCGTGAGTGGGTCATCCAGGGCAATAAATCTAAGAAATTAAGGGCCTTGGATACTTTGGGAAATGTACTAGACGTCAATATAAAGGCTATACCAAGTTATTATCACCAGGACTATTTTGTTTATGCTACTAAGCCGGCTTTACCCCCTGCCTCAGCTTCAAATTTTTTTTCAGACTGGTCTAAGCTGGATGGGTTTAATGACATTAAGACTCTGTCAGCTCTCACTCCAGAACTTGATTTGCAAACCGTCACAGACACAGCAGCTAATCCAGTCTTGAAGGTGGGGCAGTTGGGTCCAGGACCTTGGGTGGTTACAGGAATGGGAGACAGAGGCTCAAAACTTTGCGACCACATTTACTTCCAAAACTTCCCACCAGATCCCTCAAGATACTCATTCTTGGTTCTCCATGCCAGTGTGTTCTGCCGGCGGAGTCCCTTCAGCTTTGTTTGCTTTCTTAGCTGCCCCTAAAATTAATCTTTGTGAGCTAAAAGACCCTTTCACTACCCCTACCCCAACTCACCTAGACCGAGAAATTAGGCTAAGGGGGAAAGCTTTTCGCCTGTTCTCTCAATACATAGTGTCTCAACAGGTAGCAAAGTCTTTGCTCCGGTCCACTCAGGCAATCGCAGACGCGGATGCCAGACGATCGGTTGAATTGTCCCGGCGACTGCTTCTTCAGTCGTCAATCCAATCTTTGGGTGACATCCGCACCGCCTTGCTTGAGGCGGTACGAGCGAGACAAGACCTCAGAATGTCTTTAGTCCGCAAACTGCCTGATCGCATTGCGAATCAGGTGGTCATGTCACCAGTGCTCACTCCCTCTTTAATGTCCCCTGACGTGTGGCGAACGGTGTTTAATATGGCGCAGGCCTTTAAACACAGTCCTTCTAAGAAACCTGCCTTTAACTTCCCCAAACCCAGGCCAGTCGGGGGGATCTAAGCCCTTTCTTCCACCTAATTCCTCCCCCTCCCCTCAAGGTCAGTACAGGCATAGACAGAGTAGGTTTTCAGGTCAGAGAGGACGCGGCCATAATAAGCCAGGTCAGGGCCCGTCTTCGGCCAACGCCAGCCAGCCGGCGAAGCGTCCACCACCACCAACTCCACCACCATCAAAAAACTAAAGTCTCTCTCACTCCCGGTGCCAATCTTAAGGCCGGCGGATCCGAGGGTAATACAGCCGGCGAACCCTTGTCTGCTAACTGGGTCGTTCTGAACGTGTCACCAAGCATGGCCGTTAAACACTTGGGCACGGATGGTGGCACGCAAAGGCATCACTTGGCAGTGGCTCCGGCGACCTCGCTTACGTCAGCCGATAACGGCGAATTTTGTTTCTTTAGAGGTGGAGTCACTGGTCCAGGAAATGATTGCCAAGAATGTCATCATACCGGTCCCCCCAAATTACCCTGTATTCACGTCCAAGCTATTTTTGGTTCCCAAAAGGGACAGTGTTCAGATGAGACCGGTCGTAGACCTGTCTTATCTGAACCTTCACATTCACAACGAGTCATTCCGAATGTTAACAGTACACCAAATCAGGCTAACACTTCCGCCGGGAGGTTGGAGGTGTTCCCTAGACCTGACAGACGCCTATTGGCACGTATCGGTCAACAAAAGATTTCAAAGGTTTCTGGCCTTACGGATCAGGCACCAAAATTTTGTTTTTCAACGAATGCCATTCGGTTTGAACCTGGCACCTCGATTATTCATGAAATTAGTCCGGCAAGCCCTGATGCCGTTGTTAAAGCAAGGAATCAGAGTTTTGTGGTACCTAGACGACTGGCTGGTGGTGGCAGAGACAGAACAATTATGCATCAAACATGTCAACATAATTTTAAATCATGTCAAAACACTAGGGTTCAAGGTAAATCTGGTAAAGTCAAACCTTGTTCCCTCACGAGTAATTCAGTGGATAGGGCTGGTCTGGGACACGGCTGCTCTCACTCTGAGTCAGAGTGTGGACAATCGCAACAGGTTTCGCAGGAAACTGTTCATGTTTCTTCACAGTCTGACTACGACGCGGAGGGTCTGGGAGTCTCTGGTCGGCTCTCTCAACTGGATTCAACTAACTGTTATGTTGGGCCGGTTGAAAGTAAAACGTTTAATATTGGAAGGCAACAAATATTTCCCACTCTTACCGGCGGGAAAGTTATGGCCCATCCTGAAATTAATCCACACCTTACTAGCGGTCTGGGCGAAGAGGGAAACGTTGCACTCAATAATGTCATGGACCTCTCCTCCGCCAACGGTATGGGTAGACACGGATGCATCAGGCACAATAGGTTGGGGATTTCAGTCAAATCAGGGGCACCAGGGTCAGGGGCTTTGGTCCCACTTAGAAATCTCCCACATCAATGTCAAAGAATTACTAGTCCCCTTGTATTTCCTTCAGGCTCACGGCCCTGCTTTACGGGGCAAGTCGGTGGCCTTCAGAATGGACAATCTGAACGCAGTTCACTGTATTCAGAAACAGGGGTCAACGAGGTCAAGGAAGTTGCTAAACGTGTCGGAAGAGATTTTTACTCTAGCCAACAGACTAGACATTTATCTTCACGCATCTTATCTCCCAGGCGTAGCAAACGTCTGGGCAGACGCTCTGTCCCGGAGACAGAGCACGACAGTAGAATGGGAGCTCAAGCAACCCATTTTAAACCGAATGATTGCAGAGCTCTCCCATCCACAAGTGGATCTGTTTGCGTCCGAGGAGACTCACAAACTCCCTCTATACCTCACCCGCCGGACGAAAACGCCGGCAGGGGGCCAGACGCCCTAGTGACAGACTGGAACAGATGGAGCTCCATCTATCTGTTTCCGCCGCCAGACGCGTCACTAATGTGCCACGTAGTGAACAAACAACGAGATTATCGAGGCTTAGTCTCGCTAGTCGCGCCCCTGTGGCCGGCGCAGTTGTGGTACCAGCAATTAAAGACGTGGTGCCCGCACCCGGTGTTGCTCCCGGTCGGGTATTTCCACTTAGACACGATTGGCAACCTAGCGACCTCGCTGACTTTTGCATTATGGACATTCAGGAGGCCAAGTGGCTAGCACCATACGGTAGAGATGTGACCAATAAATTATTAAATCAATATACTCAGTCTACGAAACGACAGTATCACTCACATTGGCAAGCCTTTACTTCTTGGATCATTAGAACAGAACAGACTGTGCCTTCAGTAGCATTAGTTTTTAATTATTTAAATTATCTGTTTGAGCAGAAACATTTATCTGTGGTCATGTTAAAAAATCACTTAACTGCAATTAGAGTGCCCTTTTTAGACCTTACAGGTCTCTCCATACCGGTGGCGGAGGAAACAGGTTTTATGAGGGCATGTTTTAAACTCCGCCCACCTCCCCGTCAGCTCATGCCTACTTGGTCTCTGGACAAGGCATTGTCTTTACTTCACTCTCGTCTGTACCAAAATACTGCAGATTTTGCATTACTCTTAAAAAAGGCTGTATTCCTTTTGGCTTTGGCCACCGGGAACAGAGTGTCTGAGCTGGCGGCGATGAGCAACACACCTAGTTGCCTTAGGTTTGGTAGACTTAATGAATGTATTCACATTGCACCTTCCCCGGGATTTGTAGCCAAGAATGAGCACAGTGCACACGTGTTTTCTGAGTTCACGGTGCCGGCGTTAAAAAGGGGAAAGGTGCATCATAATCTATGTCCAGTGCAAGCTCTAACCAAATATTTGAGAGTGGCTCCTCTAAACCCCCAAGGTGCTTTATGGGTAGCGAGTACGGGTAAATGCTTACTGAAACGGAGATTAGCTTCTCTTCTGGTCGAAGTCATTAAAGAGAGTAATCCCGGCGTTGTGGGTAGGGCCCACGATTTACGCAAATGGGCAGCCTCTTTACGTTTCCTGAAGAATTTTTCAGTAGAAGATATTTCGTCCACACAGTTGTGGGCATCTAATCATACGTTTTTGACTAGATACTTGTCAGTTGCTCTAGACAAACCTTCCTTACCATGCAGAGGGTCTAGTTGGGGGGGGGGGGGTGCAGTCAGTGTAACATAGGACACCCTAGACCCCGCCGGAGTGTAAGAGCTGTGATACAATTTATGGTTAATGTGATATGAAAATTTCTCTGCGAGAAATTGTGCTAGTACAATGTTAGTACAAAACAACGGGGTTGTTATAGTAGTTTTAGCTGTGAAAGCAATTTAGTATTAAACAGTGGAGATCTTTTGCAAATTATCTCCATGATTATTTTGGGGTTTATTATGTGCACATGTAAACTTATAACTTGTTATTTTTGTCACCACTCGTTGAGTGGGGTGCCTTTGTAACTACAGATCTGTTCACAGAATCTTCAGAGTTACCCTTTTTTGTCAAGCAGGCTTCTTTGAAGCACGCACCTGCCTGAACCCCTTTCTTGTGTATATATATGGGCTGCGCCGTATTTAAATATATTTTCAAAGTAAGAATACTACGTGGTTGTTTGATTATCTGCTTTTCTAGAGTTATGATATGATTACGAATGTCCCCCTCCAGTCTTAGAAATCAGGCATGTTCGTCAATGATGGAGGGGCCACTAATAAATTATAGGTTTGACTCCTGTAAGGAGATAAAGAAAACCTAATATTTAGTAGTGGCCCCGTAATCATTGACGACTGGGGCCCTCCCGACCATCCCCTTCCCATTCGTTGATGTATTAAGGATTTTGGTTTACTTGATATGTCAGTGAAGGAAGAATGACGCCTGAATCAGCGTCTGGTCAAAGATCCACACAAGTACATCCACGATATGATGGAAAGCTTATTGGATAGTTATTCTTATTTTCTTTTTCTTTTTATTTTTTACGAAGTTTTTTCGTAGTGAGAACCCAATTCATAATGACTGAAGCCATGAGTGAGGTCGCGTGCGCTCATGATGAAGGCTCCTCAGATTTTAAATGCTCTGCGCGGTAGATTCAAACTACGGCGGATTAGTGTTTGAAGAGGATGCCTTATGTAATAGGCATGTTCGTCAATGATTACGGGGCCACTACTAAATATTAGGTTTTCTTTATCTCCTTACAGGAGTCAAACCTATAATTTACAATGCTAAAAAAGGCATTAAGGACCTCGAACAAGTGTGTAACACTGACAATCCCAATGGGATCTTCAACCTAGCTAGGCGAGTTAAAACTGACAGTAGGGATATTATAGGTGAACAGTGTTAGAAACGATAATGGGAAAATTGTGTATGCAGAAAATGAAATCAGAAAAGCATGGAAGGCACACTATGAACGATTGCTAAATGTAGAGTTTGAATGGGATAAGTAACAGCTTAGTATCGAAAAACCAATATCTGGACCCCCTCCTTTGATAGCACCAGCTGTAGTGAGCGACGCAATCAATAAAATGAAGGACGGTAAAAGCTCCAGGTTGCTCTGACATTGTCGCTGAGATGATAGAAGCCTCAGGGGAGACTGGTGTCAACTTAGTCACTGAGTTGATAAACACCATTATTAAAGATGAGAAAATCCCAGAGGATTGGCTCAAAAGTGTAATAGTAAATATATACAAAGGAAAAGGGGATGCACTAAATAGAGGAAATTATAGGGGCCTGAAAATGCTTGACCAAATCATGAAGGTCTGTGAGAGAGTCTTTGAGGGTTTGATCAGGCAAAGCATCTCCATTGATGATATGCAGTTTGGTTTTATTTGTTAGTAGTCTTGGCAAATCCAACGTCAAGGCTATTAACCTAATTGCAATGACGACTTGTCTATTTTGACTGCTATGTCGTCATTCCAACCGCGGTTAAAAAGAAAACGTCTAGAGTCTACTCCTTATCTTGCTCTAGGAGACGTTGTACATTAACCAAAACTACCACCGAAGGTGAAAAAAGTATAGAAGAGAAGAAAAAGGGGTTTACCTTAGTTACCGCTCAAGGCCCATCCCGTGTTCCGTCATGCGCCGATCCCTGTCGAACGTGCGCATGAGCGACCCTCTCTTGTTATCATTTTTTCACGCGTCGCCATTGTTGAGTCCGCTTTTGTTGTGCTCCTTCAATTCACCCTGTTTTAGGTTCGTTTCGGCTTTTCTGGCCTTCTTTTTGTTAGACAGATGTTACGTGATCTAGGGCACACGTAAATGGGCTCCTCAGTGTGTTTAATGGAGACGCGTGTGGAAATAGCTACCGAAGGTACGGGGGCGCCTCGCGTTCCTCGTCTGTGTTTTTCATTCCTTTCTCTTTTCATATTCTTTTTTCCTGTTAGTCTGGGCATAGTTTAGCTTATTTTAGCCTAGCTTGTTTCTCATTCAGGAATTGCTATGCCCTATGAGTTTTCATATTTTCATAGCCTAGGTGTACAGTTGGTTCACAATCTGAGATTTCGTGGTGGCGGTGCTGTTTGTAGGGTTTGTGTCGGCCGCATTATTAGCGTTATTCCCGAGTCCCCCCTTTCGAGCCTTCACTGTGTCTCAAGGGCCTGGGCGCTTGGTGGTTCGTGATATCCAGGGGTACCCACGGGGGCCTCCCTCACACCACAGGGTTTTTCGCCCCTGACACATTCTCTCCTCACGGCTAGGCCACCCTTTTCTCGCCAGTTTCATTTACTGGTTTTTGTGTTCCCTTACTGTTTTCACCTCCATCCTTTCATTCCCTTTTGCCCAATCCTGGGGTACCCTACGGGGGCCCCTGTTTGTGCCAAACCACCCTTCCTGCCACTTCTCCTCATGGGCTTTGCTCTATCTCTGTGGGTGGGGTGGTTCCTGGGGGATGTGCCTCCTCTCCCCTGGTGTGTCTTCCTTGCCTCTCCCTTGACCGGTTGAGTCAGGATATTATCAAGGAAGACACTGCTCAGCTTGATGGCCATCGTCGCTTGGAGTCATAAGGAGTTGACGCTTTTTTCTGGGCCTGTGTTGGTATTCCCTAGACGCTCCTCTCGCTTTTTCGGCGCTGGACCATCTCGGCCGGTCCCGCAAATTTGCGGAGTGCTCGATTCGGTCCACGGACGTTTCGGCTCCCCGCAATTTTGCGATTGGGGTCTCGCGCGCGGCGCGGGGGAGGGTGTGTCGTGTCCGGTATGCCTCCATTGGCCCGCAAATTTGCGGTTATAGTTGGCTTTCACGGTGACCCTTTTTTGTGTCATCTTGTTGCCTGGTACTATATTGGTGTATGCACTTTCCTGGTGTTATGGACCCTGCATGTGAGGTGTTGAGTGGTGGTTAACACTTTCTCCATCTTTGCAGGTTCTGCTTGTGCTCTTCCGCCTCACCCGCCCTCCTCACCTCCATCGGTGCTCCCGGTTTAGAGTGAGTACGACTTCCAGTTTGCATGTGTGTTCCTGTTTACCCATGCTCATTCCCTGGTTTTTATTGGACATTATCTTCACTTACTCCGTCAACGTGCTGCTTATGGTGTGTGTTCTTCCGTTGCAGGTGGGATGCCTTGCTTTCGCGAGGGCTGTGGCTCCCCGTGCTTGGAATGCCACAGGTCCTGCTTACGCCACTCTCAATGTGTGTCCTCTACGGCCTACCTCCCTGCTTTGTGTGGCCCGTGTATGGACCTGGTGGATGTGGTGGACCATCACCCTGGTTCCTCTGACGCGGCAGTGGCCTCTGCATCCCTTCAGTCTGTGTGGGCGGTGGTCTCCCACCACATTAGGACTGTGGGCCACCGTTCCCCGGCCTTTGTTGACGACCGGATCCGCGTCGCCCTGGGCATCCCTGACCCGTCTGGTGGCCGTTTACCTGGCCCTCTCCCTGCTCGGGCCCTCCTCCCTGAGTCCCGTGGTCGGTCGTCACATCGTCGGGTGGATCCCCAGCTCCGTCCACGCTCTCGCTCTCCTCGTCGCTCGTTCTCTACTGCCCCTCCTCGTCCTCCTGCTCCCCTTGACTCCGCCGTTCACCCTCGTCATGGTTCTCGCCCTGAGGCCGGGGTTAGCGTCTCTGCCCCTGTACGCCCTCCCCTGGCCTCTCCGGATAGGGGCTCTACTACCTTCCGCCCGCTTCCCCTGCACAAAAGACGTCCTCTTCATTTGTCCTCTACGCGCGCGGATGTTCATGCTGTAGCTGGCCCTCTGCTCCCTCCTTCTACTCTGTCCAGGAGGGTCCGCCAGGATGTAGTTGCTTCTCCTCCTACTTCTCCTGCTTCGGTGCCTCTTCTTCCTTCTCGGTCTCGTCCCAAGGTGGAGGTTCCTCCCTCCTCCGCCTCGGTGTCGGGCCGCCCTGTTCTCTCAGCCCCGGGGATCCTTGCTCTGTTTCCCCCCGCGGCTCCTTTTGACCTCCTTTCGCCCGGCCAGCCTTCCCCTTCCCGTCATCCTGCTCCTCTTCCTTCTTCTATTCCTGATCTTCGCTTGCCGGCTCCCCGTGAGGGTACCCCGCCGCTTGACTCGGTAGAGTATAGCGAGGTTTCGGGGTCCCCTTTCTCGGGGGCTGACGTGTCGCTGGAAGAGGGGGATGGTGATGTTTCCCCCTCGGGCGTTAGTGATCGGGACCGAGACCCTCAGGACCGCCACGGCCGTCGTCGCTCGCCTTCTTTGGGCCGCGACGCTGCTGTTTCGTGTCGTGGGTCTCGCTCTCGCTCACGCTCGCCCCTGCGGGCCGCACTATCTTCGGGGGGGTCACCTCTCTCGGATCGATTTTCGGCTATGCAGGGGTGGGTTGTGTCACACTTCGACGCGCGCTTGGAGGCGATGCAAGAATCCCTCTTATCGCGCTTCTTGGCGGTGACACAACCTCAGCGCCTCACCCAACCTACCCCTGCTTTGGTCCCCCTCCACTCTGCGGTGGACCACATTCCTTCTCGCCCTGCTTCTCCGCCTGCCCGGTCGTCGGCTAGTACTGCTCCTGCCCTGGCTCAGGTGGTTGCCCCTGCTGGCCTCCCACCCGAAGCGTGCTACCGACTTCTCGTCAGGTGAGAGGGCCCTACCTTCGGACTGGTCGGTCCAAATTAATGATAAAATGCAGTTCAGGGCGATCAGGGTGGATGGTCAGGTGGCCGACGTGGAGGTGCGGGCGTACCCGACAAGGACTGACCTTCAGTACTTTTCGGTGAAGCCCAAGCCCCCGTCTGCTCCTCGAACTAAGCTCTGGTCAGACTTCAGCCGCCAGGACATCCTTCAGGATGTTCAGTCCCTGGCTGTGTTAACGGGACTGTCCTCCTATGGGACGGGTTTGTGCGACGACGGTAAGCCTGGCTTAGCCGTCGTGCTCGATAACCCCCTCCCATTGGAGGCCTGGTTTGCTGAGGCCTTAGACTTTGCCAACCGTTCCGTCGACAGATCTATTTCAGTCCCTCCCCCAGAGTCGTCACTGCTTTTGCCTCCTCTGGTATCTGTTGGCGGATTGGATGGCAAGTTCTGGTCCTGGATTAGCGCTCCCAAACTTGAAATTTGTGCTATTGCTAACCCGTTCTTCTCCCACCCAGATAAGTCCTCTGTCGACAGGGATTTTACCTTGCGGCAGAGGGTGGCGAACTTATTGTCTTGTCTTCTAGGTTCCCTCCAGACGTCTGTTCACCACCTGCGACTTATCGAGGCGACTGCACCTGGCGATCTTCGCGAGGGCTTGGACCACGTTCGGCGGATCCACCTTCAGCTCGCGGTGTCTTTGGTTCCCGAGCTGAAGGCGGTTTTGTGCGAGGCAACTCTACAACGCCAGACGGTAAGGTCCTCGTTCTGCCGGAAGGCCCCTTTGGATATTCGTCAGGGTCTGTTATACTCTGAGTTATATACATCGGGGCTTTTTGCGCAGGATGCTTGGGAACGCTACGCTTCTCTGTCAGCGGACCCTGCTTACGACACGCAAAGACGCGCTGTGTCGCGACCAGGGTCTTCGCAGTCCCGTCCTTCTGCCGGTCCCCTTCGGGGTGCTGCCGCCACTGCTGCCGCCAAGAAAGGGCGCAGGAAAGGGAAGTTGCCGGCCAGAGCGTCGGTTCCGCCTCGCACTTCTGCTCCTGCTCCCTTTCATCCCCGCCGAGAAGGGGCTGGCCAGCCTTCCACTTCCGGCCGCACTTTGACGGGGTCAGACGCACGACGGACAGGGGATGGGGTGACCCGCCCTTTTCGGCGAGGTGGGGGGGGTAGGGGTGGTCAACGTGGCTCTTATGACCGCAGGGACCGTACCGGGGGACCCTCCACGTCAAAAAATGTGTAGGTTCTCCAGGTCGGTCTCCTCCTTGTTCTCCTTCTCGCCTCGCAGAAAGGGTCGCTCACCTCATCTCGGGGGCTCCCACAGGTTATTTTCGCCCTTGCGCCCTTCGGTGGCCACGAGGGACGTGGGGGCGGAAGATTGCACGGAGGGGTCTAACCTGGAGATGGAAGTCCAGACCCCCACTCAGCTCTTGTCAACGAAGCCGGCCTGTCTCTTCGGAGGTGGCCGACGTGATTACATCCATGCACGAGCAGGGAATCGTCAAGGAGGTGAAAGCCGGTCACCCGGTTTTCCTCTCCCGTGTTTTTCTGGTACCGAAGAAGGACTGCGACGCGATGCGACCGGTGGTGGATCTGTCGGCCCTCAACGGGCACATCGTGAACACACGGTTTCGGATGCTGACGGTGCACCAGGTACGACTGGCCCTACGACCTCTGTCGTGGGTAGTGTCGCTGGACCTCAAGGATGCGTATTGGCACGTTCCTATCCATCCTCGTTTCCAGCGATTCTTGGCCGTTCAGACTTCCGATCGTGTGTTCATGTTCGACAGACTTCCCTTCGGTCTCAACATCGCGCCGCGGATCTTCTCGAAACTGGTAAAGCAGGCTCTGGATCCTCTCCTCAGGGGCGGCCTCCAGATCCTGTTTTACTTGGACGACTGGTTGATAGTTTCAGACACCCTAGAACAGTGCGTCCACGACACCCTCACAGTAGTTCAACACATCACACAGTTAGGGTTCAAAATCAATATTCCCAAGTCACGCCTGACCCCGTCGCGTGTCGTGACGTGGGTAGGTCTCGAATGGGATCTGACCAACGCTACAGTGACCCAGAGTCAGCCAAACGCGGTGAAACTTCGCAGGAAGGTCTTCGCCGTGTTGCACTCGGTCTCCCTCACGAGGAGGATCTGGGACTCGTTAGTGGGTTCACTGAATTGGGCCGCTCTGACCATTCCCTTAGGGAGGCTCAGGCTGCGCCGCCTAATACTCATGGGCAACAAGGTGTTTCCGTTGGCCCCTATGGATCGGCTCATGCCGATCCCGCGTACCATTCACAGACACTTAGGACACTGGGTTGCTCGGGGCACGCTCTCTGCGGCTGTGCCCTGGACCGCCCCCCCGCCGACGATCTGGGTGGATACAGATGCGTCGAGCGAGGTAGGGTGGGGTTACCAATCCAACCTGGGACATCAACATCACGGCAGATGGGTGGGACACACACACCTACACATCAATGCCCTCGAACTGTTGGTTCCCTTGTTCTTCCTGTGGGACCACGCGCTGGCCCTTCGGGGAAAGTCGATGGCCTTCAGGATGGACAATCAGACAGCTGTCCACTGTATCCAAAAGCAGGGGTCCTCCAGGTCTTTGACTCTGTTGGGGATCTCAGAGAAGTTGTTTTTCCTCGCGAACCGACACAACATCTCCCTGCACGCCTCCTACCTGCCCGGGACTGCCAACCTGTGGGCGGACGCCCTGTCGCGAGGACAGGGCGTTCTTGTAGAATGGGCAATGAAACAGACTGTATTCGACGACCTCGCAGCTTCCTGGGGTGTTCCGGAGGTCGACTTGTTCGCATCGAAGGAGACGCGCAAGTTGCCTCAGTACCTATCCCTCCGGACTCACACTCCGGAGGGGGGTCCGGACGCTTTCATGGAAGACTGGAACAGGTGGCAGTCGATATACATATTTCCGCCACCAGACGCACTGTTGATGTGCAAAGTCCTCGCGAGGCTGCGGCTGTACCGCGGCAGAGTCTGGCTAATAGCGCCTCTGTGGCCAGCCCAGGCTTGGTACTCCCAGTTGAAGCGGTGGTGCCCGAGTCCGGTCCCTCTCCCTCTCTCAAACTTCCACTTGAGCCAGGTTGGCGACCTGCGGACCTCGTTGGCCTTCGCATCGTGGATGATCGTGAGGCATGGTAGCTCCCAGTCCACGGACGGGACCTGACTGACTTCCTGAAGCGTTCATGGACGTCTTCGACTTGGGGGACTTACGAGTCCCACTGGAGGTCTTTTACTAGGTGGATACAGGACACTCGCCAGACTGTTAGCTCTCCTTCCCTCGTCCTACACTACTTGTTTCACCTCTTCCGTACACGTCGCTTTCAAGTCAACACTATACGTAACCACTTGTCTGCCATCCGGGAGGTCTTTGAGTCCGTCACTGGGCTGGTCGTTCCACCGAAGGAGCTGGATTCCTTCATGAAGGCTCCCTTCAGGGAGCGACCGCCTCCGCGCCAGATCCCTCCTCAGTGGGATCTGGGGCGTGCTCTGGACCTTCTGGCTTCACACACATATACACGGGATACTACACCGGTTCAGTTGCTGGAGCGTACACTCTTCCTTGTCGCTCTGGCCACTGGGGATAGGGTGTCTGAACTAGCTGCCATGTCGCGGTCCCAGGAATGCATGCGCTTCTCCCCGTCCTTGAATGTCGTCACGTTAGCCCCCTCCCCTCATTTTGTTGCCAAGAATGAGAGAGAGACCCACGTTTTCAAGCCTTTCACCATCCAGGCTTTAAAGCGTGGGCATACTCACCATGTGTTGTGCCCGGTGCAGGCCTTGCACTCCTATGTTGAGTCTGTGGCTCCGACTTCGGGTACTGCTGTGTGGGTGTCTCCTCGGACTGGTGGGAGGCTCTCGAAGGTACAGATAGGACGCCACATTTGTCGGGTCATTCGTGCCAGTAACCCTGCTTGTCGGGGTTCTGCGCACGATGTGCGATCCTTTGCTGCCTCCTTACGGTTCCTGCAGACTCGTTCGTTGCCTGACGTCGCCTCAGCGGGTTTGTGGTCTTCTGTCCATACCTTCGTCTCCTCCTACCTCTCCATGTCCATTGTTAGACCCCCTCGGCCTGTGATAGCTCTCGGGAGTCGTGTTTCCTAGGGCTCTCGCGCAGTTGCCTGGTCTTCCCCCCTAGTCACTCTTTCTTTTACTTTGTTTTCTTTAGAACAGGGGGGGAGGGAAGTACGGGTTTGCAACACTGGATTGCAAGTTTGGGATTATGTTATATGTATACAGTACATAAGTGTTTTTGCCTCATTGAAAATTGTGTTTTGTTTATGTGATCCGTGTTTTTGTTCGTTTTGGAAGAAAAGGGATTTTGTGTACAGTACTTTTTGGTTTAAGACAAGTCTATGATTTTGCATTACTATGAATGATGGGCACGTGTTAAAACTGCTCTTTTTAGCTACTCCTCAGTTTTTCACTCTTTTATTAAACTCTCTTGTTTAAATTGTGTTTCTTTGTCATTCATAATTTTGTCTTATGCATTGGTTTTTTTGGTATGTTGGGCTTGGATGTCCTCCTCCTATTTGTTATGCAGCCTTGACGTTGGATTTGCCAAGACTACTAACAAATTGGGAGGTTTGACGTACCTCCCAACCTACCAAATAGGAAAACCTACTATTTGGTAGTAGTCTTGGAAAATCCAACGTACATAATACCCTCCCTCACGCCGGACCCCTGCCCATCCGCGTTCTTCTGCTGACGTGAGATGTGATAACAAGAGAGGGTCGCTCATGCGCACGTTCGACAGGGATCGGCGCATGACGGAACACGGGATGGGCCTTGAGCGGTAACTAAGGTAAACCCCTTTTTCTTCTCTTCTATACTTTTTTCACCTTCGGTGGTAGTTTTGGTTAATGTACAACGTCTCCTAGAGCAAGATAAGGAGTAGACTCTAGACGTTTTCTTTTTAACCGCGGTTGGAATGACGACATAGCAGTCAAAATAGACAAGTCGTCATTGCAATTAGGTTAATAGCCTTGACGTTGGATTTTCCAAGACTACTACCAAATAGTAGGTTTTCCTATTTGGTAGGTTGGGAGGTACGTCAAACCTCCCAATGCCAGGACGGGGTACAACCGATGCTATCTTCATAGTCAGGCAGATACAGGAAAGATACTTACTAAAAGGCAGGGATCTTTACTTTGTGTTTGTAGACCTGGAGAAGGCCATTGGTAGGATGCCTAGAGATGTTGTGCAGTGGGCTATGAGGAAACTTGGTGTGGAAGAGTGGCTGGTGCATGTGATAATGAAGATGTATGAGGATTCGCGAAGTGCGTTGAGGGTGAAGGGTGTACCGAGTGATGAGTTCGCAGTCGGTGTTGGAGTTCATCAGGGTTCAGTGTTAAGCCTCCTCCTCTTTATTATGGTCTTGGAGGCACTGTCTAGAGTTTTTAGAGGCAGACTCCCGTTGGAACTGTTTTATGCAGACGATTTAGTCCTAATAGCTGACAGTATGCAAGATGCTGAGGCCAAATTCAGAGAATGGAGAGAGGGCATGGCGAGCAAGGGTTTAAGAGTCAATATTAACAAAACCAAGGTTATGCATTGTAGATTGAGACGAGGCAATGTGGAAAAGAGCGGTGCATACCCATGTGCAGTGTGTGGAAAGGGTGTGGGCGTTAACTCAATTCAATGTAGCATCTGTCGATGTTGGGTACACCATGGGAGTAAGCGCTGTAGTAGAATAAAGGGACCCCTGCCGAAGGATAAGTCAGAAATTGGGAGGTTTGACGTACCTCCCAACCTACCAAATAGGAAAACCTACTATTTGGTAGTAGTCTTGGAAAATCCAACGTCAAGGCTATTAACCTAATTGCAATGACGACTTATCTATTTTGACTGCTATGTCGTCATCCCAACCGCGGTTAAATAAGAAAACGCCAGAGTCTACTTCTTAACTTGCTCTAGGAGACGTTGTACATTAACCAAAACTACCACCGAAGGTGAAAAATGCATAGAAGAGAAGAAATAGGGATTTACCTGAGATACAGCTGATAGCCCAGCCCATCTCCTGTCCATGTTTACATCTGGGCGAACCTGAGCGCATGCGCCGTTGGCCAACCATCATAATTCCACATAGAGTAGACAGGAGCGAGGATGGGCAGGGGTCCGGCTTGTGGGAGGGTACTATGTACAGTACGTTGGATTTTCCAAGACTACTACCAAATAGTAGGTTGTTGTTGTTGTTGTTGTTCCCTAAGCTGCCTGGCCGAACAGCCCCGAGTCCCTGAGGAAGGCCATGGCCACGATCGGGCTTTCCCACAGAGCTCTCATTGAGTGTAGATTGTGTTGTTGGCGTAAGTGGTTGTGTGAAATGCAGTCTTCTATGATGTGTTTAATGGTATGGGGTGCTGTGTTACATCCCGGGCAGGCGTCGACAACGGAGTCATCCAGTCTCTTCTGATAGCTCAGGAGAGCTGGATGGTGTTCGCATCTCAGCCTGGCCAGGTGGACTCGCGAGGAAGGGAGGATTCGGAAGGATGGATTTCGGGAGGTCGTGCATGCAGCTGCGTGTTGTCTGTGAGTGAGTGGATGGATCGGCGAGAGATATGAGTATGGATGTGCTTCTGGAAGTTGGTTCGGGGTGGGCAGGGAGGGAGAGAGGACAATAATTGTGTGTGATACCGTGTGCTGGGTGTTGTTTTGATATTTCTTGGTGTCTGTGGGTGTGTTGCCATGTAGTTTAGTGGGTGGTCTTGGTTCGTGGAGGCTGCTGCCAGGAATTGAGTGCCTCTCATGTCCAGATGGTCTTTGACTTTGAGGATTTTGGTTTCTTGATGTAGGTGATCTGTGGATGCAGTAGCTGTGCAGCCTGTAATGATCTTCAGGGCTTTGTTTTGAATAGTCTGTAAGGTCTTATGATGTGTTTCAGCTAGGTTAGAAGCCCAGGCTGGGCTTGCGTATTCCATCACTGATCTAATGTATTGTTTATATACTGTGGTGGTAGTTTCTTTGTTGTGTCCAAATTTTGTGTGAGCAAGTGACCTGAGGGTGTTAAGTCTGGGTGTCAGTTTCTTTTTAATGTTTGTGGTGTGCTGTTTGAATGTCATATGAGTATCATATGTTATTCCTAGGATTTTGGGTGTGTGTGTATGTGTTAGGGGTGTGTTGTTTAATAATAATAATAATAAGCATGTTACTTATTTCTCATAAGCGCCAATTTTTCCGAAGAATTCACTAGCGCTCGAAAAGAGAAAGAAAAAAGAACAAAAATCAATGCATCAAAAGAAGGCTTATATACAACACACATTTAACAATCACTAGCAGTGGCAAAACAGCCTAAACTCTATAGCCATCTGTCATGACACCTCTCTCAAGATCATAG
Organism: Paralithodes platypus; assembly: GCA_032716605.1. Taxonomy (NCBI): domain Eukaryota; kingdom Metazoa; phylum Arthropoda; class Malacostraca; order Decapoda; family Lithodidae; genus Paralithodes; species Paralithodes platypus. The sequence goes on from CM064486.1 coordinate 23,019,056, forward strand.
CTTCTCTCAAAGAGAAAAGTCTTAAGTTGTCTCTTGAAGCATTCAACAGAACTCAGTTGTCTCACGGACAGCGGCAACCTGTTATACAACCTCGGAGCCATGTAGGAGAATGACCTCTCAAAGAAAGAAGACTGCTGGAAAGCCCTTGGTTCATCAAGACGAAAAGGGTCATTGTCATGACGCACAACTACACCATGGTGTGCCGGTGGGCGCCTGAGCAGCTCCGCAAGGTACCTAGGCTCACCAAATTTGAGAACCTTAAAAGTCACCAAACACAACTTAAATTCTATTCTTGCTCTTACTGGCAGCCAGTGCAGTTCTATGTGAAGAGATGTAGTAGTAGGAGTTCTAGGTGGAACACCAAAAATTAGTCTTGCGGCCCTGTTAAGAACAGACTGAACTTTCTTCAAAATATAATTTGGAAGACCCAACAGGGCATTGCAATAATCAACACGAGAGAAGACCAATGAGTGAACCAACGTCAGGAGGCAACGTCTGGTTATAAACGGCTTCACCAAATAGAGATTTCTGATGTGCAAGTAACAACTTTTAACTATCTGGTTTACATGCTCTTTGAAATCTAATCGGGAGTTCACATATACACCAAGATTTCGAACAGAGTTGGCCGGTCGCAGCTGAGATCCACCCACATTGATGGAGAGGGCACCTACTATATCATCAGCTCTTCTATTTCCTCGGACGATGAGAATATCAGTTTTACCATCATTTAGTTTAAGTTTTCTCGCTCTCATCCACTTCTTGATATCAGACATCAACAATTCCATCTTACTCCGTATATCAACTATATTTGTGATTCTCACATAAATCTGGGTGTCATCTGCATAAAAGTGAAAGGTGACATTATGTGCACAAAGCAGAAGAGACAAACTGCTAATATAAATAATAAATAGGATAGGACCTAAAACTGATCCCTGCGGAACACCATACTGCAGGGGTGTCGAGTCCGAGACCACTTGATTTACCATCACACTCTGGGATCTACCTGACAAGTACGACCCAAGAAGCAAGAGAGCGGAGTCACGCACACCACAATCATAAAGATCACTCAATAACAACTCGTGATCCACTGTGTCAAAGGCCGCAGAGAGATCAAGCAAGACCAATAGTGAGGCCACACCATTGCAAATGTTCTCAACTAGATCATTATGTACTCTAATCAATGCTGTTTCAGTTGAATGATGCTGTCGGTAAGCAGACTGAAAAATTGGGATAGTTTCATTCTGCTGAAGTAGTGGTTGTAATTGGTCAAGTATTGCACGCTCTAATATCTTTGATATGAAGGACAGGTTGGAGACAGGACGATAGTTCAACATGTTCTCAACATCAAGTCCAGGTTTCTTTAGAGTAGGTCGGAGTAGTGCATGCTTTTCAGAATGTGGGAAGCTACCTTCAGAGAAGCACTTATTAATTATTTTGGAAATAAACTCAACTGTGTGATCATAGACTCTTGGTAGCTTGGAAACATTTATGGGATCCAACGGGCAAAATGTTTTATTGAGGTTTCTTATGTAGGACGAGATCATGTCCACCTCTACTGAGTGAAAGGATGAGAGGACATTATTAGGAATGTGTCGGGGTTGGAGTACAACTGAAAGTTCTTCACCAACAGAAGCATCATCCAGTTCCTGTCTTATGCGAGTTATCTTGCCAGCAAAAAATGCCACAAAGTTGGCAGCCAACTCGGCATCGGGCACAGGTCTTAAGCTGACTCTTGTTTTACCAAGTAAACTGTTTACAATTGAAGCCAACCTCCTCTGGTCGTTACCACACGAGTCAACTTTTCCCTGATAATACACTTTCTTTTCATCTTTGATTTTGTGGACCACAGCTCTTCTGGCTGACAGATATTGCAACCATGTAGAGTCTGTTTTATTTTTCCGCCATTCACGTTCAGCTCTTCTACGCGCTCTTCTAAGAAATTTAACTCGAGTGCTATACCAGGGTGAATCATCTCGTACTATGATTTTCTTCTCTACTTCTGGACAGTGATGATCGAACACTAATTTAAGTGCATTTCCATGTACCTCCACCAGCTCATCTGAAGTAAGGTTGGAAGTATCAATACTTCCCAAGTACTGTTTTACTTCACTGCTAGCCAAATTTTGGTCTGCATTTTTATAATTTCTAAATCTGATTACTTTTTCATGTGTGAGTGGCTTAGGGAAATCAAAGCTGAAAGTAATCAAAGCATGATCAGAGGTATTAGGGTCAGCATTCTCAACATCAACATCCAGAACACCACCACAACCCACAGGAGAGAAAACCAAGTCAAGGGTGTGTCCTAAGATATGAGTTGGGTGGGACACATGGTTTACAAAATTGTTCTGATCAGTCAACTCAAGGAACTCAGGAGAGAATGGCTTCAGATGAGGGCTGTCAACCCAGTAATTAAAATCTCCACATATCAAAAGTCTTCCGGTTTTAGCAGAAAATTCCTCGAGAAACTGCCCAAACTCTTCCATAAAACCCCTATCTGTGCCACGATGGCCAGGCCTATAGACAACTGCCATTCTTAGAATTTGTTGATGGAGTTTTATTTCCACTTCCAACAGTTCATAATAAAGAGGGGCTGGGTTATGGCTTATTTGCAAGATATTCACCAGAGATGTGGAGTAGACAACTGCCACTCCACCACCCGGATGATCTCCCCTAGGCCTAGGAACATTTATTATGGAATGGGTTTTAGGCAATGCCGCCTGGATAATATTCAGATCTGACTCGAACAACCAGGTCTCAGTGAGACATAATACATCAAGGTTACGTTCATCCAAGATCTCGCAAATATGATCCATTTTGTTACGCAAGGAACGAACATTCAACAGACCCAGTTTCAACCGGCTCCCATGTGCATTTTTCAGTTTTTTGAACCTACAAAATTGGTGTTCTCAATAACTTTATTTCTCTGAGCTGTCATTAAAGGACAATTTCTACTTGAGGCGAAATGATTTGGCGGCTCCGTAACTGATGTGGAGCTCATACAATTTATACATTTGGGGGAAGTCTTGTTGGTGCAGTCTTTTGAGTTATGAGTACCGGCACAGAAGTTGCATTTTGGATCCTCATTTTTCCGATAACACCTGTCACTGGTATGACCAAAGCCCTGGCAATGGTAACATTGTGTTACCCAGAAGCGATCGTATGCACGACATCTCACAAGTCCAACATACACAGAATTGCCATCATCCACAATGGAAGAGCGTATTTCAGGTGACATTTTTACTACCGCAGTCTTTGTGTGTGCATCACTCTTTTGCTTAGTGAATAGCAAATTCATAGCTAAGCCATCGTCGACCAGGGACTTTATGGTGAGTTGAGGGATGTATTCGTGTTCTCCTGTCCAGCTTGTGAGCAGGGTTGCGGTGGATTTGGCTGAGGCTAGATTAAGTCTGTTTGTAGTGCACCAGCCGTGTAGTGTATTGAGATAGGGTTGAAGGAGATCTGTTGCTCTTTTTGGGTCATGGTGTGTGCATGTGAGTGTTATGTCATCTGCATAGGAGGCTAAGTTTATTTGGGGCGTATTGGGTGTAGTTATATCGTGCATGTACAGATTGAAGAGTGCGGGCGATAGGACGGATCCTTGTGGGACTCCGTTTGGAAAGTTTCTGATTTTAGATGACTGACCGGCAAAAGATACGTGTGCACATCTGCCTGCTAGGAAGTTGGCCAGCCACCTTTTTGTGTTGTTGTGCATGTTTGTGTTGTAGATTTTGTTGGTTAGGTTGTGGCGGGGAATGGCATCGAAGGCTTTACTAATGTCGAGTGTGGCTAATAGTGATCTGTGTGGTGGTCTAGCTGAGTTGATGCCGTCAAAAGCTCTTTGTGTAAGGTCTGTGAGAAGAGTGTTTGTGGAGTGCAGTGGCCTAAAGCCATGTTGTGTTGGAGCTAGGGGTAGGTCGGGTGTAATTAGTTGTAATACGAGGCGTTCCATGACTTTGGAGGGGGAGCAGAGGAGTGTGATGGGGTGGTGCGAGGAGGGTAGTGTGGGGTCTTTGTTGGGTTTGGGGAATGTGATGATGATACCATGCTTCCAAATGTCTGGTATTGTGTTGTGTGAATAGCTGTAGTTTGATATGTTAGTGAGTGCTTGTATGCCTTGTGGTCCCAGGTGTCTGAGGTGTATGTTGCTTATGTTGTCTAGGCCACAGGCGGGTGAGTGCTTGAGATTGTTGATGATATGCTTTGTCTGGTGATTGGTGAAGGGTGTATAGTCAGGGTCTGTGGGGAATTGTCTCTTACGTAGGATGACACGTCGGTCGTTTTTGTGAGGTTTTAGGTGGCTGACATGTGAGAAGTGATTGATGAGAGTGTTTCCTTGTTGTTTACATGAAGGAGTAGAGTCTGTTGTTGTGATTGCGGCATGTGATTGTGTTGTGTTGCTGTTGGAAAGTGTGATGCTGTTTAGTGTTTTGTAGAGTTTTTTGGGGTTTGTTTTGTGATCAAGTGTTTGTAGGAAGTTATTCCAATTTAGTTTTTGTTGTTCTTGTATTTTGTTGTTAGTTTGGGTGTTGAGTGCTTGAATTTGTTGTGTGATGTCTTGTGTGTGGGGTGCTGGGGAGTGTTTCAGTATGTCGCGTTGTCTGATGAAGTTTTGAATTTCTGGTGTGAAGTTGGGGTTGTGTCTTTTTCTGTTACCTCTTGGAATGTGTTTCTTGTCAGTGTTTTGGATAGTTTTATTGAGTATGTGTACAGCATTGTTGATGTTAGTGATGGGTGTACTGTTTAGAGTTGTGAAGTGTTGTTCTGTCTCATTTGTGAATGCTTCCCAGTTAGCTCTTTTATAATTGGTGTATGTGTGTTTGTGGCTAGCTGGGGTGAGTCTGGTTTTGGTGGTGATAATGATCGGGAGGTAGTCAGAGCCTAAGGTTCTGACCACCCTCCAGGATGTTGTGGGGGCGAGTTCTGGGGAGCAAAAGGTGATGTCTGGAGATGATGGGTTATAGAGGCTTGGTGAGGAATATGGGTATGTTGATGGATGTCGTTAAGGATGATGAGGTTATCGGTTTGGTTTTGTAGTACCAGCCCTCTGTCTGTGTCGGGGTTGTCGACAAACCAGGCCGACGTCTTGGCGTTGAAGTCACCACCCAGGATGATGTGTGGGGTGTTTGTGATGTGTTGTAAGTGTGGTCTGTATTCATTTGGTACTGTAGGGGATGTTTGGGGAGGGATATATGTGTTTATGATGGTTATGTTAGAGTTGTTGCCAGTGCGTAGTAGGTTTTCCTATTTGGTAGGTTGGGAGGTACGTCAAACCTCCCAATTTGTTAGTAGTCTTGGCAAATCCAACGTCAAGGCTGCGTAACAAATTGGAGGAGGACATTCAAGCCCAATTACCAAATACGGATGCAAAGCAAAAATATGAATGACAAAGAACACAAAATAAACAAGAGAGTTTAATAAAAAGAGTGAAAAACTGAGTAGCTAAAAAGAGCAGTTTTGTCAGTGTGACTTCGTCATTCATAGCATCGGAGAAAACTTGAAAAATCTACAACAGTACCGTACAAAAATCCATTTCTTCTGAAGCGCAGATATGAACAGCATACCAGCATACAAACATAGGAAAAGTAGGTCACATGGGACATATACTGTACTGTATACATAATATATAAATATACCCAAGCTCGTGACCACAGTGTCCGTAACCCGTACCCCCTCCCTTTTCCCAAAGAAAGCAAATAAAAATAAAGAACGACGAGGGGGGAGCCCAGGGACCCAGCCAGGGCACCAGGAGATGAGGCCCCCGAGAGCGATCACCAGCCCGGCAGGTCAGACGATGGACACGGAGAGGTAGGAGACGAAGGGTGTGACCGATGACCACAAACACACAGAGGCAATGTCGGGCAACGATCGACAGTGCAGGAACCGTAGGGAGGCTGCAAAGGATCGAAGAACATGCGCAGAATCCCCACAAGCAGGGAAACCAGCACGAAGTGCCCGACAAAGGAGGCGGCCAATCGGCACCCTCGACAACCCCACAGCAGGCCTCGGTGACACCCACACAGCCGGCACCAAAGATGCCACATATGCGTGCCAGGAGCACACCGGGCAGCACACAAGGCGAGCACGGCCACGTCGGAAAGCCAGCGGCAGCCAGTCCCGCCACCCGACTACAAGAAACCAGCGCCACGAAGGGCAAAGGACTACCGGCCAACAGCACCGGCGTCGCGTCCAGTGTGGAGATCCGCGACGCCAGAAGGTCCAGAGTCCAGTTAAGAACCCACAGAGGAGGGGGCTGGCGTGGCGGCAGGCGAGCCCGGAAGGCCGGTTTCAGGAAGGAAACCAGCACGGTCGGTGGAATGACCAGCCCAGCAAGAGACACAAAGACCACCCGGATGGCAGACAGGCGGCAGCGCACAGAGCGAAACAGGAAGTGACGGGCGCGGAAAAAGCGAAGCAAGCAGCGCTAAAGGTATACGTCCCCCATCCAGGGCGGAAGAGATGCCCAGCGGGACACAGAAGACCATGGAGAGTCTGACCAGGAACGGGAGAGGAAGGACCCGACTGTGGACCGGGAGCAACCGAGCCCGCGAACGTCAACGAGGGCCCGAGGTCGCCAACCCGGCCCAAGAGGAATCGCGAGACAGGCAGGGGCACCGGAAACGGGCACCCTCACCGCAGCTGGGCGCACCAAGCCAGTGCCAGCCACGGGGGCGGCAGCAACCAGACCCAGCCGCGGAACTGTCGGAGCTGCAGGGGGGTGTCGCAAAGCAAGAGTGTGACCGGAGGAGGAAGACGAAGAGCCCCGCCACCTTGCCCTATACGTCCGCGAATGCAACCAGAACCAATGCCGGGGTGCGAGACAGGAGGGAGAGGGACAAAGGCAACGTGTGCAACCCCCATGAGGCGAACAAGGAGAGCCCCGGACCGCCCCAAGAAGCAGTCAGGGCGATGAAGACAGTAGGAGACAGCGTCCACCCTACCAGAACAGCCTGTCCGGACAACAGGAAGTCACGGGCAGGCAGGAAGAGCGCAGGGACACGCAGTTCCTGTCCGTCAGGAAGAACAAAGGCTCTGCGATCCCCAACAGAGGACAAGACCCGGAGGACCTCTGCACGCGGAGACCATGGATCTCCAACTGAACGTTCAACCTGAAAGCCACCAACTCGCCCGAAAGAGCGAACGCGTGAACCCACAGGAAGTACAAAGGAGTACAAAGGAAATCAAGCAACAACAGATATAGTGACCCTTATAGGTTGCTTGTCCTCCAAAACACTGAGGATCAAGTGTCCAAACAGTGGTTTAGAGTGGGTAAGGGAAAATTGGAAAGGGAATTACTGCCCTGGAACTAATGTCTGTGGCAGGATTTGGAAGTTAGTAGAGGACAGATGGGTTAGTAACTGAGGGGGGGATAAAATAAAGTTATTCATTTACAAACGCAGTCAGAACAAAGGCACCACAGGCCGAGAGCATCGACTGGGAGGGGCGTGTGCCCAGATCGCCAGCCCAGACGTTGATGCCCCATGGACAACCGGGATCCTGAAGCCACCTCGCACAACGTATCTGCGACTACCCAGATCGTCGGCAGAGGGGCAGGCCATGGCACGGCTGCAGAGAGCGTGCCGCGAGTGACCCAGGACCAAAGGGAGACGTGGAGGGTCCCAGACTGCGGCGACAATGGACGCCCCGGCAGAGCGTCCACCGCGAAAGGCACCGACTTGCCCGAAGGGTCATTTGCGTGAACCCTCAGGAATAACAATGTCACCAACAGGTCGAGAGTATCGACGTGCAGGGGCATGTACCCGACCACCAGCCCTGACGGTGAAGTCCCATGGAATAGTGGGAGCTCCAAGCCACCACACACGACGAATCTGTGACTAACCAGAATGTCGGTGGTGGGGCAGACCAGGGCCCGGGCGGCGAGAGAGAGAGAGCCTTGAGCGACCCAGAGTCCCAAAGGGTCGGTAAACGGTGCATGGGACGAGCCACAACCTGGAACGTGGCAGCCGACAGGGAGCGCGTCCAGTGCGTACCGAGCCAGGGTGTAGGAGACTACGTCCAGGGAAAACAGGAGCTGGATACCGTCTAGCAGGAGAGGATCCAGAGCCTGTATCACCAGCATAGGGCCAAAATGCACCCGGCAGATCCCGCGACATCACCTACTTACAGTTTTCTTACAGTTTCTTACAGTAGATCCTCTGGAAAAAGGCAAACTAGGCCTGTGTATCCAGCTCAGTGCCAGTACTTGCACTACTGCGGTCGTTCACTGTGTTGGCGGCGGCGGCAGCAGACGCAACATTTTTACTATTCTGTATTTTTTATTTATAATCAAACTTCAAATCTTGTCTTCCCCATGCTTTATCAAGATTACTTTCAAACTTCCTTATTGATTCGGAATCGACTACATACTGGGGCAGCGCGTTCCACTCATTTACCACTCTCACAAAATGAGTTCTTTGCCTTTTCAAGCCTATTTCTTTCTTTATAAATTTTCTTAGAGTGTCCTCTCGTTCTTGTTCCCTCCCGCATCAAGAAGATACCTTCACACACATCCTCATCATACTTTCCTGACACTATCTTAAAAGTCTCTATCATATCCCCTCTCTTTCTCGTATATGCCAGTGTCGGAAGCCCCAGTGTCCTCAACCTCTACTCATAGCCCGCGTTCTTCAACGTTGGTACTAGCTTGCTAGCTCTCCTCTGCACTTTCTCCACTGCTTCTACATCCTTTACCATATATGGAGCCCACACCTGGTTCGCATATTCCAGGTGCAGCCTAACCAGCGCTGTATAGAGATTCCTGAATATTTCTTCGTCAAGTGACACAAACGTCCTCCTTCTCAGCCCTACAATTCTATTGGCTTTGTTTATCTTTTCCACTAAATGTTCTGAGAAATTTAACTTATTGTCTATCACTACTCCTATATCCTTTTCTGCATTCACTTCCTCCATCGCTTCATACATGCTGTATCCTACCTTGTCTATATTGCTAGTTCCAATCCGCATGTACTTGCATTTTTTTGGATGAAAAGGCATTAACCAATGCTCAGACCATCCCTTCATGCCCTCCACATCTCCTTGAAGCAAACCCACATCTTCCTTACTCCTCACTCTTCTATACAGCTTAGTGTCATCCGCATACAGGTATATCTCACTTCCATTGGTTATAACTTCAGGTAAGTCGTTGATAAATATAACGAATAGTAGTGGTCCCAACACAGATCCCTGAGGTACCCCACTTGTAATTTCCCTCCACCCCGAACCTATTCCATTCACCAGTACCCTCTGTCTCCGATCTTTCAGGAAGGCTTCTATCCATTTCACACATTTCTCCCCTATACTATAGCTTCTAACTTTCTCTATTAACCTTTTATGTGGGACCTTATCGAATGCCTTCATAAAATCGCAATATACCACGTCTATTACATCACCATCCTCCAGAGTTTGCATCCAATCATCTACCACCTTAATTAGCTGTAGTACCGTCGACCTCCCCGGCGAGAATCCGAACTGTCTCCCACTACGACAGAGGTCGTAGCGTCAGTCGGACCATGAGGACCAACAGCACGAGAAACCAAGTGCTCATTCTTACAGTTTCTTACAGTAGATCCTCTGGAAAAAGGCAAACTATGCCTGTGTATCCAGCTCAGTACCAGTACTTGCACTGCTGCAGTCGTTCACGGTGTTGGCGGCGGCGGTAGCAGACGCAACATTTTTACTATTCTGTATTTTTGTTTTATAATCAAACTTCAAATCTTGTCTTCTCCATGCTTTATCAAGATTACTTTCAAACTCCCTTATTGATTCGGAATCGACTACATACTGGGGCAGTGCGTTCCACTCATTTACCACTCTATCACAAAATGAGTTCTTTGCCTTCTCAAGCCTATTTCTTTCTTTGTAAATTTTCTTAGAGTGTCCTCTCGTTCTTGTTCCCTCCCGCATCAAGAAGATACCTTCACACACATCCTCATCGTACTTTCCTGACACTATCTTAAAAGTCTCTATCATATCCCCTCTCTTTCTCCTATATGCCAGTGTCGGAAGCCCCAGTGCCCTCAACCTCTGCTCATAGCCCGCGTTCTTCAACGTTGGTACCAGCTTGCTAGCTCTCCTCTGCACTTTCTCCACTGCTTCTATATCCTTTACCATATATGGAGCCCACACCTGGTTCGCATATTCCAGGTGCGGCCTAACCAGCGCTGTATAGAGATTCCTGAAGATTTCTTCGTCAAGTGACACAAATGTCCTCCTTATCAGCCCTACAATTCTATTGGCTTTGTTTATCTTTTCCGTTAAATGTTCTGAGAAATTTAACTTATTGTCTATCACTACTCCTATATCCTTTTCTGCACTCACTTCCTCCATCGCTTCATACATACTGTATCCTACCTTGTCTATCTTGCTGGTCCCAATCCGCATGTACTTGCATTTTTTTGGATGAAAAGGCATTAACCAATGCTCAGACCATCCCTTCATGCCCTCCACATCTCTTTGAAGCAAACCCATATCTTCCTTACTCCTCACTCTTCTATACAGTTTAGTGTCATCCGCATACAGGTATACCTCACTTCCATTAGTTATAACTTCAGGCAAGTCGTTGATAAATATAACGAACAGCAGTGGTCCCAACACAGATCCCTGAGGTACCCCACTTGTAATTTCCCTCCACCCCGAGCCTATTCCATTCACCAGTACCCTCTGTCTCCGATCTTTCAGGAAGGCTTCTATCCATTTCACACATTTCTCCCCTATATTATAGCTTCTAACTTTCTCTATTAACCTTTTATGTGGGACCTTATTGAAGGCCTTCATAAAATCGCAATATACCACGTCTATCATGAGAACAGGCGAGGGCCGACAGAACTAGCACCGGACTCATCGCGACACAGGCAGTCTACGGTACCAGGAAAACATGAGAGAGGAAAATCCAGCGGCCGATTTGCACCACCGGAACTACCCTTTACCCGTGCATGGACGCGACCATGGTGGCCACGTCGCTAGGGTAGAGTCCACCTGGTAACCGTTCGGCCCCACGTGCCTCGTGCCCAGTGAAGACGGGCGCAAGGGAGAAAAAGTAAGTGGGGACTCGCGCGACAAAGTAAGCAACCCAGTCTGAGAGGCGAGAAGACCGACCTGGAGATCCGACACGTGTTGAGACGTGGAAGTCCCTCCGAAACGGCTCTGATTGCCACGAGCAAGCTCTACCCCCCCCCCCTTTTCTGACGAAAAGGGAGTGACACACCACCACCCATCTGGGGAGTCAACCCCGACGAAGCGCGACCAGAGGGAGAGGGCTGACCGGCCTCGCACGAGCGGGGCCAACGCGATGAGGTCCGGCCGAGCGGGTGGACAGCGTACTGTACACCGACCGTGACACGGCACGACGGTGCGAGCCGGAAGCAGGGGCAGCCGACAGGTAGGCGTGCAGCACCCAGGCGCTACGGAGCAAACCACCCCGTTGTAGACAGAGCGCAGAATAAGCAGGCCCAGACGCCCAGCGAACAGGGAGCCACAGCAGACCGTGGACCGGACGGCGAGGCAAAGGCGAGCAGCCACACACAGCACCACCGGTAGTACGGGGACGAAGGACATAGCGAGCAGGAGGGAAACCCGCCGCACATAGCCCATAGCGCGGTGAAGGGGACTCTGAGACAGCGACGTCGACGCTCCGGGAAGCAAACAGCAGGACCCCGACAACCAGGCCCCAAACGGGGCGGTTGAATGAGCACGGCAGGAAGAGCAGGTACACTGCCCTCGCGCAGGGCTGGCTCCAAGAAGAACAGTCCCGACAAGACCGAGAGGGACCGAACAACCAGTAGGACGACCAGGCGGCCGAAGTCCTACCAGAGCAGGGGCCTATGGGCAGATGGAGGCCTGGGCCCACCGAGAAGAACTGACGGCCCGCCCTGCTCGGGGAAGGCCTATACCTCCGCGTCCGTAACCCGAACGTCACCTCAGAATGCCCTGCACAGTAGGTAGCTTTGCGCAGTGGCAGTATCGTAACCAATGAGGTTTAGTTTTCCGAGTGACGTATCTGCTACTGCTGAAGGCCCAAAACACGGTTAAAGTTTTCAATTTCATCTTTGCCTAGTACTTGCGACACCTCGGTTGGGTTACCTTCTTAGGAAGGTAATCTGCCACCTGCTCGTGGTGACCTCGCAAACACCCATTTCTATTTATTTTTTCCATTTGTTCTTTTTTCAAGATAGGGTGACACAAACGGGGGCGGCGCTACCTGGGTTTATCCCAGGTAGTAGTTTAATTTTACTGTAATTTTATTAAGTGTTTTGTATATTTTTAACTGTAGGCTACATACATATAAACAATGGCCGGCCAAGGCAAACGGAGGCAGAGTTTATTGGGAGATGAAGAGAGCTATGAATTTGAGGGATTTCTGGCAGAGGGTAATGAAGTGGAGGATCAATTGACTGTGGTGAAGAGACAGATGATGGGTCTGTTAAGATGGAAGGGAGTTATGGAGAATTGGAGGAGAGATATAGGTGTGAAGGTGGAGTCACTGACAGAAATATGTGGAGCCAGTTCAGTAGCAACTGCAGATGGGCCATTAATTGCTAACCTAGATGCTGTGATAAGGAAAGTAGATGAGCTGGAGGCAGAGAACATGGCACTCAAGGAGCAGCTAAAGGAGTATGAGGGCCATTTAAGTGAGAAAGTAAAGGGAGTAATAAGTGAGGAGAAAAATGAGTGGACAAGGGTGGGGAATGCTAAGGTGGATGCATTGGAAGAAATCATGAAGGAGCAGGTGGAAGAGAGAGAAAAAGAGAAAAGAGAGTTTGAGAAGAATGTAGTGCAGGTTTTGAAGAGCAAGGAAAAGGTAGTGAGGGAAACAGTAGATAGAGGTAAAAGCATAATAATTTTTGGAGACATTGAAGAACATTTAGCAGATATGAGGGAGAGAAGGGGAAGGGATGAGGACAAAGTAAAGAAAATATTGGAGTGTCTAGACGAAGGCTGTGATTGGGGGAGAGAACTGGACGAAGTAAGACGGCTAGGAAGATATAAAAAGGGTGAGATGAGACCGATAAAAGCAGAGTTTAAATCTAGGTCAGTGGTTGAAGCATTAACCATTGTAAGCTGGAGGCTAAATAGTTGTACTGGAATGAAACATATTAGGGTGAAAAAGGACTTAAGCATAGAGGAAAGGGAAAAGTTGAGAGAAGTTCAAGCAAGGGCTGACGATGAAAATCGAAAATTGTCAGATGAGGAGAAAAGGATTTTTTTTTGGAGAGTAAAGGAAGGGAAACTAAAGAAGTGGTACACTCAGAGTCTGAAAGAACGGAAAATACGAGGAGAAATGAACAAGGAGACAGTGAGTCAGGTAGTGGATCAAATCGGGGACAAGGAGATAGTGAGGGAGGAGCAGGAGATAGACACAGTGAGTCAGGTAGTGGATCAAACCGAAGACAGAGAGATGGTGAGGGAGGAGCAGGGGATGGAGACGGTGAGTCAGGTAGTGGATCAGCCCGAGGACGGAGAGATGGTGAGGGAGGGGCGGGAGATTGTGGAAGGGGGGGGGGGAGGAGAATAGAACTAGCAGGGAATGTGGAGGTAGGTCAGGGAGGGGATGGAAGAGGAGGTGAACCTGATGGGAGGCAGGGAGGGAAGAGAAACAAGGAGGAGGATTCCAATATACTGTGCTACTACACTAATATAGATGGAATAAACAGTAAAAAGGTAGAATTGGATGATATATTAAGAAAGGATCAACCACAGATAGTCTGTTTGACGGAGACAAAGCTGAACCAGGACTTTGACAGCAATATAGTGTTTAGTGAAGGATATAATATATGGAGATATGATAGAAAGGGAAAAAGGGGAGGTGGAGTGGCAGTATTAGTTAAGAACCCTATGACAGCAAAGCAAGTGGAGTTAAATAATGACAAGGCAGAAATAATGGCAGTTGAACTCAATGATATAGAAGGAAAAAAGCTAGACATAGCAGTAGCTTACATGCCACCAAAGACCAGAGCATGGAGGGAGTTGGAGTTTGAGGAGATGGTCGAGGATATGATTCAGTCGTTGAGAAGATTGCTTTTAAGGAAGAATCGATTGATCTTGGTAGGAGATTTCAACTGTAGTGAGGTTGATTGGGAATCGGGAGATGCAGGGCCAAATCAGAGATCTTGGGGAAGTCGGCTAGTGGAGTTGGTTACGGAAAATGTACTTGCACAACATGTGAAGGAAAATACAAGAATGAGGGGTAATAACGAACCTTCTAAACTCGATCTGATTTTTACAAAGGATCCTCACGAAATTAGTGATATAAACTATCTATGTCCTGTAGGTAAAAGTGATCACCTATTACTAAAATGGAAGTTGACCTCGAGTAATGCCAATAGATTAGACAATAGCTACATAAATGACAGATTAAATTATAGTAAAGCTGATTATGTATCCTTGAAAAGATATTTAGAGGGAGTAGATTGGGATCTTAATTTGAAGGAACAGAACGTACAAGGTAAATATAGTAGATTCCTCGAAATTTATAGAGTAGGAACCAATCTGTTTGTCCCAAGATATAAAACTGGAAATTTTACTAAGCAGAAAGATTGGTTTAATTTGAAATGCAAAAGAGCTTTGGGTAGGCGTGATGCAGCTTGGGCTAGATTAAGAAGAAGGAACACTGAGAGTAATCGGAATAAATATAATCAGGAGAGGAATAGATATGTTAACATAATTAGGCAAGTTAAAATGAACTATGAGAAGAACATAGTAAATAAATGTGAAAGTGATCCTAGATTATTTTATAAATATATAAACAGTAAGTTGAAGGTAAAGAAACAAATTACTAAATTAAGAGTTGATGCTAGGACGTATGAAAATGTATCGGACATGTGCGAGGTAATGAATAACAAATTGGGGTCAGTTTTTACTAGAGAGGAAGTTTTTGACGAACCACAGGCGGGAGTACTGGAGAGTGGTCTTAGTAAGATTGAAATAACTAGAGATGAGCTGTTATCTGCGATGAGAGGACTTGAAGTAAGGAAAGCTATGGGACCGGATGAAGTGTCTGCCTGGGTTTTAAAGGAGTGTGCAGAGCAATTAGTGGAGCCAGTGAGGGACATAATTCAAGCTTCCTTAGATAAAGGACAGGTTCCTGTTGAATGGAAAAGAGCTAATATCATTCCGATATACAAGAATGGAAACCCTGAGGACCCTCTAAACTATAGACCAGTTTCACTTACTAGTATTGTATGCAAGATTTGTGAAAAGCTAATTAGGAAGAGATGGATGAAAATGTTGGAGAGAAAGAAGATAATAACCCCAAAGCAATTTGGATTCAGAGAAGGGACATCTTGTGTTACCAGTTTGCTATGTTATTACAGTAGGGTGATAGATGTACTCCAAGAAAGAGGCGGATGGGTGGACTGCGTCTACTTAGACCTTTCCAAAGCATTCGATAAGGTACCACATAAGAGATTGTTATCTAAGCTTGAGACGCTAGGATGTGTCAGGGGGAGTTTGCTGAAATGGATGGAGAGCTATTTAACAGATAGGGAAATGAGGACCAACATTAGAGGAACTTACTCATCGTGGCGGAAGGTTGAGAGTGGTGTGCCGCAGGGATCTGTGTTGGCGCCTCTCATGTTCCTTATGTACGTGAATGACCTGCCGATAGGCATAAACTCCTACATGTCAATGTTTGCAGATGACGTAAAAATTATGAGACAAATAACAAATAAAAGTAGTTGTGAGGAGCTGCAAGGGGATTTAGATAAAATATACGAATGGAGCACCAAGTGGAAAATGAAATTTAATATAAGTAAATGCCATGTGTTAAATATGGGAAGAAGTGTGAATAGACCAAATTGGGAGTACAGGATGGGAGATAATATAATTAGCAAGGCCGAAAAAGAAAAGGATTTAGGGTTGATTATACAAGATAATTTGTCGCCAGAGAAACATATTAACAAGCTCTTTAGCGGAATGTATGCAATGGCCGGGAATATGAAAGTTGCTCTGAACTACTTGGATGAGACCATGGTAGCGAAAATTATGAAGAGTATGATTAGACCAAGATTGGAGTATGCAGCAGTGGTGTGGTCCCCGCATCTAAAGAAGCATATTCACAAGTTAGAAAGAATCCAGAGAGCAGTTACTAGATTGGTTCCAAGTCTCAGAGGACTGCCATATGAAGGGAGGCTAGACAAATTAAATATACCGAGTCTAAAAGAGAGGAGAGAGAGGGGAGACATGATAATGATGTACAAATGCACCCGGGGGCTGGAGAGGCTGGATAGGGAGGATATATTAATTATGGATACAGGAATAACTAGAGGCCACAGCTACAAAGTAAAAAGACCTACCTGCAAGAACGATATCAGGAAGTTTAGCTTCCCCTATAGATGTATTGACAAATGGAATGGGCTGGAGGAGGAGGTGGTAGGGGCAAGGAATATCCATATTTTCAAGAAAAAATTGGATAAAAAGTAGACTGAGAGACGGGACAACACAAGCTTAGCTCAACTCCTGTAAACTACAATTAGGTAAATACAATTAGGTAAATACATGAAGAGGTCACGCCAGGGCTCGGAAGGCATCAGCACCCGGGCCCCCTCACTCCAAAAGAAGGCAGTCCTGGAGGAAGAGGAATCGCGAGGATCACCAGGCCTGCAGAGTAAGGGAAGGGGGGGGGCCCCTCCCCACCCAGGCAGAACAGCAGGCAGAGGAGCCAAACTGGCACTTCGGAGGGGCAGCGAAGAAGGGCAGGCCGAAGCCTGGGAGAACCGGCAAAGATGGAGAAAGCGTGAAACACTAACTCAACATCCAAAATGCCAGGTCAATAACACAGGAAAAACAGTGCAAACCAGATGTAGGTGTGTGCAAAACACCAGCCATACACCATCCATGTCATTGTAAAAGTAGGCAGGGAAGACAAATGACAGCATTGGTGAGAAGTAAAAACTAATCACCACCGCAAAATTGCGGGCCCATGTAGGTGTGGCCTATGTGACACCACAACCCACAAATTCGCGGAAATCCCGCAAATTCGCGGGAATCCTGCAAAATTGCGGGAATCCCGCAATATCGCGGAATTCCGCAAAATTGCGGGACCATGGCGAGGCCAGGGCCATGCCAAAAAAGCAAAAGAAGGTCTGAGACAACACCGAAGCAGGCCGCAAGGATGTGGGCATCTCCTATGAACTCCAAGCTTGGGAGAGGGCCTACAAGCTGAGTAGTGTCTTCCAAGTGAGCAAGCTCTCCAAGCTTGTGCGAGGGCCTACAAGCTGAGCAGCATCTCCCACGAACAGTACTGTAGCCTACCCATCTCAAACTGGCAAGGGAACCTAGGGAGGGGATGTAAGGAAGACACACCAGGGGAGAGGAGGTACATCCCCCAGGTACCTAGCATCTCCCCATGATCTCCAAGCCTGTGAGAGGGCCAACAAGCTGAGCATGTCCTCCAAGCTTGTATGAAGGCCCACAAGCATAGCAGCGTCTACCTTGAACAGTACCCAACTCAACCTAGCAAGGGAGGGGTGGCAAGGAAGACACACCAGGGGAGAGGAGGCACATCCCCTAGGACTCCCATATCAACTCCTTATGATCTCCAAGCTTGTGCAATGGCCAACCAGCTGAGCAAGAACTCCAAGCTTGTGGGAGGGCCTACAAGCTGAGCAGTGTCTCCCTTGAACAGTACTGTACCCATCTCAACCTGTCAAGGGAGGGGTGGCAAGGAAGACACACCAGGGGATAGGAGGCACATCCCCCAGGAATCCTATAGCATCTCCATATCATCTTCAAGCTTGGGAAGGGCGATCAAGTTGACCAGCGTCTTCCTTGAATAGGAACCCGTCTCAACCGGTCAAGGGAGAGGCAAGGAAGACACACCAGGGGAGAGGAGGCACATCCCCCAGGACCCTTAGGATTTCTTATAAACTCCAAGCGTGGATGAGGGCCAATAAGCTGAGCATGATCTCCAAGCTTGTGTGTCGGCCCTCAAGCTGAGCAAAACTGCGGGCATCTCCTTATGATCTCAAAGCTTGGAAAGGCCATCAAGCTGAGCAGTGTCTTCCTTGATAGTATCCCGACTCGACCGATAAAGGGAGGAGCAAGGAAGACACACTAGGGGAGAGGAGGCACATCCCCCAGGAACCTTAGCACTCCTAAAAACTCCAAGCGTGTATGAGGGCCAAGAAGCTGAGCATGATCTCCAAGCTTGTGTGTCGGCCCTCAAGCTGAGCAAATATGCGGGCATCTCCTTATGATCTCAAAGCTTGGAAAGGCCATCAAGCTGAGCAGAGTCGTCCTTGATAGTATCCCAACTCAACCGGTAAAGGGAGGGGCAAGGAAGACACACCAGGGTAGAGGAGGCACATCCCCCAGGAACCACCTAACCCACAGAGATAGAGCATAGCCCATGAAGAGACAGTGGCAGGGAGGGTGGTTGCACAAACAGGGATCCCCGAAGGGTACCCCTGAACCATGCATGAAAGAGGAGAAATGCCCACCGAAATCGTGCCCTTAATCCGGCGAGGAAGAGGGGGGGGGGGCCTCCAGCTGGGAAAAACATGATGACACAGCAGGGAGCGCCGCCCCCTACTAGCCTAACCCAATCCAGTGTGGAACAGGCTAGCCTCTAGTAGAACAGCTACATCCGCTGACAGCATGAAAAGGCACGAGTTCAAGGCGGGCGAAAGATGGAGATGAAATTTAAATGGGAAAAACAAGCCAGCAAAAGCAGGCTCCTCTAAAGCTGTGCATGGTGGCCCACAAGCTTTACAGTGTCTTCCGAGAAACAAACGCCCAACCAACCAGGCCAAAGGTTGTTGGGCAGCAGGAAAGACACACCAGGGGAGGCGAGGACATTCCCCCAGGATCCACCCTACCCGCGATAGAACGAGCATAGCCCAAGAAAGAAACCGAGGCAGGTAGGGGGTTATGCACACATGGGGACCCCGAAGGTACCCCCGAAAGTGCAATAAAGAGGATGAATGCCCACCGAAATCGTGCCCTAAATCCGGCGATGAAGAGGGGGAGGGGGGGGCTCCAGCTGGTAAAAACATGATGACACAGCAGGGAGTACCACCCCCCCACTAGCCTAACCAAGTCCAGGGAGGTATAGGCTAGCAAAACAGCAACATCTTGCCAACAGCATGAAAGGGAACGAGATCAAGGTGGGCGAAAGGATGGAGGTGAAACAGCAAGGCAAAAAACAAAAGCCAGCAAATGAACACTGGTGAGAAAAAGGGGGGCATAGCTGTCAGCAGAGAATGTGCGAAAAAATCCTGTGGTGTGACGAATCTTGAATCACACTACGCCCGGCCCCTTGAGACACAATGAAGGCTCGAAAGGGGCGACTTGGGAATAACGCTATAATTCGGCCGACACAAACTCTACAACACAGCAATGCCACCACCGAATTTCTGTTTTTTACCAAACGTAAACACCTAGACTATGAAACATGAAAACTCATCTGGGCATAGCAAAAACCTGAATGAGAAAACCAGCTAGGCTAGACCTACTAATAAGCTAAAACCATGCCCAGAACTAACAGAAAAGACAATATGAAAAGAGAAAGAGTGAATAAACATGACGGGGAAGCAAGGCGACCCCCGAACCTTCGGTATAGACTATTATCACACGCGAGCTCCATATGATACATTCTAAACATTCTGGAGCCCAATTCACGTGTGCCCTAAACCACGTAGCATCTGTCTGACATAAATGAAGGCTAAAGAAGCCGAAAAATGAGGGTGACAGGGTGGATGGAAGAGCACAAGGCAGAGACGTCTGAATCATATGAGGGCGCGGGTGAAAATGATGGTTGGCCAACGGCGCATGCGCTCAGGTTCGCCCAGATGTAAACATGGACAGGAGAAGGGCTGGGCTATCAGCTGTATCTCAGGTAAATCCCTTTTTCTTCTCTTCTATGCGTTTTTCACCTTCGGTGGTAGTTTTGGTTAATGTACAACGTCTCCTAGAGCAAGTTAAGGAGTAGACTCTAGACGTTTTCTTATTTAACCGCGGTTGGGATGACGAGATAGCAGACAAAATAGACAAGTCGACATTGCAATTAGGTTAATAGCCTTGACGTTGGATTTGCCAAGACTACTAACAAATAGAGAAATTTGAGTGCGTAGTGTGCAAAGGCGAGCTTGTGTTAAGTGATGATCCTGTGGCTGTGAATTTTGGAAATGAGTCATTGGAGCTGGTGAACAAGTTTTATTACCTTGGAGATACCATCTCTGCCGGTGGTGGGGCCGAGGCTGCCACTGTTGCTAGAATTAGGTGTGGCTGGGGGAAGTTCAGAGAACTGCTGCCAATCCTGGCCATGAAAAGAATGCCTCTCCCCCTGAAGGGAAAGGTGTATGCCTCATGTGTTAGAAGTGCAATGACGTATGCCTCAGAAACATGGGCCGTTAAAGTAGAGGATGTCAACAGAATGGAACGTAATGAGATGAGAATGGTGAGATGGATGTGTGGGGCCAGGCTACAGGATAGAATAACAAATGTTGAGCTGAGGAGACGTTTAGGTATAAAGAGTATTAGCGAGGTGATGCGTACAAGTAGACTGGGATGGTATGGACATGTGGAGAGAATGGATGAACAAAATTGGGTGAAAAAATGCAGGTCTGTGATTGTGGAGGGAGCTGCACCAAGGGGTGGACCGAGGAAGACCTAGGATCGGACTATACGCGCCGATCTCAAATCCAAGAACTTGAGAAGTGAAGCAGCCCTTAACAGGGTTGCCTGGAACACCACCATTAGGACAAGAGACTGAAACTGCACTTATGTGTGGAACACTCAGTCTTAAAATGTTATGTATGTGTGTATGTAGTGTACCGTACTCTACTGTACCTGGACAGTGGAGGCTGGTCACGGGGCGTTGATTGATCTCTTCCTCATCCGGTCGCTCTGTTTGGTCGTACCGAGTGAAAAATGTTGTTCGGATCAGCTGTTGGAGAACCAGAAGATGGGTTTAAATATGATGAATTGTATAAGGGTCAGGGCATGGTTAATAAGTCAGTCAGTCACTCAGTCAGTAGCCAGCCCTTACTCCCACAAGGGGTAGGGAGGATCAGCAAGAGCCACGAGAAAGGAAAAAGAGGTAACAAGAGAAGAATACATAGCCGAGTGCTCCGCATGAAGCGCGGTTCCAGTCTCAAGTCCTAATGGCGGCGTTCCAGGCAGCCCTGTTGAGAGCTGTCTCACTTGTCAGGTTCTTTGATTTAAGGTAAGACTGCAAAGTCCGATCCCACGTCTTTCTTGGTCCGCCCCTTGGTGCAGCTCCCTCCACATTCATGGACTTGCATCTTTTCACCCAGCTTTGTTCATCCATCCTCTCCACATGTCCGAACCATCCTGATACTCTTGATACCTAACCTTCTCCTTAGCTCTTCACTTGATATCCTATCTTGCAGTTTGGCACCACACATCCACCTCATTATTCTTATCTCATTGCATTCCATTCTGTTGATATCATCTACTTTGACAGGTCACGTTTCTGAAGCATATGTCATTGCGCTTCTAATGCATGAAGAGTACACCTTTCCCTTCAAGGGGAGAGGGAGTCTTCTCATGGTGAGTAGTGGCAAAAGTTCTCTAAACTTTCCCCAGCCGCATCTTATTCTGGCGATAGTGGCGGCCTCAGCCCCACTACCGGCAGAGATGGTATCTCCCAAGTAGTAAAACTTGTCCACCATCTCCAGTGCCTCATTGCCAAAGTTAACACTCTCGAGCCGGTCATTAAATGCAAGCTCACCTTTGCACACTATGCATACAAATTTCTCAATTTCGGACTTCTTCCTTGGTAGAGGTCTCTTTATTCTAGTGTAACGTTTCTTCCCGCGATGTACCCAGCTGCGGCAGACGCTACACTATACTGTAATGAGTTTGCGCCCACCCATTTTCTGCATACTGCGCTTGGGTATGCCCCACTTTTTTCTACCTTTCCTAACCCTAGTCCACTATGTAAAACCTTTGTTTTGTTTATATCAACTCTTAGCCCTTTACTTGCCATACCCTCTTTCTATCTTCTGAACTTGGCCTCGGAATCCCGTGCACTATCTGCGATAAGTACTAGGTCACCTGCGCATAGCGGTTCCCAGGGGAGCCCAACTCTGAAATCACCATAGTGCCTCCAGAACCATAACAAAGAGGAGAGGGCTGAACATAGAGCCCTGGTGAACTCCGACACAAACTGTAAACTCCTCACTCAGTTCACCTTTCACCCTCACTGCCGTTCGTGAGTCCTCGTAAATTTTCATTATCACACAGACCAGCCACTCCTCTATGCCAAGTTTTCTCATAGCCCACTGCACAACTTCTCTGGGTACCCTATCAAAGGCCTACTCCAGGTCTACAAACACAAGATACAGATCCCTATCTTTAAGTAGATATCTTTCCTGCAGCTGCCTGACTAAGAAGATAGCGTCGATTGTGCCACATCCTGGCATGAAACCGAACTGCTTATCGTCAATAGAAATTATTTCCCTTAACATACTTTCAAAGACTCTCTCACAGACCTTCATTACTTGGTCAAGCATTTTCAGGCCCCTATAATTTCCTGAGATGAAAAAGCTTGAAGATAGGAAAGCTATGGGACCTGATGAAGTATCAGTGTAGGTTTTCAAGGAATGTGTAGACCAATTAGTGAAGCCAGTAAGGGATATAATCCAGGTCTCCTTAGATAAAGGTCAAGTTTCTTTTGAATGAAATATAGCCAATATCATACCAATTCACAAGAACAGAAGCACAAATGATCCACTAAATTAAAATGTAAAACTTGCAAACTAAACAAACCAAAATTGGGACAAGGACAATATAAAGTCAAATTAAATTATCAAAATCGCTATGTGGAAACAACGCATACTAAAATGAAAATTATTAAATAAAAGAACACAATCCACCACATAGGGTGTACATTACTACATGAGCAAGTTAATCTGTTTCCCAAGCAAACTAATCGCACATATAACAATGCACTATCGTCACGTTAAAGGAAGTAGTCAAGTTTGGGAAGTCCGGGACGTTCTGGCAAATTTTACTAAACTCTGCATGAATAAGGAAACATGTTAAATGTCAAAATATTATTTAAAATCAAATTTGCAACATGACAAGACATTAACAATAGTACAAAATACAAATATTGATAAGATATCTATACTATTACAAAATAATATATAAAATACAGTACAGCACTCACTAACGATAGTGCTATCGGGTAGGTACCTGTAAGCATAGCATGCCTC
This sequence comes from Paralithodes platypus, assembly GCA_032716605.1. NCBI lineage: Eukaryota > Metazoa > Arthropoda > Malacostraca > Decapoda > Lithodidae > Paralithodes > Paralithodes platypus. Next base: position 23,042,230 of record CM064486.1, read on the forward strand.
AAGTGACCCCTATCAATAACTACCCTACAAATAACCTACATTTATAGCACAAATAAACTAAGGAAATCGCAAAAGTAAGCAATTGATACTATCGACAATGAATACATATAATATAAAGACAAATAATTGCAAAATATGAAGTAACAACAGATTTAAACAAAGAGTACTCTTTTAACAAGAACAATACATTTAAAAAATCATCAATATTAATATTAATAATAGAAAAAGAAAAAGATAAACAATAAATACAGACAAAAAACAATAAATACAGACAAAAAGTAAGTAGAGGTTATACAAGAAACTTAAAGTTAAAAATGCTTGATTAAAATTATTGATGTCAAATTTTAGAATACAGTCACAATAATTGACCCTAAAAAGATTAAATTTATGGAACAATTTACTTGCCTCAAAACCTCTGTCCACTAAGAGTCTGTATAGTAACCTAGCTCTAGCCCAAAAGTCATCTACTTTAGTGCAGATTTTACAAAATCTTATTAACTGGGAATAAAAACAATTATAAGTTATTTTACTATCGATATTACTACTAGGGAAAGGAAAGTTTATTACGTTAAAATTAAAATCATCAACTTTGTGATATACTTTAAGTATGCACTGTTCATTAACAATCTCTACATTTATATCAAGAAAATTTTCAACTTTATAATTTACGTTACATTGTGTGAGGGGAATAGAATTAGGGTAAATAAGTTTAGCAACTTGATTAATATTTAACAAATTGCAAACAAGAATATCATCAATATATCTACTATTATTACTTAACAGTTTAGCAAGTGCTAATTTTTCTGGGATTTTATTTTTCTTGCTACTGTCAACTAAGTCTTTTATATATTTAAATTCTAAAGCAAGCAAGAATAAGTCTGCAATTAAAGGGCTAGCATTTCCACCCATAGGAATTCCTAATATTTGTTTGAAAATGTACGGCCCGAATCTAACATAAGTATTGAAAAGGAGGAATTTAAGGGCATCTTTAAGTTTAGTTCTATCAAAATATACAGAACTAGTGGGAGTAGAGCTAAGTGATGCATTATTAAAATATGTATAAACATTTATGAAATAATTACCATTCCTAACGAACCTGTCAAAGTGCAAATCTATAATAAAGCAAAGCTCTGAATATACTAAATCTAAAGGCAAATTGGTATACAAAGTTGAAAAGTCGAAGCTATGTACCGAGGTAACTTTCGGCATGGTATTTATTTTATCAATAACTTCTAACGAATTGTCAACACTCCAATAATAGTTAATGCCAGTTCTTCTCATGATGGTATTACAATATCTTTTATGAGTACTTTTAATGTATTTTAAGCAATTTATGACTTGTTCTGATAGAGTTTTAGTGGTAGCAAATTTTGCTCCGGCAATAAAGCGATATTTATAAGGTCTTTTATGAAATTTAGGTAACATGTATAATTTTGCAATGCACTTGTTCTTATCAGAAAGTTTAATATCAAATGGTATATTTTTCTTGGTATGTTCATCGATTAAGTTATCAATATTCAGATTATTTTGAATTTCATAAACAGAATTACCGCAAATATTTTTACGTAATATGTTACCTTTAATACCTAATTCTTTTTTCATGTTTTCAAGATAAAATTTCTTACATTTGAAGCTATAATTATTGCTGGCTTTATCTACTGTAGTGATTACAAAATGTTTATGTAAATTTATTAAATCAGCTTTAAGCTTATTATAATTATAGTCTATAAAATCTGAAAGATTAAATTCATTTTTAAGCGAGAAAATTTTATTTCTAATTAACTTAATTAATAATTTAGACCATGCTTCTAGTTCTCTCGCATCGCAGCACGCAATTTTTAACAATTTATCTTTTAATTTATTGACTGAAAAAACAATATCTTTTAAAATTATGTCCCATGTTACTTTATTACTCCCTATTCTAAATTTAAACCCTTTACGACATAGCTCCGCTAATTTGTCGTTTGCAAAATGTTTAACTAGTTCTACATCACCTGTTAATATGTGACATATCGGACTATAAATGAACTTTGCTAGTGCATCACGTCTGCTAGCTGGCATATCCATGACTCTTTCACACACGCATTTATTATTATTGAAAATATCATTATCTGAAAGATTTCCTAAAACTTTATTATAATTACAAATAATAGACCCAACAGGTCGTTCATATGAATGCACTATTAATGGTTTGAAATCTTTACAACCATCTGGTAACATGGACTTAACTTTCTTTGAATTAATAAGACTGTTAATATTAATTTTGTCTAAAATTTTAGAGGAATAATTTAAAGTGGACATGACTTTATCTTTAATACGGTTATCTTTGGATTTCTTAGAATTAGCTCTAATATATCCCATAAAAGCAAAGACTATATTCTTAAATTTATTTGTGAAATTATGTTTATTGTTTAGAATATTTTCTATAAAAGGAGCAAAACTTTTCTTGTGTAGGCCTTTCAATGAATCTTTTAATTTTTTAATTCCGAAATTTCGATATAATGAATATAAATTATTAACAATAATTTTAATATCAGACCTGTTTTTCTTTTTATTAAATGTATTTAGTCTTCTATTACCGTGTCTACCAGGTCTTCTGTTTAAAACAGGGAAGTTAAAATATGGGTTATTAAAATTGTTTTTTAATAAATCTTTATACAAAATGTTGCCTACATTTTTTATTTGATTGTTAAGTCCAAATGTATAGATGGTCATTAATTTTCCAATCCAATAATTTTCTCTATCTAAAACATTTTGATTACTTTGAACAATTTCTATAATTTTGTATTTACAATCAAATTTAGTACAATCTGTGTTAAAATGCTTATATAGAAGAATCTTGGAGTCGATGCCGTTCTTAATTCCTGATCTATGCCCGTAGGCTCTTTCTCTTAAACATTGCTCCGTCTTTCCAACATATTGTATACCACATTTATCACAGGTTATTAAATAGATAACATTCTTTACTTTACATGGAGATGTTACATTAACAGAAGAATTTAAAAACAAAAATTTTGTATTGGTAATGTAACTTTTAAAAAAAATTTGATGTTCAAAATCAAATTCATTCACAAAGAGTTTACATTTACAGTTATCATCGAAAAGACGCCGGTTATTTTCATTATTATTACTCATTTTTAAGTTTTTATAATTTTGCCGGGTGCGAGGGTACAGAGAATTATTCTGACACATAGTCCGTGGCCGGTCCTGGTTCGTCAACGAATACAAGTAAAGGAAGGGACAGTACATGGGGAACACGTCGTATACTAATGTTGCCACTAGTACAGACCGGCCTCACATCTATACTGTTCCTGAACCAGTATATCACTAACCAGTACTGGTCCTATCCAGAGTGAGGTTTGGCATCCTCTAGCCTACCTTAGCAGTTTCTGTCTGTCTCTTTTACTGTACTATTTTTTCTTGTAGGTGCTGGCGAGATCACCCGATTGGGTGGCACTGCAAGGGGGGTTGCGGATGGTGAGGGTATTGGCCAGGGGGTGTAAGCCTGTGGGCTGATGATCGCCTTTCCCGCTGCCCTCTCCGAGACAGATCTCGTCTTTTTTCCCTTGCCCCTTAACTTTCTGTTCATAACTGTTGAAGGGCACAGGAGCCTGGGAGGGGCTTCGGTGTCCCGCGCATTTTCGCACTCTCCTCAGCCCCTCGCCTGGGAGCGACTTCGGTCACCTGGGCATTCTTTATTGATAAAGCTGGGAGGGTTCTTGGGGGCGCTCGGTTTTGGCCTTGGCCTTGCTCGGGACCTTGGGGCTGCTTGGCCAGACAGCCTGGGGATCAACAACAACAACAGTACTACTGTATATGTAAAATTTGTGAAAAGTTAATTAAGAGATGGATGAAACTGTTGGAGAGCAAAAAGATAATAACACCCAAGCAATTTGGTTTTGGAGAAGGATCATCATGTGATGCCAGTTTGCTATATTTTTTTCAATAGGGTGATAGATGTATTGTAGGAAAGAGATGGATGGGTGAACTGCATCTATCGGGTTCTGTCCAAAGCATTTGACAAGGTGACAAGGTAGCTATTTAACAGATAGGGAAATGAGGACCAACATTAGAGGAACTTACTCATCGTGGCGGAAAGTTGAGAGTGGTGTACCGCAGGGATCTGTGTTGGCACCTCTCATGTTCCTTATGTACGTGAATGACCTGCCGATAGGCATAAACTCCTACATGTCAATGTTTGCAGATGACGTTAAAATTATGAGACAAATAACAAATAAAAGTAGTTGTGAGGAGCTGCAAGGGGATTTAGATAAAATATACGAATGGAGCACCAAGTGGAAAATGAAATTTAATATAAGTAAATGCCATGTGTTAAATATGGGAAGAAGTGTGAATAGACCAAATTGGGAGTACAGGATGGGAGATAATATAATTAGCAAGGCCGAAAAAGAAAAGGATTTAGGGTTGATTATACAAGATAATTTGTCACCAGAGAAACATATTAACAAGCTCTTTAGCGGAATGTATGCAATGGCCGGGAATATGAAAGTTGCTCTGAACTACTTGGATGAGACCATGGTAGCGAAAATTATGAAGAGTATGATTAGACCAAGATTGGAGTATGCAGCAGTGGTGTGGTCCCCGCATCTAAAGAAGCATATTCACAAGTTAGAAAGAATCCAGAGAGCAGTTACTAGATTGGTTCCAAGTCTCAGAGAACTGCCATATGAAGGGAGGCTAGACAAATTAAATCTACCGAGTCTAAAAGAGAGGAGAGAGAGGGGAGACATGATAATGATGTACAAATGCACCCGGGGGCTGGAGAGGCTGGATAGGGAGGATATATTAATTATGGATACAGGAATAACTAGAGGCCACAGCTACAAAGTAAAAAGACCTACCTGCAAGAACGATATCAGGAAGTTTAGCTTCCCCTATAGATGTATTGACAAATGGAATGGGCTGGAGGAGGAGGTGGTAGGGGCAAGGAACATCCATATTTTCAAGACAAAATTGAATAAAAAGTAGACTGAGAGACGGGACAACACGAGCTTAGCTCAACTCCTGTAAACTACAGTTAGGTAAATACATATGAAACTGATATCGAAATTGAAGACGATAGGATGTGTCAGAGGAAATTGCTAGAATGGATGCAGAGCTATCTAATAGGTAGAGAAATGCAGACTAGTCTATCTATCTATCTATTGCCTGACGCCGTGATCCCCGAAGGGGTGGCCACGAACGAACCGCCCCCATGCAGACTAGTACTAGAGGAAAATACTCGTCCTGCAGTAAAGTTGAGAGGGGGGGTACCACAGGGATCGGTGCTTGCCCCAGTAATGTTTCTTATGTATTTCCATGATCTACCAGTAGGCATAAACTCCTACATGTCAATGTTTGCAGATGATGTGAACATTTTAAACAAATTACAAGTCCGAATAGTTGTGAGGTACTGCAAATTACAAGTCCGAATAGTTGTGAGGTACTGCAAAGGGACCTAGATCAAATCCACGACTGGAGAACTAAGTAGAAAATTGAATTTTTTACAAGTAAATGTCATGTGCTAGAAATGGGAAAGAGCATAAACAAACCTAAATGGGAGTATAAGATGGAAAAAAATAATATGAGCAGAGCAGAGAAAGAAAAGGCTCTTGGGGTGATTATACAGGATAACTTAACACTCGAGAAACACATATATAAACTGGTTAGTAGAATATATTTAATGACTGATAATATGAAAGAAGCCCTCAACTACTTGGATGAGATATGTTAGCCATAATAATAAAGAGTATGATGAAACCTAAGCTGGAATATGCAGCTATGGTGTGGTCTTCCCATCAGTGGAAACATGTCAATAAGCTAGAGAAAGTCCAGAGATCAGTTACCAGGTTGGTTCCAAGTCTCAGGGAGTTGTCATATGAGGGAAGATTAGAGAGATTGAACTTTGAGATGGGGAGATTCTAGGCACCAATCGAGCAGGGCAGTACCCAGGGGAAGCTACATAGGCATATTATAAGGAGTTGCTGGAACCTGTTTCAGTGGTGATGGGCTGGTCTATCAGAGTGAGAGCTGAGTGATCTCTGCCATACCCATAGCTTACTCTGACTGTTCCATTTACTTATATATTTTCCAGATCTCAAGTGACGGCGTCTCTTCCGTGGATTGACCTCCCTACTGTCAACCATAGAGGTTGACAGATTTGGGAGCCAAAGCGTCATATTTTTCCTTTGCCCCTCAACTTTCCCTTCATAATTGCTGAGGGGCACAGGGCCTTGGGTGGGGTTTTGGTGTCCCGAACGTTTCCGCACCCTCCTCAGCTCCCTGCCTTGGAGTGGCTTCGGTCACCCGGGCTTTATTAGTGGTAAGCAGGGAGGGTTTTGTGGTGGCGCTCGTTTATGGCCTTGGCCTTGCTCGGGACCTTGGGGCTGTTCGGCCAGACAGTCTGGGGAACAACAACAACTCCTGTTTCATTTGCCTGGCTTCACCACTGTTTCTATTTGTGCCTCACCTACAGAGAGAGTAACCCAGCTAACTCTCACAAACATCTATTAATTTCATTACACTTACAAGCACACCCAACTTTTTTCCAAAACACCTAAATTACCACGAATGTACCTTAATTATGGCTCTCTTTCACTCTTTCAACCTGGGGGGGGGGCGCAACAGGCAGCTTTGCCTTTTGTCTCCTTCATGCACATAGACAAAAAAAAAAATTATAGGAGAGAGAGAGAGGCAACATGATGATGGTGTACAAATGTGTTAAAGGGTTTGAAAGGTTGGATAAGGAGGATGTTATATTCAAGGACACAGGTCTTCCACGATATCCTCAACCTCTATGATGAGAGTAAAGCTGTAGATATTATATACCTTGATTTTCAAAAGGCCTTTGACAAAGTTCCCCACAAACGTTTACTGCTAAAACTAAAAGCGCATGGAATACAAGACGGTGTGTTGAAATGGATAGAAAATTGGCTCAGCGACAGAAAGCAAAGAGTAGTCATAAACGGTAAGGCATCTAAATGGACCAATGTAAGTAGCGGGGTACCCCAGGGATCGGTACTAGGACCAATTCTCTTTCTAATTTACATCAACGACATAGATGAGGGTCTCACCTGTACAATCTCAAAATTTGCTGACGATACAAAAATTGCAAATAGCATACTCTCAAAAGAACAAGTTGACGATATGCAACACAATATAGATAAATTGTCATGTTGGGCCCAAATTTGGCAAATGAGTCAACAATGTTCAGAAGTTGTTAAGAAGGCAAACAAAATAATTGGCTTTATAGGCAGGTCATTTGAGCATAAATCCAAAGAAGTTGTTGTTGTTGTTGTTGTTGTTGTTCCCTAAGCTGCCTGGCCGAACAGCCCCGCACTCTTCTGGAATACTGCGTTCAATCCTGGTGCCCTTATTACCAAAAAGATATAAACAAGCTAGAACGAGTTCAACGTAGAGTTACCAAAATGATACCTAGCCTAAAGAACAAACCATACGAAGAGCGTCTTAGAGAATTAAATCTATTTCCTTTAACCCAGAGCTGATTAAGAGGTGACTTAATTCAAGTGTTCAAAATCACCAAAGGCATCGACAATATGAACTGTATTAAGCACTTCACTATCGACCAATCTAATTACACGCGGGGAAACGGTTGCAAAATTATTGGTAAATCTTTTAACTCACACGAATCTAAGAATTTCTTCTTCAATCGAGTTGTCAACTTGTGAAATGGGATTCCCCGAGACGTTATAGACTGCATCACCGTTGATTAATTTAAACTCCGCCTAGATAAATATCTCGTATCAAACCCGCGACTGACTGCGTTTGTAAATGAATAACTTTATTTTATCCCCCCCTCAGTTACTAACCCATCTGTCCCCTACTAACTTCCTAATCCTGCCACGGACATTAGTTCCAGGGCAGTAATTCCCTTTCCAATGTTCCCTTACCCACTCTAAACCACTGTTTGGACATTTGATCCTCAGTGTTTTGGAGGACAAGCAGCCTAGAAGGGTCACTAGATCTGTTGTTGCTTGATTTCCTTTGTACTCCTTTGTACCTTTATAATGATGGGCCATGTCTACAAAGTAAAGAAACCTACCTGCAAAAGTGATATCAAGAAGTTTAGCTTTCCATATAGAAGTATTGAACAATGGAATGGTTTGGATGAGGTGGTTGAGAGAAAAAACATCCATAGTTTCAAACTAAGACTGGAGGATAGTAGATGGATAGATAGGACATGAGCTGAGCTCAATTCCTGTAAACTATACTTATATAAAACACACACACACACACTTCCTCTGATTAATGTATGTATGTATATACTAAGGCACATACACCATAGCTGGGGGTGGCCGACTCGCGATAGAGCCCAAACAGAAACAACAAAATAAAATAGAAAAATTAAAACTCACACACATCTAAGTCACCCAGGAGAAGACCCAGAGACCAAGGGACCTCTGATTAATACTGTAGGAATTTAGAGTCCCCATCCCAGATACCTACTCTCCAGTTCTCCGGTGGTGCTGTGAGCATCGTGACGATGAACGCTACAATCACTGTCAGCCAAAACAGGAATGCGGCGAAATACATGTAGTGGAACTGTAGGCAGAGAGATGTAATATTAGTATCGGTATTAATTTGTATCACACTGTGCTAGGTGGGTGGTGCACATGTTAATATGCCCTGTAAACTGCATACAGTGACAGGCACAAACAGTTTCAGTATTTACCCTGTTAACAATTTGACTTCACTGGGTGGTAACCATATTAGGTGCAAGTAAGGGCATACCATTGCTACCTAAACAGTAGCTACACAGAGGCCCACTGTTAACCACACTGTCCCAAATTATCCAGACGTGGGAAGATGGTGCTGGAGCCAGGGACTCCCAAATAACTGCATTATAGTAATGGGCAATTCCCCTCTTTAATTCCATTACCAAGAGTGCCACCTCTGGGTGACCAAGGCTCACACATGTATGCATATGTGTCATGCATACAGTACATGTATCTAGGCCTTTTAAAATATATTGGTGATTCTTTATAAATTATAAGCAGATCCTCAGCCAACATGCTCTTCTCGCCCGGCTTACTTTGGTGGGAGACTACTGTATGAAAGTTGACCATGCAACCATTACATTTGCTGTCAATGAGTTCAATAATTTATATAATAAACGTTATGTATGTCTCTCGCTGCTTCCTTCTAAATTGGAAACAAATTGTCAAATGATAACCAGAAGAGGATTTAAATTACTGTATTAAAGAGGCTAACTCTAACCTTCTGCAGAAAGAGTGGTCTGAGGTCCAGCTGGTGACAGGCTGGCTCCCGGTAGTAGAAGTCCAGGATCATACGAATGACGCCCGCACCACATCCGGACATTAGGCCCCAGAACGCTCCCTGGGGGTTAAGAATGGATAATGCTGTATATTACAGAATAGCCTTATTAGTTTTTCTTAATACTGTACTGTACAGTATTTTAAGTTACTGTTGCTGGTATTTTTTATCAGTTTACGCTATTAATATTTATCATTCATCTTTAACCTGTAAATTGCAAGTGAAGGAAAATCTAATATTCTTGCCCTGTGAAATGTTTCCATTATAATTCATCTTGAGGGCAGTGTTCAAAATTCATAGTTGGATCAGTAGCAATAGAAAAGTACTGGCACTCCTCATTAAGGGGACCGACCGGTTAATTTAGGCTTAAAAAACTCGAAATCCTGAAAACACCAATAGGTGTTTACTCAACAAGGGTCAACATCCCTTCATAAGCCAGTGAAATTTTATTAGTGAAAACCCATTGGAAATAGTATTTTTTTATGTTTTCCAAACTTTTCCTGTAATTCTAAAAATGTTATATAGCGAACTTTGAAATTAACATGCTCAGTAACTATTGGTCGTACGAGGAGCATACCTATATAAATCGAAAGAGCGTAAGCTACTCTACAACCTACCATACGCTTTATCTTCTACTTTGCCATGTTCCCGCATAAAATATTGTAAATCTAAAAAACAAAAGTAAAAATGTTTACCTAATGACCTTAGACTTTCACCTGTTTTTCTCAGAACCTATATTGCCGCACTATCGGATGTTATTTTACAGTTATTATTGGACCTATAGGAATGGTGTACAGTAGGGTCCCGCATAAAACGAGTATATGGTCGATAAACGAGGGCGTTTTATGCGATTTCGTTTTATGTGAACACAGCATTTTGGTGGCCCAATATCGTCAATGTTCACTGTAAGCGTAAATTTTCATACAAAACGTACGATATTTCGTACGTTTTGTACGATATTTCGGCGCTCTATATGAAAACTCCTCGGATTTGCCCCACTTCGGCGGCGGACTCGTTTTATGTGATCACATTTGTTCTGATCGAAAATTAAATATTAATATTTTAGGTCGGTCGTTTTAATCGAGACTCGTTTTATGCGAACACGTTTTATGCGGGACCCTACTGTATATACCATTGGAAAGGTAATTAAAAACACTAAAAGGCCTATAAACCAAATTTATTCTAATAATTTAAATTTGTTCACAATATGTCGTCAAAGTTGTAATTTTTGTATAAATATATTCGCCTGAATCCGTCATCACCTAAATCGAACAAATACACAAAATATATAAAATGTGTTTTATAGAAACTATAGATACACCTTTTGTGAGTTGTTTGATCACATAAAACATGTGCTATGGGGATTTCTGTAGGAGTTTATCATTTTCTGCAGTACTATGATTTTCAACATTTTTTTACCTAAATTGCAAGAAAAAAGCAAAAATAAAATAAAATCAATTTTTTTTTTATCTAGTTTTATGGTCATATACACCTGTGCCAAATTTCATTTAAATTGATAGTAAGACCTGGAAGTAGCGTAATTATCCGGTCGGTCCCCTTAACCTCTGAAGTGCGCATGGGGGTAATTGGAAACGTCCCCCTGTGCTGACGTATTTGAGGTGTTTCCGTCACTAAAATATTCATTGTGCCATTAATAGCATTAATACTTATCCATATGCGCCTATTATGGGTTGATTATAAAGGTATTAACCTGAAACAACAATAAAACGAGTGAAAACAGCGTTTGGATGGTCAAAATCGGAGATATAGCCCGCGAGTTGTATAATGTATGGGTGAGGCAAACTGCTTTCCTGCCAATTTCCCCCAAGGCCACTGAGACACAGTCGATCGATACTCTCTCTCTCTCTCTCTCTTGCACTCGCTTGCCATCAGTGATGACAACACCCTGCTTGCAACTCGCTAATGTTAGCACGAAAATATACCTCAGAATAAGGGAATAACAGGGAAAATAGGTGATAACTGAAGGAGAGGAGGAAAGTGGGGAAGGAGGGGAGGTAGAGGACTGAGATTTTGCATGGCCCAGGGGACAAAAAAAAAAAAAAATATATAATTTTTTTTTTTTTTTTTTTTTTTTTTTTTTTCGATGTCAAAAGTTGATTTCTTTTTTCACTCACTCATAAGAGTCTCCCGCAGTCCGCCGGGGGAACTCTTAAGAGTCTCCCCGCAGTTCCCGGGTTAAAAGCCTCCTTATTTTATGTTGTTTCATTAATGCTTTATTCATTAAATAAGAATCAAAATTAACGTTTAAGTTGTTGTTTTTCAATATTAAGTTGTAAATCAGATACAAATAGTGCATAGCTTATCACAGTAAATAAAAAAAAAAAAGTGTCACTTAGTTGTTTCATTAATTAAAGTATTGTTTTTCAGGAATGTAAACTTTAAAGTAATAAATTTGTTAGTAGTCTTGGCAAATCCAACGTCAAGGCTATTAACCTAATTGCAATGACGACTTGTCTATTTTGACTGCTATGTCGTCATTCCAACCGCGGTTAAAAAGAAAACGTCTAGAGTCTACTCCTTATCTTGCTCTAGGAGACGTTGTACATTAACCAAAACTACCACCGAAGGTGAAAAAAGCATAGAAGAGAAGAAAAAGGGGTTTACCTTAGTTACCGCTTAAGGCCCATCCTGTGTTCCGTCATGTGCAGATCCCTGTCGAACGTGCGCATGAGCGACCCTCTCTTGTTATCATTTTTTCACGCGCTCCATTGAATGCAGTCGCTTTGTTGTGCTCCTTTAATTCACCCTGTTTAGGTTCGTTTCGGCTTATCTGGCCTTCTTTTTTGTTAGACAGATGTTACGTGATCTAGGGCACACGTAAATGGGCTCCTCAGTGTGTTTAATGGAGACGCGTGTGGAAATAGCTACCGAAGGTACGGGGGCGCCTGGCGTTCCTCGTGTGTGTTTTTCATTCCTTTCTCTTTTCATATTCTTTTTTCCTGTTAGTCTGGGCATAGTTTTGCTTTTAGCTTATTTTAGCCTAGCTTGTTTCTCATTCAGGAATTGCTATGCCCCTATGAGTTTTCATATTTTCATAGCCTAGGTGTACAGTTGGTTCACGATCTGAGATTTCGTGGTGGCGGTGCTGTTTGTAGGGTTTGTGTCGGCCGCATTATTAGCGTTATTCCCGAGTCCCCCCTTTCGAGCCTTCACTGTGTCTCAAGGGCCTGGGCGCTTGGTGGTTCGTGTTATCCTGGGGTACCCCACGGGGGCCCCTCCCTCACACCACAGGGTTTTTCGCCCCTGACACATTCTCTCCTCACGGCTAGGCCACCCTTTTTCTCGCCAGTTTCATTTACTGGTTTTTGTGTTCCCTTACTGTTTTCACCTCCATCCTTTCATACCCTTTTGCCCAATCCTGGGGTACCCTACGGGGGCCCCTGTTTGTGCCAAACCACCCTTCCTGCCACTTCTCCTCATGGGCTTTGCTCTATCTCTGTGGGTTGGGTGGTTCCTAGGGGATGTGCCTCCTCTCCCCTGGTGTGTCTTCCTTGCCTCTCCCTTGACCGGTTGAGTCAGGATATTATCAAGGAAGACACTGCTCAGCTTGATGGCCATCGTCGCTTGGTGTTCATAAGGAGATGACGCTTTTTTCTGGGCCTCTTTGGTATTTCCTAGACGCTCCTCTCGCTTTTTCGGCGCCGGACCATCTCGGCCGGTCCCGCAAATTTGCGGGGTGCTCGATTCGGTCCTCTGGGCCATTTCGGTTCCCCGCAAATTTGCGGAGATCGTTGGGGGGTCCCGCGAAATTGCAGGAGGGTGGTGTCGGTACGGTTATGCCTCCATTGGCCCGCAAATTTGCGGTAATAGTTGGCTTTCACTATTGACTTTTGTTATGTCATCTTGTTGCCTGATACTATATTGGTGTATGCACTTTACTGGTGTTATAGGCCCTGCATGTAAGATGTTGAGTGGTGGTTAACACTTTCTCCATCTTTGCAGGTTCTGCTAGTGCTCTTCCGCCTCGGCCGCCCTCCTCACCTACCTCTGTGCTCCCAGTTTAGGGTGAGTACGGATACCTGTTTGCATGTGTGTTCCTGTTTCCCCATGCTCCTTCCCTGGTTCTTCTTGGACATTCTCTCCACTTACTCCTTCGACGTGCTGATTATGGTGTGTGTTCTTCTAGTGCAGGTAGGCTGCCTTGCTTTCGCCTTGGTTGTCGCTCCCCGTGCTTGGAGAGCCACAAGTCCTGCTTGCGCCACTCGCTCTGTGTGTCCTCTACGGCCTACCTCCCTGCTCTGTGTGGCACGTGTCTGGCCCTGGTGGTTGTGCTGCTCCATGGCCCTGGTTCCTCGGCGGCGGCTGTGGCCTCCTGCTTCCCTTCCGTCGGTGTGGACGATGGTCTCCCGCCACATTAGGACTGTGGGCCACCGTTCCCCGGCCTTTGTTGGCGACCGGATCCGCGTCGCCCTGGGTATCCCTGACCCGACTGACGGCCATTTACCTGGCCCTCTCCCTGCTCGGGCCCTCTCCCCTGGGTCCCGCAGCCGGTCGTCCCATCGTCGGGGGGTTCCCCGGCTCCGTCCCCGCTCTCGCTCGCCTTGTCGTCCTCCTGATCGCCTTGACGACGCCCATCGCCCTCGTCATGGTTCTCGCCCTGAGGCCGGGGTTAGCGGCTCTGCCCCTGTGCGCCCTCCCCTGGCCTCTACGGATAGGGGCTCTACTCCCTTCCGCCCGCTTCCCCAGCCCAGACGACTTCCTCTTACGTTGTCCTCTCCGCGCGCGGTTGTTCATGCTGTAGCTGGCCCTCTGCTCCCTCCTCCTACACTGTCCAGGAGGGTCCGCCTGGATGTCGTTGCTTCTCCTACTTCACCTGCTTCAGTGCCTATTCTTACTTCACGGTCTCGTCCCACGGTGGTGGTCCCTCCCTCCTCCGCCTCGGTGTCGGGCCGCCCTGTTATCTCAGCCCCGGGGATCCTTGCTCTGTTTCCCCCCGCGGCTCCTGGCCTCCTTTCACCCGGCCAGCCTTCCCACTCCCGTCGTCCTGCTCCTCCTCATTCTTCTCTTCCTGACCTTCCCTTACCGTCTCGCCAGGGGGGTACCCCTCCTCTTGCCTCGGTGGGGTTTCGCGAGGTTTCGGGGTCCCCTTTCTCAGGAGCTGATGTGTCGCTGGAAGAGGGGAATGGTGCTGTTTCCCCCTCGGCCGTTCGTGATCGGGGACGAGTCCCTCAACGGCGACACAACCGTCGTCGCTCGCCTTCCTTGGGCCGCGACGCTGCTGGTTCGTGTCGTGGGTCTCGCTCCCGCTCACGCTCGCCCCTGCGGGCCGACCAATCTGGGGGGGGGGTAGCCTCTCTCGGATCAATTGTCGGCTATGCAGGGCTGGGTTGTGTCACGCTTCGACGGGCGCTTGGAGTCGATGGAAGACTCCCTCTTCTCGCCCTTCTTGGCGGTGCCTCACCCTCAGCACCTCACCCTACCTACCCCTGCTATGGTCCCCCTCCCTTCTGCAGGCCTACGCTCTGGTCAGGCTTCAGCCGCACTGACATCCTTCCGGCTGTTCAGTCCCTGGCTGTGTTGACGGGTCTGTCCTCCTAAGGGACAGGTTTGTGCGACGCCGGTACGCCTGGCTTAGCCGTCATGCTCGGTCACCCTCTCCCATTGGAGGCCTGGTTTGCTGTGGCCTTCGACTTCACACACCGATCCGTCGACGGCTCTCCTTCCGTCCCTCCCCCGGAGTCGTCCCTGATTTTGCCTCCTCTTGTGTCTGTCGGCGGGTTGGACGGCGCGTTCTGGTCCTGGATGAGCGCGCCCGTTCTTGAACTTTGTTCTATTGCTACCCCGTTCTTCTCTCACCCGGATCAGCCCTCTGTCGCCAAGGTTTTTCCCTTGCGACGGAGGGTGACGGACTTATTGTCTTGTCTTTAGGTTCCCTCCAGACGTCTGTTCACCACCTGCGGCTTTTCGAGGCGTCTGCGCCAGGCGATCTTCGCGAGGGTTTGGACCGCGTTGAGCGGGTCCACCTTCGGCTCGCGGTGACTTTGGTTCCCGAGCTGAAGGCGGTTTTGTGCGCGGCAACTCGGCACCGCACGACGGTACGGTCTTCGTTCTGCCGGCCGGCCCCCTTGGTTATTCGTCAGGGTTTGTTGTACTCTGCGCTATATACGTCGGGTTTTTTTACGCAGGATGCTTGGGAATGCTCCGCTTCTCTGTCGGCGGCCCCTGCTTCCGCCACACGACGCCGTGCTGTGTCGTTACGGACCCTGCTTACGTCACGCACCGACGCGCTGTGCCGCGCGCGGGGTTTTCTCAGTCCCGTCCTTCTGCCGGTCCTCTTCGGGGTGCTGCTGCAAGTGCTGCCGCCTTGCCCGGGCGCAAGACTGGGACGTTGCTGGCCAGTGCTTCGGTTCCGCCTCGCACTTCTGTTCTTGCCCCTTTCATCCCCTCTGTGTCGGGGCTGGCCGGCCTTCCACTTCCGGCCGCCTTTCGTAGGGGTCAGCCCCGCGCCGGCCTTGGGTTGGGGTGGCCCGCCCTTTTCGACGAGGTTGGGGGGGGGCGGGGGTAGAGGAGGTCAACGTGGCGCTCATGCCCGCACGGCCCGTACCGGGGGTACCTCCACGTCAACACAATGTGTAGTTCTCTGGGTCGGCCTCCTTGTTCTCCTTCTCGCCTGGGCGTACCGGGTCGCTCCCCTCCTCTCGGGTGCTCCCTCCGGTTGTTTTCGCCCTTGCGCCCCTCGGTAGCCGCGAGGGACGTTGGGAGCGGCGGGTTGCGCGGAGGGTTCTCACCTGGAGGTGGACGTCCGGACCCCCACTCCGCTCTTGTCACCGACAACGGCCCATCTCTTCAGAGGTGGCCCACGTGTTCACTTCCATGCCCGAGCTGGGTAGCGTCGAGGGAGTTGACCGCCGGTCACCCGGTTTTCCTCTCCCGTGTCTTTCTGGTTCCGTCGCCGACCTGCGACGCGATGCGACCGGTGGTGGATCTGTTGGCCCTCAACGGGCACATCGTGCACACACGGTTTCGGATGCTGCCGATACCCCTGGTACGCCTGGCCCTGTGCCCTCTGTCGTGGGTAGTGTCGCTGGCCCTCCAGGATGTGTCTTGGCTCGTTCCTCTCCATCCTCGCTTCCAGCGATTCTTGGCCGTTCGGACTTCCGATCGTGTGTTCCTGTTCGACGGCCTTCCCTTCGGTCTCCACATCGCGCCGCAGATCTTCTCCGCACTGGTGGGGCAGGCTCTGGGTCCTCTCCTCAGGAGCGGGCTCCAGCTCCTGTTTTCCTTGGCCGTTTGGTTGGTAGTTTCCGACGCCCTAGGCCTGTGCATTGGCGACGCCCTCACAATCGTTCGCGACATCGCACGGTTAGGGTTCCCCTTCGATGTTCCCAAGTCACGCTTGACCCCGTCGCGTGTCGTGCCATGGGTCGGTCTCGCATGGGTTTTGTCCGGCGCTACGGTGACCCGGGGTCTGCCGGCCGCGGTGCACCTTCGGTGGACGGTCCTCGCCGTGTTGCACTCGGTCTCCCTCCCGGGGTGGCTCTGGGACTCGTTCGTGGGTTCGCTGCATTGGGCCGCTCTGCCCCTTCCATTAGGGAGCCTCTGGCTACGCCGCCTCCTCCTCATGGGCACCGCGGTGTTTCCGTTGCCCCTATGGATCGGCTCCTGCCGCTCCCGCGTACCGTTCGCCGGCGCTTCGGTCGCTGGGTTGCTCGGGGCTCGCTCTTTGCGGCTGTGCCCTGGACCGACCCCCCCGCCGACGGTCTGGGTAACCACAGATACGTCGAGCGAGGTTGGGTGAGGTTCCCAATCGAACCTGGGACGTCCACTTCCCGGCAGATGGGTGGGTCTCCCTCCTCTTACCTGTCTATGCCCTCGGATTGTTGGTTCCTTTGTTCTTCCTGCGGGTCCCCGCGCTGGCCCTTCGGGGTGAGTCGGTGGCCTTCGGGTTGGACACTCAGACAAGCTGTCCCCTGTTTCCTTATGCGGGGGTCCTCCAGGTCGTTGACTCTATTAGGGGTCTCGGTGGAGTTGTTCTTCCTCGCGAACCGACACCCCTTCTCCTTGCATGCCTCCTCCCTGCCCGGGCCTGCCACCCTTTGGGCGGCCGCCCTGTCGAGAGGGCAGGGCGTTCTTGTAGAATGGGCGATGAAACGGACTGTGTTCGCCGACCTCGCGGCTTCCTGAGGTGTTCCGGAGGTCGCCTTGTTCGCATCGGGGGTGCCGCGCCAGTTGCCTCTGGACCTCTCCCTCCGGCCTCGCGCTCCGGGGGGGGTCCGGACGCTTTCATGGTCGCCTGGTACTGGTGGCGGTCGATATCCATTTTTCCGCCACCAGACGCGCTGTTGATGTGCCCGGTCTTCGCGAAGCTGCGGCTGTACCACGGCTACGTCTGGCTCCTCGCGCCTCTGTGGCCGGCACGGACTTGGTCCGCCCGGTTGCCGCGGTGGTGCCCGGGTCCGGTCCCTCTACCTGTCTCCGGCTTCCACTTGGGCTAGGTTGGGGTCCTGCGGACCTCTTTGGCCTTCGCATCGTGCTTGTTCATGAGGCACGGTGGCTCCCGGTCCCCGGCCGGGCCCTGACTGACTTCCTGCAGCGTTCCTGGCCGTCTTCTCCTTGGGGGCCTTACGGGTCCCGCTGGAGGTTTTTCACTAGGTGGCTACAGGCCACTCGCCTGCCAGTTGGCTCTCCTTCCCTCGTCCTACGCTCCTTGTTTCACCTCTTCCGTACACGTCGCTTTCCAGTCGACGCTATACGTACCCACTTGTCTGCCGTCCGGGGGGTTCTTTGGGTCCGTCGCTGGGCTGGACGTTCCGCCACAGGTGCTGGATTCCTTCCTGACGGCTGCCTTCCGGGATTGACCGCCTCCGCGCCAGGTCTCTCCGCTGTGGGATCTGGGGCGGGCTCTGGTCCTTCTGGCTTCCCCCACGTATACAAGGGCCGCTACGCCGGTTCCGTTGCTCGGGCGTCCACTCTTCCTTGTCACTCTGGCCACTGGGGATCGGGTGTCTGCACTAGCGGCATTGTCACGGCCCCGGGACTGCGTCCGATTCTCCCCGTCCTTGCATGGCGTCTCGTTCGCCTCCTCCCCACCTTTTGTTACCACGCATGGGAGGGAGGCCCCCGTTTTCCTGCCTTTCGCCGTCCAGGCTTTACGGCGTGGGCATCCTCGCCATGTGTTGTGCCCGGTGTCAGCCTTGCACTCCTCTGTTGCGTCTGTGGCGCCGCCTTCGGGTACTGCTGTGTGGGTGTCTCCTCGGACAGGTGGGAAGCTCTAGCAGGTGCAGCTGGGCCGCCACGTTTGTCGGACCGTTCGTGCCCGTCACCCTGTTTGTAGGGGTTCTGCGCGCGATGTCAGATCCTTTGCTGCCTCCTTCCGGTTCCTGCCACGTCGATCCTTCCCTGCCTTCGCCTCCGCGGTTTTGTGGTCTTCTATCAATTCCTTCATCTCCTACCTCTCCGTGTCCAGTGTTCGACCCCCTCGGCCGGTGATTGCTCTCGGGGGTCGTGTTTCCTGGTGCTCTGACGAAGATCCCTGGTCTTCCCCCCTTGTCCCTCGTTCTTTTCCTTTGTTTTATTTGACAAAGGGGGGGGGGGGGGTGTATGGGTTTGCAACACTGGATTGCAAGTTTGGGATTATGTATTGTTCCAGTACATAAGTGTTTTTGCCACATTGAAAATTGTGTTTTGTTCTTGTGTTCAGTGTTTTTGTTGGTTTTTGAAGAAAAGGGATTTTGGGTACAGTACCTATTTGGTTTCAGACAAGTCTATGTTTTTGCATTACTATGAATGACGGGCATGTGTTAAAACTGTTCTTTTTAGCTACTCCTCAGTTTTTCACTCTTTTATTAAACTCTCTTGTTTACATTGTGTCTTTGTCATTCGTAATTTTGTTTTATGCATTGGTTTTTTTGGTAGGTTGGGCTTGGATGTCCTCCTCCTATTTGTTATGCAGCCTTGACGTTGGATTTGCCAAGACTACTAACAAATTGGGAGGTTTGACGTACCTCCCAACCTACCAAATAGGAAAACCTACTATTTGGTAGTAGTCTTGGAAAATCCAACGTACATAATACCCTCCCTCACGCCGGACCCCTGCCCATCCGCGTTCTTCTGCTGACGTGAGATGTGATAACAAGAGAGGGTCGCTCATGCGCACGTTCGACAGGGATCTGCACATGACGGAACACAGGATGGGCCTTAAGCGGTAACTAAGGTAAACCCCTTTTTCTTCTCTTCTATGCTTTTTTCACCTTCGGTGGTAGTTTTGGTTAATGTACAACGTCTCCTAGAGCAAGATAAGGAGTAGACTCTAGACGTTTTCTTTTTAACCGCGGTTGGAATGACGACATAGCAGTCAAAATAGACAAGTCGTCATTGCAATTAGGTTAATAGCCTTGACGTTGGATTTTCCAAGACTACTACCAAATAGTAGGTTTTCCTATTTGGTAGGTTGGGAGGTACGTCAAACCTCCCAATTACTATAATAATAATAATAACAATAACTGGGCAAACTTACAGGCTCATTCATCCTCTTCCAGGAGATAGCGAGGCAGTATATGGCAGCGATGGGCGGAGAGAGGTAGGCGGCGATGGCTTGGATGTAGATGTAGAGCTGCCCACCCTGGGTTTGCTCGATGATCGGGATCCACACGATGGAAAACACAACTAAAATAACTATGAAGAGCCTAGAAGAATTTGGAAACTCAAGGTCAATACAAAAATTTAGATAGATTAATTCTGCCTCTAAGTCTGTTGTCTAACTGAATCCATCAAGAGAAAATGTATTATGAAGATAGTCAATAGAGAATGTTTTGGATTACATGCACTTAAAATTGTCATAAGCAACAATAAAATCACCATAATTACATTAATATTGCCACCTGTCCTAAAAACAACTACTGTAGCCTACACTGTACAGTACTGCACTAAATAATTTGCAATGACATTTTTGCAACCAAGTTAATAAATCCATAGACTTGATGTTTCTCATATGATTCTCATGTTAATTCTACTCACTTGAATCCAGCATTTAGAATTTACATTAGGGATGTACCGATACCAATATTTTGGCCGATACCGATACTCCGATACTGTAAATACACCGATACTTAGCCGATACTGATACTTCTTTCTAGAAAATTCAATTGTGAATGTAAGTAGGCTATAAAATTAGTCTTATAATCGTATATCTTAAATCTTAACCTCATTGACACCCATGACATGAACTTAAATCAGTCAATAGCCAATCCTGAAGTGACTGAAGTCCCTATAAACAAGGAAAGGATTGATCAACAAATTATAAACGACAGGAAAATACAGAGCGTAAATACAGTTTTAAGTATCGGCAGTATCGGCCAATATTAAACTGATACCGACACCCCTAAAACAGGCCGATACATCGGTACATCTGTAATTCACATATTAGTAAATGCCATATTCAAGTAAGTAAAATCTTGAGAATCAATGAGAAATGCATATCAACTTTCTGAATTGTTGAATTTGGTTGCAAGAACGTCCTCTTGAACTGACAAAAGTTACATGACACTATTGTTTTGTCTTAAAGGTTTATAGTGGTCCTTTGGGCAGTGTTACTCGAGGGATTATTGTACACCCATGATAGCATAGCCCAGTTCTCCAGGAGACAGAGTTATTGCTCTGAATGCAAAAGTAAAAAAGTCAGTCACATGAGAAAGAGTATGACATTTCTCATAACTGGATACCTTTCCTGATGCCAACCCCAAAACGAAGATCCACAAACAAGAATATACAGTAAAACCTCGCCCATTTGGACCCCGCCGATCCGGAAACTTGCGACTTTTGGACTAACATTTCAATTTGTACTCCGACCTCAGACTTCCAGAATAGTCCGGAAGTCTGAGAAATATAGTTCGGACACATCACATCTGGACTATATTACAGTACTCAGACTTCCAGGCTTTTCCGGAAATCTGAGTAATATAGTCCAGAAGTGTGGGATCTTCTTCAGACTTTATTAATCTATTTTTATTAACTTCACTCCAACACCAAACACCCCCAAACTCAGACTTCCGGAAATGTATGGAAGTGTGAGTTAATATAGTTCGGATGTAAGATTGTGTCCGGACTATATTACTCTATTTCGGACTTTTCCGGAAGTCTGAGGTCGGAGTCCGGAGTTTCAGAGATTCGGAAAAATCACTCTTACGGACAGGCTCTCCCCCCAATTAGTCCGAAAGTGTGAGGTTTTACTGTGCAATACTGTAGGCTACATATTTTTTTATTTTTTTTTTTATTTTTTTATTCAAGATCTTTCTTTCCTTTAACCCGTCCAGCCCCGGCTAGTTTTGTAATGTTTGTTCACCAGAACCCGGCTGGTTTTCAAAAAATAGTTTTATTCCAGAAACAATAGCGAATGGGTTAGGAATGAAGGAAAAACCACGAAAAAACGCTCAAAAAGCTTAAAGAATGGTCCTACAGAGCCCCCGAAAACGTATTTTATAAGAGTAAAAAATTGAAGGCAATTAAAAAAAAAGGTTATTGCGCGCTCACGCGCACGCACGTGGACTTTGAGAGTTTTCAACCATCGGCACGGTTGCGTGGGATACGTACACAGTTCCCATACAAATCTGAGCCCTCTTGAGTGGCTACACCTGAGGTTACGGTCGGCGCAATTAGGGTGACGCGCCAGGCGCGTCTCTGGGGCTGTGCGTTACATACATCGCCGACGCGTCAGGCGCGTCGCTGGGGCTGTATGGGTTAAAGGATTATCTGTCAAGGGTAAGAAAGACCGATTCACCCAACCTTTATTGTTTCAGAAGGCTTTAACTACAACATGCAGGAGTTATATGGGAAGTTTTCGTTTTCCTCTGTGATACAATGACTTCTGTTCCTCAAATGTTATTTCTGTTGGGTTTCATGGTTGTACAGTAGTAACATTATGATGATAGTGTCAGATACATTGATCTGAATAAGGCATTTTAGAATAGATGGTAACTTTAATGCAGTAGAGACTTTAGTGTTGTTTGCTATGACCAGAATCTTCCCAAGAGAGATTCTGATGATGTTTGAGAAGTTACAAAGAAGACAGAAGAAAACAAATGTGTATGTG
This sequence comes from Paralithodes platypus, assembly GCA_032716605.1. NCBI lineage: Eukaryota > Metazoa > Arthropoda > Malacostraca > Decapoda > Lithodidae > Paralithodes > Paralithodes platypus. The sequence goes on from CM064486.1 coordinate 23,064,572, forward strand.
AGGCATGGGATGCTCCACCCTCTCAAAGCCAAAAGGTTGTAAACATTATCTCCATGAAATTGACTAAAAAATTATATTATTATTAAAAATATTAGAGAGGCTACTTAAGCTAAATAAAATCACATGAGCGTCCTTTGGTAAGAAAATATAAATGTTGTTAACTACATAACACCATGTTTTTACAGCAACTAATATAATTTGATGGTAACAAAAAATTATATAGAATAATAATATAATTGAAGGGGTTCTATCTATCTATTGCCTGACGCCGCGATCCCCGAAGGGGTGGCCACGAACGAACCGCCCCCATGCACCTCTGTCCCCAGTCAGTCGGCGTCCCTCCCCCCAACCAGCACCGCCTTCGTTCATGTACTTCCTCACTCCATCCTTCCACCTCTCGTTCGGTCTACCTCTCCCTCTCTGTCCCTCCACCTCGCTCTCGTACACCCTCTTAGTCATTCTCTCGCTTTCCATACGTTCCATATGGCCGAACCATCTCAAGTTGTTCCTTTTCACACTTTCCAGCACATCTACCTCCACACCACATCTCTTTCTTACTTCCTCATTAGTCTGTCTATCCCTCCATGTAACTCCGCACGCATTCCTTAAGTAATTCATTTCCACTGCTCTCACTCTTGGTCTGAGTCTCTCAACCAACGTCCATGCTTCGCTTCCGTAAGTCAGTGTCGGGATTACCACACTGTCATGCAAGGACTTCTTCACTTCCATACTGACCACCCTATTTCTTGTTACTGCTTTTAGCGTTCCTACAACCCTCTTCCCCTGTTGTACCCTCTCCCGAACTTCTTCATCCATAGTCCCATCTTTACTCAACACACTGCCCAGATACTTAAAAGAGTTGACGATCTCCATACCCTGACCGTTCAGCTTCACCTCACACTCTGTGACTTCACCCCTTTCGAAGACCATAACCTTGCTCTTCCCCGCATTTACCTTCAAATTCCGTTTTTCGCACACTGTTCCAAACTCATTTACCAGACCCTGCAACTCCCATTCATTATCACTCATCAGAACTGTATCATCCGCAAACAGCAGTATAGGTAGCTTCCACTCAATTCCCTCCCTTTTCAGCGATACACCAACATCCACTGCTCTTGATAGTATTTCTTTCATGACTCCATCCATATATACAGTAAACAACCACGGGGACATCACACACCCCTGTTTCAAACCAACATTCAGGTCGAAGAACTTGCTCTGCTCACTCTCCACACATAGGGGTTAAGGGATCTAATTAAATTTAATCTTTATCAACAAACTAAATACAGCAAGTGATAAAGTAAGAAATATAAAGTATAAGTGAAGAGATGCAATTCAATTGAATAGTAATATAATTTAATACCCAAGATCAGAATGACACATAACCTCATCGTAAAATATAATCAGTACCATGCACAACTTGTAGAATTAACTGTTGTATATTAACTACAGTCTGTTTAATCGAGAAATATCTGTAAGCCCCACCCACTTCCCCAACCGTTATCATATGGCTGACACGCCTGTATCGCGTAGCGGTGTCTTGCAAGGTTACCAAACCAAAGAAAAAATACTGTTTTATCAGTTTACAAAAGTTGCTAGCAGTTTGCAAAATAGCAAATGCATGCCTATATGTGCTAGAATAATACTACAATATGATCAAAAAGGGGTCAAAGATTCAGAATACAGGTATAGTAAGAATTCTTATCGCTTTGTGCAAAACTTTGTTGCTAGATCAAAGTAAATATATATTTATTATCATTATTCATTAAATAAGGCCATTGAAGCTATCAACCCTTCTAGATTATCAAGTCAGTAAGAAAATTCAATACTGGAGCCTCTTTTCAAAAGCTCCATTCCATTGTTCAAGTACAGTAAATACTTCTAGATCTAGCGGTAAAGTAGCTACATTGGTCACGCCCGGGTATTGTCTCGTCTCCCGGTCTCCAAGACACTTCAGTTGCTGCCTATCTTCTCAAGGGGTAGCATAACATCTGACGGTCTCTTACCCATACCTCCCCTGGTAGACCTGCTGGTGCTCCCCAACTTATTAGTCAAGTAAGGAATATTGTCCTGAATGTATTCCAGTAACAAGAAGAATAGCCAGTCATTTATCAATCTATCTATCTATCTATTGCCTGACGCCGTGATCCCCGAAGGGGTGGCCACGAACGAACCGCCCCCATGCACCTCTGTCCCCAGTCAGTCGATGCCCCTCCTCCCAACCTGCACCGCCTTCATTCATATACTTCCTCACTCCATCCTTCCACCTCTCCCTCGGTGCACCTCTCCCTCTCTGTCCTTCCACCTCGCTCTCGTACAGTACACCCTCTTGGTCAATCTCTCGCTTTCCATACGTTCCATATGGCCGAACCATCTCAAGTTGTTCCTTTTCACACTTTCCAGCACATCTACCTCCACACCACACCTCCTTCTTACTTCCTCATTCATCTGTCTATCCCTCCATGTAACTCCGCACGCACTTCTCAAGTAACTCATTTCCACCGCTCTCACTCTGAGTCTCTTCCCGAACATCCATGCTTCGCTTCCGCAAGTTAGTGTCGGGATTACCACACTGTCATGCAAGAACTTCTTCACCTCCATACTGACCACTCTATTTCTTGTTACTGCTTTCAACGTTCCTACAACCCTCTTCCCATGTTGCACCCTCTCCCACACTTCTTCATCCATAGTCCCATCTTTACTCAACACACTGCCCAGATACTTAAAAGAGCTGACAATCTCCATAGCCTGACCGTTCAACTTCATCTCACACTCTGTGGCTTCACCCCTTTCGAAGACCATAACCTTGCTCTTCCCCGCATTTACCTTCAAATTCCGTTTTTCGCACACTGTTCCAAACTCATTTACCAGACCCTGCAACTCCCATTCATTATCGCTCATCAGAACTGTATCATCCGCAAACAGCAGTATAGGCAGCTTCCACTCATTTCCCTCCCTTATCAGCGATACACCAACATCCACCGCTCTTCCCAGTATTTCTTTCATGACTCAATCCATACAGTATATACACTCGACCCTCCATTTAACGGACAAATGCGTGCAAGCACCTGTCCGTTCCTGCTAAATGTCCGTTGCTGCTAAATACTGTCCAGTCCGGATGTAATCCGGAAATTCCTTGAGAAAAATCCGGTGTTGAGTACAGGTGTCTGGATCGTGACATTTAATTGTTATGCATGCTTTTTTTTACTGTACCTGAAATAAATCCTGGTAATCCCTTGTGCTACACCCTATTGATAATGCAAAACTATTGAACACACTTAAAAGTGTATATTATTTGGTCTCTATATAATCTGTGAATCATTTCCGATATGATAGAATTAAAGATTTTATTTTCCAACAACTCATAATCAGCAAAAAACACACAAATGTCAATTAAAAACATGTTATAATAATTATTTTCCCATCATTTTGTGTATACCGTGGGAAAAAAAAAAAAAAAAAAATCTATCAAACGTAAATCTCCCGTCTGGGAAGCTCGGCGCCTAGACGGAGGGGAGGGTTGAACTATTTTTTTGACTATATATTTTATTATCTATGTGCTGGAAGGATATTATATTTTTCAATTCCATCATATTAGAAATGATTCAAAGATTACAAAAAGTCCAAATAAGACATAGTTATGTTAAAGTATAAGGGATTTAGGTAGATGAATTAGAGAGATAGATAGATAGAAAGAGTGTGTATATCGAGGGAAAAAAACAACAAAAAATCTATCAAACGTAAATCTCCGTCTCTGCTGGCACGGAGGGGAGAGTTGAAATATTTTGTTGACTATCTTATTTATTATTTATCTATGTGCTTGAAGGATATTATATTTTTCAATTCCATCATATTAGAAATGATTCAAAGATTACAAAAAGTCCAAATAAGACATAGTTATGTTAATGTATAAAGGATTTAGGTAGGTGCATTAGAGATATAAATAGATAGAGCAACGGACTTTGCTCCAACTTTTTTTCGAGCAACGGACTTTGTCCATTGCTGGGTCCATTGTCCGGCCTACATTTTTTGACCGTTATTGCCGATATCCGTTAAATCAGAGTCTGTTAAATGGAGGTTAGAGTGTACAGTAAACAACCACGGGGACATCACACACCCCTGTTTCAACCCAACACACAGGTCAAAGAACTCGCTCTGCTCACTCTCCACACGTACTGCCGCCTTTGCACCCTCATACATGCTCTTCACTGCTTTCAGCAACTTGCCATCTACTCCGTATATTCTAAGTACTTTCCACATGCCTTCTCTATCCACTCTGTCATAGGCCTTCTACTCCATATATTCTAAGTACTTTCCACATGCCTTCTCTATCTACTCTGTCATAGGCCTTCTCCAAGTCCATAAAGGCAACATACACCTTTTGTTTCTTCTCCACAACACAATTCAGGGTAAAAATCTGATCTACACATCCTCTTCCCTTCCTAAAACCTCCCTGCTCGTCGCCTATCCATTTCTCCGTTCTCACTCTCACTGTCTCAATCACTACCCTACTGTACACCTTCCCTACTACGCTTAAAAGACATATTCCTCGGTGGTTACCACACACTCCTCTTTCCCCTTTGCCCTTATATAGGGGGACTATTATGCCAGTCTTCCAGTCATCGGGTGCATTCCCCTTCTCCCATGTTAGTTTGCACATTTTCCACACCAATTCGATCACTATCTCACCACCATACCTCAACATTTCCCCACACACTCCATCTGTTCCTGGTGCTTTCCCCAACTTCACTCTTTTCATGGCTTCCCACACTTCTGACCTCCTGATCCCCACCTCCTCCACTTCTCCTCTTCTCCCAATACCCATCCAAGTATGTTTGCTGGCTCTTCATTCCTTACATTTAGCAACTCGTTGAAGTACTCCCTCCATCTTTCGACTTTCTCTTGCTTCTCGGCTAGCATTCTCCCATTCTTATCTTTCACACTCTTACTGTTTCCCTTGCTACCTTCCCGAACTTCCTTGACTTCTTTCCAGAACAGTTTCTTACAATCCCTCCATTTTACACTCAGATTCCTTCAAAATTCCTCATCTACTCTTCTCTTACTTTCCTTCACTACTCTCTTCACCACTCTCTTTCTCTCCACGTACTGTACCTCGCTCGTTTCTGCCTCTCCAAATCTTCATTCCCTCTACTACCCAACCACTCTCTATACGCTTTCTTCTTATCTTCCACAGCTATTTTTACCTCTTCTGTCCACCATGCTGTACCTTTCACTCCCCTCCCTCTTCTCCTCACTCCACACACCTCCTCACATGCTGTACAGACCTCTTCCTTAAACACCTTGCTTATCTCCTCCACTTCCTCCATATCTTCCAGGTCGAACCCACCTAGTCGTCTTTCTACTGCTCTCGTGTACTCTTCCCTGATTTCCTCCTCCTGTAGCCTCTCCACCCTCCTCACCATTCCACCTTCCTCTCACCTCCCTCCAGCTCTCCTCACCCACTTCTTTTGTATCCTAACCTTAGCTAATACTACATAATGATCAGACAGACCCCCTCCAATACCCCTATAGACCCTAGCATCCATCACAAATTTCTTCATTCTTTCATCCACACATATATTCTTACAGTTTCTTACAGTTTCTTACAGTAGATCCTCTGGAAAAAGGCAAACTATGCCTGTGTATCCAGCTCAATACCAGTACTTGCACTGCTGCGGTCGTTCACGGTGTTGGCGGCGGCGGTAGCAGACGCAACATTTTTACTATTCTGTATTTTTGTTTTATAATCAAACTTCAAATCTTGTCTTCCCCATGCTTTATCAAGATTACTTTCAAACTCCCTTATTGATTCGGAATCGACTACATACTGGGGCAGTGCGTTCCACTCATTTACCACTCTATCACAAAATGAGTTCTTTGCCTTCTCAAGCCTATTTCTTTCTTTGTAAATTTTCTTAGAGTGTCCTCTCGTTCTTGTTCCCTCCCGCATCAAGAAGATACCTTCACACACATCCTCATCGTACTTTCCTGACACTATCTTAAAAGTCTCTATCATATCCCCTCTCTTTCTCCTATATGCCAGTGTCGGAAGCCCCAGTGTCCTCAACCTCTGCTCATAGCCCGCGTTCTTCAACGTTGGTACCAGCTTGCTAGCTCTCCTCTGCATTTTCTCCACTGCTTCTATATCCTTTACCATATATGGAGCCCACACCTGGTTCGCATATTCCAGGTGCGGCCTAACCAGCGCTGTAATAGAGATTCCTGAAGATTTCTTTGTCAAGTGACACAAATGTCCTCCTTATCAGCCCTACAATTCTATTGGCTTTGTTTATCTTTTCCGCTAAATGTTCTGAGAAATTTAACTTATTGTCTATCACTACTCCTATATCCTTTTGTGCATTCACTTCCTCCATCGCTTCATACATACTGTATCCTACCTTGTCTATCTTGCTGGTCCCAATCCGCATGTACTTGCATTTTTTTGGATGAAAAGGCATTAACCAATGCTCAGACCATCCCTTCATGCCCTCCACATCTCCTTGAAGCAAACCCATATCTTCCTTACTCCTCACTCTTCTATACAGCTTAGTGTCATCCGCATACAGGTATACCTCACTTCCATTAGTTATAACTTCAGGTAAGTCGTTGATAAATATAACGAACAGCAGTGGTCCCAACACAGATCCCTGAGGTACCCCACTTGTAATTTCCCTCCACCCCGAGCCTATTCCATTCACCAGTACCCTCTGTCTCCGATCTTTCAGGAAGGCTTCTATCCATTTCACACATTTCTCCCCTATATTATAGCTTCTAACTTTCTCTATTAACCTTTTATGTGGGACCTTATCGAAGGCCTTCATAAAATCGCAATATACCACGTCTATTACATCACCATCTTCTAGAATTTGCATCCAATCATCTACCACCTTAATTAGCTG